>CM062819.1:879024082-880224082 GCA_031772625.1 Pinus tabuliformis | reverse complement strand
CAAGGCAAAGAGTCTCATAGGGAGATATTTGGGCAGTCTGTAAGGGGCCAACTCACACCCATAAATCCTGATTACTGTGTGGTGTTGATAAAAATACCAGTCTCCAATACTGTAGGTCTTGGAAAGTTGCAGGATCTTTTGCATTTCATCGGTGAGTCTAGGGAGAGGAGTGCTCACCAGTAAGGAGGAAGCTGGGTATATAAATAGGTCAATGAACTCACAGTAGGTGTATGGAGAGTAATGAACATGGTGGCAGACTGATGACCAAAATATTACAGACCTTCGCTTCCCTTTAGCATCCAACTTTTTGAGGAAGACTGGGAAACTATCAGGCTGATAGTACAGCAACAAGTGATATATGTAGGAGGTATATTTAAACACCCCTTATCTCTCTAGGTTCATGAATTGCTCATGAATTTTGTCAGCTATGAAGGTAGAATAATCATACTGGACAGCGGGGAGCTGCCCTAGAGTAAACATGGATAGCATTACCAAGATTACCTCATCAACAAACTCACTAGTATTGAATCCTAAGATGCAGGATATCATGTCTACTAGCAGTCTCCCTGTTTCATTGAACCAGACATGTAGATAAGGAGGAGGCTGCCGGGGCTGGTAATCTGGGTGCATGAATAACTGGCCAATTCTCGTGACCTCTGAGCTAGGCATTTTGGTACCTTGGTTGAGTAGGAAATTCATAGAGAGAGGCACCAGAGGCTTTTTTGGCTCAAAGTTTAGCATCTCATTTATGGATTGTGGAGTAATGTGAAATAAAACAGTTCCAGATGGAGCCAAAACTGCTCTTTGAGTGGGTTCATAATGCTCACAACACTGATGGATGAAGTCTGGGAATACATTCACTTGTGGAAGATAATAGATGGGCAAGTTGGACTCCCAGATACCCATGTCATCAGTACCGCTTCTGTGTTTCCTCCTTAGCTCACAAAAGGTTTCAATGTGATATTTGTTGCTTATTTCAACTGTTTCCTTCATTTGATAATCCCTGTCAGCAAGGGGCAGCCATTCCAAGTCCCTATGTGCAGCATTCAGTGGTGCAATATTGAGGGCAACTGGGGTCTCCATGTTTCGACAATGACTAGAGTTGGATTAGATCCGTATTCCAGCAGAAAACAGAATTCTGATAATGGTTTTCTAGGCCAGGAACTCAGAGTTTTAAGCTTTGTGCAGAGATGTTTTGATGAGCATAACTTAGTGAAATGAAACCCGTGCAAGGTTCTGCAATAAGTACACTAAAGGGGAGACGAAGAGAGGGCTTTAGCAGCAAAGATAATTTTAGGGGCGAATGTTCGCCCTTTGGCGAAATTAAGGGGTTTTAAATTTTTTGTGGGTGAATATTTTGTATCATAGTACATTTTTACAAATCACCTCAAATAGCCCACCTTATTTTAAGGGAGAGGGTAAAAAAGGTAAATTTAGCCCTTGAAATTAGGACTTACAACCTTCCATTCGCCCATTTTCAAGAATAGGTTTTATTTAAGTGAATGCTATGGGCCAAATACCATATTTATAAAAGAGGTATGGTAAATTAATAAAAATATAAATAAATGAGAGGTATGGTAAATAAATAAAACATTTTTTATATTTACTCCATAAGTCACCTTATATACATGTAAGGGTGTAAACAAATAAAAATATAAGTAAAGTGGAGGTATGGTAAATAAATAAAACGTCTTTTTATACTTACTCAAAAGGTATGGTAAATAAATAAAAATATAAATAAACTAGACGTATCCTAAATAAATAAAACCTCTTTTTATATTTAGTTCATAACCCTCGTTCTATTTATGAAGGCTCAAGAAAGAGGTTTTATTTAAGTGAATCCTATGGGCCAAATACCATATTTGTAAAAGAGGTATGGTAAATTAATAAAAATACAAATAAACGAGAGGTATGGTAAACAAATAAAACATTTTTTTATATTTACTCCATAAGAACACTCAAAAAATGGGTTATATTTAGGTGAAACCTATAGCCAAAATACTATGGGACAAATACCATGGACTAGATTGTTATTAATACCATGCAAAAAACCATTATTAACCTTAATATTAGAATTAATAAAAATAAAAATGGCACATGGTATTGACCCATGGTATTCACCAAAATGGCACATGGTATTGACCCATGGTATTCACCTGGAATGTAGCCTATTTAAATGGGGGAATTAAACCAACATGTAGCCTATGTTAAGATTCACTAGGACTTTACAAAGTTTTATTATTTAGTGAAAGACTCGCCAAGATCTTACAAGATTTTATAATTGAGTAAAATATTCGCCATGCCTGGTGAGAGATTCGCCAAAAAATTATATATACATATTATATTATTGATAAAATCGCCTTCCATTTTTCCTATATACCATGGAGATTCGCCCATTTATTATATTTATAAATTTAGGGGGGTTCTTAAAATTTTCCCTGTTTAGCAGACTGTCTTTAGTGGTTCTGCAGGCAAATTGAGGTTGGATTTTGAAGCTATAAATGGCAGCTTTATTAGAGAAAACAGAGACGCCGGGCTTTGGCCACAACTGAGTTATATGGTGAGGCACGGAGGAAAAGGTCGCAGGTGTCGATGTGTTCCAGGTTAATTTTGGTGTATTGGCAAATTTTTGCAGAGAAAGCATAAAAAATAGGGTTAAGGGCATTTCTTTGGGTAAATACCTGGATTTAAGGCGCCGACAGCGGATGAGCAGGTGCAATGGAGAACAATGGTGACAAATTTGTAGGCGGCAGCGCTTCGTTTGATTGAATTTCGCACTTGGGCGGAAAAACAACGTAAAAATAGCATGCAGAGAGCTCCCACAACTGAGCAGTGAAAATGACATAAAACGGTCGATTTGCGCGTTCTTATGATAATTTGACACTTTTGGCGCTTTTTTACTATGACGTTAGCATGATGTCATTTGCGGGCTGGGTACGGAGGGTGACGTGGTAGTCGACTAGGCCGGTGACATGGTGCGGTGACGAGGCAGACACGTAGAACGGGATAGGTGATATGGGACACGCGTACAGAAGGCTAAAAGCGGTTTCATCGGACCGCTTTCTGTACGGGGGCAGTATCCGTCAGAGCCCTTCCGATGCAATAGAAAGCAGACAGGTGTCTTTTGTACGGTGCAGAAACTGCCTCGCCATCGGAAGCTAACGGCCGAGTAGCGGGGCGCCTCCAAAATCACCGAGAGCCGTCGGATGGGGAGGACCCGATCCAACGGTGGACGGAACAACGATTTGACGGGATGTTAACGCACTGGGCCCGCTCGAATGCTAAATCTTTATACAACGCTACGGGGTTTTAAACTTTGGGTTATATGGGTTTAGTGGGTTTGCAAATGGGCGCGGGTGGTTATTAATTTGATCGAATATCAAATTAATTCCAAAGGGAATGTATGCACGGAAGAACTTAGTGTAAATTTTATGTGTGGGGGGGGGGGAAACGGTGGTTGTTAATTTAACCAAATGTCATATTAACCCCGGGTTAGGACGCGAAAGGGTTAATGCCAGGCCCCAAATGAACTTAGCATTTCCCGGACTTAGGAAATATGGCTATAGTGCCAACGGGAGGGGCTATTTAATATCTTTTTTGGGGATTTCATATAGTTTTAGTAGTAAATAGGGATAGGGAAGAAATTAGGGAGCTACATAGTAGAATTAGGAGTTAATATGATAATGGTGGAGTGGAAAAGGAAAGAGAACAATGGTAAGTCTATGAAGTGAAAATAGACATAGAGATTATGTAGAAGATGAAAATATGATTTTTACACAAGAAATGTGGCTTCTTTTCATGAAGAAAGCCATAACCTTGACTTAATGTTTTACAAAAATGAAGTAAGACTAGAACTTGTTGGGCAGATCCCAAGGTTCTTTAGGAGGATGTTAGTAAGGAACTTTGAGAGGGAGGTGAGGGGAAGTTAGACATGCTTTTCAACATTCTGCCAGTAAGACACTGCTTTGATACCTCTGCCATTGATGAGATGAGCCTTCTTTGACAATGCCCAAAAACTGAAGATGATCTTGCTTCTGCAACCCCAGGCTATCTACCCAATTTACAACACCTATCATTTTTTGTTTCTTCCGGAAGGGTGCACTTAGACTTGCAAACCCTGATTGCCTTTTTTCTTTTAAACTGCCTTCCCATCCGAAAGCTAGCCTTATTTCTTCCAAGGGCCCAAATTAAGCTGTTGGTCTCCTTCGTTCTCTACCTAGCTACTAATCTGCCAAGCTTAAACTGTTTGGACAGATAAACTCTCTATATTCTAAAGCAAGAATTTTAAACCTAGGGAAACCAAGTTTAGACTGTTTGGTTTTCCTTTAATTGAGAAATCTTTCAAAAATGGAACCTTTGCAGTAAGAAAAGATGAACATTTTTGGCACTTCCACTGTCAATCATGAAATATGAAACCTGTTGCAACAGGAGGCTAACATATCACACCATAGCTTTTTTTCCCTTTGCAACACACTACAATAAGCCATGTTCTGAAGCTTTGAAACATATTTTCTTTATCATCTTCTAGAAAAAATTCAAATGTTCAAACATATTTTACCCACACAAACTTTTCTCCACAATGAATTTCCCATTTTCTGTCTGTTCATGAAATTACCCTTCCATGTGATATGACGATTTGACCCTTGATGTTACAATAGTTAAAATTTAAAAGGAGGCTAAAATGGCCATATTATGAATTATAAAACCAACTTTTGGCCCTCTTCTTGTTATGATTTCATGTTATACACAATCACATCAAAGCCACTATACAATTTCAAGACCATTGACTAGTTCATCATACGAATGTGCACCAAAACCCCTAATTTCCTTTTTCTAGGTATGTATCTACCTTGATTTAACTAGATTATTTTTCCACATGGTTATCAAATTCCCTAAGCAATCCAAGCAATGGATTAAAAAAGTATCCCATACATTCACTTGGCTGAATTTATTATATGGCCCCACTCGGAGAGGTTTCATCCTTGTCTTTTAGAAAAACCCTCACTTTTAGCTAGTAAAATTCTATCCTCATACCTACAATGGATAATATTTGTCATATTATTGGGCCCCTCTCTCACTCTTTCTCCTGTCACCACTTGTGAAGTTTACATCTTAAGATATCCTAGACATCCCAGGGAAGGATCATATATTCATTATCAAACCAAAGCCCTCTTCTTTTAAACCCAATTGAATACTAGTCGCTTTTTTTAAGTCTTCTCAATAAGATATTGGGTTATTTTGGTAAATGTATTCAGGAACCCTAATAATTTTACCAAATAACATTTTACGGGATCATCAAACATTTATCACGTAGTTTCCTACTTTCTAGAACTACATCAACTAACAAATTAGTAGTCTTCCCTCCATTTTTTTTGTTCCTTCAACAATCCATATACTTGTAATGTTCCTAGGATTATTTGCTAGTAGTATTCAAGCTTTGATCTTTGAAACTACAATCTTTCCCTTTTTAAGTGAACCATGGAGGGGAATCGTTAAAGGGATTACCCCCTTGGAGAAACTATAAATGAGTTTTAAGGGAACCACTAAGTCAACATCCTCAAATACAAAAGATTTCACTCCTAAAGATGGCCACCATTAAAAGACAAGATTTTCTAAGTTATTTTCCACTTATTTGCTCGCAAGCATCTATATCTTTTGAAACTAACAACGATAATGTGTGATGTTGTTGACATGGATAAATTTTAGGATCTTGATATGGATTCTTGGAAGGATATGAAGCATAAATACCTCACATTAAGTTAATCCCAAATCAAAAGGAGGAACTAGAAATGTATTTTGGTGCCCTAGGACTAACATATGATGATGTAATATTCTACATGGAAACTAGCATAGCCTTCAAATGGGGGATTATACCTTTTTTTAGGATAAGACTTATCTAGAAATGCCACTTCTCCCTAGAAAGTTAACATGGATGAGGGAGATTACTAGTTAATTAAGCATTCCCATTTACACTTGAAGTGGTTATGGACTCCACTATTTCCTTACATGTAAACCATCTCTTGGATCATCAACAAACCAATAACAATAAAAGTATATCAAATATTCAAATGGGAAATTTTCAAATCATTTCAAATTTTCACCTTTAATATATATTACAATTTACCTATAATAGAAGTTGACCTCACTAAAGACTCGATGTCCCAATTCTCATTAGATTTTAGAGAATTGATGAAAAACTATTGAGTAATTAGTAAAATTTTCCAAGTAAGGAAAATAATAAATTTTCCAACCAACCTACTTGGCACTCCATATAAGAATTTTATAGCCCTCCTAAGAAAATTGTATGGAGTAGAAGGTGTTATGAATCATTGAGGAATTGCGGAATATTCATACTTTTGTAGTCCAATTTTCCATTTTCAAACATCAATATTCACACTTTTGAAACGGGAATTCATAGCTTTTAAGTCTAAATTCTTACTCATTACTTCAATTTTAATGAAATGATCATTTCAAGATATTTGCCTAGGTTGCAAAATTCTCTCATTGCCGTAGTTTTGGAGGTAGGGTAAATGGTGGCAAGTTTCTTGATGTTAATTCACGTAGAGGGAAAATTCCAAGAATGGATAGGATGGAAAAAATCATTCTACTTGATATTTCTCAATGCCTCCCAACACTTAAATTCAGGGCAGCTAAATGAAATATTTGAAAAATAAGATATTAACATAATTAATAAGAATATATTTTAATATCTAATTATTTTTATGAATTTTTTTTAAGTAATTATATTGAACCTTATTAATTTATAATAAAACATATTCAACGTGTTTTATTAGTAGGGACATTCTAAAGAGATGTTGATTAATTAAGTTTTATAAATGCAAAAAAATATTATTTTGTTATTAAATTAATAGGGTGTCTAATTTAGATTAAGGTTTCTAAAATTTTAATTTAATTATCGATAGTTTTAGGTGAATGATATGGATTTAACCTCTACATAATATTCTAAAATATTTTTAGTCGTCTATTAAAGGTTGACATTTACTTCAAATGTAGTTATTCTCTTTCTACCCTTTTAACTAAATTGATTAATTAAAAAGATACCATATGAACACCAATTATAGATTTCTGAGCATGTGTTATAGTAATCTATGGTATTAACCCATAGTATTATAACAAAACCCTTATATAGGTTAAGAATTTCCATCGTTAATGAGGATGAATTTGCGTGTTTAAGAATATCATTACATGTTCTTTTAAATGTATATATGTTTAACTTATATATTAATTCTTTTAATAATAATAATGATAAAGTTATAATTTAGTTAATTTTTATGTTTTTTTTAATCTTAGCAATGTGAGATTTATCATGAGGTAAGTTTTTTGATGTCTATAGATATTTATAGCCATTTAATTTTTATATGGTTGTACTAGTTAGTATCATTTTTTCCTTTAACGTTTGGTAAATTATTTTTTCACTAATAGTTATGAAAATTATTATAAAAATATAATTTTTATTTTATTTATTATTATAACTTAATAAATTCATGTTATTTGAAATGATTTGTTAGTAATTTACAAGGAAACATATTTTCACTTTTGTCATATGTTTATAGGATTTCTATAGTTTCATCGTCTCATCATCAAAGTTTTTTTGGGTGGAATTTTATGGCTACTTATTTTGGTTTTGTTCCAGTGGAAGTTCGTGGAGAGATTATGCAACTAGAACCTAAGGAGTTTGGGGAGCAATCTTACTTCTCAGATTATAAGGTGGGTGTTAAGAATCTTAATTGGGTTCTGGACCAGGCAAGTTCAGGAAGTGGGGGCTACACTTTCTTCATTCTATAGCTACACATCAACAAATGGACACCCTTTTTCATTTGGTCCTTCACGATAAATAGGTGGAAAACTACAAACTTTTTGTAGGGAAAGAGGATATCAAAGAGTGGAAAAATACGTCCTCTCAGACTCAGATTTAGACGACACAATAGACATACCTGCTATTATTAAGGACCCACCAATTCCAAACTCCCCTCCTTCTCATACTTCACCCTTATCACCAGTGATTATTTCATATTGACGGTAGTTAGCTGATGAGTGATATGTCTCTGGTCATTAAATAATTTGTTCATACAGTTATGGTTTTTGATACACTTATGGCATATCTTGGAATGACAATGTTGGGTTTATGCAAAGTGTTTTGGTGTTTCTCTTCCTATCAAAGAATCATGACTCCAGACTTCATACAAAATTGTTGTCATTTTTGGCTTATCTCATTGTTGTTGATCTTAAAGTTTGGAAATGGTTTGTAGAGAGACTTAATGCTTCCATGGAAAGTGTGTTGCCCCATGTATTTCTACAGAGTTGCGAGCATTTTACTAATGTTTCTTTTGCTTGTTGTTGTTGGTCTTAAAGTATGGTTGTTTTTACTAAGGTGGAAATGTTTCTCACTATGGACAATGGTTTTTTGTAATCATAGTCTTCTAGTTATAGTGTTACAGTTTAAAGTTGGATGTATATATCAAATCTCTAAGTTTAATGGTATTATCTAATAGAAACTTTGGGCTCCCTCATTAGTCTTTTTGAGAGCTTAAATAACTCTCAGTTATCAATGTAATTTTCGCTATAATTAATAGAATCCTATTACAAAAAAAAAATTATATAATTAATTTATTCTTCTATATCTAAAGAATATGAATTCTTAATGAATGATGCAACCATATGGCTGCCACAATCAAAATACCTTATCGGGACTCTTAACCCTCATAAAACTTTTATTACTTTGGCTATACCCAGACTTAACCCACAATTCCATATTATCGCGCTTTTTCTATTATAAACTTGGACCACACAACTTTACCGAAATTACATGGAAACCATAGAAAACCCCGCTCCGAATGCTTTATCCAGATCTCAAATATTATACACTCGCATCTATAAACTTCATCGGGTCTGCCCTTATTACTTTTCCACAGCGCGGCACTCCGATCTTCGAAACCTCTGATCTCTGATCGACGCTACATCAGCCTATCGGTGATATCGCTTATCGGCTATCAGCACATCGTATTCCCCGAAATCCAATCACCGATCAAATCAGGACCATCGATCCTAGCTCTGATCCGACGGCTGTACTTCTTCCCGATCAATAGACTTGCTTGATAGTCCTCCACCGTAGATCTACACTTAACAGATCCGACGGTCTACAATGATTTCGGGTGGAAAAGTAGCACGGAGAATACCCGCCCGATAAGGCGGTTTTCTCACTCCTTCCGAGTGCTACGTGTCGCTCGGTTAGTGGAATCGGGTGCTCACCCCGAATTACCACTTACCACTTCTACCTCGCCCGAAATACCACTTTTGTGTATAAATCTGCCTTTCTTCATCAAAGTTCGTTGATGTGATGGTTATGTTTTGCTCCACAGCAATTCCATCCGGGTCGTTGATCTTCCAGATCTAACGGTTACTGTGTATTACTCTGTCGGTTCTCCCTTTGGCTTGGTTTCATTTGCCTTTTAATGGATTCTGCGTTAAAACACGTTCCCCTGCCATACTCAGTTAAACACACACACTCCATATACATAACAATCATACATTTACTCAATGGATCGCCATCGATCCTACAGTGATCGATGGTCAATCAACATGCCTACAGATGGAATTTTAGTCATCTACGCAAATAAATATAACAAAACTCGAAAATGCACAATACACAGTTCCACACTCAGAATCAACTCTCTGTATATAAACATACAAACATGTAATTACATCTTGAGGCTCTCTGTCCCTCTCTGGCCTGATTCTTCTAGTTAGAGCCTCTGTTTCTAATTTGCCCGTGGGCTTACAATTCCATCATGAATCCCCTCGAATCCTCTCTCTCCTCCATAGAAAAGAAAGGGAAATACATATATGTCCTATCTAACAATCTCCTTCACAATTGAAGGGATAGACTACATATTTAGAAATCAAATCCTATCCTAATCTGAACAATTCTAACTTCTTGGCTTGATCTCCACGCAGGGAAGATCAACTTGCCACCTATTCTCTCTTTTCCTTAGTATTTGGCAACAATATAACTACTTACATACTTTGCAATTTATAAAAATTAAGTAACCAATTCTTCCTCCAAACTCTCGTTAGCCACAACATATGACCACACCATTACATTGTTCACTAGGCCTAGATGCTCCTGCATCAACGAATCAAAAATAATTTATTTTTTTTAAAGATCAAAAGATAAACTTACCCTAAATATTATTAAAAAATAACTAATGTTATTTATGATCTTGACCAAAACTACTTCCATTAATATTATATACATTTTAAAAACATTTCATTTTAAGTGTATATTTGAATAAGCTTAATAATTAAAAATATGCAGTTCCTCCTTTAAGGTTACATGCCAAAACTTAAGGAGGTTAGAGAATTAGTTTTCAAAATCGCTGTCTTTTATTTATAAACTTATTGCAGGAGTAAAAGTCTTTTGAATGCACCTTTTGAAAATAATAAAAAATAATAAAAATTTCTTTGAATGCATCCCCATTTGAGTCAACTGGAAAGTATTGACCGAAAAAACAGATTGTTAAACAAATAGATTGAGCTAAGAAGTGGCCAAACCTGTTATCTAAAGGCGAAAAGGTCAGAGTGAACGGTTTTATAATGATTATTCAATATTTTGTTTGAGAGTCAAAAGTCTGAGATGGCTCCTGTGGAAAAGTTTTTGCCGGTTGGAAAATTAATCAAAGCACGCACCCTTCGTTTCCGGCATTGAATTTCGGCGGGAATTAACCGGTTTCGTCAAGGGGTTTGGTAGCATGATCTGAATGTTATCATAAATTCAAATATGGATTGTCAATAAAATATATTATTGTTTGGGCTTTCTGATGGTTTTATATGAAAGATCAAATGGCATGGAATTTTATGATTGAAACGTAAGCTCAAGGCAACCTTTTGAAAAGTTTAAAGGACCTCATTTTTTAGATTCGAGTTTAAATTAATAAAGGACTTCAGTTTTGTTAGAGATAATATGGTTTCGAAATAAAAATGGATTCAATAATCATAATAATTTGACAGAGAAAATTGTATTAAAAAATAATTATAAATATATTTATTGAGAAAAAAATTACAAAATAAAAATAATAACATTAAAACAAAGTAATTTTACAAAAATTAGAATAATAAAAAATACATAAAGTATTATTTTTTGTTGTTTATATTGTTAGATTTGTTTCACTTTTTTGATCAAATTTTTAAAAATAAAAAATAAAAAATATTATTTTCTTTTGTTTAGGTTATTAAATTTGTGTCCCTCTTTCTTATTCCATCGCTCTCTATTCTAATTCTACTCCTATTTTATATAACGTGTTTCGATGGACCATCCTAAAGTCTCTTCATCAGGGATGGAATTTCACCCGCAATTTGCCTAGCATGGAGTGATTTCTCTGTCAAATACAATTCAAAATTTTATAAAACAGTCAAAATCCTTATTTGATATTAGGAAAAAGAAATGTGAAAGACGTCAAATTTGACGAGTGACTCTGTTTTAAAATTCCAAAACTACTTTTCATGTATCAAAATTGTTAACATTTATATGATTTTCCTTTAACCTCACTTTTCTTTCGAATGTTCTAATCATTTTAATTTTCTAAGATTTCTAGTATTGTAATATTATTCTTTATCGTTGATACTCTGTTTTATTTTTTAATTTTATTAATATATTTTTTAAATTAATTTTTAATAATTAATTTTTATTAGTTTTAATGTTAATTTTTTTCTCATTTATATCCATTTTTAATATATAATTAAAAAATTAATGTTGACATTTTATCAAAATTTAATAGTATATTTTTTAATATTTAACTTTCTCTTAATTTTTTATGGCTAATTTTTTAATAGAATATTAATCTCACATCTATCTCGGGGTGAATTTGTTTTTTAAAAGCCAACTCTTAGTTTTAATTTTCCTTAATTTTTTTTAAGCTTTTTTTAATTCTTTGAAAATGGGTAGGGTTAAATTGAACATCAAATTTTTAGTTAATTAATATATATATATATTTTTTTTAAATTATTAAATAATATTATAATAATAACAAAAAAATAATAATCTAATTTTTATGATTATAATTAAGTCAAACACCAAATTGGTGTATGAGACTATCTTATTTGTGGGATAATAAACCTTGTGCATGTAGATATTTTTACAAAGATGTACATTTTAGTAACTATTAAACCCGTTAATAAATAATTTATCAAAAAACCTGTTAATAAATATTTTATCAAAAAAAACCAATATAATTAATAACATAACGAGATTCAAAGTTTCAAGTTTAATATGGTTGATAAATTTATTATATATATATATATCACTCAAATTATATCCACTTAAGTATATTATCTATAAAATGAAATAAAAAAAAAATTAAATAAAATAATAATCACTTTATTATTATCCAATTTTAAAGGTCACAACCAAACCAAACACCAAATTGGTGTATGAGACCCACTTGTTTGTGGGACAAGGGAGACCCGCTTGTTTGTGGGACAAGGGAGGTGGTCCCAACACCAAATTGGTGTATGATACTCCTTTATTAAATAAAATAATTATCACTTTATTATTATCTAATTTTAAAGGTCATAGCCAAACCAAACACCAAATTGGTGTATGAGACCCCCTTGTTTGTGGGACAAGGGAGACCCACTTGTTTGTGGGACAAGGGAGGTGGTCCAAACACCAAATTGTTGTACGATACTATCTTATTAAATAAAATAATAATCACTTTATTATTATCCAATTTTAAAGGTCACAACCAAACCAAACACCAAATTGGTGTATGAGACCCCCTTGTTTGTGGGACAAGGGAGACCCGCTTGTTTGTGGGACAAGGGAGGTGGTCCCAACACCAAATTGGTGTATGATACTCCCTTATTAAATAAAATAATAATCACTTTATTATTATCCAATTTTAAAGGTCACGGCCAAACCAAACACCAAATTGGTGTATGAGACCCCCTTGTTTGTGGGACAAGGGAGACCCGCTTGTTTGTGGGACAAGGGAGGTGGTCCAAACACCAAATTGGTGTATGATACTCCCTTGTTAAATAAAATAATAATCACTTTATTATTATCCAATTTTAAAGGTCATAGCCAAACCAAACACCAAATTGGTGTATGATACTCCCTTATTAAATAAAATAATAATCACTTCATTGTTATCCAATTTTAAAGGTCATAGCCAAAACAAACACCAAATTGGTGTATGAGACCCCCTTCTTTGTGGGACAAGAAAGGCCTACTTCTTTGTGGGACAAGGGAGACCCACTTCTTTGTGGGACAAGGGAGGTGGTCCAAACACCAAATTGGTGTATGATACTCCCTTATTAAATAAAATAATAATCACTTTATTGTTATCCAATTTTAAAGGTCATAGCCAAACCAAACACCAAATTGGTGTATGAGATCCCCTTGTTTGTGGGACAAGGGAGACCCTCTTGTTTATGTGACAAGGGAGGTGGTCCAAACACGAAATTGTTGTATGATACTCCCTTATTAAATAAAATAATAATCACTTTATTATTATCCAATTTTAAAGGTCATAGCCAAACCAAGATTGGTGTATGAGACACCCTTGTTTGTGGGACAAGGGAGACCTGCTTGTTTGTGGACAAGGGAGGTGGTCCAAACACCAAATTGGTGTATGATACTCCCTTGTTTGTGGGACAAGGGACCCACCTCCGCTCAACGATTTAACTACTAGGTCTATAAAGGTATACATACTCTAGCCCCTCTAGTTTTGAACATGTGACCTCTTAGGAGGAAACACATGCTCTAAACCATTAGGCCCACTCAAGTTGTATGAACTTATAAGATGAATATTAACTTATTAGATATGATAGAAAGATATCATATAAACTTAATAAGAAATCATCCAAAAATCATATTTCAATATTCATCATTAAAAAAAAAAATTATTATTAAAATCATTAAGTAGATTATATATTAAAATGGTAAAAAATATTATATTTTATATAAACTAGTTGATTTCTAAGAGTATTTTAACTAATAGATGAGATGGCTCTTTTCCCCGGTTTTTTTTTCTAATAAATTTTGTTCAAAATATTGTACAGATTTTAAGTTGTTTCATTTGCAAAGATAGAGTACCTCAATGATTTTCAAGGTGTTGAATCCATTTATACATTCAAAAGTGTATTTTAGATGAAAGAAAAATCCCAATATTACTTTAAATTGTATTGTTAAATTTCTAAAAAACAACCATTTTAAATTACGTAATTATTTACAATAATAAAATATTAATTATTATTAATTATCTTTACAATTAATTTAATAATTAATACTTTTGAAAATATATTATTTTATAATATTTAAATAGATAAGAAATTTATTATTAATATGCAATTATTTTATTTTTTTTACTATTTAATCCATATTAATGGATTAAAACATAACTTGTTCATAAATATGATTATGAAATTTATCATACGTATCACTGTTTCAAAATAAAATTGAAAATCACATATATATGGAAATGTGTTATATTTTTGAATTAAATAAGTACTATTGTTATCTAAGTTATAAATTATGCTCTAAAAATTATTATATCAAATAATTATATTTAAATTAATTTTGAATCATCTACACTTAGAATTATTTAATAGGTTCGTTAAATTTGAACTTTAGTTGTAACCGATAGGAATTATCAAATAATTATGTTTAATTTAACTTAGAATCATCTAAACTTATAATCATTTAATGGGTTCGTTAAATTTAACTGATAGGAATTTGGAAGAGTTATGGGAAATTCATCACAACTAAAAATTTGAAAGGTGTGTATTTAAAAATAATTTTCTCAGTGATATTGAAAAAATAAATATTGTTTCTTAAAATTAAACATTACAACTTGTAGTGATAAATGTTAAATTAATAGGCCAACAAGAAAAGTAGTTGTTATAGTTCTTCCTTAGTAGGGACTAATATATTGTTATCTGAAGTGAAAAGGACTTGCATAAATTTTGGTGGTTAGTAATATTAATCCATATATAAAGCCCATCTTAACACTAAAACCCATTATTAATCCCTATATATTGTGTGATTACATTTCTATTGTTATATTGTTATTTAGGCTAAAACCTCTCATGGTCACATTTTATTATAATTGTACATTTTATCTCTTGTATATATACTAAGGAGATCTAGTCTTATGATCATCAAATAGTGTCTTGTATATTGCATCCATGTTAAAATTATGTTTTCCCTTAAAGTGTACTATAATTATTAGTTTCTTATATTTATAAGGTGCAAGGTTCATAATATTTAGTATCATAGCTCATGATTCTAGGGTTTTTCTACTTTAAATAGGTCATCATGAAATTTTCACTATATTTTTTTTCTAGGCTGTTTCAGATAATGAAACTTGGAGAATATTGAGGAGAAATATTTGGTAATATTTGTTTCAAATTTTAGATCTTAGTTCTCTATATTTTCAAAGATGTGTTCCAAGGAAGTTAGGGTTCCTGAATGCTCCTAAAATCAATATCAAACATGTCAGTGTGGCATTTTCACTATAATTTTTTTATGGATGGTTTCAAACCATGACATTTGGACCAAATTGAGTTGAAATACTAATGAACATCTAGTTCAAAATTCAAATCTTGGTTTGCTATCATTTCGAATATATGCTCTGATGAGTTTCAGGTTCGTGAATGCTCTGAAAATCAGTTTCAAAAAAGGTAATTTGGATTTTTCACAATAATTTTTTTGTTGGAAGGTTTTAGAAAGTAAAACTTGGATCATTTTAAGTAGAAAGCTTAGGGAACATCTGTTTCAAGTTTTAAAATTTAGTTCACTATACTTCTGGATTTATACCTTGTAGAAGTTAGGGTTTGATAACATTCCTGAAATAAAATTTAAACAAGTCATCTTGCTATTTTTTTCATATATTCTTTCCTAGCATTTTTTAGAGTACGAAATATTCAATGATTTTAGGTGACATACATAGATACATTAGGTATAAATTTCATAATTATATTTGAATAATTAGACACATAGCACACTATACAATTTTGTGAATGGGAAGAAGCCAAAAATTGGTAGGTTTCGAGAAAGTTACCATAACTTTCACTTAGCAAATCAAATTCCAGACACACGTATGGAATTACAGAATAGACATAGCCAACTATTAGAGTTCAATGTTTTACATCTAGAAGAACTCAAATATTAGAGATATATGAAGATAAAAAAGAATCCATTTAGATATTCTCTGAATTAAGGTACGTAACATATAAGTGATCTAATTGTTGATTAGAAGACCCATTTTTTTGGTGACTAAAAGTTTTGATAAAGGGGAGTACCATTATTATTTTCGAAAATGGCTCCAAAGAAATCTACTACACCAACTAAATCTATTGAAGGCTCATCCCTGACTCATACATAAAGTGAAGGCTAGAATCTAGGTTATCTCATTTATAGAAGAAAGTGAATGAAGTGGATGGTAGTATGTTGAGAAAGGTGGATTTATCAAGTTCTTGAGAAATCTTAAAGAGAAATAGAAAAAAGGATAAATTCTCTATTAAAAAATAAGGAATTAATACAAAATAAGATGAATTAAAATAAGGAACAAATAGAAAATAAGATGAATGAAACTAAGGAATAAATAAAAAAATCCACAAATGTCATGGAAAATATTCTCTTAGAGAGGCTTCATTAAAAAAAAAAAAAAATGAGATCAAAGGAAATAATGAAAACATTTTAGTTAGAAATATCCCTAAAGTGGGTGTGGAGATCCAAGGAAATCATAAACATAAGGGGAAGCATGGTATTGAGAATCAATATCATATGGGGAATATATGTTATCACAATTAGATATCACAAATATTGAATTAGAGAAACCTAGTAATGACTTTTCAATCCAAGATCCACATCATCAAAGCTTCAAGTTATCACCAAGGAACTACTGTGTTCAAAAGATTGATATGACGAATTTTTATGGGAATGATCCTATAACATGGATATTTCATATGGAGAGATATTTTGATCTACAACATTTGGAATCCTTACAAATTGTAAATATTTCATTCATGATTTTAGAACAAGATCAACATGGTATCAATGGCTTTATGAAAGGAAAATGGATTTTATTATATCTTAGTATATTTTTATAGATATATTGATAAAACATTATTAGGATATTAAGAGCAATACATTCTTCATTCAATTGGTAAACCTTCGACAAAAAGGTCTAATTATAGAGAAAATTCAACAATTCTAAAAGTTGAGTCTCAAAGTAAAGAATATTTCAAAGGATAATTTGTTAAAACTATTTATGGGAACATTAAAAGAAAGCACAAAAAATGAGGTGCATCTCTTTGAATCTAAATCTCTAGAGCATGCTTTCAGTCTAGCTAGTAAAGATGAAAGAAAAAAATATGGTGACTAGAAAACCAGTCACTAATAACTATAGAAAAAGCCATGATTCCTCTTCTAAACCAACAAGGTTGATTCTTCAACAAATTGATGAAAGAGAGAAAAGGGATTATTTTTCAAAAGTAAGGGGCATAAAGGTTGTGAGAAGAAATTATTCTACATAAACTATGGAGATGAAGAAGATAAAGAGGTCAAAACTTCACAAAATTGTAACAACCCTCGTTAAAAATTGATGTAAAAATATATATGACCACAATGATGCGACACATATTCTAGGTCGAATGGAGGGAAAAAAATCCTAGTGGGTGTTCATTCGGTTTATTATGGCTAAAGAAATTGGCAAAGGCAATGAAAAGGGAATTTCGAAAGGTAAAGAGGTATTTTGGCACATTTATTTATGAAAATAATGGAAATTAGGAGAAAATGAAGGTGAAACGTCATAGGTTTCATGTGAGGAGGAAATTGAAGGAAAATAAAGGAAAATGAAAAGATAGAGACCTCATTAATAAAAAGGATTTTGAGGATCATTGGGTGAGCTGGGTTAGTTCTGTTTTGATGGAATTCACTTCTGTTCTCTCTCTCACTCTTTGACACTTAGATTTTTCTTGGAGCACTCTTGGAGAGAGTGGCATACATGGAGTTTTGGAGCAAGAAGGAAAAGAAAGAGCAAGAGGACATCATAATCAACAACTACAACAGGTTTTGCTTGCAGGTACTGAATTGCATGTACTTTTCCTCACTAGTTTTGGCATGCATGACTTATGCATGTGGATTATTGGCCATGCTCTATCATTTGGATGAAGGATTTCCTAGATTGACACTAGATTCCCTAGCCTTACCATTTCCTGGATAGCCATGGAGATTGTGGGTTTATTTCCTCGTTTTCTTTTAGTTGGTTATCATGTTTCCTCAGCTTCGGTTGAGTTACTAGTCTTGGAACCCCTGATTGCAAAAACACTCTAGAAACCCTGTAACGGCTTGGGTTGAGTTACTAGTACTAGAAGCCTTGGTTGGAAAAATGCTCTGGAATCCCTTTGTGGGTTGAGTTACTAGTCCTGGAATCCCTAGTTGGACAAACACTTTGGAAGCCTGGAATAAGCTATGGGTTGAGTTACTAGTCTTGGAAGCCTTGGTTGGAACAAATAATTTGGAGCCCTGGAAGGCTTGAGTAGAGACCAATCTGATGATGGTTTTGTGATGTCTATTTATGAGGTGGAATCACTATTTTATTGGTTGATTTGGATGGCCCTTTGGAAGCCCTTGATGGTTTTGGATTGATGTGTTCTATGAAATCCCACATTCATATTTGGAATATGGCATGAAGGTGAATGGGTGAAGAGAGATTTGGCTCAGATATTCTACGGTTGCGTGGAATGTTGTAGTCCCATATTGGGTTGGATTTTGCAACGTTAATATGAGGTTATTTATCATTGTTATCTCATGAGTATTATATTGGTTTATACATGGATTCTATGGATGTTATTTCATTGGTATTTATGTTTCTATTATGTTGCTTATGTATATGTTTGATCACAATGATGATGTATGGTTCTCCTCATGTTTTTATTTGTAAATGAATGGATAATGTATCTATTACCTAATAGATGATGATGTAGCTAATGATGTAATGGAACAATGCTTCTGAGTGATTCTCAGATATGTTTGAGACCCCTATGCTTAGATTTGTTATTTAAACCTGTAGATTTCATTCATGCCAAGTGTTTAAGAGAATGTCAGTCCCAGTTGGGGATGGTCGAGCCTAGTCCTGGAGTTGGCTTTTGGTTTATTAGTCTTGGCATCATGTGCTTAATGTATTCTAGAAGTTACAACAAGTTCTAGGTAGTGTCGGAATTATAGGCTTGAAAAGTGCCTTAGATTCCTCAGACTTTGGCACATGTCTACTAGAAATAGTCCCTGGACTCATCCATGTAGGCTTGTGGGAGAGTCCATATATTTCAGGATGATGGCATGCCCATAGCATGGAAGCGTCTAGAGGTTTAATAGCTTAAAAACTTAGTGGGGCCCGGGGCATGATACCTAAGTGGTTGGTATGGCTCATGGGAGTGTTGTTGTTGATGTGGAAGGTATGTTTGATGTTTTTCCATCGAATCCACTTCCTTAAGGTTATCTAGGAGGTTGAATCATATCATATTATCCTTGCATCAGATGTTTACCCTGGATGGTTGGTTACTTGGGTAGATGTGGGAGGAGGGCATTACAAAAATCTTGAACTAGAAGAGACTACTCCAACAATCTCTTGTCATGCATTGGTTGGCAAAAATACTTAATAAACCCTCAAGATATGAAGATATATCAAAAAGAAAAAGGTAAAAGTATTTATTGATTCATAACTACCCATAAATTCGTCAATTACAAATTGGCAAAAAATCTTAATTTCTTTTTATTTATAACATTTAAATTTCAAGGATTGAAGATGGAGGTACCATAAATTGTTCAACAAAAGTGCAATAATATTAGGTTGAATATGGGGGAGTGTTTATTTATTAGTCCCATTATTGCAATCCAAATGGGTGGTGTTGATGTTTTATTAGGAGTAAAATGGCCCTTAATTTTAAAGATCTTTTCATAATATGTTTTCATAAGGAAAAGGAATTAAGCTTAGAGGTATAAATGAAAACCTAGTAAAGTGACAATCTCTAATAGCATGACAAAATTGCTAAAAAAAGGGACACCAAGGTGTAATTGCATAATTGTTATTTAATAATATTTTTTCACAAGGAAAGGCAAGCGAGCTTAGAAGTATCAAAGTGAACCCTAGTAAAGTGAGAATCTCTAATACCATGTCAAAATTGGTAAAAAAGGGACACCAAGGTGTAATTTCATAATTTTTTTCATTATATGTTCAAACATTTATATCCTTTGCTCCAATGGATATCCAAAAAGTTATCAACAATTATTCTAAGGTATTTGGAGAGATGCCTAAGGATCTTCCACCTGCCTCATATCATGACCATGTTATTCATTTGCAGTTTGGAAGTGTACCATGTGGCATTAGGCCTTAGGAGTACCCACATGCATAGAAGAGTGAAATTGAGTGTATGGTTCAAGACGTATTAGAGGAAGGCATCATTCAACCTAGAAAAAGCACTTTCTCTTCACCAATTGTGATGGTTATAAAAGAGGATGGTTTATGGTGTATGTGTCTAGAATACAAACATCTCAACAAAACCAAAATAAAAGATGAGTTTTATATTTTTGTCATTGATGAATTATTAGATGAACTCCATGGAGAAATTTTCTTTACTAAGTTGCATATTAATTCTAGATATCATCAAATCCTAATGAGGAAATAAAAAATTTCCAAAATATCATTTAAAATAGATGAATGTCATTATGATTTATTATTTCCATTTGGACTTACAAATGTACCTTCAACATTTCAAAGCTTCATGATTTTTGTTTTCAAACCCTTAGAAAAAATTGTACTAGTATGTTTTGATGGAAAATTAATATACAACAAATATTAGGAAGAGCATGTACACCATGTTCATGGGGTCTTAACACTATCAAAAAATAAACAACTTTATGCAAATCCTTCAAAGTGTGCCTTTAAAGTTAAATAAGTGGAAAGTTTAGGTTATATCGTATGACATGAAGGTGTCAATATGGATCCTAAAAAGATCAAATCTATTAGGAAATGGCCAATCCCTAATACCTTGAAGAAACTCATAATATTATTAGCATTGACAGGTTATTACTATAAGTTTTTCAATAATTATGGTCAAGTAGTAGCACCTCTAACGAAATTATTAAATAAGGAAGCAATTTTCCTGGACTAAAGAAGCAACCAAATCTTTTGAAGAACTTAAAGAGGATATCTATATAGCTCCCATCTTGGAAACACATGACTTACAAAAAAAAAATTAACAACAACAACAACAACTTCATTATGGAGTGTGATGTCTCATGCCATAGCATCGATGAAGTTTTCATGCAAGAAGAAAGGTCCCTTACCTTTGAAAGTAGTGAAATTAAAGGAAAGAACTTAATTAGACCCATCTATGAAAATGAAATGTTGTTCATACTACATGCAAATGATAAATGAAATCCATACCTAATAATTAGACACTTCAAAGTAAAAAAAAATAATGATAGTCTAAAGTGCTTCTTAGAGAAAAGGATATCTTTATAATTAAAACAAAAATGTGTCACAAATAAGTTAAGTTATTACTTTGAAACTATCTACAAGATGGGAAAACAAAATATTGTGGAAAATTCACCCTCAAGGAAAGAGGGAGACACAAATGGTTTACTATAAATTATTTCCATTGAAAGGGACTATAGGGGCTTAGGTAGTAAAGGATCATAGACAACACCAACAAGAAGCTCACAAAATATTCAAGGACAACTTGGTTATGGAACAAAATAGGATGAAACAACAAATGGATCAACATCATAGTGAAAGGGAATTTGAAGTGAGGGATTGGGTATTTGTGAGACTACAACCATATATAGAAATGTCCCTCAAGTAATAAACTTAATGACAATAAATTAGCATCGAGGTATTATGGCCACTATAAGGTGTTGCAAAGGATTCGAAGCATGAATTACAAATTAGAGTTTCCTCCATCTTCACATGTACATCTAGTCTTCCATGTTTCTTGTTTGATGAAACTAACCAATGACAAGATCCAAGTCTAACTATTCTACCAAATATTAATGAAGTAGGGAAAATAATATTAGAACCAAAATCAATCTTCATGATTAATATATAAGGCGCAATACCATGATCATGAAAAAGATAGTGGATTCATGTCAACATGACATTATATCCATGAGCATATACAAATTAGATATGCAAATGAATGAACATAAGGATAAAAAATGAAATTATGAAAAATAAATATTGGTCCTCCAAAGTACACAAGAAGTAACTGGCCTACACAATAATATCAAGTGTTATCACCAAAAGGAGACACCACCGTAGCCTACATCCCTAAATGAAAATCCATAATAAGTATGAATCTAGACCACATGAATAAATGATTAGAAATCAGACATGATAAAAACATAATCATTAACCATTGACACATATCATTTCCAAAGGTGAGATAACCCAACAACAATGAGAATGGGAATTAAGGTACATAGTACATTCTAACAAGTGCAAAAGGATGTATTGATGTTGAATATTTTTAGAATCAACCAATTATGGTTCATTGATGTTGAGCCATTATTGAGTGTGGATGTGAGGGAAACTATTATTGATGATTGCAATCCCTAAGGCACTCTATTGAAAAGTTCTTTTAATATATTGCTCAGAGTAACGAGATAAATTTTATAAGAAGAGGTCCATTATAAGGAGGGCATTAAGGCATCCCCCATCAATCAATACACAAGATGTGAATATTGACATGTTTCAACTACTGAGATAGTAACTCAAGAGAACAAACTACTCATTATGATTTAACACTAGGAAGGAAAAAATGGATGGTGAAGATACCTAACGAATGGTTGCATAGATTATACACTTCCCTTAAATATTAGCAAAACACAATGAGGAAATGGGTAGCAATTGACATCAAAAGGGGCAAATGGTATTCACCATCAATGTAAAATGCACTGAGGCATTCTCCACAAGGATTGTAATAATAATTAATCAAAACAATAAAATCTCAAAAATCATATTACACCTACTAAGGAAATATTTAAAACCAAATTGTAAGGAATTGAATCAAAATAAGTGCTTTGTTTAATGGTTAAAAAAATACTTTCTACCACCTAAATAGATGAACCATGAAGATACGAATTATTTACCCTCTCCCTTTTTATATTTAATATTTAATTTTCCAAATCATATTGATGTTATAAATATTAAAAATAATAAAATTATACCATGATAAACAAGTAGATGAGTGTCACATGGTGTGCAACTATGTTCCAAGTGCATAAAATAGACTTACAAAAAATAAACCTTAGGGATTCAATCATCAATAATAATTTCAAGAGAGTACCTCGGGGATTGCAATCATCAATAATAGTGATGAATTAATATTAGGTTTTGATATTAGGGATTTGATTATTTGATCCTTCAGTGATAGATGTATTCTTTTTAACAGACAAGGAATTTCCCAAGTTGCATACACAATTATTGTGTTTACAAAATGTAATTTTTATTCCTTGTTTACATAATAAAAATTATAGTTTTTTTCTTTGAAAAGAAATAAGAAATTTGTTAAATTAAAGGAAGAAAGAATGATATGGATTCTTACTTTAAAGTCATGGAAATTTTAACAAGCCTCTTAGGACTATGAGAAAGACTCAACATGGGTTCCAAAATGGTAATTGAGATGTTAACTAGAGTATCCCATTATGGGTACGAACTACTAAACAAGTGTTGGATTTGCAACATATATGGATGAGTTGATGTGATAGTTTGATGCGGTTGACCCTATGTGATAATGACTGAATTTAAATTCAAGGTGAGGGTTGTATCATTATATTCCAAATTGCAAATATTTCCCTAAGAAAGTAAAAAAAATTGATGCGAAAAGATGTTGGATAATTATCTCTTTATATTCTAAATTATCAATTATGGGTCTTTTCCTAAACTTAATGAGAATGATAGATGTGTCTATTCCAAAATCTATTCAAAAACAACTAAAAATGACTTTTGATTTTATTGTAATGTTTTATATTTTAGCACTTCATTATGAAAATTTTCCAAATTGGTGAAAATCTATTTTACTCCTAAATTTTAGGTGTATATTTTTGGATCGATTGAGAAAGAATCACACCACCCACCCACACCCACCCCCCCCCACTATTATGTGTCTCCACTAGATGATGAAGGAAAGTTGGATTGGAACCCCTCTATTTTTTTCAAGTTTCTAATCCTTCATGGAACTTGTTGTGGTTTGATAATTGTATGCAGTAAATTTCCATGAATTTATTTTGGTTCACTCTTTTTAGACTTTGTGAGACTCTAAAAATTTATTTGATCTCCACTCGTAAATTTTGAAGCCATTCTCTTTGGTCATTCTATAATCTTCAAAACTTTTGAAATTTCCCTTTATCATATATTGATAAACTTACCTCTATGACGATATATTACATAGAAGTTTGTCTTAAATATTATACACCATAAGATAGGAAGGCTTTGAGAAATTTTGGAAATTTTGACATATCACGCCTTTCAAAATATTCATTTTTTGGATCATTATCACATTAGGAAACTCTTTCTCCCATAATACATCATAACACTTGAAAACTTCCAAGAATGTGACATGCCACATGTAAAACAACTTTTACCATGGCACATTTTCTTTGTCAAAACTTTCCTTACCCATGGTATATCACACCATATTTTTTTTCCCTTTGCAACACACTATAATAAGCATGTTTTGAAGCTTTGAAACAAATTTCCTTTACCATTCCCTTGAAAATTTTCAAATGTTCAAACATACTATACCCTCACAAACTTTCCTCCATCGTGACTTTCCCATTTTATTACTCTTCATAAAATTACTCTGCCATGTGATATGATGATTTAACCCTTGATGTTACAATATTTAAAATTTAAAAGGAAGCTAAAATGGCCATATTATGAATTATAAAACCAACTTTTGGCCCTCTTCTTGTTATGATTTCATGTTATACACAAGCACATCAAAGCCACTACAAATCCACTAGAAAAATATAATCTCAAGACCATTGACTAGTTCACCATATGAATCCACATCAAAACCCCTAATCTCCTTCTTCTAGGTATGTGTGTACCTCCATTTAACTAGATTCATTTCATTTCTAATTCCCAATAGATCATGAGAAATATACTCTAACCAACATTATGTTTACACAGGGTCATCAAATTTCCTAAGTAATCCAAGCAGTGGTTTAAAAAAGTATCCAATACTTTCACTTGGCCCAATTTATTATATCACTAGGAGAGGTTTCCTCCTCGTCTTCTAGCACTAGTAAAATCATATCCTCATACTTGCAATGCATAATAGTTGTCACATTATTGAGCCCCTCTCTCACTCTTCCTCCTACCACCACTTGTGAAGTTTACATCTTAACATATCATATACATCCCTTAGAGAGAAGGAGCATATCTTCATTATCAAACCAAAGCCCTCCATGGGGAGAAATTTTTCTTCTTTTAAGCTTAGTTGGATACTAGTCTTTTTTCTTAAGTCTTTTAATCAAGAGATAGGGTTATTTTGGTAAATGTATTATGGAACTCTAATAATTTTACCACCTAATTTTTTACTTTCTAGAATTATATCAAGTAAAAAATTAGTAGTCTTCCATCCATTTTCTCTGATCCCTTCAATAATTCATATACTTGTAATGTTCCTAGGACTATTTGTGAGTAGTGTTCAATCTTTGATATTTGAAACTATAATATTTCCCTTTTATGAGTGAACTATAGAGGGGAACCATTAAAGGGATTACCCCCTTGGTGCAACTATAAATGAGTTTGAAGGGAACCACTGAGTCAACATCCTTGAATACAAAAATATTCACTCCTAAATATGGTCACCATTAAAAGACAAGATTTTTTAAGTCATTTTCCACTTCTCTGCACACAACCATCTATATCTCCTAAAACTAAAAATCGTAATGTGTGATGTTGTTGACATGGATAAATTGTAGTATCTTGATATGGATTCTAGGAAGGATATGAAGCATAAATATGTGATCATTGAATTAAGCCCAAATCAAAAGAAAGAACTAGAAATATATATTGGTGCCCTAGGACTAACATATGATGATGTAAGATGCTACATGGAAGATAGCATAGTCTTCAATTGGGGGATTATATCTTTTTTTAAGGATGATACTTATCTAGAAATGCCACTTGTCCCTAGGAAGCTTACATGGATGAGGGAGTTTAGTAGTTAATTAAACAACCCCATTTACACTTGAAGTGGTGGTGGACACCATTATATTTCCTTACATGGAGATTGTCTCTTGAATCATTAACCAATCGATATCAATAACAAGTATATCAAAGATGCAAATGGGAAATCTTCAAATCATTTCAAATTTTCACCTTTGATGTATATTACAATTTACCTCTAGTAGATGTTGACCTCATTAAACATTGGATGTCATAATTCTAATTAGATTGTAGAGAATTGATTAAAAGCTAATGAGTAATTAGTAAATTGTTCAAATCAAGGAAAACAATCATTTGTCCAACAAACCTACTTAGGACTCCATATAAGATTGTTGTAGCCCTCCTTAGCAAACAACATGGAGTAGAAGGTGACATGAATCATTGAGGAATTTTTGAATATTCATACTTTTGTAGTCCAATTTTCTATTTCCAAACATCAATATTCACACTTTTTAAAATGGAATTCATAAGTTTAAAGTCTAAATTCTTACTCATTACTTCCAATTTAATGAAATGATCATTTCAAGATATTTTCCTAGATTGCATAATTCTTTCATTTGCCATCGTTTTGGAAGTAGGGTAAATGGTGGCAAGTTTCTTGATGTTAATTCATGTAGATAGGAAAATTCCAAACAAGGATAGGATGGAAAAGTTCATTCTACTTGAACTTTCTCAATGCCTCCCAACTCTTAAATGGAGGAAAGATAAATGAAAAATTTGAAAAATAAGATATTAACATAACTAATAAGAATATATTTTAACATATAATTATTTTTTATGGAACTTTTAGTTAATTATATTGAACATTATTAATTTATGATAGAACGTATTCAATGTTTTTTATTAGTAGCGACATTAAAAGGAGATGTTGATTAATTAAGTTTTATAAATGCAAAAAATAACACTTTGTTATTAGGTTGATAGGGTGTCTATTTTAGAATAAGGTTTCTAAAATTTTAATTAATTATCTATAGTTCTAGGTGAATGATATGGATTTAACCTCTACAAAATATTATAAAATATTTTTAGTAGTCCATCAAAGGTTGACATTTATCTCAAATGTACTTATACCCTTGCTACCCTTTTAATTAAATTGATTAATTAAAAAATATCATATGGACACCAATTACGATTTTTGGGTATGTGTTATTAGTAAGCTATTGTATTGACCCATGGTATTGTAACAAAGCCCATATATATGTTAAAAATTTCCGTGGTTAGGGAGGGTGAACATGTTTAAGAGTATCATTGCATGTTCTTTTAAATGTATATATGTTTAACTCATATATAAATTATTTTTATATTTAATAATAATAATAATAATAATAATAAAGTAGTTATAATTTAATTAATTTTTATGTTTTTTTAATCTTAGCAACGTGAGATATATCATAAAGTAAGTGTTTCGCTGTCTATAGATTTTTATAGCCATTTAATTTTTATATGGTGTACTAGTTAGTATCATTTTTTCCTTTAGCTTTTGGTAAATTATTATTTTCACTAATAATTATGAAAATTATTGTAAAAATATAATTTTCTTTTATAATTTTTTTTTACTAATTATTGTAACTTAATAAATTCATGTTATTTGAAATTATCTGTTAGTAGTTTACAAGGAAATATATGTTCACTTTTTCCATATGTTTATAGGATTTGTATAGTTTCATCGTATCATCATCAAAGATTGTCTGGGTAGAATTTTGAGGCAACTTATTTTGATTTTGTTTCCTTGGAAGTTCGTGGAGAGATTATGCAACTAGAATCTAAGGAGTTTGGGGACTGACCCTACTTCTAAGATAATGAGGTGGGCATTAAGAATCTTAACTGGGTTAGGGATCCAAGAAATCTCAGGAAGCATAGGGTACACTTTCTTCATTCTATAGCTATAGATCAATAGATGGACACTCTTTTTCGTTTGGTCTTTCATGATAAACAGGTGGAAAACTACAAACTGTTTGTAGGGCAAGAATATACCATGAGGCTTCTTCACAATGTGTGTTTCTGTGTGGATGATATTATTTCTGGTCTGTGAAGTGTGGAAAAATACGTCCTCTCAGACTTAGATTTAGATGACACAATAGACATACGTGCCATTATTAATGACCCACCAATTTCAAAGTCCCCTCCTTCTCATACTTCACCTCTATCACCAGTCATTATTTAAGATTGATGGTAGTCAGCAGATCAATGATATGTCTATGGTCATTGAAGAATTTGATCATGCACTTGTGATTTTTGATACACTTATGACATATCTTGGAATGGCAATGTTAGGTTTATGCAAAGTGTTTTGGTGTTGCTCTTCCTATCAAAGAATCATGATTCTAGGATTCATACGAAACTATTGTCATTTTTTGTTGATCTCATTGTTCTTGATCTTAGAGTTTGGAAATTGATTGTAGAGAGACTCTAGTGTCTCTATCGAAAGCATGTTGCCCCTAGTATTTTTATAGAGTTATGGCCATTTTTCTAATGTTGCTTTTGGTTTTTTTGCTAGTCTTAAAGTATGGTTGTTTTTACTAAGGTGGAAATGTTTCTCACTATGGACAATGGTTTTTTGTAATCATAGTCTTCTAGTTATGGTGTTATGGTTTAGGTTTTGATATATATATCAAGTATCTAAATTTAGTAGTATTATTTGATAGAAGCTTTCAGCTCCAAAATTAGTCTTTTTAAGTGCTTAAATAACTCTTAGTTATCAATATAATTTTTGCTATGATTAATAAAATATCCTACACTAACTTATCAAAAAAATATAATTCCTATAATTAATTTATTCTTCAATATCGAACGAATATGAGTTTTTAACGAATCCACAGTAATTTTAATTCTTTCTGTACGATCAAAAAAATAAATTTGACCTAAATATTATTCAAAAGTAACTAATATTCTTTATCATCTTCACCAAAACTAGCTCCACTAATATTATATACATTTTAAAAACATTTCATTTTAAGTGTATAGTTGAATAAGCTTAATAATTTAAATTATGCACTTCCTCCTTTAAGGTTACATGTCCAAAACTTGAGGCTAGAGAATTAGTTTTCAAAATTGTTGTCTTTTATTTATAAATGTATTGCCTGACTAAAATTTTGAATGCACCTTTTGGAAAAAAAAAAAAAAAAAATTCTTTCAAATGCATCCCCATTTGAGTCAACCGGAAAGTATTGACAAAAAAACAGATTATTAAACAAGGAGATTGAGCTACGAAGTCAGTAAGCCTGTTCCCTAAAGTCAAGTAACAAAAGTCAGAGTGAACGATTCTATAATGCCTATTCAAAATTTTGTTCGAGAGTCAAAAGTCTGAGATGGCTCCTGTGGAAAAGTTTTGCTGGTTGGAAAATTAAACAAAGCACGCACCCTTCGTTTCCGGCATTGAATTTTGGCGGGAATTAACCGGTTTCCTCAAGGGGTTTGGGGTTGTTTGAATTTATCTTTCAACGTCAAAAAAATTTGATACACTCAGAATGAAACGGAACCTCGGGTTCGAGTGAGATGGCCGGAAAGCTATTTGTTGAACTCATTTTAGCAAACGCCGCTTTATAAGACCACTCCATTCCATGAATTCGTCAAACAAATCCCCAAAGTCACCCCACGTTTCCTCGCTTCTCTGCCACCCACTCTCAGCCTACGTACTCGCCCTTTATATATATATATGAATGTAAGGGAGTTACAATCGTATTCTTATTCTTCTGAATGCTGAGACTGCTATAGACCCTTCACTTATCTTGTTGCTGTGAACAGGAGAATTCTAGTGGTTGGAGCGCCATGGATATAAGAATAGCAGCACGACTGGTGATATTGATTACCATATTTATGGTGGTCACGATGGTTAGTGAAAGTTCAGGTGGCAGGCCACTTAAATTGAAATTCATATTTCAGGGAGATCAAGTGGAAAATAATAATAATAATTTTATTAAGATGAATAAAGGTTTGTTCGTATCATTTAGGGGTCCCGTAACTCCGTCAGGGCCTTCTAATTGTCAAAACCATAGGTCTCCGAGCAAGGGAGGTTCGTGTTAACAGGAACAGGTCGGTCCTCTGGAACCACAAGAGCTGTTGATACTTTTCATCAGTCCGTGAGCAACCCATACACATATAACCAGAAGAGAACGAGCGAGGAAAGGTGAATCGGAGGCGGCAGACAGTAATTATCTGTGTCAATTCTGTACAGCTGCTGAGAATTTGTTCAACCATTCTTTATTTATTGATGCCATCCTATGTGTGGCTCTAAACATTTGATTTTTCTATGATAAGGATGTTTAAGCTTTATATTGGCTCTGCTGTACCTTGAGATCAATCAAGGTTTCATAACATAATCTCTTGCATAGAATGATCTATAATCCCACTGTAGGGATGTTATGGTAATGTTATCGTAATGATCGGAATGCTATCGTAAGTTCGGATGAGGTAATCCCACTATATAGCTTAATTTGAATGTTATCATAAATTCAAATGGGATAATATGGATTGTTAATCAAATCTATTCTCGCTTGAGCTTTGTACGGATGCATTTTAATATTGTATGAAAGGTCAAACCTTTTGTGCTGATAGGGAGAAGGAATCGCAAGGAATGCATTGTTGAAACTCAAGCTCGAAACAATCCTTTGAAACTTTTAAAGGACCTAATTTTTATCAAACATATCGTAGATTAAGAATGGTTGTGAAAATTTAAAAATCATTTAAAAAGAAAAAATGCATACTTGTGACGGTGTGGCTAAGGAAAACCCTAGAAGAAGGTTGTTGAAAAGGAAAAAATATATTTCCTTTAATATTTTCCGGAATTTTTTCCGAAGTCGAAGTTTAATTTTTTTAAAAGATATATTATTTTTTGGAAATTTTTGAATAATGTAATTCTCTATAAGTGTAAGTTTATACTATTATTATAATTGAGGAACATTTTTTTGACTAAGTTTATACTATTATTATAATTGAGGAACATTTTTTTGACTAGGTATTAGTTTGTTTTTGATCAAAAAATTATGATGATTATGCATAGTTTAACATTACGAATTCAATTTTTGTTATTTTTTATTATTATTTAAATTTACTTGTGTAATGTGATTGGTTGAGGTTTTATTATGAGTTGTTATATACCATTGTTATTATGAAATAGTTTTAAGTATTTTTGTTTTGTTGTTTTATATACTGAAATGACATAACACTGGCCTTACTCCCATTGGGTTGTTTTCCTTTATGAGGAGGCCCGAGATCTAACTATATAAGTGGAAAACTACAAACTTTTTGTAGAGAAAGAAGATATCAAGAGGCTTCTTTGCAATGTGTGTTTCTGCCCAAAGGGTGGAAAAATACTATCTCGTCTGTGAAGGGTGGAAAAATATGTCCTCTCAGACTTGGATTAAGAGGACACAATAAACATACTTGTTATTATTAGTGGCCCACCAGTGCCAAATTCCCCTCCTTCTCATACTTCACCTTTATCGCCATAAATTATTTCATATTGATGGTAGTCAGTAAATCAGTGAGACATGATATGTCTCACGTCATTGAAGAATTTGATCATGCACTTATGGTTTTTGATATACGTATGGCATATCATGGAACAAAAATGTTGGGTTTATGCAAAGTGTTTTGATGTTTCTCTTTTTCTCAAAGAATCATGACTTTGGGCTTCATACAAAACTGTTGGCATTTTTTGTTGATCTGGTTGTTCTCTATCTTAGAGTTTGGAGATGGTTTCTATAGAGACTCTAGTGTCTTTATAGAAAGTGTTGCCTTTAGTATTTAGAGTTACACGGGTTTTTCTAATGTTACTTTTGAATTTTTTTCATAGTCACTGTGGTGGTGATGTTTCTCACCATGAACAATAATTTTTTGTAATCATAATCTTCTAATTATGGTGTTAGGGTTTAAACCTTGATGTATATATAGGATTGTAAGTTTAGTGGTATTAATCTTTTTTAGCACTTAAATAACTCAGTTATCAATATAATTTTTGCTATAATTAATAAAATATCTTACACTGTTTTACCAAAAAAATAAATAAGATTGAATAGTTAACTTATTCTCCTATATCTTTAAAAACATAAGCTCTTAACGAATAAGAGTAGTTTATGTCGTACTTTAACATCAAAAGATAAATTTGACCCATTTGAGTCAACCGGAAAGTATTGACCAAAAATACGGATTATTAAACTAGTAGATTGAGCTACGAAGTCGCCAAGCCTGTTCTCTAAAGTCAAGTCACAAAAGTCAGAGTGAACGATTTTATAATGACTCTTCAATATTTGAGAGTCAACAGCCTGAGATGGCTCCTGTGGAAAAGTTTTGCTAGTTGGAAAATTAATGAAAACACGCACCCTTCGTTTCCGGCATTGAATTTCGGAGTGAATTAACAGATTTCCTCAAGGGGTTTGGGGTTGTTTTAATTTATCTTTCAACTCCAAAAAAAATTGATACACACACAATGAAACGGAACCTCGGGTTCGAGTGAGATGCCGAACAATAATTTTAGCAAACGCCACTTTATAAGTTCACTCCATTCCATGAATTCGTCAAACAAATCCCCAGAGTCACCCCACGTTTCCTCTCTTCTTTACAAAGTTCTGGTGGCAGGCCACTTAAATTGAAATTCATATTTCAGGGAGATCAAGTGGAAAATAATAATAATAGATTTATTAAGATGAAGAATGGTTTGTTCGTATCATTTAGGGGTCCCGTAACTCCATCAAAGCCTTCTAATTGTCAATCGATGAAGAAATGGTGAATGAGAAAACGAGCGAGGAATGGTGAATCGGTGAAGAAAATAATTTGGTGCAGCTGCACGATGAGTAGGTGGCGGAGAGTAATTATCTGTGTCAATTCTGTACAGATGAGAGTTTGTTCAACTAGGGACTATAGGGTTCGGTTGACCAACTCATTTAACCAATTTTAAAAAACCATTTCACCAAAAATTCCTTTTATCCAAAGTTTTTGGTTTGAGGTTTTATTGTCAGGCTATGGATTTTGTTCCTCCAAAAAATGTTTTATCCAAAGTTTGAGAATACCCATCCACCTTTTTATTGAAAGTTTGAAACTGCAAAGGTTTTATCCAAAGTTTGAAAAAACCCGCAAGATTTTTAATCCAATGTTTTTAAAATGGAGGTTGAGGCAAGTATTTTTATCGAATGTTTTTAAAATGGAGGTTGAGGCAAGTATTTTTAACCAAAGTTTTGTTTTTAAAGGTTAGGCGTCACTGGCTAAGACCTTCGTTTACACCTGCCACCAACATGCCACCATTGTACACATGCCATCGTCTAAGCTTCAAGCTCTGCCACCATTGTACACCTGCCACCATATGAGCTTCAAGCTCTACAGATTCTTAACCCCTCTGCCTCTGCCCTAGTTGCATTTTTTTCATGCCCTCCAGGTACTTGCGGAGGAATTTGCGGAGTGATTCAAAAATTCTAGAGTGGTTCTTTTGCTTCCTGCAATATAGTTCACACAGATACATTAGAATTTGTAGAGTGTCATCTTGTAGCAGTGTATTCATAGAGTCCCAAAAGTTGCTCAAAAGTTTTCATAGCAAGCTCAATAGTCTTCAAAGAAAAAAGAAATCCCAAAAGTCGCTCAAAAGTGTTCATGGCAAGCTCAACGGTGTTCAAAGAAAAAAACAAAAACCAAGACAGTGGAAAAACTAAAACCAACACACTGAAAGGTATGTTCAAATTTTAACAATTATTCAATATATAGTAAAAGAGCTAGAGTAAAAATATCAATCACTAATAATTTTGTTATAATTACAAAAGCAATAGCAATACGTGCTTACATTTTGTAGGTTTTATTTCTTGTTTATACTTGCAAATCACTTTATCTCTATTCATTGTATTATTCCCTAGCGTTGATGTCATAGACTACATAACTTTGTACAAATATACAAAGAGAGAATGGACTTTGTGCAAATGTACAAAGAGAGAATGGTCGAAGGAAAAAATGGTGGCCTCAATCATACCTAAATATGTTTAGGAAAGAAGAAAATTGTAATTTAAAATTGTAGGAAGGAAAAACTGGAAAACAAGGTTCTTGTTTTCGTTTTGATGCTTTCAATGTTGAATAAGAAGGTATAAGAAGGTAAATGGTGGCCTCAATCATAGGTAAAAATGTTCAGGAAGGAATAAGCATTTTAACTCTGTTATGATCTGTAAGCATTTCAAAATGTTGGTTATTCATACCTCTACTATTATAATTTGCAGAGTTGGACTCTTCCATCATCGCATTAGCATGTATAACAAAGGTGCAAAAATTCCTGAACCTCTGAACAGAGTCGCGTCACCTCATCATTATGCATACGAGTTTGCATCTTCTTGGTATAAACACATGTCTGCAACTACTACAATAAATGCATACGTGATATAACAAAGAGTTAACACTCTCCCCTGCATAACCATACACATATGCGTTATCCAGTAAGAATATAAACAACGTTTTATAAATGCATATAAATGAATGTTTAGCAGCATCAAATATTGCTGCATAAACCAAAACCCCATAAACCAAAACCTGCTCGAGCCTGAGACAAGTTGGACTAGCCCTCAATTTCTTTCGACCAACCTGGGTTTACTTCAACCAATCAACCTTTTTCCCAATTAATGGGACTTGTGTTGAGGCAAAGGCATTAAATGTTCTGAGCCAAAGGTTGGACTAGCTCTCAATTTCTTTCGACCAGCCTTGGTTTAGGTTGAAAGCAGTTGTCTTTTGCTAGGGCTCCTGCATGATTTTTATATTTCATTTTTCTCCAAACAGAGTAACCTGGCGAGTGCAACCTCGTTGAGCTTACCCCCACACACTTGTATCTTTTCACTGGTCAAGTTGATCCACTGGCATTTGCCACAACAAGTTGCCCTGATGCCTTCGCCTCCGTCCCAATCTAGCCTCCATATTAGTTGCTACCATAGCCCCTAAACCAGTGGCTCTGCTTCCTATGGGATTCTCAGACTGTCTTCGCGACCGCCTCTTGTTGATTTTGATTAAGGGGCTTGGTGTGGGTGTTGTAAGAGAACAGGGATGGAGAAAAACCGTAATACATGGCTGGAATTGACTATGCATGTACCTCAAATTATCGCAACCCTTAATTAACCATCAACCAACAGTGAAGATCACAAAATTAGGTGACAGGAGATGTCTTGCATGCGCCCATCTATTGACCACTTGTCCACGTTGACATAGCATGACCTTGCATGTGTATCTTGGCCATGCATGTGTATTTTTTTCCTTCCACGTGTTCCTCATACCTGTCTTTGTCATTCTCCAAAGCTGCTCCATCCATAGAGTAACTTGTCCCTCTCCAAATTTGCTCCATCCATAAAGTAACGAAGCAAAAGAAGCCATCGACTGATGCACCCTGTTATGAAATTTTTTCTACGTAGGCTCTCCTAGGCGATGAAACAAAGGCATGTCGAAGGAGTATCCGTTCATAAATAGATGTTTCCTACTTGCAGTCCTTAATTTAAATAGTCATACAATGCTTGCAGGTCTTGGATGGTAGACACAGACCCCCATTGACTAATGATGCAACGATGCAGAGCTTTTAGATTCATATATCTATGTTACCTCCTCTAATTCTATCTATGTTTTTGGTTTTTACGCTTCTAAATTTGGCTTGACTAATGATGCAGCGATGCAGAGCTTTTAGATTCATATATCTATGTTACGTCCGCTGACTCTATCTCTGTTTTTGGTTTTTAAGCTTCTAAATTTAGCAATGACACTATTGGTAATGACATGAGGGTTGAAGATGGGAAATAATAGCTACGAGTTGGTCGTTATGCTGTTCCGAGATTGAATTTGCAAGTCAATGAGCTTTATCGACCTTATCGGCATGAATGCAGTCGCATATTTTCAGGGCTCTGCAAATGAATTATATCCCCTCGCCTCCCCAGGAAAGAGCGAGCCCAAAGCTATACCGCAGCTAAGAGAAGTATCATGCATGTGGGGTGGTTTTATGTTTCACACCACTGACCAGGGAATAGGCACAGTTAGGAGTAGAGATGGCTATTGCAGAGCCCTAAAAATTGGGTACAGAGAAAAAGATTGTCAATAATGGCCGCTGCACACAGAGGCGAAACGCCAAGAGAAAAAGATTCGAAAGGCCGAAAGAAAAAGATTGTCAATAATAATGGATGTTGTTATCTTCATTCTTGCCATTTCATGGAAATGGCATCCTACAACACTGTTTATTTCATGTAAGTGCCATGCAAGAACATTGTTTGTTTCATGTAAGTGCCATGCTAAGACAATTGTTGGGTACATGCAAATGAACGACCACATGGTTATCTTTTTCTTCACATATGGACTCACGTTCATAGACATTTTCCAATGTAAGGTTAATCATAATTATGATTTTCTGCTGACACTGCCTCATATAATATATGAGTCATATTTGACCTTTGCGCGGGACAAAGTAGGTATGGGGCCATTAATAAGAGCGTGATTGATGTCACTGTGCCCACTTGAGTTACACAAAGAAATGGAATCAAAATGATTATATAATGATGTGTGCATTGACAAAAATTAATGAGATCGACTTTTTGTGCATTGTTTCATGATATTGCTTGCGGGATAAAGTGTGAATGTAGCAAGGGTTAAGTGATGTGCAATGACATGCTGCGTAATGATGGCAGCAGACAAAATATGTATAACAGAGTGGGTTGAATAACATAAATATTGTGACATTCAAGCAACAAAAAATTATGTTTTGAAATTGCATTTTTGTTTTGAAATTGCACGTCTTGCACATCGGCAGGGACTGCCGCTACGCCAGTAGACCTTGTTTATTGATGTCATCCTATATGTGGCTCTAAACATTTGAGTTTTCTATGATAAGAATGTTTAAGCCTCATATTGGCTAAGGTGTACCTTGAGATCAATCAACATTTCATAACATAATTTCTTTCATAGAATGATCTCTAATCCCACGTAAATTCGGAATGTTATCGTAATGTTTGGAATGCAATCGTAAATTCGGAAGAGGTAATCCCACTATATAGCTTAATCGGAATCTTATCATATATTCGAATGGGATAATATGGATTGTTAATCAAATATATTCTCGTTCGAGCTTTGTACTGATGCATTTTGACAGGGAGAAGGAATCGCAAGGAATGCATCGTTGAAACTCAAGCTCTGACCTAAAACTCAAGATTAAAACAATCCTTTGAAACTTTTGAAGGACTTGATTTTTGTAATGCCCTTGATAAAAAAATGGTTTTTAAAATTTAAAAAAGCTTAAAACAATCCTTTGAAACTTTTAAAGGACCTAATTTTTGTCAAACATATCGTAGATTAAGAATGGTTGTGAAAATTTAAAAATCATTAAAAAAAACTCCACACTTGTGACGGTGTCGTGAAGAAAACCCTACCAGAAAAGGAAAAATTATATTTCCTTTAATATTTTCTGGAATTTATTCTATATCCAAGTTTAAAAGATATATTATTTTTTGGAAAGTTTTGAATGATATAATATTTTGCCAGTGCAGGTTTTCACAATTATTAATATAATGCGAGATGTTATTTTAAGAAATTGTATTTTATATTGAAAATTGAAAGCCTCAAATGGTTTTAAAAGAGATTAATGGAAAGAAAAGGGTAGGGAAATTAATTATTTATTAAAAATTAATTTGAAAATTAATAATATCATTAAAAATATTTAAAAATATATATTACAATTAATAAAAATTTAGTTATTAAAAATTATATAAATAAAACAAAATATTAATGTTAAAATTGATTCAAAATTAATTATTAAACATTAATATCAAAATAAAAAAATAATATTATTAAAATTGAAAAATTAAAGAAAATATCAAAAATGAAAAATAAATTATTAGAACATAGAATAAACTTTAGAAAAGAATTAGGATAATCAAAAGGGAAAGTTATATTCAGATATTCAAACTTTAAAATGTATTTAAAGAAGATCATAAAAATATTAAAAAATGGAAATTTCTATTAAAAACCATATAATTGAAGAAACCTATGATAAAAAAAATACTAGTTATATAATATAAAAATGAAATTAAGATAAAATAAAAAAATAAAAGAGGAAATAAAGTATCATTCTTTCTCAATAGTATTTTTTTTTTTTTGGCTTTTTCCCTCTTATTTATTTAGTTTTTCAATTTTTATTATTTTATATATACAATTAATTTATATTTATCATCCTTAATTTTTTTTTATCTATCAAAAGTCTCTATTTTTTAACATTTTTATAGTTCTTTAACTAAAATTTTCCTTTGCATTCAATATAGTATTCCCTTTTAATTATTCCAATGCTTTGAGTCAAATTTATCTGGTTTTAACATTATTTTCTTTATCTTTAATATCCTATTTTATTTTCAATTCTAAAATTTTGTTTTATTATTACATCAGTTTTTAACAATTATTTTTTATCAATTCTAATTTATTTTCTAATCAATTCTAATTTAACGTTTTTCACTCGTATCAAAATCAATTCTAATTTAACGTTTTTCACTCATATCAATTTTTAATAGTGATTTTTCATTAAGTTTAATGTTAATATTTCTATCAATGCTAATAATATATTAATTTCCAATTACTTTTTAATAAGTAATTAATTTCTCAATACCTCTCTTTTAATGAATTCATTTTTTAAAAGTATCTCTTATTTTTAGTTTTTCTCAATTTTTTTTTAGGTTTTTTCATTTTTTTTAAAATGGGTGAATTCTTCACTTGAAACATCAAATATTTTATAAGTTAACACACAGGTTTTTTTTTAAATATAAATCATAATAAAGCTGAGGATGAGGTGGAGTTAATCAAGTTAAACACCAAATTGGTGTATGAGACAACCATATTTGTAGGACAAGAAACTCTCTCTATATAAATATTCTTACAAAGAGGTGTATGCTCTTAATCATTAAGCTCACTCAAGTTGATAAATATTTTATCAAAAAAAATTCAAAATTTAAAGTTCAATATAATGGATAGCTTAACATGCTTCATGGTTTGAAGTTCAAGATAGTTGATGATTTAACATGCCATTTCTCAAAATTAAATTTAGATTAAAAAACAACACACCTCATATATATATATATATATATATATAGTATTATCTATTGATTTTATATAAATATAAAATTAGACAAAACTTTTATAAGTAAAATAACAATCTCTTTACCCCGATGGGATGATATCTCAAGGCAAGAGGGGTAGTTGGCCACATCACCACCTCCCACGGCATTAGATAGGAGGGCATTATGGCCAACGTGCCCCATGCAAACATTAAATCAACTTCATGTTGATAGAATGGACATTTAACATCTCCTAATCTGGCTCGCGCTTTGTTCGTTGGATAAGTGGTGTGGACAAGAGTCTTTAATCTTTGTTGTCTTGTTTTTACCTTTGAATATGTGAATTCTTTCTTAGGATCCTGTTCAAAAGTTTTAGTGTGTTTGGGAAGGTCACGATCCCTAACAGGACCTTTCTCTCACTTTCTGAGTTTGATGCTTTAAACTTTCCTCCCGAGATAGTAGCATCAGGGTGGAGGTGGTTGCATCTGAATTGGAAGGGAGATATTTTGTCGCATATTGATTGGCATTGCTTACGGTTTAAGACCTATCTCAGCAGGACTTTGGTGAGTATTACATGGATTCGATGTTTGTGATAATTTTTCATGTCTGGTTAATTCTTGTGCCAAGATAGATGCAAGTGGAATTTGAAGGGCACCCCTTATTTGTTGGTAGTTCTCTTCTTTTTGTTCGAAGTCACCACTCACTGGTGCCTTTAGTCCCTTGGTACTACCTTCTTCTAGTCATCCATTTTGTCGAACACTACCAAGGTTGTATTATTACTCACCACCCCTAGTTGCTTACTCCTCTTCCTCTCTGCCTAGTAGTGACCCCCTAATCCTGATGCCTCGTGAGCATAAGAAACCCAGTCAGGGGGTGAGATGCCATGGGTTGGAAGGTAGGGCCCGCATTCAAATCCAGGCTCAAGATGTTGCCGCTATCCATCTTGCATGTACTACCCCAGAAATTCAAACTGCTATATGTGTAATGGAAAGCTAGTGAACACCGATAGGCAGGCCCATTATGGGGATGAAATCCAGACCAAAACTAAGCCTCCATGGAATTTTTGGGGAAAAATAACTAATTTTACTAGACCATGTCACTCCAATGGCACTTGAAGACCATGTTGAGACGTATTATGGAGGGAAAACATGAATACGGGAATGAAGTTATTGTGCAGCTTAACGACTTTCAACGTTCAAGTGCACTTGAGGTCTTTCTTGGTTAGCATTGACTCAAGACTTGTTCGACTGGAAAATCTCCTAGAAGGAAGTGACTAATATATCCCTATATCCCTAACCAAGATCACAATACCTTAATACCTAGACCTTCTTCTAAAAATGCATGATATTCCAGATGTTTTTTGTGCCTTAGCAGTAGCTTTTGTTGTTTGTTGTCATGTTTTTTGGGAAGGCTTGGATAGCCTTTTGAGATGGTCAGACTTTTGTTGTTATATATGTGTTAAAAAAAATCATTTTGTTGTTTGACTATAGAAGACTAGGGTGTAGGGTTTTGATAGACATCACCCTAGGGATTTGATAGACATCAAATGGTGCAACCTAATTTTTCTGAATCATTTACATTTGATGTAGGAGCATTAGAGCTTCCGAAATCCATCAAGCTTTTCCAAGAAAAGTTGCAAAAGGATGTCAACATTAAAAAGGAATTATAATTCCTTGGTTGTAAATAATTTTAGTTTCTTTAATTATTGTTGAAAGTATGAGTTATAGTTTTAGAAAAGTTGTGGATAGAAAGATTTTTTTTTTTTTTTTTAACCACATGGTGAATCGGTAACTATCAAGTTTAATCCACAGGAGACCCAGGATCAAACCTCATTGCTGCCACTATAACACCAAGAGCATAACCAACCACTTGCAAGTCGGGTATACTAAGATCCTATGGTTTTAGCAAGAGCACACCCACGGTAGGGGGTTCCGCCCCTCTAGCCGCCACCACAGCAGGAAAAAGAAAGCTTAAGGAAAAAGAAAATTTGGAGGGGAAATCATGAGATATTTAGGGAATAAATCCCGGAGTGATTTAGGGATTTAGGAAAATCTACTTTTCTTCTAAAATCGTATTTAATCAGTGTAAACCTAAGGGAAAAGCTAATGGCCAAATGAAAGTAGAATCAGGCCCAGAGAGAAACTAGATAGTTTTTGAATTTATGCATGTACAGTTTTGTTCGTTTCATGGAAATGCAAATTTACCAAATACTGTGTGTATGATTTTTTGTACTATTGTGTGTTATGTTAAATACCTTAAGATGTGGTGAATAACAATTAGTTGTGCAAATAATGGAAACTGTTCATGTAATATTAAGATGCGGTGAATAACAATTAGTTGTGCAAATAATGGAAACTGTTCATGTAATATTGATAGAAAGAAGTGAAATCTATGTCAATGACAATAAGAGAAATAATAAAAATAATAAAGTGCAAATTTGTTTAGAGAACAATTGGGTAGAATTCCAATTAAGGTTGAGATTAAATTTGGGTAGAACCTTCCTAAGTTCCAAATTTTATAGAAATCTCCCTAACTTAAATGAATTTGGTAATGGATTATAGATTTCAGTGTGAGAAAATCCAGAGTCAAAACATTATGTGTGTGAATTGAAGGGAATTTGGTGATGGATTATGGATTTCAGTGTGAGAAAATCCAGAGAACAAGTATTTGACTTGTTTCAAAACATTATGTGTGTGAAGTGAAGGGCATCTCGATTAGAGGAAGTCCATCGCATAAGGATAATGATGCGCGTGATCCCTATCGCATTCCACTGAGAAAGTTAGCAAAGTTGCGATAAGCTTGAGGATGTTCATCACATCAGATAAGGATGCCCCATGGAATAAGGAAAGTGTCCAAGGCGCGATACAGGAGGCTGGGCGCGTGAGGAAAAAATGCTCTGAGGCGCGACAAAGGAAGCTTGTTGCAAAATAAAATAGTTTCCGGGAATACAAAAGGGAAGCTTGTTGCAGAATAAAATAGTTTTGGGCGATATGGAAACTTTTCGATATCGAGAAACAGCTGGCCAATTGGTCGCTTTATCAAGCTTTTCCAATCTAAGGACCGACGATGCTGCCACAAAACTGTTGCATTGGAAGAGGTGGATATTGCTTCGTGGACAAGCCAAGAGCACACAGACTATGAAGTGCACAATTGCGACAAAGTAATTTATGCGGTAAAAAGAGGATGATCTTGAACAAGCAGAAAATGATAGACAGGCAACAACGAAAGGTATGGTGAGGTGTGTAAGATCTCATGTAGCAATGGATATGTGGTACAATTTCTAAGGAACAAAGCTTAAGGAGGTTTTAGATGACACGGTGAGTCTCATGTGCATCTATGCTGGCTAAAGGATATTGAAAAAATGTGTGATTACGTCCCTACTTAAATGAAGGTTCAAAGAGATTCCGCAAGGTGCATATAAATTGTAGAGAGGATATTTTAATGAATAGAAAAAGCTAAAAATTGGTGAGATTCGAACGCAATAGCATAATTAACATAAGGATTGGAGAAAATTGTAGCAGTATTATGCATGTTCGAAAGAGCTTGAATAAGAGGTAAAATTGGTCTTTTTAAGTTTTCAATGAAATCGAGAAAGAAATTCATGATTATAGTAGGACGTTTGTGAAGAATTGTGGAAAAGAACTTTTATAAGTTCCAATTGAGGTTAGAAGGAGAAGGAGAGATGGATGTTCTTAGAGGAAGTGAAGATTTGTAAAAGTCTAAAAGGAGTAGAGAAGCTCAAGAGGTTCTAGAGGAGAGAACCAATGATATCAAAAGGCTAGGCTCAAAGATATCTTGGTGAGGTATTGTAACACGTTAAGGAGTAACTTCTTATTTCAGAGGATTGGACACATTGTACGAGTGGACAATGTAAAGTTCAAAAAGGAAGAAGGAAGATGACTACTGATAATCATGTCATGGATTCAGAGAGAAGCCACAACAAAAGTAAAGAAGATGCCAAAGCAAATGGCATAAAGAGAAGCATGAGTCAAGAGGAAGTTGACCGAAAAGTTGCTAAGATAAAAGTATAGATGAATGTACTAATAGAACTAATAGAATTGCTACAAGAAGGTGAGGAACACTAGAGATGTGGATGGGTTCAATGAAAAAGGGTGCAGTGGCACAAGTTGTAGGTGAAGTTAAAACATAGGTTTAGTATTCAATAGAGGAGCGAAGAGCTCAAGGACGCTGAGATGAATGTGTGCATTTGTGAACTAGATCATGGACCATTGCTTAGTGAGGATGAAGATTATGTTGAGAAGAAACCTATTGAGAATATCATAGATTTCTTAGAGAGTGATAATGGGGGACATATTGCAAGTCTTGTGAACTCTTTGGGGAGTTCAGATCAGCGTACGGAGAAGCTAACAGAGGAATCAAATGAGGCTGAAGAGCCTAATTTTTTTAAATCTGAAATTTTGTGTATGGTTGTAGGTTATTTTGTAGATGATAATAGACAACCATCTAGAATTATCATGAAGGTGAAGGAAGTAAAAGGGATTGTCTTCTCAAGTCGTTGAAGGAAGACAAAATGATACTTTTATTCTAGTAGGGAATGAGATGATATTGTCTCATAAATACAAGCAAAGGGAAGACCATACATTTATGATTAAAGAGATTGTTGAAGAGAAGTTGTAGAAACCTATTAGAGCAGAAGATTTGGAAGAATTGGCTCATGGAGATAGTCAAAAGAAGCATAAAGAGGAAGAGTAACATTCAGCCATAATGGTAATGAAGTACGATGAAGAAATTATGTTGCCAAAAAAGATGTTAAGAGAACATGATGATGAAAATTTACTTCATTCAATACAAAAGGGTGAGGAGAATTGTTATCCAAGTCAAGATTATTTTGCTGATTTGGATGAAGAAATGACTTATTTGGAAGAAAGCTTATTGAATCCTATGGTGCATATTCGACGCACATAACTAAATCCAACAAAAGAAGTTGTTCTAAATGACATCAAGATGGGTGATGCTACAAGGTATGATCAAAAGAAATATTTGAAGAGGAAGTTAATGAGAATTTTGATATTCTTTTGCCCGAGAGCATGCAACAAACGAAAGTTGATAATAGAAAATTTCAGCAGCCAAGAACAAGGTTTGTTGATGAGATTGATAGGTTATGTATATTGATGGAGAGGATATCCAAGAAAAGGTACAACAGAAAGAAAGGGATAGTGAACAATAAGGAAGAGTTGATTGTAAGACTTTGTATCAACAAAGCTAATGGACGAAAACAAAATAAAGTTTGGAAACTTGAAATGTTAAATAAAACTATGTAGGTAGTAGGACAAAAACACAAAAAATAATAATGGAAAGTTGGAAAACAAAGTTTGGGATCCTTGAGGATTTGGGACATAATGACACATTACTAGGAGGTCATGAAGTTTTTCTACTATGGGAGTTGAGCATTAGAGATTCCAAAATCCATCAAGCTTTTTGAAGAAAAGTTCCAAAAGGGATGTCAACATTAAAAAGGAATTCTAATTATTTATATATATGTAATCTTAGTATTTTTAATTATTGTATAAAGTATGAGTTATAGTTTTAGAAAAGATGTGGATAGGAAAGCTTTTATCCAAAATCATGAGAGATTTAGGGAATAAATCATGGAGTGATTTAGGGATCTAGGAAAATCTATTTTTCTTCTAAAATAGTATTTAATCAATGTAAGCCTAAGGGTAAAACTAATGGCCAAATGAAGGTAGAATCATGCCAAAATACAAACAAGAGAGTTTCTGAGTTTAATAGAAATGCAGATTCACAAAATGTTGTGTATGACTCTTTATACTATTGTGTGTTATGTTAAATACTTTGAGATGTGGTGATTAACATTTAGATGTGTGAATAATGGAATCTGTTCATGTAATCCTAATAGATTGTAGTCAAATCTATGTCAATGACAATAAGAAAAATAACAAAGTGTAAATTTGTTTAGAACAGAGCTAGGTAGAATTCCAATTTAGAATACTAGTTAAGTTTGAGGTTGAATTTGGGTAGAACTGGCATAGGTTCAAAATTTTGTATAAGTCTCCATGACTTAGAAGAATCCAGTAACGTATTATTGATTTCAGTGCAAGTAAATCCACAAAACAGGTAGTAGACTTGTTGCTTCAAAGTATTATCTGTGTGTGGATTAAAGGGTTACTAGAAAACTAGATTTTTCCTGCATTAACACTACTGCTAGTCTGGTTTCCATGTGGTAAGCCACGGTAGTAAGTTGATGTATTTTTCATGATGAATTTTGAATAAAAATAAGTAGAAAACTTTAAAAACGATGATAATGATAATGATAATAATAACAACAACAACAACAACAACAATAATAATAATAATAATAATAATAATAAAACTAAATAGAAATCTCTTTAAATATATAAATGTAAAACCTTATCTATTAATTTTTAATAAAGTATAAAATTAAATAAAACTTTTATGGAAAAATATTGATTTTATACTATTAAGATATAAGATGTATCTGAATCTCTTGGTGTGGTAAAAAGATAGGATATAAACCTAAAATGGGTTAAAAAACTCAATCGGAAAAAAATATTGCAATACTCATTATTTTCTTAATTTATATAAATTTATATTATTTCAATATTTTGTATTTAAATTATAACATACTTTATTATTAAAAATAAAAGTATTAGACCTCAGATCCAGTTTACCATCTCTCATAGTGCCCTATCAAAGATCGGATGACAGACTTCATGCCAACATTCAAGTTTGGGTACAAGTCGCAGTCACGCACGAGCATTAGAGATATTTTGAGGTCTAAATTGGGCCTCCTAAGGAACATTATAAAATAATAGTGGAAATAATAAAATAAGATTAGATTACATCAACAGATTTTAGGGGAACAAATGAAGAAAATTACTTTTTTTCAACATGTATTTTCAACTTATCTCCCTATGGTTTTACTCAAATTTCAAGTGGGGGCACTTGTTCGATGCAAAATTTAATTCCTTATCGAAGGAGTACCTATGTTGCATACTTTGAATGGACCCCGCTACACGAACAATGAGAAATACATGAAAAAACATTATTGATATCACATGTTTCATGTATTTCTTGCTTTCCGTGTAGCAGGGTCCATTGAAAGTATTCAACATGGGTACTCCTTGGATTAGGAATTAAATTTTTCATCCAACAAGACCTCCTACTCAAAATTTTGAGTTAAACCCTAGGGAGATAAGCTGAAAATACAAGTTGAAAAAAATAGTTTTTTTTTTTTTTTTATTCCAAAAATGGTGAATCATCCCCCATGGTTGACACCATCATCTTGAATCATAATGGTTCTTTAAAAGTTAATTTTGGTTGTATATTTTTGTTTTGAGACCCATTTTAGACCTCAAAATTTCTCTAATGGGAGCTCATTCAATCGGGTTCAGTCACAATTAAATGAGGATGTCCAAAACACTCTCTCTGAATATGGCATGAGATTTGCCTTACTATTGCAATCTTGCTTCTTCTTGGACTTATTTGGTTGCACCTTCACTCCCTCCATCATTCTATCATGTAGGTGGTAGGTTCAATAGAAGGGTTGATGTAATTGCATTCAGACATTCTAGGCTCGATTGCACTGGTGGGCTCCAGTATTGTAGCAATAATGCTACAACTCCTGGAGCTTCCTTCTCTAATTTTATCAACCCGGTAGTTCGTAACAAACTTGGAAGCGACGGTGCTGTATGCACAAGTACTAGCTCTTGTCGCAGCTGTCACTTGGTCAGCTGGCACAAGTCCGCTAGGGCTCAAGCCAACTTCTATATGTTCTCAGAAGAAGCTTTTTAAGTGATGAATGAAAGCTATCTCAAAGGAAATTAACCTACTTTGCAGGAATGAACTGGAAGCCAACAAAACATGGAAACCCTAGTAAACCCTAATTTTACCAGCTTAATCCTTATGATGCAATGGTGGGAATGCAACTTCTAAAGGTGATGCCATTACTTCTATTGAGATGAGATGCATGTGTCTAAACTACTTTCATCTGAAGAGAACATGTTTTTGTACTTTTGCTCAAGTTGTTGGAGTTATTATGACTGTGCTTCTTACTGGGTCTTGACTGTGCAGGGGTAGATCAAGGGGAGGAAGGCTTGGAAAAGGTCAGGAGGACTCTGAGAGGGTCCAAGGGATCCCTAACATCATTCCACAGAAGTTCACAAAGTTCAGATGCCTGGCAACCATGTTTGTAAGCTTCTACAGGATGTCTGCAGGGGATTCTACAGGAAGTTCAGGATTTCTACAGGAAGTCTACTAACTTCTACAGGATGTTCTGCAATCGAAGTTTTGGGTGATGGATGAGTGAATGAGCTGTATGGGTGGATAGGGAGGTAGGAGGGGAGCTTGTGATGGCTTATGGACAGTGAGATGAGATGGAGAGGGGGTGTGTAAAGCTGGTTGGTCTAGAGGAGGGTAGAGGCCAGGAAAGGCCGAAAAGATAAAACAACGTGGATGATAGAAGAGTTGGGAGGCAAATGATCTAACTGGGAGATAAGTGGATGGCCTAGGCACGGCTGAGAAGGATAAGGAAACGATGGAGTGGTGCTGCGCAGTGTAAATGAAACAAATCACCCTTGTCTTGCGTATAACCGAAATGTCATCAACCTACTCTAACTGTTTTATTAGAAACCAAAGAACAACGATGTAGTTTAAAGGGAAATTGTGCATGGTGCTGAAACAAAGAGTTATTCCACAAGATCTAAATGCATGGACATTTCTACAACCGAAAACATTACCTCAAGACTTGCATGAATATGTAAAACAGTGTTTTTGGTAGTTGGCACGGTCTGCACTTCCGGTCCCCAAACAGAGGTGAAAGTGAGTGTGCATTCAACCCTTTTTTGAACTCTGATTAACTCCAATCCTCTTACTCTAATCTAAACTACCGAAGCAATTGTGTTCATAAACCTAACTTACATAATCACATCAAAACAGTCAACTCAGCAAACTGTGTTTCCAAGTGCATGTAAAGGAAAAGAAATATAATGTTGAAAGAAAGACAAGTAACAATACAAAGAAAGGAGGCCTATTGCTCTCAGGTTGGGCCCAACCCTGAGAGCTATAGCTCCTCTAAGAACTCAGAATTGAACTCAAATCTGCCTGCCTTTTATTGAAAGATCATAGTCATAAGTCTAACAACATGCCAAAAATGGCTTACAAAAAGCAAAATAGAGCTATAGCTCGTAATTCAGAATCTGCAACAAAGGTTCAAAAGTTTCCATCGAAGGCTACAGCCTTAATATTTATACATTATGAGGACCAAGCTGGCCTCCTAAATTAGTGGGGCTTGGCTGACCAACTAAAAGTAAACTGCTGTTCCCTTAGAATCCGTTGGCTGCCTTCTAGCTCAGTGGTGATAGCTGTTGGAGCCCAGAGTTGGGGTGGAGATCACGAGGAAGGCCATTCAAGGCTGTGGACAACCTTCCTACAAAACCGCAATGCCACCTTGGCTGTCTCCTTGCCTTCATCTGCGTGGTTTTGCTCCATTTAATGTCAAAAAACCTGAAATAAACATGTATTAGCCACCTAGGCATAGTGACTGCCCTCCTTCCTACAAATAACATGAATATACTAAAAAATGATGCATAAGTGATGAAAAATGAAGGGTTGAGCAAGGGTAAGTAGGCCAAACGAGCCCAAAATGTTACCAAATTTGGGGCTCATCATCACCCCCTAGCTAAAATATTTGCTCATCCTTGAGCAACTAGTCCAGCTCCTCATCCTTCATTGCCTTTACTGCCACCCTTACATCCCAAGCCTCGGTAGTAGTGTCCTCCTTGCTGATATGGAACCTAGCCTTTCTGTTCACCTCTTCCCACTGTTCATTATCATCTTTCTCTGTGCTGCCTTCCATCAATCCTAGCAGCAGTGGTGGACTTAGCTTGAGGCCAATCCAGCTGGCCTGGAGGTTTTGCATGGATTTCTTATAGAGGGCCACCCGTACTAGAGCTTCCCTCATCCGAGTTGGGGTATGAGACTCTCTGATTTTCAGACTGTGGGCCAATGTATTCCATCGGTGGGTGCAAGCTTGGACAGCGTTGTCTCCTAACAGTCTCTCCATGTCCTCAAAATGCGCTATGGCTTGGGCCTGCTGATCCATATATCTCAATGAATCTTGAGGGTCAGTGGACAAGTGTTGGTGTGCCGAGATTAGTGCAACTGGATCCCCTGGTTCTGCTCTAATTAGCAATGGCTCATTCAGCTCTCGGTTCATGACCGCTTTGGCTTCTGCTGCTCTTTTGTCCTCATGGTTCAACCATGAGGCAAATGCCATTAATTGCATATCTCCTAAGGCCATATTGGGATCCCATGAAGTTACATTAGGCAGGGCCAAATTATGGAGGTAGAACTCCACTAATTTGGCCTTATCCTCTGATGAGCTGGTACTGCATAATTTAGTGAATTGCTGCAGGTCTTGGAGCTGAGAGATACCTCTTTGCGCCAAGGTATTGATTTGAAATTGCAGCCATTGGTCTTTCAGGTACAGGCCATAGGATTTGGCCGGCTGTCTGCATTGTATAGCATCCATGGCCCAACTTGCCATGCAGGCCAATTGTGCCTCTTTCTGCTGCAGCTGTTGTCTGAGAGCTTGCACCTCAATTTGTGCTTGCAGCTCTGCTTCCTGTAGATGTGTGGTTAGCTCCCCAAGACCGGTTTGCAGTTCCTTTTTGCCTTGTTGTTCTGCTGTGGTGTCATTGGAGGATGTACCTGTTCCTGTCCTCAGCTCCTGTAGCTGCAATCTAAGCTTTTCGTTTTCTTCCTGTAGGAACACTCGTTGGCAATTTGCCACGTGTTTAGCCATGGCTAATTCACTTCTGGCCTCCTTGAGCTGCTCCTCCAAAGGGCCTATGTCCGCCACACCTTTTGACTTGGCTATTTTCATCCACGTGTGTGTACGTACTCTCTCTTCCTCCAATGCAAAGAACAGTGGCACAGTGAATTTCTGAGGTATAATTTTGCCAGCCTCTAAGAAGTTGTAATATGAACTCAGACTTGGCTGAGGGCTAGGCTCTGGAATATGCTCTTTCTCCACTTCTTTTGGTGGCTCTACTTCGCCCTCCCTCGGTGGTGATGAGGGTGCTTCTCCTTCCATCCTCTCGGTCTCCTTAAGTCGGGCTAAGGTTTCCTGTAGAGCATCCTCAGCATCCTGTAGCCGAGCTTTTGAAGCCAATTGGTCTAACCTTTCTTTCCAAGTAGTTTTCTTCGGGCTCCCCCTCTCATAGGTGACTGATATCCTTGAGGGGGACCTCTCCTTGGGCGAAGTAGGGGCATCATCTATAGTGATTGGGCTGCTGGACGGAGGCTGTGGCTTGCCCGTCTTTATTCTCACACTTCTCCTAGCTTTAAAATATAGAGGGGTCTCCCTCTTTCTCTTCTCCTTGGGCTTAGGAGGTGTACTGAGGGCGGCCAGCACAGCTGCTGCCTCCCTTGCAAGAACATCGACTTTCTTTTCCCTTGGTTCTCTTTTCTTAGGGCTTCCTGTAGAACACCCTTTTTCAGTTGATTTCTAGCTTCCTGTAGAAGCTGGTTTCGGTTTTCCTGTAGGAACAGGTGGCACCACTTTAGGTTGCTTTGCTGAGGGTGTTTTACTTTTTGACTTGGTTGCAGCTGCTGTCGAGGTGCCTTTGCTGACGTGGACCTGCTCAGCCTTGTCCACTCTGCTTTGTAATCTTTTCTCTCTGGCTGTCAACATGGGTGTGTCATCCTTCTCTTTGGCACCCTTTTTCTCTTGTTTCTTCTTTTGCTCTTTCTTCTGCTCTGTGGTCGTGGTCTTCTGGCCTTTTTCTTTCTTCCCTGCAGGCACTGACTCCTTCTCCTCACTACTAGATGAACCGAGCTCTTCTGTCAACATCTTTATATCACCATCCTTGGTCAAATTTCTGAAGGCTTCCCATGAGAGAGGAACCTTGTATGTGTGGAGCGCATCCTCCACGAGGAGTTTAATGAGTCCATGGTGGGCTACCTGGTCTGGTGTGCCTTCTTTTAACTTGGTGGCACATTCAACCATAGACTGTAGTAGAAAGTAGGGGATACTTAGTTTGTTTTCTACAGGTAGGTCTATCCGATGCCTTAATTCCATGAGTAACCGAAAATGGTACCCATATACAATGCTAAACCGACCTTCACAGGTGATGTACTTCATAATCTGGAGGCTAACTTCACTCCACAGTGGCAGTAAGCTGGTTCTACGAACCCCGTTTTTATCTTCTAAGAATTCTTCCTCTGGGGGAAAGAATTCTTTCTTAGCCTTTTGGCCCAATTTCCTCTCTTCTTTATCCCATGGTAATCCCATTGGGAGCTCAGTAACTCGGCTGATGAATTGTGGGGTGAGTCTGAGACTCAAACCCTTGAAGTTGACGGTGGCCAATGTTTTGGATTTCGGCTTCAGAGCTTGCAAAAACTCCTCTGCCACCTCATCGTCATAGCCCTGCAATTTGTCGTAGAACGACATCCATTGCACTTGCGTGAACAGCTCCACCACCTCAAGATTTTCTCTTAGCTTTGTTGAGTCGGTTGGTTCCCTTCTGATGAACCCACCCGGCATGGTGAAAAACTGCTGCGTTAGCTAGAGGTGGCGAGTGCAGAAGAAAACTCCCGATTACCTTAACACGGCTTAATTATACTCACATCCTATAGGACGATAATTCATGCAAACGACAGACAATACTTGCAATTTTTTTATGACCAGACTGTAGAACGTCGACTCTGCCACCCTCGAAACCAATTGCATGGAAGGTTCAGGCTTACCTTTTTAATCCGCCACCTTTTGACGTGAGGAACCCAATTTCCTGTAGAAACAGCTTTCCTATAGAAGCAGCGCACGAATTCTGGAGGATACTGCAGTGGGGCTACGCTCTCTGTCCTGCTTAACAGGCGTTCGAACGGCCGAAGACTTGGAGTGTCGAGCTTCAGAGGAATTCGGATGCTCACCCGACTTTCAAACGGCGAATGATAAATGCGTGGGGTGGCAATCTAGCCGATTAGATTTGAATCCGGCGGAATCCGTGGCGCGGGGGTGAGCTATCCCTGCCGGACCGTTGGATGACGTCACTCCATCATTCTTCTGCAAGTTCCCTTACTGCCGCATCATTCCCCGCAGATCCGCCGCCGTCATTTCTGTTACAACTCGTTTCTCCCCGACTAGATGGCTCTCACGTGTGCACTGCCTGTTCCTTTTGCCACGACCACTATTTACCATCCGACTAGACCATCTGACTGGTCGACGTGGCCAGTCGATTGGCCATACAACCGCTCAACCCATTCACTTCACACTTGCAAACATTTCAAAGTAAAATTCATGCAATCCGACGGAAGAAAGGGTGGAGGCACTTACCTGTGCGGCCGCGACATGATTCTTCGGGCTTTTGGACGATGATGAGTAGATTTGTTTGTTGTTGCTTGATTGCACAGGCCCGGAGGTTCCTCTCCACAGGCCGCTGACGATGAATCTTATGATTCGGCTGCATGCGCCTTCGTTTTCATTGCATGTTGCAGGTGCTTGAATGGTGTACACTCTAGCTGGCTTAACTGCTACGGGACTCCTGCAGGATGTCCTGTAGCAGTTTTTCCTCCTCGGGTGCATGCTGCACGATGAAGACAGTGGCCTCACGATCATGCTCACAGGGCTCTTGGAAAGCTGGGATGGGTATGGCATGGAATCTCAACATCTTTATTCATTTAAAAATTGCTTTCTCTTGATAACTCAATGATCTGCTTTGATTGTGCAGGTATCTTCATTGCATGTCGACAGGAGTGGTAGAAGGAGGTGACAGCAGTGTGTGAGGGAGAAAATGGTAGCTTGCATGCATCCATACCAGACCTTGGTCGTTAGATATCCTCATACAATTAGTTCTGGGCCGTCCAAAACTTCTACAGGAAGTTTCCTGTAGAAATACAGAACTTCCTCTAGAAAGTCTGTAACTTCCTGTAGAAAGTTTGTAACTTCCTGTAGAAAGTCTGTAACTTCCTGTAGAAAGTCTGTAACTTCCTGTAGAAGACTAAGCTGTGATGAAATCGTGCCCATACCTTGGAGAAGATGAGTATTCTTGGAGGAGGTGCTGGTGAGGTCTCCTGGCAGCATGATAAGGATCCTTGACTTTGAGTTGAGAGACCTCCTCTCCTTCATAGAACACCTGCAACCTGCATGCATTTCCACATTATAAACTTGCTGTCCCTGTCTTTTTTGCTTATTGTTTTTTTCTTTTTTCTCTCTCTTTTTTTTTTTTTTTTTGAAAGATAGCAGGGGCGCCTCAATGAGGTTTTCACCCTTGCCATCTGCCTTAAGCGCCTCAGAGAGGTTTTCACTCAAGGATCTTTTTTCAAATCCCTCTTTTTTTTTTTTTTTGAAAGACAATAGGGGCGCCTCAATGAGGTTTTCACCCCTACCACCTGCCTTGGGAGCCTCAGAAAGGTTTTCACCCAAGGATCTTTATTATTATTTTTTATTTTTATTTTTATTTTTTATTTTTAGATCTTTCAGGGTATGCCCAAAGCAGAGGCAGAACCCTTCTCTATGACCAGCACTGACTTCTCCACAGTTTTGATGAATTTTTGTCTTGAGAGAGGTTTCCTGTAGATCTTCAGTCGATGCCCATTGACAAGCATGGAGATGGCTTCCTCATCAATGGTCTGAATAAGAACAGATCCATTGTCATGACATTTTTCCACTGCATATGGTCCCAACCATCTGGTTCTCAGCTTCCCCTTGAAATCTTTGTGCCTGGAGTCATACAACAGTGCCCAATCTCCTGGCTGGAATTGCTTTTCATTGAGGTGTTGGTCATGCCACACCTTCCTCTGAAGTTGAACCACTTCCGAGTGAAGGAGGGCCTGCATTCGGTGCTCATCCAGTCCATTAAGTTGCAATAACCTTTCTTGTTGTGCATGGCTGAGATCTAGGTCCAGCTGAGCTGCCATCCTCAAAGTGTTGTATTCAAATTCAATGGACAACAAAGATTTCTTCCCATAGACCAGCTCATAAGGTGTGAAGCCGGTTGTGGTCTTCCAGGTGGTGTTGTAAGCCCATGTGGCCTCAACCAGGCGATCTGCCCAATCTTTCCTACTTCTGCTCACCACCTTAGTCAAAATCCCTTCCAATGCTCTGTTGGTGACTTCCACTTGCCCATTTGCCTGTGGATGATAGGGGGTGGAAGTCTTATGCTTGATTTTGTGATGAGCTAGTAGGTCTTCAATTAAGTTGGATGTGAACTGGCTTCCTTGATCGGTGACTAGCTCTCTTGGGTAGCCAAATTTGTAGAAGATGTTTTCTCTTAAGAACTCAGCCACCTTTTCTTCTGTTGCTGCTTTGATTGCCTTAGTTTCTGCCCACTTTGTCAGGTAGTCAGTGCACACAATGATGTAAGACCTTTGCCTCGAAAGAGGGTTGATTGGACCCACAAAGTCCATACCCCACTTCTCAAATGGCTCAAGAGTCACTTGAGGTTGGAGAGGCATCTCATCCCTTTGAGTCGGTTTCCCCATTCTTTGGCATCGGTCACATTGGCTGATATACCTTCTGACATCTTGATGAAGTGTGGGCCAATAGTAGCCTGCCTGCAGGATTTTGAAGGCAGTCCTCTTTGCTGCAAAATGTCCTCCACAAGGCCCATCATGACAGGTGAGGAGGATATCAAAGACTTCCTCCTCCCTTACACAACGCCTTAAGATCTGATCAGGGCCAAGCTTGAACAAGTTGCCCCCGATCCAAGTAAATGAGGTACTTTTTCTGATGATTCTGCTCTTCTCTCTTGAGGATAGGTGCGGCGGGAACTGTGCTGAAACAAGGTAGTTCGCTATATCAGAAAACCATTGAGAGAGTACTGAAATAGCAAACAGATGTTCATCGGGCATCTGGTCATCCACTGTTCCATCCTCATCTGCAGACAAGTCCAATCTAGATAAAAAGTTAGCAACAACATTTTCTTTACCTGGTTTGTCAACAATGGTCAAATCAAATTGCTGCAACAAAAGTAACCATCTAATAATACGAGCATTCACATATGGTTTATTCATTAAATATCTAATTGCAGCATGATCCGTATGTACAAAGGTTTGATAGCCAGTGATATAATGTCGGAACTTGTTCAGTGCATGGACCACAGCCAAGAATTCTTTCTCGGTTACAGTGTAATTCAGTTCTGCTTTGGACAAGTTTTTGCTGACAAAGTAAATGGCATACAGAAGTTTTTGTTCAACTTGTCCCAAGGCTGCCCCTGTGGCTTTGTTCGAGGCATCAGTGTGGATGTGGAAAGGTAGGGCCCAGTTTGGACCTCTCAAGATTGGGGCAGACACCAACTTGTCCTTTAATTCATTCAGAGCCCTCTGACAATCGTCAGTCCATTTAAACTCCACATCTTTTGCCAACAGGCCAAACAATGGTGAGGCTAGATTGCTGAAGTCTTTAATGAATCTCCTGTAATACCCTGCTAATCCTAAGAAACTCCGAACATCCCTTACCTTTTGGGGAGGTGGAACCTTCTTGATGAGAGCAATTTTGTTAGGATCCACTTGTAACCCTTGGCAAGAAATGGTATGGCCTAGCACGGTCCCTTCAGTCATCAAGAATTCACATTTTTCAGGACTAAGGGACAGGTTCATCTCAATGCATTTGGTTAGGACTTTTCCCAGATTGGACAATGCTTCCTGGAAGTTGGACCCATAAGGAGTGAAGTCATCCATATAGATTTCCACCGCATCATGGACCAGTTCAGAGAAGATGCTCAAGACAGCTCTCTGGAAGGTAGCAGGAGCATTGCACAGCCCAAACGGAAGAACTCGGTAGGCAAAGGTACCCCAAGGACAAGTGAAGGTGGTCTTATCTTGGTCTTCCGGGCTGATTTGGATTTGGTTGTACCCGCTAAACCCATCTAGGAAAGAGAAGAACTTCTTTCCTACCAATCCATCCAACACTTGATCTATGAAAGGTAGAGGGAAATGGTCTTTCTTGGTAGCTTTGTTCAGTTCTCGATAGACCACATAGATTCTCCACTTCCCAATTTTCTTGGGAACCAACACCAGAGAGGACACCCATTCGCTATCTGAGATGGGGTAAATGAATCCGGCATCCAACAGTTTTTGCAATTATTCCTTGACAATGTCCTTAAGGGCTGGGTTCATCCTCCTCTGGGGTTCCCTAACCGGTTTACAATCCTCCTTGATGTAAATGTGATGGGTACAGACTGAAGGATGGACTCCTTTCATCTCCTTATAGCTCCAAGCAAAATCATCTAGATGACTGGCCAACAGGCTACACAGCTCCTTTTCCTGAGAAGGAGACAGGGAGGAGCTGATATCTAACGTTCTCTTAGGGCCAAACTCCACATTTTTGATTCTGGGAGTGACAGGGTTGGTTTCACAAAGGTCCACTAAGGTGCTGGCTTGGGCATCCTCCACCAATTTCTCTAAGGATAGTGCACTGGGAGGTGGATTCTGTATCAAGGTCTCAATCAAGTCATCCTCGGTTGGGGGGTCTCTTCTAGTGGTGTCTAGGGTGCACAAAGGTGCTGAGTACACCTCGTCCTCTTCTCCTTCCTCCAACCAAAGTGGTAAGTCATGCTCTAATGAGGGTTGGGCAAGAGGGTATAGGACTAGCTGCTTGGACATAGGACCATTTTTTATGGTCATGTTTCCTGCACGGCAACTTATGTAAGCATCTGCAGTGGCTAACCAAGGCCTTCCCAAAATGAGAGGGTATCTGGTAAGCTTTGCCTTTGGTTGCAGAACTAAGAAATCTGCAGGATATTCCCAAGAGTCGACAGAGACCAAGACATCCTCCACAATCCCTTCGGGAGTCACGGTGGAGCGATCTGCTACTTGCAGGACTGTCGAGGTCTTCCTCAAGGAACCCTGAAGGTTGAGTTTGAGCATGGTATTCCTGGTCATCACATTAATGGCAGCCCCCAGATCAATCAAGGTGTGAGGTATGATGGTGCCATTGATGTGGACATCTACTACAGGACTCCCAGGATCTAGGTACTTTGGGCAGATGACTTGTCCCAACATAAGGTCAGACAGTTGTCCTATGACATTGATGGTTGAAGCATCCCTCTTTCGCCTGCCTGAGTGTTTGAAACACTTTTCCTTAACCAGTTTGTTGTATATTGGCACATCCTTGATGGCTTGGAGAAGTGGTATTTTCACACACAACTACTTGAGCTTGTCAAACACACATGGGCAGCACAAAAGATATGAAAGATAAATCAGTGAGTTCGATTTTTATTAACAATTGATTTACATTTATAGTACAATATCTGACTCTTGGGTTTCAGATCCCAAGGTCTCTTGGACTGCTTTGTCCATTCAACTTCCACACTAACCATTTAGGATTAGGTGTCCAACACTCCCCCCCTTAATCCGAAGGGTTATGTATGAGTCCAAGAAGAGAGTTGTAATACAAAATGTGCAAAAAATGCATGGCAGCACTAGGCTGAATGTGCTCTATGAAATGTTGGTAAAAAGGGCGGTGGATTAAGGATGACCACCAACACTGGAACGCTTAGTGCAGTTCCCGGAACTCTTCCAAAACTGGCAAGAAACTGAAGTTTTCTGCTAGAGGAAGTGATCCTATTGTTTTAAAGAGGGAAACCTTCAACCATAAAAGGGAGGTCTCACCCCACATAAAAGGTAAAACTTCAACCTGAAAAGGGAAGTCTCAACCTGTGATGGTTTAAGGATAACCAACAACTCTGGAATGCTTAGTGCAATTCCTGAACTCTTCCAAAACTGGCAAGAAGCTGGAGTCTTCTACTAGAGGAAGTGTTCTCAATCTGTGATGGTTTAAGGATGACCAACAACTCTGTAATTCCTGGAACTCTTCCAAAACTGGCAAGAAGCTGGAGTCTTCTACTAGAGGAAGTGTCCCAGATTGCCAACTGAAGGCATGTTCAGGCATCTTTGTCTCTGGCTACAACTCTAAAACTGGTGTGGCAGGTTGTGGCTCAGGCTCGCTTGATGTGACTTCGAAGCTTGTAGATGACCATCATTTCCCCCCCTGTCAGGTATAAGGTGAGAAGATGGAGAAGACTCAACTGCAAGACTGTTCAATATTCTGGAACAAGTTCTGACATGTGTTTGGAATATCTTCTTGGCTGTTGATGTCCATTGCCAAGAAGCGATCCATCCAAGATGAATCTTTGTTCTTGCAGGACATTTGTTTTTGAAGCACCTGTGTGAAGAATGGCTGGTTTTATGACAGTGCTCACATGGATGAAGATCAAAACAGTGATCTTTCAGATGGCCAACTCGGTCACAGTGTTGGCATTTCACGATCTGTTGTTTTTGTTGTTGTTGTTGCCGTGGAAGAGGGGAAGAATCTGGAACAGCTGAAGCTGAACTGTCATGAGGAGCAGGTGAACTGTCATAAATGAATCCAGCACTCTGAAACTGAATGGGCTTTGAGTAGTCTGGAATATGAAAGGACAAGTCCTTGTCATATCCAAGACCAGTTTTGTGCTTGTTGTGGACAAGCTGTTCCCAAGGTCTGATGATGGGCTTGGGAAGTGCAGATTGAGTTTCTGCATCTGCATATACAACTGCTGCTTTATTTGAATGATCTGTACCATTATTGACTTGCTGTTCATGGGAGTCTGTTTCATTTTTCTGAACAAAAACAGGTTCATAATGATGACTCCACTGCTGTAATTCTTCCTGCTGCAGTTGTGATTCAAGCTGCAAAAACTCTATCTTTTCTTGTGCATATTGCAGACATGTTTGAATGTCTGAAAGAGAGGCTTTGTTAATTTTGACTGTGCTGTTAGCAGTGGACATGATTAGAGTTCTCAATAATTCTAATATTCTTTCAAGCTTAGCCATTTTTCTACACCTTAAAAATCTCCAAATCCCATAGAAAAATGTAAGCTGCTAAATATCTTCAAGTTGCACAAGAGAGCCCTATAGCTTAAAGGGAAAAATCAACCAGAGATATCTTGAAACTGTCAAAATTATACAAATATCACCAGACTTCCAGAGATTCTGTTCTTTAAATTCTGTAGAAATTTCACAGCAAGAATGAGAGGCTCAAATTCCTTCCAACACAGATACAATAGATATGTTTCACCCTTAAAATGCTCAGGTATACCAAGATACGCTTTGTATGGATGTACAACTAGATGACTTCTTCCTTCTTTGAAATTCGAACTTCAACTACAGGAATGGATTACATATACTTCTGATATATTAACAGAGATCTGAAGTAGAATATACCAGCAAATGTTAGGAAGAGCAGTGGCTGTAGATAAGTGTTATAACATCAAAGAAGCTCCATCATTACAGAGAAAACACCACAGTGATAATATATGCAACGTATTCAGCTCCAAGACAGGGAAATAAATATGGAGTGTCTTCAATATATTCACAGCCACACATCCAATGAGATGAGGAAGTTTGAGACCCTCTATAGCAGAGGTACATCACCAAACATCACTTCCAATAGTCTATACTCATTAAGATTTCAAGCACAGGTACAGTGATATGCTGCTCAACTGAAACAACCACAAAAAATACAAGTTTGTAGCCTTGGGGCTAGATCATTCTTTATGGAAGTCGCTGTAGAAAATACAAAGTTGGCCTATGCAGGTCACGAACCAACTTTAGAAAGATTGCTTTAGGCCTGGAACCAACTGTCTTCTCAAATTAAAGCCACAGGACTGAAACAAAGTTTCTGAAAATGAACAGGCAAGAACTCCTCGACTTCAATCACCAAAATCATTTAACCAATTCAACTTGGCATCTCTAAAAGAGTCTGCTACAGCAAAGATAATATGGACTTGTGCAAAATACAAAGCATTCGACTTTCCAACAGTGATTTATCAACCACCAAAGTATGCACTCGGCCTTTCTAATGGAGGAAATATATATCTTGCCAAAAAATGTGGTGCAGTGAACAGTGTATGAATTTCAAAACCCAAAAACGAGTCAGTTGATGGTTTCGGGCTCAATATATGTCTCAACAATATTTGTCTCAACGAGTCAGTTGATGGTTTCGGATTCATTTGTTGTAAGATATATGCACATCTTGGAGTTGAAAGTAAATTTCCTTTCCATGGTTAGCGGGCAGATACTCTATCGATAGATCAGAGTTTATTCTGATTTCTTGCAACATTCAGATGCTTTGGTAGCTTGGTAACATAAGAATGAGAATTGAACGTTCAGCTGCTATCAGTCTTAAATCTGTTATGCACAAAGATTTGATCTAGAATGAAATAGACTACAGATAATTGTACCTTAGTGTCATTGTTGCATTTACAAATATTAAAGTAAAATGTTTTCTTCAGTCCGCTGAGATGGTGGTCAAAACTCTATGCGCCGGAACCTACTTGCATTGATGACTTGTAGAAATCACATTTAATATGCAGAAGAACGAAGTTCAACATCTATATGCGAGTCGTAGATATGGGAACTTATTTCTGCTATGCGGCTGAATTTGCAATAATATAATCAATCAATTGAATAACTCGATCAGTGTTCGGGCCCACCACCTGCCACACAGCCTCTTTAAAATGAACATCCCTAAGGAAACCCAAACTAGAAACGAATCACCTGCCCATAGAAAACGAACCGTAAAGCTAAGCTCACCAAACAAGTTACAGTATTGAATGCAACAGAATACCGGTGCTCTTGCAATGCCCATAATCCGGAGGCGCACACATTGAAACCCAAAATATCCTCATCCCAAATGGAAAACTTCTGCCGCACACTGCACGTCGTTCTGAACAGAAATTTCTCCAACAATTCAACAGTCATGTTAGGTCTTCAATAAACCAGAGTACATATAATTTTAGGTTCATGCGGTAGAGAGAATAGATAACATAAACACACGATATCTTGATTGATATTTATCATAATTCGTTGCTCACAAATGTCTGCAAATAATACGACTTTTTCTCTTTGATTTCTACAGCTGTGGATGAGCTATCATGACAACCTAATTATTTTCCAGGCATCTTGGAGGATTTGTGCCAAAATCACAGATGACACTGAAATATCAACTAAATATCCAACTGCGCACACAGACCCCGGTTCCACTGCGTTGCCGAGGGGTTCATAACAATATACAAACAGAAGGCTGGTACGTTAACATATCTGTATACAATGATTTATATCAACTGTTTATAAATGACAGATGCAACACATACATAATACGACTGCCACCATAAAACGAATTCAGCTTCGAACCATCAACGACCAATAAATCCGGCAGATTGGACCAACAATTTCAACGTAGAGTATGTGTATGCAAACACACAACATGTGTTGTTATGCCATATGGTCTTTAAAAAATTTCCAATGCAACCTTCATACCAGCACAAAATTCAAGGATTCACACAACACAACATCGTATCATATCTCCAATTCAATGTAGCATAAAGACATCCAATATATATCATACAATTATTTTAAGCACACATTCTGATCGAGACTCTGAGGAATACATTTGAATGCACTGTAGAACCAAAACTAGCGCTCACAAGCGCACATTCTGATCGAGACTGAGGAATACATTTCAATGCACTGTAGAACCAAAACTAGTGCTCACAGTTAGCTCCAAGGGATTTGAATCGATAGTCTTTAAAGAAAATAGGAGTTATAGGACAGAGGCAGCCAGAGAGCGTTATGTCAGGAACAACGCAGAGACAGAACGACAGAGGCAGAGAATTGAATGCATTATTCTGGGTAAAGAACACGGCAACTGGTGTGGGGTGAGCTTCAAAGTCGTTCACGATTTGACAATCGTTGCACCTTCCAAACGTAAATCCAATGTCAGATTACAGATCCAACGTACATACAACGTTTAGAAAAATGCAGAGAACGCTGCTACCAGGTCAGGGAGGTGTCAGTGCTGCAATATGGGCAGAAAATAGGAGTTACAAGAGAATCTAAAATATCTATGAGACCAGAGGCGTGAAGAGGGCAGCGCTCAGGTTATGACAGCGCTCAGGCGTTTCAATGTCAGGATGACAGCACAACAGAAGCGCAGGTACAAGGACAGTGCTGGACAGCGCCAGGAGCAGCTAACATTTAGCTGAAGAAATATTAGTGAGAAAATATTCCTGAGATGCAGAATTGATGGCAGAAATGACTGCACAGAAAGGCCATAAGACAAATGGCTCACATTAATTTTGCAGGGCAGGAATACGCCTGCTCTGATACCATGTCAAACACACATGGGCAGCACAAAAGATATGAAAGATAAATCAGTGAGTTCGATTTTTATTAACAATTGATTTACATTTATAGTACAATATCTGACTCTTGGGTTTCAGATCCCAAGGTCTCTTGGACTGCTTTGTCCATTCAACTTCCACACTAACCATTTAGGATTAGGTGTCTAACAGAGCTCTCCCACAAGCTCATCCTCCTCTGGGTTGGGTTGTGTGGTGGCTGTTAGTCTCTCAGGAAAGGGTGGAATAGCCTTTGGTTCACTTTCCTGTTTGTCTTCCTCGTCCTCTGGGGGAGGAGGTTGGCGATCCGGAAGAGTCTTTCCAAATCGAAGATTGATCTCCTGGCTCTCCACAGCATAGGTAGGGCATGATGTTTCCCCAGTGTATACCTGCTGGGCCTGTCTGTTGTTGGGGTTCGGGTTCGGTTGAGCAGGCATTTGAGGTTGCCTTGGAGGAGCAGGAGGTAATGGTTGAGGTTGAACTGGTGGTGGAGGAAAAATGGTGGGAGGAGTGTTGTACTGGGGCCTCCACCCCGATTGAGGTGCATTCCACTGAGGCTGTCGCTGGGTATGTGAGTGATATGAATGATTAGTGGGTTGAGGATCGTACTGAGGTGGATAAGACCATGGAGGAGGCACAGACCAGGAAGGATGAGCAGGGGGACCCCAGGAAGGCATAGGAGTAGATTGGTTGGGGCTGTAATAAGCTTGGGGTGCCCCTTGCATCCCCTGCTGGTAAGGTCTAGGTCCTTGTGGCCTCCTTTGGTTGAGGAAATAGAGAGGTTCAGTGGGGGCTTCTGTCCGTTGATACATGGCTTTGAGCCCAGGTAAGGTTGGACACTGGTTTGTGGGGTGGTCCTCCTCACAAACGAAACATACTTCAACCGAATGTAATGGGCATTCGTTCTTAGGGTGTCTCCTTGTACACCTAGGGCAGAAGATAGCCAAGGCCCTCTCAGCTTCTTCCTTCTTCTGCTGGATCCTGAATGTATCAAGTTGCATGGCAATGGTCTGTCTCACCTCACTTTTGAGATCCTTTAATTGATTTGAAAACTCATGTTTGGAGAAAGGAATACCAGCTGAGAGGAGGTTTCCTCTACCTCGTTTCCGGGCTGCCCTAGAGTGGTTTCTAAACACAGTCTTTATGTCCTCATAAGGCAGTTGGTAAATATCTCCTCCAGCTAACATGTGAAGGGTATCTAAGAGGTCTTCAAGGACTCCCCGGAGCAAGACCAACTTGAGGGATTCAGGGTCAAGTGTGCACCTGGCCCTTTTATAGCTAAGTTGGAACCTTTCCTCATAATCCTCTAAGGACTCATCATTTCCCATGGTCATCCGAAAGATTTCTCCCTTGGTTTCCTTGGACCTACAGTAGTCCCGGTACTTGGTATTGAAAGCTTGCTGCATCTGAGCCCAAGTGGTGATACTGTTCCCAGGTAAGCCCATGAACCAGTGTAATGCTGCATCCTTAAGGGTTGAGGGGAAGAGTTTCAGCTTCTGCTCATCTTCAGTATAGTCATAGGTTCGACAAAAGACAACAAACTCAAACAGGAAGGTATCAGGATCTTTAGTAGTCAGTCCATGGAAGTGAGGTAAAGCGGAGGGGCTAATGTTCTTCATTTTCATGTCTCCATTGGTCTCTCGGATGGGGAAGGCACCTTCTATTCTCTCATCTTCTCCTCTATTGTCAGCCATAGCTTCAGATGGAATGGTCTCTAATTCTTCTTCTGCTATAGGATCTTCGTATATCTCAGGAGGTTCACCTATAGGTTCTTCTGGATCACTGTCACCGAAGAAGAGAGAAGGGTGACTCAGTGATGTGGTGGGGGTGTTGGGTAAGAATTTGCCTGTTTTATCTCGATTCCTACGAGGCATGAAATGGAAAGACTTTTGATTGCTTTTGTTGTTTTTTTCTCTGGTACCTGCAAAAACTGAAACAGATTGATCTATAACTAACTATCTTGCTGAAATGAAAATGCAGAATTGAAATGAAAGCAGGAAAGAACTAATCTACTTTGCTCAAATGGAATTGCAGGATTGGAAATGCTAGTCTACGCTTGCAGAATTGAAATGCTAATCTATGCTTGCAAAATTGAAATTGCGGAATTGAAATGTTAATCTATGAAAGCAGGAAATGTCTATGCTACTTTTGCAGAATGGAAATGAAATAAACTACTTGGCAGAAGGCGAGAGTAGGAAAATAGAAGAAAAGCAACAATTACTAATACTCTGACGCTTCCCCGGCAATGGTGCCAAAAAGATGGTGGGCTCCAGTATTGTAGCAATAATGCTACAACTCCTGGAGCTTCCTTCTCTAATTTTATCAACCCGGTAGTTCGTAACAAACTTGGAAGCGACAGTGTTGTATGCACAAGTACTAGCTCTTGTCGCAGCTGTCACTTGGTCAGCTGGCACAAGTCCTCTAGGGCTCAAGCCAACTTCTATATGTTCTCAGAAGAAGCTTTTTAAGTGATGAACGAAAGCTATCTCAAAGGAAATTAACCTACTTTGCAGGAATGAATTGAAAGCCAACAAAACATGGAAACCCTAGTAAACCCTAATTTTACCAGCTTAATCCTTATGATGCAATGGTGGGAATGCAACTTCTAAAGGTGATGCCATTACTTCTATTGAGATGAGATGCATGTGTCTAAACTACTTTCATCTGAAGAGAACATGTTTTTGTACTTTTGCTCAAGTTGTTGGAGTTATTATGACTATGCTTCTTATTGGGTCTTGACTGTGCAGGGGTAGATCAAGGGGAGGAAGGCTTGGAAAAGGTCAGGAGGACTCTGAGAGGGTCCAAGGGATCCCTAACATCATTCCACAGAAGTTCACAAAGTTCAGATGCCTGGCAACCGTGTTTGTAAGCTTCTACAGGATGTCTGCAGGGGATTCTACAGGAAGTTCAGGATTTCTACAGGAAGTCTGCTAACTTCTACAGGATGTTCTGCAATTGGAGTTTTGGGTGATGGATGAGTGAATGAGCTGTATGGGTGGATAGGGAGCTAGGAGGGGAGCTTGTGATGGCTTATGGACAGTGAGATGAGATGGAGAGAGGGTGTGTAAAGCTGGTTGGTCTAGAGGAGGGTAGAGGCCAGGAAAGGCTGAAAAGATAAAACAACGTGGATGATAGAAGAGTTGGGCGGAAAATGATCTAACTGGGAGATAAGTGGATGGCCTAGGCACGGCTAAGAAGGATAAGGAAACGATGGAGTGGTGCTGCGTAGTGTAAATGAAACAAATCACCCCTGTCTTGCGTATAACCGAAATGTCATCAACCTACTCTAACTGTTTTATTAGAAACCAAAGAACAGCGATGTAGTTTAAAGGGAAATCGTGCATGGTGCTGAAACAAAGAGTTATTCCACAAGATCTAAATGCATGGACATTTCTACAACCGAAAACATTACCTCAAGACTTGCATGAATATGTAAAACAATGTTTTTGGTAGTTGGCACGGTCTGCACTTCCGGTCCCCAAACAGAGGTGAAAGTGAGTGTGCATTCAACCCTTTTTTGAACTCTGATTAACTCCAATCCTCTTACTCTAATCTAAACTACCGAAGCAATTGTGTTCATAAACCTAACTTACATAATCACATCAAAACAGTCAACTCAGCAAACTGTGTTTCCAAGTGCATGTAAAGGAAAAGAAATATAATGCTGAAAGAAAGACAAGTAACAATACAAAGAAAGGAGGCCTATTGCTCTCAGGTTGGGCCCAACCCTGAGAGCTATAGCTCCTCTAAGAACTCAGAATTGAACTCAAATCTGCCTGCCTTTTATTGAAAGATCATAGTCATAAGTCTAACAACATGCCAAAAATGGCTTACAAAAAGCAAAACAGAGCTATAGCTCGTAATTCAGAATCTGCAACAAAGGTTCAAAAGTTTCCATCGAAGGCTACAACCTCAATATTTATACATTATGAGGACCAAGCTGGCCTCCTAAATTAGTGGGGCTTGGCTGACCAACTAAAAGTAAACTGCTATTCCCTTAGATTCTGTTGGCTGCCTTCTAGCTCGGTGGTGATAGCTGTTGGAGCTCAGAGTTGGGGTGGAGATCACGAGGAAGGCCATTCAAGGCTGTGGACAACCTTTCTACAAAACCGCAATGCCACCTTGGCTGTCTCCTTGCCTTCATCTGCTTGGTTTTGCTCCATTTAATGTCAAAAAACCTGAAATAAACATGTATTAGCCACCTAGGCATAGTGACTGCCCTCCTTCCTACAAATAACATGAATATACTAAAAAATGATGCATAAGTGATGAAAAATGAAGGGTTGAGCAAGGGTAAGTAGGCCAAATGAGCCCAAAATGTTACCAAATTTGGGGCTCATCATGCACCAAGCACCATCGCACAAGGCAAGTAGGAATGGTCTGTGAACATGGTTGAGATCAACATGGTGGTAGAGATCAATGTGGTGGTAGAGGGCGAGACTGACTGCCCCTCCTTCTTTGGCATTGCCAAGAGGAGGAACCCTTCAACCAGAATATTCTACCCCACATTCATCATTTGGTTTTAGCCATGGAGGGTGAAAAGCATCGATGTTTTGGTGACAAACATTGGGCAGTGAGAAAATTGTTATCTCGCCACGTCTAGAACGTCGAAGACGTTAGGGAAGGAACCAAATACCAAATGGTGGAGGTCAGCATCAATTGTAATAACACTCATCTCTCTCTATGAAATATCTCTAGAGAAATTAGCATTGAGTTTCCCCTCATCCCTCCAACTCCAGTGTCACTAGTTCCAAGGAATTTTTTGTTGCAATGGACTCTTCCCTCCAGGTGGCCATTTCTCCTAGTGATGGACCTCTAGAGGTGTAGGAAAAGGAAAAAAGCCCAAAGGATTGTGGTGGTTCCCCATCCAGTAAGAGGCCTTAGCCAAAAGTCAACTCTCAATCAAAGAATCCCACCAACACTACCCAAGCCACCAAATGAGAATCTTCTCGTCTTAGCGTAAGTTGTTATGGCTAAATGATTGAAGGGGAGGATCCTCCCTAGCTTCTAGAATGATATTATGATCAATTTTCCAATCTAGACATGTTGGAGTAGGAAAAAGGGACAAATCCAAGGAGTGCCAACCTCAAGCTATTCCTACTCCAAGAAACTAGCATGAATAGGACCCTTATTAGTCTATATATGCCTCCATTTGCTTTCAATTTTCATAGTTATTTTAATTTTTCCAATCAAAATAGAAAGCACCAATTTTGTAATGTCTATGTTCCAAATTGCCTTAAACTATCATATGCATTTTCCAAGGGATCATTTGGTTTCCATTTTATGGAAAGATGGTCCCTCACAAGTTCATTTCAAACCAGAATTGTTATTTTGCAGACAACTCTTCATTTGAACACACGCTTCTATAACTCACCTTAGCTTGTACTCCATGTAAATAATTTTTGGTAATATTAAGTTCTCTTCTTTCTTATGTTGAATTTTGTAACTATCATCGGTGTTCATAATGTATATTTTTTAACTTGATGTATTTATATTGATTATTGTAAAGCATATTTTAAATACTAGAGTCAAAATAAATTTTTATTTTAAGTTAAGTCTCATTTGGAATTTTGAAAGAAGAAAGATGAATTTTTGAATTTGAAATTTCTGGCTCCAAGTTTGTCAAGTTGGCCTCCCTCCAATTCAAGTACAACGAGGTAAAGGACACACCCATTCTACCCAGAAAATCATGATATAAAGGCATCTTGACCTCAATCTCTCACCACTAATTCACATTGTTTCAAGAAGACAGACTATGGCCATCCTAACAAAGATCAAGGAGGACGAGAAGGGAAAAAAAGGGGATAAATTGGTTCTATTTCTCTCTCTCAAGATCACACGTGTGGATAGACTCTCTCTCTCTCTCTCTCTCTCTCTCTCTCTCTCTCTCTCTATATATATATATATATATATATATATATATATATATATATATATATACATAGTTTTCATATTCCTAGGCATTTTTTGGTTGCAGTGGCCAAAATGTTTGGGTAGTTACTAGTGGTCAAAATTCTAGATTCTAGCAGTTGCAGGAGAGCCGAAATTTTGGGTCAGATCAGGTAGAGTGAAGTGCTAAATAAGTTTGGAAGGCTTGACTTGGAGGGTTTGACGAAGTGTGGTCTTGTTAATGCCAAGTAGGTCTAGGTGTGTCTTTTGTTGAATAGAATAATTTCTCTATTGAAAAGGTTGTTGGGTTTTTCCCTTTATGGGGTTTCCCATGGAAAATCTTGTATTTTATTGTGCATTGTGATATCTACTATTATATTTTTCTTGTATGGTTAAATTTTTGAAGTATAATTGTTGAATGGTTTATTGCAATAAATAAAAGAATATCAATATCAAAAGTAATTATCATTTTTTCATAAATATTGTGTTAGTCTCTTTTGAATTTAGAAAATCAACATGGTTTCAGAGCTTTTGTGAAGGCAGGGACATTGAGATCATTTTTTAGGAAACCCTACATTGAGATCACTATTGTTGAAGTCCTTATTGTTTATTTGCATCTATGGCTTCTTCTATGAAAAATTAGAACAAGTTGAAAGGAACCTCAAACTTCATAGCTTAGAAACTTAGAATTGGTCTTATTCTTTCAAAGAACAAAGTTTTGAATATTGTGTCAAGGAAGGTTGTAGAACCAACAGGCACTACAGAAAAGAAAAAGTTTAATGAGGATTACATCACTGTAATGAGTATTATTGTGGACTTCATCATATATCATCTAATCCCCTATATTGCAAAGCTTGATACTTCTAAGAAGATGTATGATTCCCTAATTAATCTATTTGCTATCAATAATTTTGGTCAAGTGATGACCTTGAAGGATGATCTCTATGATGTAAGGATGACAGATGATGATACCATGGATTCATATTTCATCAGGATTTCACAAATAAGAGACCAAATTCAATCCATTGGAGAAACTATTTCTCAGAATGAACTTGTGACTATAACACTCAATGGTCTACCTAGATCATGGGTGCATTTGCAGCAAGTACAAGTAGTTGGAAGGAAGCTCCTTTATTTGAAAAACTATGAACCTCTTGTGCTCAAGAAGAATCAAGTCTTATATTAAGAGATAAAAAGGAAGAAGTTTCTCAAGAACTTGCAGTTTGCTTCAAGAAGAATAGAGGAAAGAAGAAGTTTAGCTCTCAAAACAAGAAGTCAAGAAGAAGATCACCTCTTCCCCAAAGGAAGAAGGATTTGTCAAGAATTCAATTCTATGGTTATCAAAAATTTAGATATTATAAAAATGAGTGTCATGATATGGCTAATAAAAAAAAGAGAAAATGAAAATAACATGCTTCTGCAACCGACATTGGAGATGAACATCCAAAGAAGCCTAAAGATGAAAATATTTCTTTTAATTTTCTTCTCTAATAGGTTCTATTACAGACGATGATGATATGTGGCTGGTAGATAGTAGTGCATCAATAAATATGACCAAATATCATGGAAATCTTACTAACATGATGGAAAATAGGTTATCCCAGAGGGTAGAGCTTAGAGACAACCACACTATGTAGTGAAAGGAATTGGAAAGACATCCTTTGAGCTAGAATTCGGTAACAATGTTCATCTTATCAATGTTTTATATACTAGGTTTGAAAAAGAATCTAGTGTTTATTTCATGTTTAGAAGATAAAGGAGATAGAGTAGATTTTGTGGATGGAAAATTACTTGTATGGCCAAAGGGCTCTAGTATAGATGATGTTAGGGCTATTGGGATTTGTGAAGGAATATTGTATAGGCTCATGAGTCAACTAGCTTGTGAGTCAACTAGCTTAAGTCATTGTACATGATGAAATCAATCCAAGTCAGATATGGAATGAAGATATGGTCACCTTCATTATAGAGCTTTACTTGAATTGAATCAAATAGTTTCAGGTGAGCCTAAATTGCAGATAAATCATGAGGGTGTTTGTAACAGTTGTTATCTTGGAAAGAACATCAAGAAACCATTTCCAAGTAATGACATTAGATCTAAAGAAGTTTTATATTTGATTCACTCTGATGTATGAGGTCTTATACTTATGATATTTCTTTGAGGTTCATTATACTATGTGACATTTATTGATGACTTCTCCTGAAAAACATGGATCTATCTCATGAAGACCAAGGATGAAGTCTTCACTAAGTTTTAGGAATTCAAAGATGAAGACAATTTGGCAAGTAATAAGATCAATATTTTGATATTTGACAAGGGAGGAGAGTACAACTTAAAAGAAATTGTTTCTTTCTTTAAGAAAGTTCAGATTAAGAGGGAGCTAAATGTCCCCTATAATCCATAATAGAATGGTGTAGCAAAAGAAAAGAATGGGTCCATTGAAGAATATGTCAAGGCTATGATGCATGATCAGGATTTGTCGATATTCTTATGGAGGGAAGCATCATTGATAGTTGTATGTATTCAAAATATAAGTCTTCATCGAATTTTGGAAGATATGATTGCTGAAGAAGCATTCTCTATATGAAAGTTAGAGGTTGGACATATGAGAATATTTGGGATCCTTGTTTACATTCATGTTCCTAAGGATAAAAGGAAAAAAATAGAATATTAAAGAAAGAAAGGAATATTTTTTAATTATAGTTAATCATCAAAGGCCTATAGAATCTACATTCTAAAGTAGTGATGGATTAAGGTTAGCCTGGATGTCACCTTCAATTAGAAAGTGAAATATTGGGGCTAAGGAAGTCTCCATGGACTCCTATGATGAAGTGAAGCAGGAGGTTTCAAAGGAAGAATGTTCAAGTTCTACAAAATTTCTTATAGAGCCAGAAGGGCCTTGTGAACTAGTTGAACCAGTTGTTGTCCTAGAGATTCGAAAAAGACTGGCATGGCTTACATCTACATTAGAAGAAGCAAAATGACATGCATCTCCTAATGGCACATATAGATAAACTATGAAACCTAAAATTTTCTCTAGCTATGAAGCTCTTATTAGTAACCTTATGGATGCATAACATTCTACTTATGAATAAAAACAGGGGCTTCACTGGGGGAGCAATATCATACCACGTGGGTTCTGTTAGCTCTGCTACAGTTCGAGGAGTCGAGGTGGACTTGGTGCTTGATTTTGCTGAAAGGAGATTCTTGCTGGTCGCTTTAACCTTCCCCTCCGCCTCATCTGTCTCCCTTTCACCCCCATTTCCTGGGTCACTCGTTAAAATCCATATAATGCTTTTAACCCTGAGAGCGGAGTTTAGACCATCATATAACCGTATTCATATGACCACACACGTTCACTGACTTTTTCCTGCCACTACAACCCTTATCCCACGCGCTAAACCCCGTTCAGTTCTCCACCGTCCGATCGTTTGCCACACAATCCGACGGCATTCGCGCCTCCTACCACCGAAACATGCCCTCGCTTTAATTCGTGGGGAAAGCGGTTTCCTGCCAGTCCCATCCACCACGTGTCGCTGTTATATTGGATCGCTACCCCATATACGGATACTGCCCACCTTCGAAAAGCGGTGCGGGGAATACAGCCCGCCACCGAAACCGCCTCCCCCCGCTATCATATCTTCCAATATCTTCTGCAAACTGATCCCCGTCATCGATCACTGCGATCCCAACGGTTGATGTTCATCCTTTGCCCACTTGTACGCCCGCCATGAAGTCTTCGCCATCTTTGACTGAGCTGTGCTTCCAAAGGACAATGGCGGCCATCTACCAGTACCTTGTGCAATTATTCTACAACAATTGCAATTAACTAGGAAGAATGGCCGAGAAGAAAAGGACAAACTCGAGTAGTTAAAGCATTTATCAGTTATGGAGCTTCTTCTGTACAACACTCCACCTATTCAGGAAGGACAACCGAGCACCAGAGAATGTCAAATTCACTCATTGAAGCAGCAGATTGTATCAGAGACCTGTATTAGATAGTTAATGTGGTTGATGGCCCATTGTGACCCCTCCACGCATAGGATAACAGAGCATTTTGTAATGAAACACTATATATACTCAGAACTCAGATGTAATAAAGTTGATGATTGTTGTTTTGATGTAAGGTTCAACTTCTGGAGACTGTAACTACTGTGATACCTGCAGTGTCTGGTCTTCATTTTCAGCTAATATAAGCTTCTTTTGCTATTAATTGCTCACTTTCCATTTCTACTATGTTCTAGGTTATGCTTGTTATGCATTTTTCATGTGCTCTTGATGTTTAGCATTAGAGGGGCTATCATCCCACCTCTGTGTTAGAATCTGGTATGTATCACTAAATGTGTTATGCAGGTTTCTGTTGACTTAGTGCCAGAGAGCTGTCATCCTGTCTGTGCATTAGGAAATAGATTTGCAGACCTCTTTACTGGTTGCATCCAGCCATCACATGGTCTTATGCATCTGCTAGTGTGGTTAGTATTCTCCAGGTTCACTTAATCCTCGAATTGTGAGTAATTGGTGGTCTAAAGCCTTGTAGTCTGGGGGTGTTCACCCATGTCTGGGGTTAAGCATAGTAGAAGTGGTTATCTGTCTTGAATATGCATCATTCCTTCCATTCATCCACCTATTTCCAACATTTTTTGTTGAGTTTGTAATGTTCCCAAGCATCTCTGAGATACAACCTAGGAGAGTTTCTTGGGGTGATAACAGGTTCATATTGGGGGATATATATTGAGGAAAAAATGACATAATATAATGGGGGATATATAGGGGCTAAAGGGTTTTTATATTGGTAAATATAAAAAATGGAGCTTAAAGTTAATGAAAAAATATAAAGGGGTATAAAAAATGTTAATGAAAAAATGGATACCTACAATATCTAGTGAAAGTAGGGGTTTTTAAAATTGGGAAGTTGTATTGAGTTAATATTGGTAGGGGGTTAAATAATGTGATTTTTAAAGGGATTTTCAATATGTAGTCAAATTAAGGGTATTGTTTAATATGCCATGAATGCACGTGATATGCGAGAGGTTCACTGAGTGAATCCCTGTTGTGAAGAAACAACTAGCCAACAAGTATGGAAGGAGGCCATGAATCAAGAATACCAATCCTTCATGAAGAATGATTCATGGGAGATTGTGTCAAGGTCAGAAGGGAAGTCAATGGTGACTTCCAAGTGGATATACAAGATCAATCATATTGCAGATGGAAGTATTTACAAATATAAGGTGTGATTCATGGCTAGAGGGTTCTTCGAGAAAGATGGAGAAGATTATGATGAGACCTTTTCTCTAGTTTCCAGGTACACTTCCATTAGATTTATTTCTTCTCTTTCTAATTCGTTGGGATGGAACTTACATAAGATGGATGTGAATATTTATTTCCTCAATAGTTTTATTGAGGAAGAGGTGTACATAGAGCAACCTCAAGGTTTTGAGGTGCATGGCAAGGAATCTCATGTTTGTGGGTTAGAGAAGGCCTTGTATGGACTCAAGGAAGCTCCAAGAGCTTTGTATGCTCTAATTGATAGCTATCTAATGATATTGGTATTTATGAAGATCGATGTAGATCCAAACCTCTATTTTAAGGTCGTGAAGGATGCACCTGTGATTCTATTACTACATGTTGATGATTTGTTTCTGACAAGTGTTGAGCCTCTCATCATTTAGTGCAAGAAGAAATTGGATTGTGATTTTGATATGAATGATCTTGGTTTGATGCATTATGACTTGGGACTGGAAATATGGAAAAACCCTGGCGAGTTTGTTCTTGGACAAGAAAAGTATGTTATATAGAGATCCTTCAGAAATTTGGAAAGATGGACTGTAAATCCATGCCTACTCACATGGTGACTAACTTGAAGAAGTTAAGAGGTTTTGAATCCATATTGGTAGATCCATCCATGTACCAATGATTGATTGGCTCGTTGATGTATTTGGTTGATACTAGGTTGAACATTTTCTTTTTTGTAAACATGTTGAGCCAATTCTAGGTGGAACCGAGTCGTGAGCATTGGATAACAGCAAAGCACATTTACATGGTACTATGAAATATGGTTTGATATGTTGCAAACAAGGTTGTACAACTTCATGAATATATAGATGTTGATTGGGTAGGAAGTGCTAATGATAGGAAGATCAATCTAGGGGGTATGCTTCTCCATGGGATTCTCTATGATATCTTGGATGAGCATGAAGAAAATATTTGTTTCACTTAGCACTATAGAAGTAGAATATATTGTATCCAATGAAGAATTTACAAAATAAATGTGGTTTCAAAAGTTGTTTGTACGATTATTCGACTAAGAGCTAGAACTGACCGTGATACACTACAATAATCAAAATTGTGTGAAGCTTTCATATAATCTTGTGTTCCATGATAAGCCATAGCATATTGAGATCAAGTACCACTACATTTGTGACATGGTAAAAGGAAGAGCAATAAGGCTCGCGTATATCTCCACTGATGAGAAGATAGTTGATATTCTGATGAATCTATCTCCTAAAGAGAAGTTTATGTACTTCAGAGACAAGATGGGGCTTGTGGAGATTACTCCTCTCATTAAGAGGGAGTTTTGATTCGATACCAGCATGGATGGACATTCTCTGATAGGGAGATTGGTCTCAGAGGCACAATGTGCTCCCTAGATAAGGTTGAGTGAGTGCCTCTTAGTGAGGAGACCTAATCACTCCCCAGGTGAGGGTTGAGTGAGGTCTTGCAACATCCAAAACTGATCACTCCCAAGGAAAGGTTTGAGTGATATATTTCAACATTTAGACCTTATCACTCTCCACGATAGGGTTGAGTGAGGTCATGCAAACCCGATCACTCCCTCGGGTAGGGTTGAGTGAGGAGCTTTAACATCAGGGCCTAGAGTGCTCCCTAGAGGGTTGACCGAGTGCCTTCTAGTGCTCCCTAGGAGGGTTGAGTTTCAACATTTTTTCCTATTGAGAGGCATTGAGATGTGAGGATTGATCACTTTGACAAAGTGAGTCTTGATATGTTGATGATAATCCATGGATTAGCACCTACCAGGATACGACTACTAGAAGATGTTATTGATAGATGATTACAATAATAATAATGATGTTGATGATGATTTGATATAACATTTTTCTTAGAGAAACTTATCAACTTGAGAACATCTATGACAGTCATTATGAATACCACCCTAATTAAGAGGGAGTGTTGAATTTTGTAACTATGGTTTCTCTTCATAATGTATATTTGGCCACTTGATGTATTTATTTTAATTATTTTAAAGTATATTATAAATGCTAGAATCAAATTAAAATTATGTTTTGAGTCAAGTCACATTTGGACTTTTGAAAGAAGAAAATTTAAATTTTTAAATTTGAATTTTTTGGCTCCAAGTTTGTCAAGATGGCCTCCCTCCAAGTCAAGTCATCCCAAGACAAGGACACACCCATGTTGGAAATAATACTGAGAGGGGGGTGAATCAGTGTTATCAGATCAATAATTTTATTTCCCAAACTGATTTATATACGCTACTTGAGAGAAGTGAACTAGCGTGTACACGCGACTGTGATTAAAGAAACCAATGTATATGCGGAGAACTTGTGATTTAGACGGTTTATCATGTGTTGAGCTTAAACCAGTATATCAGAGATTTATTATACAGTTTAGTAAAAGCAAAATAAAGCATCACACATAAGCAACACACATGAACACCAAGGCTTAGGGTGGAAACCCAATGTGGGTAAAAACCACCTGTTGTTGTCGTCTCTTTCTTCTTTTAATAATAAGAAAATATGTTTACAATCTTGTATTGGTGCAGAATCATACCAATACGTAAGCTTCTACCTGCATAAGGTTACAACTTTCTCTCATTTTCCAGCTTCTACTGCAAGGGAGCTACAACCCCTTAGCTCTTGTACTAGCCAATATGTTTACTAGTACATAGGTGCTAGCCTATAGAAAACTCCACTCTTCCACTAGGGACAACATTTCATGAATTTTCAGACTGGATACTCCTGGATCACAACACGACAAGCTGAAGGCCACGTTTCATCAAATTTTCACACTGGACCCATCAAAGCCTTTTAAAGTTAAACTGCATCAACCAATATTCAGTTAATCTGAACAATCAGATCACTGACACCAAAACACTGTGCTAAACCCAGAACCCTGCATCATCATCCAGAACCAGCTGTAATCTAAAAAATCATGCATTAGAGTGTATACACTACTTGGTTGAACCCAACCTGCATGTATATGCTACTTACTTTAACCCAACCTGCGTATATACGCTACTTCCTTTAACCTAACCTCCGTATATCTCTAAAGATACTAAATCATAAACTTCTGAACCATTTTCAGATTGTACCAATCAGTGACATTCTGAAGATCTACTGCCATATTACAGAGTTCAAATCAAATAGCAGCAAGGATCACCCTTCCTTCTCAATCAATCAATCAATCAGACTCGATTTCCTTATACAACAGTTCAACATTCAGATCTAAGAGGACTTCATTGGAAGACAATAGTAAAACAACAGAATTTGGTTAGATAGATCAATTAGATTTGAACAGAATATTTTATTTTTGTATACGCTACCTGAAAGAGTCGAACCTGCATGTACACGCCCTTTAGCCGAGATGAACCTGCGTACAAATCTGAAAATTTTGACTCAGAACTTTGTTGTAGTTTCAGACTTCAGACAAACCCAGGTCATGATAGATAGCAAGTAGAACAGGTGAAAAACATCAGATCTAGTCTCAACAAATATCAGATTATTCAAGAATAAGTCATTTCAAGTCTCATGATTCCTGATCCAATGTTAAACTTGAGGTGCACATGAAAATTTCATATCCAGTCCCAAACATAACCCTGCAACATAATATATACTTCAGATAGAAGTATTCCTTAGAATCTCATTGCTTACTCCCCTTGGCCTAATGATCTCCTCCTCCTTATATACTCTTAGGCCTTTCTCAATACCTTGGACCAAAACCATTTAGGACCAATACCTTGGACCCAATACCTAGGGTCAATACCTTGGACCAAATGCCTTGGACCAATTACCTTGGACCAAAATACCTTGGACCAAAATACCTTGGATCAAATACCTTGGACCAAAAACTTGGTTTTCATGTTGGAAATACTAAGGAGGGGGGCGGGGTGTGGGGGGTGAATCAGTATTTCTTTTTCTGACTATTGTTTTACCAGTTAAAACATATATATTTAGAACACAAGATGAACAACAAGAATAAGTGATTTTATTAATATAAACTTTGCAGTAAAATAGATACTATATATATATGGTTGCAATCAGTTTCCAAGCTCCAACTCAGACTTTGGTGAGGCTCCAACCTTCAGAGCACCAACTTTATTTTTCCAAGGCACTAATCTTGGACTTAGGAGCATCAACTCCCAAGGACTTCAATCCTTCCATTTCTTGAGACACTAGTTCCAAAGACTCCTATCATTCCTACTTCTAAGGCATCAACCCCAAGGACTCCTATCCTTCTCACTTCTGAGGCACCAGCCCCAAGGACTCCGATCCTTCTCACTTCTGAGGCACCAGCCCCAAGGAATCCAATCCTTCTCACTTCTGAGGCACCAACCCCAAGGACTCCAATCCTTCTCACTTCTAAGGCACCAACCCCAAGGGTTCCAACCCAATCTTGTCAAGGCATGCTTGATAGTAATCTTCTGCTCTCAGAACTCTTCTCTGTTGAGTTATGTCTGTTTACAGCTTCACTGTAGTCTCTAAGCTATAGTATTAATGACAAATAGTCTTCTTATGAATGAGTCTTTACAACTCTGCACTCTGCCCACACATGGTCTCCAATAGCCTTCATGCTCTCTGATAATGTCTTCACACATCTCTAGTCAGTCTATTGTTAGTTGCACTAAGCTCTGCATAAAGAAAAACTTCCTGTTCAAGCTTATCTTCTTTGTTGGCTACTTCTCCCCTTCAACTGTCTGCTATCCTGTTGGCCCTTCGTCCCTCTTTCTGTTCTAGTGGACCCTCACACGGCCTCTGTCTCCCATAGTTTATTTCCACAGCGTTCAATAGCAACAACAACCTCTGTTCTCTATTTTTCCTGTCTTATATGTTCCCCATTCTTCTGTCTCTCGGTTTCCCCTCTTCGCTAGCCCTTTGGATTCCTCAATGCTCGCTTGCTTCTTCATCTTCCCAGCTTTCGGTTTCCTCTATCTATTCGTGCTCACAAGACACATTAAGTCATGAGAGAGTGCCAAATAATCCATGAAGAACACATCTTCTCGGTTAAAACTATAACAACGCTCCTTTCGACAATGATAGCAGGCATACATAGAGCTTTACGGTGTAACGGACATGCCATGTCCTATCGCAATTGCCATCGGTGTAGTTCAACCTCTTGAACTATAGGGACCATTCCTTAATTTATTTTTGCCTCACAAGCCCAGTGCAATATATTTTTGAGTTACATAGGAAATATATGAAAAACAGGCGAAAAATGCTAAAGGCGGACTTCAAATGTATTGTACCCGCATCTATTCCTTTATCTGGTCTGCTGCTTAAATTGCAATCGGCGATTCGTGACTTCCGAAGGTCCTTTATATGTCAAGCCCATGACACCGCCAATGGCTGATGTCCGATCTACTTGCAGATGTGATATTACATTGAACCATGTTGCAATCGAACCATCGGGTCCATGAATTACATCGCAATCGGCGCTCGGGAGAGTGAAATTCTTTTGTGTATTGTTGCGATGGGTAGATGCGATCCATTATTAACCCATAGCACAATGTTGCGGCAAGTTCGCATGTATATGTATTGCAATCGGGGGTTTCCCTTGGTCGATGGCCGATGGATGCGATAAGACATTAAGCCAAATCGCAATATAGCATCGGGTCGGGTCTTGCAATCGCAATCAGCGTTTTGCAGAGGACAACCCTTTGGGCATTATTGTGATGTGAAGATCTTGATAGGGTGGATGTGATCTAATATACACCTTCCATAATGTTGTTGTTGGGTCTGCAGCGTATATATCGCAATCGGGGGTTTTTGGTGGTGGCACATAGCCAAACTGCCGATTAGCGTTGTCGCTGATATACATATATATGCCGATATATATATAAACTTCTCTGCCAATAGTGTGTTTGCCATATATATATGTTTTGGCCTCCGTTTTCCCTCCGATAGTGTTAAACGCCATATAACTATGTTTTTGCCGTTGATGGGTAAATGCATATATATATAAGCCTGCACCTTCGATAGTGTAAGTGCACATACATACATGTGTTTGCACCGTCGATAGTGTATATGCTATATGACTAAGTCTTTCTTCCTTCGATAGTGTTAATTCATCCTTTGCTCCTCCGATGGCTCCCGATAATGCAGTATGTTTCCTCTGTAGCTCTGATAGCTCTGTTTGCTGCCTCTTGGCTCCTCTGATGGCTTTGTTTGCTCCTCTTAGCTCCTCCGTTGGCTCTGTGTGCTCCTCTTCTTTGGCACATATATATATGACATATACATATATGGCTCCTCTTGCTCTGATATGTCTGTTTCCGCATATATATATATATATATATATATATATATATATATATATATATATATATGGCTCCTCCTGTAGCTCCTCTTAGTCCAATGTGGCTCCTCTTGCTTATGTCTTGGCTATCCTGATGGCCTTGCTCCTGTCTCTTCATGGATAGCTCGGCTTCCCCTTGGCTTCATGACATCCTCTAGTATCTAGAATAAAGCCATATTGACATCAATGACAACCTAGGTCAACAATCTCCCCATTTGTTATTGATGGCAATATTATTCTTCTCTCCCCCTTTGATATCAATGGCAAAGGAGTGCTTTGGGACTCCCCCTATCAAGCTGCTTCTGTTCTTCATGAATTGTAGATATTCATGGGTCTGTGACTCCCCCTGTTATATTGCTCTTCTTCCTTTTACTCAAGATAGAAGGATTGATGCTTTATCATCAATTAGCACATTCTTCCCTCTTCATGTCTCAGAATTGCTTTATCATGGCTTCAACAATGCTTAGAGATGCTCTACTTTAATGCTTTCATTCATATTGCAAAAGGCCATACACCAAGTGTCCAAGTCTAGTATTTTATGCTTCAATCCATATTGTTGTCTCCACAGGTAACATTGAGAGGCCTTCATAGTCTGAATCAAGAGAAAATGCCCCTGAGATTGTCTTTCTTGCTATCTTTCTTCAAATCTAAGTTCCTTTGTGTCTCTGTGATTCTCCTCAAGTTTCATCATTTCATTTGGACAAAAATGTGATGGTTTCTGCCTTACTGTTGCTATATTTCTTAAGTGATTTGTATTAGCTTAAGTTATGCTTGACTGCACAAAATGCTTCTTCCTATGAGCCATCTATTCCTTGTGTTCTTGTACATATCTCTGCAGATTCAGATATCCAATCTGTGACTATCCTTTAAATTTATTCTATTGATTTGCATCTTCATGCAATGCTTCAGTTTTGTTATAGGCTGCCAGCTGCTCTTACTTCAAACTCCATTCCAGATGTATCTGTTTGTTTGAAGACTACCTCTATTAGTGTCGAGAATTTATCTGTTCTCACATTAAATTCCTGAGTTAAGACATAAACTTCTGTGATAACAACACCATGGTTGTTTGCCCTATTTCTTTAACAATAGTCCAAATAATGGTTACAAGATCATATGCTTCAATGGAGTGCTCCTGAGACATGATCTTCATCAAAGAATGATTGTTAATATAGCTCAACAAGGATTTCATCAAGACCCTTTTCACTAAAAGCGTCTACAATAGTGATCAAGAATTACACGCTTCCCCTAACTGTATGCATCGTCTCTTTTGGTAGAGTCTTCTCATAAAATGCTTAGATTGTCAAAATTTAGGCCAATGACATATGCTATTGGCTGGAGAGCTCAAGGGACTTTCAAACTGTATTTCCTTTTTGCTCCATACTTGTGTAACTTTCTTCTTTTGCATGGTTCTAGCTTGTGTAAGAGCCCATGTTAAGTTACAATCACGTGCCATATGACCAATGTTATGACACTTGAAGCATTCTACATTGTTCATGAATAAGAATTCATGATTTCTTCCTACAAAATTGTTTCTTGGAGGTTGTGGGAGACTATAACATCTATCACTATGAGATGGTTGGGGCCCATAACATCTATCTTTATGATATGCTTTACAGTCTTTTTCCATGTGACCAAAGTTTGTACAAGAATAATAATAACCAAAAAATGAACTTTGGTACCTGGGAGATGGACATTTCCTTGATGTACTTCTGAAGCCTTTCTGCCTTGAGATCCTTTGATGATAACCATTGCCTCTCGCATCTTTGACATCATCTACATTTCTTCTTGGAGCTGGATTTCTTCTTGGAGTAGGATTTCTTCTATTGTAGCCTTGATTTTTCTCCTTGCCTTTGCTGGAGTTGGGAGCATCACCATTTCTTTTTGGCCGCTTCACATCTCTTTTGTTTGAAGCATTTTCATTCTTGTTTGAGGATTCACCTGCATACCCGAGACCTAATTTATCAGATGGACATCTGTGATAGCTGAGCATGTCATCCAAGGCTTGAGACCTCTTCAAGATTTTGTTCATCCCTTCAACCTTTTTTTTGAGGAAGACAATCTCTTCTTCCAATCTTTCACACTCATTATTCTTCTTGGCAAGTTGTTTCTCAGCTTCTTCCTTGCTACACGTAGCTTCACCTACTACTATTTTAATGGAGATGATATATAAATTCATTTTGAAGATTTCTTCATTCTTTGCTTGAATGCTCTCCATTTCTTCCTTGATCCATGTAGCTTTACATGTTTTAGCCTTGAGAAGCTTGATGTTAGATTTTAATTTGAAGATTTCTTCATCCTTTGCTTTTAGTTGACAGATCATGGTGTTTCTTTCCTTTCCTGCTTCATCAGCCTGTCCTTCGATGACTTCCAATGCTTCCTTTGTCTTCTCAGCTCCTTGTACTTGTTACCTGGCTTCTTGTAGTTGATATTTGAGAGAGGAGACCTCTACCTTGTACTGACCAATTTCTTCTTCAAGTTTGTTCAAGCTCTCGTGCCTTTGTTCAAGTTGACTTGACAAGGTTTCTTCCTGCTTCTTTTCTTTATTCAATTGATTTGTCATGGATATGACTTCTTCATGATGCTTTCTTTTACTTTGATGAAATTCCTCCTTAAGCTTGGCAAGCTCTTCATCCCTTTATTGTACTTGAAGCTTTATGAGGTCAACTTTCTTCCTTGTTTGATCTTGGTCACCATCTAGAGCTATCTTCTTAAGTTTCTCATTTTCCTTTTTCAAATTGTTAATCTCTTCCATGGCAGTCATAAGTTGAGCGAGGAGTTCTTCCACAAAATATTTTTCATTCTCTTCACCTTCTAGGTTTTTTTAGCCTTGATGTCACATTCTCATGTTCAGCTTCTATGATGGGTTTTGGATTTCCTTCTAGATTTCCATCATATTCTTGACTGATGGTCATGGTCAATGCTCCTTTTGAGTGAAGATCATGAAGTTTGTCCCATATTCCCTTTGCTGATGAATCTTTTTGTAGATTGTTCTTTACAGAATCAGGTAGCCCATTGAAGATTGCCTTTACTGCTTTTGCATTGTACTCCTTAGATTCTCTATCCATCCTGCTATCATTAATCACTGATTTTTCAGATTTCAATGCCTTGATTCTGTAATAAATTCCTCATTCTTGCTTCCCATATATTAAAGCTCCCATTGAGCCTTGGAGCCTCCTCAAATTGATTTTCTTCTATTTTAGTAGTAGAGGGAGACACATCCTTAGGAGGATTGGAGACTTTCTTTCTTGACTTCGCCATTTGTGTTCTAAAGGTCGACATTCAAGCTGTCAAGCTTTGAATGAAGGTACCTTCTCTGATACCAATTGTTGGAAATATTGAGGGGGGGGGGGTGAATCAGTATTTCTTTTTCTGACTATTGTTTTACCAATTAAAACATATATATTCAGAACACAAGATGAACAACAAGAATAAGTGCTTTTAATAATATAAAATTTGCAGTAAAATAGATACAATATATAGATGGTTGCAATCAGTTGCCAAGCTCCAACTCAGACTTTGGTGAGGCTCCAACCTTTAGAGCACCAACTCTATTTTGCCAAGACACCAATCTTGGACTTAGGAGCACCAACTCCCAAGGACTTCAATCCTTCCATTTCCTAAGACACCAGTCCCAAAGACTCTTATCCTTCCTACTTCTGAGGCATCAACCCCAAGGACTCCTATCCTTCTCACTTCTGAGGCACCAACACCAAGGACTCCAATCCTTCTCACTTCTGAGGTACCAGTGTCAAGAACTCCAATCCTTCTCACTTCTGAGGCACCAGCCACAAGGAATCCAATCCTTCTCACTTCTGGGGAACCAAGCCTAAGGGTTCCAACCCAATATTGTCAAGGTATGCTTGATAGTAATCTTCTGCTCTTAGAACTCTTCTCTGTTGAGTTCTGTTTGTTTACAGCTTCACTATGGTGTCCAAGCTACAGTATCAATGACAACCAGTCTTCTTATGAATGAGTCTTTACAACTCTGCACACTGCCCATACATGGTCTCCAATAGCCTTCATGCTCTCTGATAATGTCTTCACACAGCTCTAGTCAGTCTATTGTTAGTTGCACTAAGCTCTGCATAAGGAACAACTTCATGTTCAAGCTTATGTTCTCTGCTGGCTACTTCTCCCCTTCGACTGTCTGCGGTCCTCTTGGACCTTTGGCCCTCTTTCTGTTCTGCTGGATCCTCACACAGACTCTGTCTCCCCCAACTTATTTCCATAGTGTTCAATAGAAACAACAACCTCTATTCTTTGTTTTTCCTGTCTTATATGTTCCCCATTCTTCTGTCTCTTTGTTTCCCCTCTTCGTTGGCCCTTTGGCTTCCTCAACGCTCGCTTGCTTCTTCAGCTTCCCAGCTTTCGGTTTCCTCTGTCTATTCATGCTCACAGGACACGTTAAGTCATGAGAGAGTGCCAAATAATCCACGGAGAACACATCTTCCCAGTTAAAACTGTAACAATGCTCCTTTCGACAATGATAGCAGGCATACATAGAGCTTTACGGTGTAACGAACATGCCACGTCCTATCGCAATCGCAAATCGCAATTGCAACTGGCGTAGTTCAGCCTCTTGAACAATCGGGACCATTCCTTAATGTATTTTTGCCTCACAAGCCCATCACAATACATTTTTGAGTTACACAGGAAATATATGAAAAACAGGCGAAAAACACTAAAGGCAGACTTCAAATTTATTTTACCCGCATCTATTCCTGTATTGGGTCCGTTTCTTAAATCGCAATCGGCGATTCACGACTTCCGAAGTTCCTTTATATGTCGAGCCCATGACACCATCGATGGTCGACGACCAATCCACTTGCGGATGTGATATTGCATTGAACCATGTTGCAATCGGACCATCGGGTCTGTGACTTACATCGCAATCGGCAGTCAGGAGAGTGAAATTCCTTTGTGTATTGTTGTGATGGGCGGATGTGATCCATTATTAAACCATAGCACAATGTTGCGGCGGGATCGCATGTATATGTATTGCAATTGGGGGTTGCCCTTGGTCGATGGCCGATGGCCGATGGCCTATGGACGTAATAAGACATTAAGCCAAATCACAATATAGCATCGGGTCTGGTCTTGCAATCACAATTCGCGTTTTGCAGAGGACATCCCTTTGGGCATTATTGTGATGGGCGGATCCCGATAGGGTGGATGCGATCTAATATACACCTTCCATAATGTTGTTGTCGGGTCCACATCGTATATATCACAATTGGGGGTTTTTGGTGGTGGCACATAGCCGAACTGCCGATTAGCGCCATCGTCGATATACATATATATATGCCGATATATATATATATATATATATATAAACTTCTCCGTCGATAGTATATTTTCCATATATATTTTTCGACCTCCTTTTGCCTCCAACAGTGTTAAACGCCATATAACTGTGTTTTTGCCACCGATGGGTAAATGCATATATATATATATATATATATATATAGATATATATAAACCTGCGCCTCCAATAGTGTAAGTGCACATACATACATGCGTCTGCATCACCGATAGTGTATATGCCATACGACTAAGTCTTTCTCCCTCTGATAGTGTTAATGCATCCTGTGCTCCTCTGATGGCACCTGATAGCTGTTAAATGCATCCATTGCTGCTCCGATGGCTCCCAATAGTGTAGTCTGTTTCCTCTGTAGCTCTGATAGTTCTATTTGCTGCCTCTTAGCTCCTTTGATGGCTCTGTTTGCTCCTCTTGGCTCCTCCGTTGGCTCTGTGTGCTCCTCTTCTTTGGCGCATATATATATGACATATACATATATGGATTCTCTTGCTCTGATATGCTTCCTTGCTCTGATATGTCTGTTTCTGCATATATATATGATATATATATATATATGGCTCCTCCTGCAGCTCCTCTTAGTCCAATATGGCTCCTCTGGCTTGGCAATGTCTTTCAAAGACCTCCTTGTATATATGAATGCCTCTCTTGCTCGGATATCCTGTAATATGCTTTGATATGCCTCCTTTGGTGACTCCTCTTGCTTATGGCTTGGCTATCCTGATGGCCTTTCTCCTGTCTCTTCATGGATCGCTCGGCTTCCCCTTGGCTTCATGTCATCCTCTAGTATCTAGAATATTGCCGTATTGACATCAATGACAACCTACATCAACATTTCCAACATGTACGCACTTTTCCTCTTGTGAAAGTGCGTGTATATGTTATACGCTACTTTTGTTCTATTAAACCACGTGTATACACGCCTTGGACAAAGTGAACCAACATATACCTCTCTTTCTTCATTCTTCAGAGTCTGATCTATAATCCTTTGTGCACTGAAACTGTCCATGATCCCCCCGAGCACAAGCAGAGTCTGCAAAAATATTCTCCAAAAGAATAACATGACTCTATAACTCAACTATGTGAGTATGACCTTCCTATCACCAACGACTCATACATACATCCATCACCCAACCAAGTGGGGATATACCAAATTTGACTCATCCACCCAACCAAGTGGGAATATACCAATTGTTTATACATGATAGAAATATAATTACATCATCCGTCTCATGCAAAGAGGGGATACAAATTACATCATTTGTCCAATATGACTCATTCAAATGTATGAGAAGACATATCACACCCTAGACTTTTACATTACTTAAATAAAAAAAGGTGTAAATATCTGAAGCTATATCTAGACTCAGCAACCATAATGCCAACAATGCAGAATGCGAGTGAAGGATAATGCTCCCCCTGAACCTATGCTACCTGTGCATTGTTAACAAGTCAATGATCATGGCATCTTTGTCAGTTAGATAAAAATTAATGAACAAAGCATATCAATAGACTGTAATCATCAACAACAGACAGAGCACCCATATCAGAGCCTACCACACTGTTTTTCTTGTCTGAAAAACATATACGCTTCTTGACCAACAAAAACCCACGTGTGTACGCGACTATACTTCATGAAATACTCATATAATAACCTTTCTGAAAAATTAGATTTAACAACAGGATGATGCAACAACTACTCCCAAATTTTGTCTGAGAGATTTAAATGTTTCTCTAAGCAGTGGTTTGGTGAATATATCAACAACCTATTCTTTGGAAGGAACATACTCCAATTTGACCTTTTGTTCAAGCACTTGTTCACGTAGAAAATGGTATTTGATGGGTATGTGCTTGGTCTTGGAGTGCATGACTGGATTCTTTGAAATACTGATGGCACTTGTATTATCACATAGAATGGAGATGGGTGGAGTATATGTGATCTGAATGTCTTGCAAGGTTTTCAACATCCAAAGTAGTTGTGTGCAGCAAGATGTAGCAGCCACATATTCTACTTCAACTGTAGATAAAGAAATTGAACTTTGTTTCTTGCTGAACCAAGACACTAACTTGGAACCCATATAGAATGCACCACCACTAGTGCTTTTTCTGTCATCAACACTTCTTGCCCAATCTCCATCTGTATATGCATCAAGAGTAAGATCTGCATCTCTAGGATACCATAAACCAAAGTCCTGAGTTCCTTGAAGATATTTTAAAATTCTTTTGACTTATTGAAGGTGTGATTCCTTTGGATTTTCTTGGAATCTTCCAACTATTCCTACTGCATGCATGATGTCAGGTCGAGTACCTGTTGGATAAAGCAGACTACCAATCATGTATCTGTAAGTTGGTTGATGTATTGCTATTGATTCATCATTTGAGCTGAGACTGTATCCTATTACCATTGGGGTACATACAGGTTTAGAATCTTCCATTCCGTACCTTTTCAAGATCTGTTTGATATATTTGTTTTGTGAAAGAAAAATACCATCTTTATTTTGTTGAACTTGTAGACCAAGAAAATAGGTAAGTTCAGCAAGCAAGGACATTTTAAATTCTTGCTGCATTACTGAAGCAAAATTCTGACTTATGGATTCTTCATTTCCACCAAAAATGATATCATCAACATAAACAATAATAATTAGCAATTTCTTAGTTTCAATCTTTGTATATAGATTTGCTATTTGCTGAACCTTTTGTAAAACCTTGTTGGTGTAGATATTTGTCAAGGCGGTAATACCAGGCCCTTGGAGCCTGTTTCAGACCATAGAGGGCCTTTCTGAGTCCGCATACAAGTTTTGCATCATTTCCAAGAATGAATCCTTCTGGTTGTTCAATATTAACTTCTTCTTCTAAATCTCCATTCAGGAAGGCTGATTTTACATCCATTTGGTATAATTTGAATTTTTGAAAGCTAGAAAGAGCAAGAAACATCCTTATGGCTTCAATTCTGGCAACAGGTGTAAAAGTTTCTTCAAAATCTATACCTTCTTATTGAGTATATACTTTACAAACAAGTCTGGCCTTATTTCTAATGACTCCTCCATTTTCATCCAGCTTGTTTTTGAATATCCATATAGTTCCTATAATATTTTTATCATGAGGTCTAGGAACTAATTCCCAAGTACCATTTTTTCCAATTTGCTCAAGTTCTTCATCCATGGCTTTGACCCAACATTCATCTTTGCATGCTTCTTTTACATTTTGAGGTTCAGTGGAGGATAGTAATGCTAGATAGCTTGAGGTCCCTGTAATAGTTCTTCTTGTCTGTACACCTACCTCTTTTTCCCCTAAAATTCGAGTTTCTGGATGATTTTTCTGAACATCCCTGGACGTAGTCTTTTCTTATGCCATTATCTCTTCCTCTGGTGCTTCATTGGTTTCTTATTTAATATGATTTTGATTTGATGTGGGAAAATAATCCCCATATTCTTCATTGTCATAATCTTATGCTGATTTTATCTATTTTGGATTTTGCATGCTTCATCAACTACAACATCAATTCTTTCAAAAAAAATTCCAAGCCTTTTATTATAACAGTTATATCCTTTACTTCTTGAAGAATAACCAAGAAGAATACCCTCATCTACTCTTGGTTCAAACTTACCAAGTTTTTCATCAGTTATTTTGATATAACATTTGCTTCCAAAAACTTTAAAGTATTTTACAGTAGGAGTCTTACCATACCGAAGTTCATGTGGCATTTGAGTGTTGTTTACCCGAACATTTGCTTGGTTGAGAATAGTTATAGCAGTGAATGCATCTTCACCCCAAAAGGTTGCAAGAGTTCCAGATTCATCTAGCATAGCTCGATCCATTTGTTGAACTATTCTGTTCATTATTTCAACCACACCATTTTGCTGAGGAGTCCTTGTAGTGGAGAATTTCATTTTTATTCCATGTTGTTCACAAAATTCAAATAATTCATCCAAGGTAAATTCCCCTCCTCGATCAGATCTAAGGCATTTGATTTCTCGATCTGATTCATTTTCAACCAAAGATTTGAAGGCTTGGAACTTTCCAAAAGCTTCATCTTTATGCTTTAGAAGACCTATCCAACAAATTCTGGAAAAATCATCAATGAACAAAATAAAGTATTCTTCTCCACGAGGTGACTTTTTCCTTGATGGTCCACATAAATTAGTATGGACAAGTTCAAGAGGCTTACTAGCTGACCCTTCCTTTTCCATGAAATGAACCCTGGTTTTCTTGCCGATTTGACATGGTTTTCATATTGTATTTTCTAGGATGCTGATATCTGGAAGATCACGAACAACCTTGAATCTGCATGCTTTTCTTATTTGAGAAAAGCTTAGATGTCCCAATCTTCTATTCCATAGCCAATTTTCATCATTTTTTCTTAGATAGAACTGTTGTTTTCCTCCCTTGAGTATGTATAAGTTGTTTGGAGTTCTTGTACCTTTGATCACGGTCTCTCCTATATCAAGCTCATGAACAACACATCTGTTTGATCGAAACACCACTTCATTTCCTTGATCACACGTTTGACTGACACTCAACAGGTTATGCTTTAAACCATCTACATACATAACATTTCCAGCTTTAACCTTTTCTTTCAAGAAAATAGAGCCTCTACCTTTTATGATAGTAGGAGTGTAATTTCCAAATGAGACATTCTTTTCCTTTTCTAAGGCATTGTATGAGTGACGTTTTTCTTTGTCACATGTCATGTGTTTTGAGCATCCACTGTCGATGTACCACTGATTTTATTATCCTTTTGCATACAAGGCTACACCGCATCTTTCTGTTTGAGATTCTTTCCTTCTCCATATCGTGGTCCTTTTGAGATGTTTTCCGAAATTTTCTCCCGCATTCAGATTCTTCAGGACCAAAGTTGTTACAGATTGAGCATTCTATTTCATTTTAAAGAAGAGAAAAGTTATTATAGGAAATTTTCTTGATCCCTGTTACATTCCTTTGATTTTGTGCTTCTCTAGTCATGATGGTTTTGTAAGAAACACATTGAGCAGCTTTGTGTCCAAAATTATGACATGAAAAACATTGCCCATTAAAGAAGTTCCTGCAACTATCGAATCTATTAACCTGGTGATTGTAGTTTCTATTGATATTCATATTTGGAGAAAATTGAGTATGATTTACCTAAGGTTGGTTGTGGCTTATATTCATCCTTGGAGTAAATTGAGTCTGATTTACCTGGTGATCTGCTTTATGCCTTTTCTGACGACCGTCATACTGTTCACTAGTTTTTGCTGCATCAAGATAGCCTTTGGTGGAGGTTGACGGCTTTTGTGATTGAGATTCTTCTTCAATATATCCAAGACCTATCTTTATCAGAGGAGAACGCTGAACTTTGATAATTTCATTTAAAGTTTCTGATCCTTTAGCAAATATAAGATTTAGAGATTTCGTTTTCTCAATATCCTTTCTTGGAACCACAATTTCACATTCTAGTTTTTCATTGTGTTTTTCTTTTTCAGCAAGTCGGTATGTCAAGGCATCTATAATCATTTTGTTTTCTTCTAAACATATTTTGAGTTTAGATATTTCTTCATGAAGGTCTTCCTATTCTAAAGCATCCCAAAAATTATCATCGTCATAAGCCATGATAAGTTTGTAATCTTGTCCAGTTTCATCTTCATCACTGTTAGATAAACCATTGCTATCTTCATGAGTATAGTAACTCCTTTTATTCACAAATTGTTTTCTACTCCCTTTTGCATATTCCTTTCCTTTTTCAAAATTATCTTTATGAGGACATCTGGCAGCATAATGACTGACTCTGCCACAAGAAAAGCATTTGAAGGGTAAATTACCTCTAAACCTTCCAAAACCCCATTGAAGCATTTTGACAAAGTTTACCTCATCTTCTTCTTCTGAAATATGTCCTGATTCATTGTGTTCTTCCTTTCCTTTTGCTGAAGCTTTGAATGTGGCTTCTCTCATATCTGATGGTCCTCATTTTCTCATCTTAAAGGCAGTTAAGATTCCATCTTAGTTTCTCTCTAATCTGGTCTGAGATCAGAAGAATTAGAGCTTCCCTGGAGCAACTTGGTCGTTTGGCCCTATCTTCCCACCTTAAACTTGCCAGCAGCATTGATAAAGACCTGTGGGCCATTATAGATGGCAGGACTGCTCTGAAAGCAGAGAATGAATGGCAGACTGCGCAGACTAGACAACACAATAAGCTAACCAAGCTTCTAAAGGTCAAAAAAGCTCGAACAGCAATGGATTCTGGTAACTACACAGATAGCCCCAATCCCAATAAGCATACAGGTTCAGATACAAACAGCGGAAGTGTTTTCGGTAATTCGGACAAAAGCAACAGACAGAAAACCGATAGCGCAGAATTACCAAGCAGAAGTTCGAGTAATGTTTTCGGTAATAGCGCAGAATTACCAAGCAGAAGGTATCCAAATTCGAGTAAAAGGTATGAGATAAACACAGAAAATATAACTATTAATCCTCGGATTCACCACGCTGGCTCAAAAACAGATATCGAAAATACCTTTGGTAATATGTCTGTTTACACTGATTCAAACGCAGTTTCTCCAAATAATTCAAATAAAAACACCGGAAGCAATACCGATAAGAGCAGAAAGCAGATTGTTAGCGTAGAAATGATGATGGGAAACATCGAAATCGACCGGTTTAATAATAATTCGATCAGCAATTTAGGTGTGGATATTGAAAACGCAGATGAAAACGCAGATGAAATAGGTGTTAGCAGTTCAAACATCAGCTCCGGTAAAAATGGTAAGTTTACATATGAATATAAATATTATTATAGATATTAGCATAGTTTTAATATTATATTCTATTAAGCTTTATTGATATAAATAATATTTTATATATTAAGTTATATAGACTTTAGGTTTTATTATTATTATTAAGTTATATAGTGATCTAGTTTTATAAAATTATTAAGTTTTATAGGCATTAGGTTATTTTAATTTTAATGTTATATAGATATTAGGTTTTATGATATTAATATTAATGTTATATAGATATTAGGTTTTATGATATTATTATTAACATTTATATTAGTTTTCAGATAATAATAATAATATAGATCTTAGTTTTATAAATGTTTATGATATTAATTTATAAAAATTAAATAAATGATATTAATTTATAAAAATTAATATTAAATAAATTATATTAATTTATAAAAATTAAATAAATGATACTATTTTATAAAAATTAAAATTAAATAAATAATATTAATTTATAAATGATACTAAGTTATAAAAATTAAATAAATAAATAATATTAATTTATAAATGATATTAATTTATAAAAATTAATCAAATGATATTAATTTATAAAATTAAAATTAAATAAATAATATTAATTTATAAAATTTAATTAAATAAATAATATTAATTTATAAATGATATTAATTTATAAAAATTAAATAAATGATATTAATTTATAAAAATTAAAATTAAATAAATAATATTAATTTATAAAAATTAAATAAATGATATGAATTTATAAAAATTAAATAAATAAATGATATTAATTTATAAAACTAAAATTAAATAAATAATATTAATTTATAAATGATATTAATTTATAAAAATTAAATAAATAAATAATATTAATTTATACATGATATTAATTTATAAAAATTAAATAAATGATATTAATTTGTAAAATTAAAATTAAATAAATAATATTAATTTATAAAATTAAATTAAATTAATCATATCAATTTATAAATAATATTAATTTATAAAAATTAAATAAATGATATTAATTTATATAATTAAAATTAAATAAATAGTATTAATTTATAAAAATTAAATAAATGATATGTATTTATAAAAATTAAATAAATGATATTAATTTATAAAATTAAAATAAAATTTAGGTTTTATTATAAAAATCTCTCTTGCCGACCTGTGTTGCTCCTTTATTATTCATTCCCTCATAAGTATTTATTTCTTCCATCTGGCTCTTCTTTTATCATCTTTCTCTTACCCTGATGATGGATCCCATTTGGGATTCGAAACGTTGGTGTAAAAATTCCATTACTGTGGGTTCTCGGTCAAAAATTCAAAAAGATCTTGTTTTTCTTCTATGGAAAACACTTTAGATTCAAATTTAGTAGACAAGGATCTCAAAACTTTCTCAACTAAGGTAACTTCCTTAATTTCTTCACCCAGATTCTTCATACAATTGATAACCTCATCTATACGTAGGAAGGAACTAGCTATTCTTTCATCACTATGCATCTTAAGAGTTTCATACTGAATTATGAGAGTTTGAAGCTCAGCACGTTTTACCTGAGAGTCTCCTTTGTAGCTCAGAATGATTTTGTCCCATATTTCTTTGGCTGATTTGAGCTGCATGACTTTGAAAAACTCTAATTATTCTAGACTTCCCAATAAAGTATTGACAGCTTTGCCATTGGTTTCACATTTCTTTTTACCTGCCGTATCTGTAGGAATTGATGTTGGAAATGTATATCCTCCTTCCACAATTTCCCATACATCCCTTCCAAGCGATTGTAGATAGGTTGTGGTTCTTATTTTCCAATAAACAAAGTTTCTCCCATCTAAGATTGGCAGTCTGATGCATCCCATGCTTTCTTTATTATTCATGTTGATGGATCTCCCTTCAAGCGATCAAGCTTATTCTGAAGGACCTGCTCTGATACCAATTGTTGGAAATAATATTGAGAGGGGGGTGAATCAGTATTATCAGATCAATAAATTTATTTCCCAAACAGAGTTATATATGCTACTTTAGTGAAGTGAACTAACGTGTACACGCGACTGTGCTTAAAGAAACCAACGTATATACAGAGAATTTATGATTTAGATAGTTTATCATGTGTTGAGCTTAAACCAGTATATCAGATATTTATTAAACAGTTCAGTAAAAGAAGAATAAATCATCACACATAAGCAACACACATGAACACCAAGATTTAAGGTGGAAACCTAATGTGGGTAAAAACCACTTGTTGTTATCGTCTCTGTCTTCTTTTAATAATAAGAAAATCAGTTTACAATCTTATATTGGTGCAAACTCATACTAGTACGTAAGCTTCTACCTGCAGAAGGTTACAACTTTCTCTTGTTTTCCAGCTTCTACTGCAAGGGAGCTACAACCCCTTAGCTCTTGTACTAGCCAATATGTTTACTATTACATAGGTGCTAGCCTATAGAAAACTCCACTCTTCCACTAGGGACCACATTTCATGAATTTTCAGACTGGATACTCCTGGATCACAACACCACAAGCTGAAGGCCACGTTTCATCAAATTTTCACACTGGACCCATCAAAGCCTTTTAAAGTTAAACTGCATCAACCAATATTCAGTTAATTTGAACAATCAGATCACTGACACTAGAACATTGTGCTGAACCTAGAACCCTACATCATCATCCAGAACCAGATGTAACCTCAAAATCATACATTAGAGTGTATATGCTACCTGGTTGAACCCAACCTACATGTATACGCTACTTCCTTTAACCCAACCTGCATATATCTGCTACTTCCTTTAACCCAACTTGTGTATATCTCTAAAGATACTGAATCATAAACTTCTGAACCACAGACTGTACCAATCAGTGACATTCTGAAGATCTACTGTCATATTACAGAGTTCAAAACAGATAGCAGCAAGGATCACCCTTCCTTCTCAATCAATCAATCAATTAGACTCAATTTCCTTATACAACAGTTCTACGTTCAGATCTAAGAGGACTTCATTGACAGACAATAGTAAAACAACAGAATTTGATCAAATAGATCAGTCAGATTTGAACAAAATCTTTTCTTTTTGTATACGCTACTTGAAAGAGTTGAACCTGCGTGTACACACGCTTTGGCCGAGACGAACTTGCATACAGATCTGCAAATTTTCACTCAGAACTTTGCTGCAGTTTCAGACTTCAGAAAAAACCAAGTCATGATAGATAGCAAGTAGAACAGGCGTAAAACATTAGATTTGGTCTTAACCAATATACGATTATTCAAGAATAAGTCATTTCAAGTCTCATGATTCCTGATCCAATGTTGAACTCAAGGTGCACATGAAAATTTCAGATCTAGTCCCAAACATAACCTTGCAACATAATATATACTTCAGATAGAAGTATTCCTTAGAATCTCATTGCTTACTCCCCTTGGCCTAATGATCTTCTCCTCCTTATATACTCTTAGGCCTTTCTCAATACCTTGGACCAAAACCACTTTGGACCAACACCTTGGACCCAATACCTAGGGTCAATACCTTGGACCAAATGCCTTAGACCAATTACCTTGGACCAAAATACCTTGGATCAAACACCTTGGACCAAAAACTTGGTTTTCCAACATGTACGCGCTTTTCCTCCCGTGAAAGTGCATGTATATGTTATATGCTACTTTTGTTCTGTTAAATCATGTGTATACACACCTTGGACAAAGTGAACTAGCATATACCTCTCTTTCTTCATTCTTTGGTTGTTGACCTGCTGCACTATGAACTTTCATCTGAGTGAGTTGCCATCATGGACAACACCTGTATCATAATGCCAACAACCCATTCAACCCAGTAGATCACTATATAAAGGTAGCTTGACCTCATTCTCTCATCATCAATTCACACTCTCTCAATAAGATAGTTTCTGGGCATCCTAGTGAAGATCAAGAAGGATATGAAGGATGAAAAGAAGGGAAAATTGGATCTCTTTCACTCTCTCTCAATCTTGCGCGTGTGGATAGACTCTCTCTATCTCTCTGTAGATCGCATATTTCTGGGCATTTTCTTTTGTAGGCTCTGAAATTTCTAGGCAGTTACTGGACGTCGAAATTCTGGATTCTGATAGTCACATGAGGGTCGAAATTTTGGATTAGATCATGCAGAGTGAAGTGTTGAATCAGGTTGGGAGGATTGACTTGGAGGGTTTGAAAATGTGTGATCTATTTAATGACAAGTAGGTCTAGGTGTGCCTCTTATTGAACAAAAGAAATTCTTTATTGAAAAGGTTGTTGTATTTTTCCCCTTGTGAGTTTTCTAAAGGTAAATCTTGTCTTCTCTTGTGCACTATAATCTCTATTGTTCTACTATTCTTGATGGTGGAATTTATGAATTATAATTGTTGAATGATATATTGGAATAATTAAAATAAGGCCAACATCAAAAATAATTATCAGTTTTTCAAAAATATTGTACTAGTCTCTATTACACTTAGAAAATCAACAACTCACCATTTTTTTTTATTAAAATGGTTATGGACATTATGTATTAAAATGATCAAAAAGTAATCATACAGTAACAATGGTTTTACAATTATTAGTTATTATTACAATTAATTTAATAATTAATAATTTTTTAAAAATTATTATTTGTATAATGCTTAAATAAGTAATAAATTTATCATTAATATGTATGGATTTTAGTTTATTAGTTTTTAATCAAGCTATATAGGTTAAAAAATAACTCTTTCAAATTATGAAATTTATCATTCTACTTCTTAATTAACTTCACAAATTATTAAAATGATTATGGACATTATGTATTAAAATGATCAAAAAGTAATCATACAGTAACAATGGTTTTACAATTATTAGTTATTATTACAATTAATTTAATAATTAATAATTTTTTAAAAATTATTATTTGTATAATGCTTAAATAAGTAATAAATTTATCATTAATATGTATGGATTTTAGTTTATTAGTTTTTAATCAATGCTATATAGGTTAAAAAATAACTCTTTCAGATTATGAAATTTATCATTCTACTTCTTAATTAACTTCACAAAAATAAAAATGATCAAATGATATATATGGAAACGTAATATCAAATGCTAAATTAAACTAGTGTTATGACGCATTTTAGTCATCTCTATTCAAATTTGACACTATGTTCTCCAAAAAATTGCATATAAGGTTAATGGGTTAAAATTTAAAAAATTGCATATAAGGTTATTGGGTTCAAATTAATCAAAATTATTTGATGGGTCTCTTAAATTTGAACTTGAGTTGTAATTGATAGGAATTTGGTAAGGGAAATAGATAGTGTAGGAAGACTACAAATTTGAAATGAGTGTGTTGAAAAATATTTTTTTAATAATATTGAAAAATAAATATTTATGTTTCAAAGTTAAATATTATAACTTGCATTGTTCAATGCCAAATTAATAATAGTCAATAGGAAAATCTATTATTATTGATATTTCAAGTGGAGGAATTAATAGCTTAGTCAAAATAATAGAAAAACATTTTTTTTTTGTCTTTTTTCTAGTTGACTTTAACCAAAACCCAACACAATTTTTTTAAAACATACAGTTTAAGTTGTTTAATCTTCAAAATTTGAGTTCCCTATAGTTTTTTAGGTGTTGAATCTATTTATGCATAGATTTTTATGGGGTTGAATGTGTTTATGCATTCAAAAATATATTTTAAACAATAAAAAATCACAATCTTCATAGAAATTATATTCGGTGAAAAAAACCATTTCATGTATTAATTAGGCTGCCCCTTAATTAATTTCCTACTTAGGCACTAAAGACTTAGCATAAATTTTGGTGGCTAGCAACCACTAGTAAGTAGGTAGGTTTATAACCTTACTCCTATTCATTAAAGTGTTGAGCAACATATACATAATGGTGTGTAATAACTAGTGGTATTATTAGGCTAATAAGCATGTCTATTTTCAAATTGAGCTTCTAGAATTTTAATTTAATTATAAACAATTATTAAGTGGATGGTATGGATTTGACTTACATAGAATATTCTAGAATATTCTTCGTAATAGTGACATAAAAAGGTTTAGATTTTTCTCAAAAGTAGTTATGCCTTTTCACCATTTTGATTAAATTGTTTAATTAAAAAAATCTGATATCAACATGAGTCATATGAATATGAGTTATGGTCTTTTGGGCATGTGATACTATTAAGCCATGATATTAACCCATGGTATGATATCAACATGCATCATATGAATATCAGTTATGGTCTTTTAGGCACGTGATACTAATAAGCCATGGTATTGTAACGAAGCCTATTTATAGGTTAAAATATCCATAGTAATGTGGGGTTGAATCTTTATGGTTAAGAATCTCAATACATGTTTTTTTTTAAATGTATATATGTTAAATTTATATATTGATTCTTTTTACAATTTAATAATAGTGATTTAAAATAAATTTATAATTTAGTTAATTTTATGAATTTTTTAAAAGTTGGTAATGTGAAAGATATATCATGAGGTAAGTATTTTTATGCCTATCCATAGTTACCAACCATTTAATTTATACAATTATATGATTTTATGTACATCTTCAAGTTATCCAAATTTTTATGGAAAGCGTTGATGGTGGGTAGTAGCTAAAGGTAGTTATGTTATTTACATTATTATGGGCTATTTGGAATGATTTTAAGTTTAGTTTTGGGTAGTTTTACTACAAAGCTTAACAATAAAAAATGTGTAGTATAACTAATAGAAAAATGGTTTTTTGGATGGAATTTGAGAATATAATTTTTAGCAAGATTGTGATTTATTCTTGTTTAAAGACACTTTTGAATGCATAAGTAGATTCAACACCCTGAACATTTAATCTTTGCAAATTAAACAACTTAAAATTTTGATTTTAAAAAAGTTGAGATTTATAGAAAAAATAGTTATGCTCTTTTTCCCTTTCCATCAAATTGATTAATTAAAAGTAGGTGATATCAATGGCCTAGTCTAACTTATAGACAAAATGGCCATTTTCACGACATGTTTTCTAGTTAATTTAATTTTCAAAAGTTGATTTTAAGTTGCTTAATATGCAGAATTCTAAGTGCCCCAAGGGTTTTTCATGGTGTTGAAGTCATTTATGCATTCGAATATGCATTCTAAACAACAACAAAAATTACATTATTTCTTTCTTTCTTGAAATTGATAAAGATTTTCCATATGAATATGAGTTATGGTTTTTTTGGGCATGTGATACTAGTAAGTCATGGTATTAACCCATGGTATTCTAACAAAACCTATTTATAAGTTAAAATTTCCATGGTAATGTGGGGATAAATTTTCATGGTTAAGAATCTCGATACATGTTTTTTTAAATGTATATGTGTTTAACTCATATATTAATTATTTTTATAATTTAATAATAATAGCTTAAAATGAATTTACAATATAGTTAATTTTATGGTTTTATTTTTAATGATGGCATGTATATCATAAAGTAAGTATTTTTATGCCTATCCATGTTTTCCAACCATTTAATTTATATGGTTGTACTAGTTTATTTACATCTTAAGCTAGTCCATTTTGTTTATGGAAAGAGTTGATTAAATTAGGGTGGGTTGTAGTTAATGGTAATTATGTTATTTACATCATTATGTGTTATTTTCAATGACTTTAATTTTAGTAATTATGTTATTTACATCATTATGTGTTATATTCAATGATTTTAATTTTAGTTTTGGATAGTTTTACTGTGGTGTAGTATAACTAATAGACCAAATGTATTTTTGGCTGGAATTTGAGAATACACTTTCTAGCGATATTATGATTTCTTGTTGCTTAAAATTTATACTAGATTTTGAACAAAATTAACTAGAAAAAAAATGCTTGGAAAAGGTCATTTTGTAGACATTAATATTACAACAATATCCACAAACTATGGTACAAAATGTCTGAGGAAATTATCCATAGGAAATCTACTGTTATTGTACTAAAATATGCTTTGAAAATATATAAAAGATTTTTTGGTCATAGAATATGATAATTAGAGGAGTAGTTATATGTAATTAACAACACTTATGGAACAAGTGTCTTAACTATTGTCTATTTTGAAAAAGGGCTCCCAAAATTTTAATTTAATTCTTAATAATTATTAGATAGATAGTAATCTCTACAAAATATTCGAGAATATTCTTAATAGTAATCACATATCAAATTTTGAGATTTATCTCAAAAATAGTTATGCTGTTTTTGTTTTTTTAATTAAATTGATTAATTAAAAAAAATTCATATGAACATGAGTTATAACAAATCTTAGTTCCAAATTAATAATCTTAGTACATAAAAAATCTTGTTACATATTCTTTTTAAATATACATATGTTTAACTCATATATCAACTCATTTTATAATTAACAATAACAATAATAAAATTATAATTTAGTTAAATTTTACGGTTTTCTTTTAATATTGGCAATGTGAGATTATCATGTAAGTGTTTTTATGTCTATCTTGTTTACCAACCGTTTAATTTATATAGTTCTTCTAGTTACTATAATTAAAAAAAAAATAGCTATATTAGATTATGATTAAAACCAATATCATGACTTGTTCTCATCCCAATTTATCTACTATGATGCATATTTGGATGTATAACGGGTTACAGAAGGAATGCAATGCACTTGACAAGAATGGTTAAAGTGTTTTTTGTGGGTGTTAATGGACAATTTTCATTAATTTATTTTACTACCAATATAGACATATCTTAACCATGGATCTAGCAAGCACTAAGAGGAATCAAATACATTTGTGTGCAAATCTCTTTTAGAGTGCAAAACTTGAAAAAAGGTGAGGACCTTGAGATATTTGATGTTTCTCAAGGCTTGATAGGTTCATGGTTACTAATGGACCTACACTAGTTGTGTGTGTGTATATATATAGACACAATGTATGATTTAATGCCTAAAAAATCTCCTTGTAAACTACAAAGCTTAAACTTACATTTCTAACAACTTTTGTTGAATTTGAGACATTGCATAATAATAATATACATTTTATTTTAATCTCACACACACACACACACACACACATGAAACTAATATTTTATTTATACAACACATTATTTATATTATTTTTTTTAATTAATATATTTTTAAATACATGTCAATACTACTTAACGTTACCCACCATTATAGATCCATGATCTACCAAACACAATAAATTCTCTTGAGGTGAAAACCTATTTTAGACTGTAAAATATGAAGAAAAAAAATACCTTGCAATAGATTTGTTTCTTCTTGGCACTTGGTAAATCCACTTTAAGATGGATTTATATTGATTTTATGCACACACACCATGCACGGTGTGTAATTTTTCATTGTTTAAATTGTATTTTGAATGTATAAATGAATTCAAATCTTAAATTGAAGTTTTTAATATATAAAGTTTTCATTATTTAAATTGTATTGAATGTATAAATGAATTCAAATCTTAAATTGAAGCTTTTAATACATAAATGGATTCAATTTTTTGAAAATATCCTTTGGCACTTAGATTGTACAAACTACATAGCTTAAACTTGCAATTCCACAAAATATTTGCTAGATTCTAGAAAAAAATTGAGTGAACAATATACATAAAAATCTTTACTAGATTCTAGAAAAAAAAATTGAGTGAACAATATACATAAAAATAGGTACTTGAAATGTTTTAACTATAAGAATTTATTTTTTTAATTACTTTATGTAATATATACATAGTTTCTATTTTTTTAAACCATATATAATATAAGTAACTTACATTGAAAGCTTTGTTTAACATGGTCATTGAAATATTTTATTATGGACCATATTATTCTATATATAACTCAATATTGTCTAATCAAGTATATTAAAATATTTTATTAATCACTCACATGGAATTTCTTTTTATTATTAATTTTTTTTTGAGATATTAATTTTAAACTAAGTATTAAATGAATTATACATATCCTTCCTATTAAAAGTAAATGTTTTTCTTTCCAACTTTCAATTATCTTTTCTCTTTGGACATTAAAATATTTTATTATGGTCAACAAATAAGCTCCCTCTCCCTAATATTGAAATACACTAGTTAATAGGTATATAGTTTATTTAAATACTATATTGAAATTTTTTTAAGAATATAGGAGTTATATAAATTTATGAGATTTTTTCTTTTTATTCTTTCACTTTAACTTTCTTTAAGGTTTAATAAAAAATTATGTTACTTAATATGGATATGAAAATATTTTACCACATGTTTTGGTGCAAAGTTGTAAAAGCAACAAATAACTAGACAAACATAGTGAAGGATTATTGATGTTTTGTAATGTTTTTAATTAAAACTAATGGAATTTATATATATATATATATATATATATATATATATATTTCATTTTTATCTTTTATTATGGTCAATATTGTTTTTTATTAGAAAATATTTTGTTTTCTAAAATAGTCCACATCATTTTTTATTCAAAGAATATTTGACTTTTATTTTAAAAGGGAAGATTGAGCATGGAATAAATTACACATATCCGCCTCATACTGGCCTGTAGGGAAAATTATTCTATTTTTCAAAAGTCACATATTAATACTAAAAAATAGTAAGACAAATAAATGAATGGAATTCGCAGTCCTTGGGTGAGGAGCACTGAGGCTGCCACAGCGCTGGCTTTCTCATTAATTCATCAAACAATCAATACTAGCATACAAAGATGCATTCGAAGAGAGAGGTTAAAATAGATCCCAGAAATATAGGATCTAAGCCCAACCTAAGACACAATCAAAACAACTTAACATTCATTTCTCCATTATTTTCAAGTTCTCCCCTTAATGGCGAAAGGATTGATCTCCACACCTAACCTCTCCCTAAACAATTCAAATTTTATCTTCCCAAGGGGCTTTGTGAAAATATCAGCAACATTTTCACAAGTATTACGATATCCATGAAAACATTCCTTAGATTGTATCTTCTCTGTAATAAAATGAAACTGAGCATCAACATGCTTTGTCCTTGCATGAAAGATTGGATTATTCTCCAACTTGATTGAGCTTTGGTTGTCACATTTGATCATTGTGGCCTTATTTTGTTCTTTTCCAACATCTTGAAGAACTCTCCTCAACCAAATCGATTCACAAGTTGCTGCACACAAAGCTTTATATTCTACCTCAGTAGATGACAATGATACAGTTCATTGCTTCTTGTTGCTCCATGAAACAATCATCGATCCAATACTGGATGCATAACTTGTAGTAGATCTTCTATCATCTGGATTACCATCCCAATTTGAATCTGAGTAACATTTCATCTCAACTCAAATTAATCAAAATACTTAAGACCAAAATCAATTCTTCCTTTAAGATACCTTATTACTCCTTTTGCTTCTTTACAATGGCTTTCTATATGTCCCTCCATAAATTGACTTAACACACTAACATAGTATGCTAAGTCAAGTCTGGTTGTAGTAATATAATTCAAAATTCCCACTAGTTGTCTATACAATGTACCATATACCTCCTTTGAGCCATCATCAAAATGAAGTTTCACATTCTGCTGCATTGGAACAAAAGAAACTTTGCACTGATCCATATTAAACCTTTTAAGCACTTCTCTGACATACTTACCATGAGTAACAAAAGTTTGACCAGCATCTCTCCACACTTCAAGACCTAGACAGTAATGTAACTCACCAAGATCTTTCATCTCAAATACTTGTGACATCTGCTCCTTAATTCCATCAATTAACTTGACTGAATTTCCTGTAATAATTAGGTCATCAACATACAAAGAAATTAGTACTACATTCCCCTTTGCATCAAACTTGGTATACATATTTGGATTGATTTAACTTCTCATAAAACCATGTTGAAGAAAGAAGGAATCTATCTTCTCATACCACGACCTAGGTACCTACTTTAGCCCATACAAATATTTCTTTAATCTGCAAACTAAATGTTCTTACCCCTTTTTCACAAACCCTTAAGGTTGTGTCAAATACACCTCCTCCTTTAAATCACCATTCAGAAATGCATATTTTACATATAATTGGTGAAAATTCCAATGGTGCTTTGTAGCTAATGAAATTAACAATCTAAAAACATTCAATTTAGCTATAGGTGTGAATGTTTCTGGATAATCAATACCCTCGTTTTGTGACTACCCTTTTTCCACCAATCTAGATTTATATTTATCTATAGTACCATCTGCTTTAAATTTGGGTTTGTACAACCATTTACATCCAATGAGCTCTTTATCTTTAGGAATTTTAGTCAATTCCTAGGTTTTATTTTTAATTTTAGATTCATGTTCTTCTCCACTCTTCATGTTCATTATCTTCATTAAAACTCATGGGTTTTATGAAATTCAAAACACTACTCATCATGCCATAGTCCTTATACCTTTCGGTGGGAAAATCTGTCAAGTAGATCTCCTTCACACTTCACTACTTTAACCCTCATTCAATGAAGGTACTTCTCCACCTCTGATTGGGCTTTGACTGCTAGTGGTATCCAAGTTACTGAATTCTTCCTGAAGCTTTTGTTGCTCACTATTTTCTACTCCTGCTCTGCATTATTGTCTTCAACTTCAGAAAGTGTCTGCCACTTTTCATAACTATTCTCCTTATTGCCTTCATCTTGCTGTTCATGGAAAATTACATGTCTACTCGCAAATATTTTGTTAGTAGATGGATCAAACATTTTTATGCTTTAAATTATGAACAAAAACTTACAAAAATACATTTGATACCTTTAACATCAAGTTTCTTTCTGTTATCCTTCAGAATATTTGCAAAGTCCTTACACCCAAATACCCTCAAATGATGAACTGATGGTTTAAAACAATACAAGTCTTTGAATGGGGCCTTGAAATCAAGATATCTTGTTGGACTTATATTCTTTAAATAAACAATTGTACCAACGACTTCTGACCAAAAAGCATTTGAGAGGTTCCTACCTTTGATCATACTTCGTGCACACTCCACCAATGTTTTGGTTTTCCTTTCTACAACACCATTCTATTGTGGAGTGTATGGTATTGTAAATTGTTGCACTATTCCATGATCCTTGTAGTACTTTACGAAGTTGCCCAATCTATATTCTCCCCCTTGATCTAAATCATGGATCTTTATGAACTTCCATTTTTGCTTCTTTGCCATGTTTTTGAATTCTTTGAAATACTCAAAGGCATCACTCTTTTTCCTAAGGAAGTACACCCAAGTGTACCTTGTGCAATCATCAATAAACAACATAAAATAATAACCACATTCTAGGGACTTGGTTTGCATGGGTCCAAAAACATCAGAATGCACAAGTTCTAACACATATCTTCTTCTCCTATCATAATTACATGGGAATTAATGTCTCTGAATTTTTCCTAGTGCACATCCTTCACAAGAAACATACTCATTCTTTAACATTGGAATTCCTTCAACCATTCTTTGTTTCTGTAACAATAACATATCATGATAAATGATATTACCATACTTATGATGTCAAATACTTATTGTTTACAAAGTTGTATAATTCAGTGCTTGATGACTCTTGCTAGTGACATCAAGCTTGTATAGGCCTCCAACTCTAACTACTGAAGAAACATGATTGCATTGATCCAAAAATCTTTCACTATGTACTCTGTTTTGAAGAATTCAACCTTGAAATTATGATCTGTAATTGTAGACACAAAAATTAGATTCTTCTTGATCCTAGATACATATATAACACTATGAATATGCCTGACACTTCCAATTTGTAAGGTCATTGGAATATCTCCATATCCCACGATCTGATTTGTGCGATCATCTCTAAGATAGATGCTTATGCCATTGCTTATTTCCTTGAAGTTTTCATACCAATCCTTATTGCATGTCATGTGGATCGAAGCTCCAGAGTCCACAAACCAAGCATTAACATCATTTATTTCAGTAGACAATGCAACATTAGACATAAACAACTTAAGATTTTTGAGATCAGAATTTAGGCCTTCTCTTACAAAATGTCTTGAATGTCTTATGTGTTTATTATGCCTAGCTTCATCACTTTTCTTCTTATAACAGTCTCTAGCTAGATGCCCACTTCTACCACAGTAAAACATTTCATTCCAGAGTCATTTTTAACAGATGACATACCTTGATTTGATTTCGGAAATGTCCTTTTCTAAGATGAGCTTCCACCTTTACTTGCTCCTTCTTTTTTTCCTTCGAAGAATTTATTCTTCTCCACAAGTTCCAAGTCTAGATTATGAGGCTTCAAATACTTTCATCTCTCTTCTTCCTCAGCATATACCTATCAATTCCTCAAAATTTGGCGCTTTCTCTCTTTCCACAAGAACTCTAATAAACATCTGATATTCCTCTGACATTCCATTTAAGGTGATTGTCACAAGATCAATAATAGGTATTGATTATCCTATATCTCCCAACTTATCTTTCAAATATTTAATTCTAGAAATAAAGGCACTAACAGATTCATTCTCTTACATTTTAATATATAGGAGCTTACTCTTCAAAAAAAGAACTCGATTTCTATTTTTAGTTTCATATAACTCCTTCAATGCATTCCGCATTAGAGGTCTGACAATAACGAATATAAGGAATTTCATTATCTTTCACCGACATTATTAATAATACCTTTGCTTTGTTCTCCCACTTCTCCTAGTCCTAAATTGATTTAACTATCGATCCTACTGTAAGTTTTTCTTTTTCTCCCTTTGTAATGGTCCAAGCACCATAACCTTCCAATAATTTTTGCAGCTTGAATTCCGAGTTGACATAGTTTGTCCTATCCAATTTATTAGCTTTGTGCAGATATGTCTCTGCAAGTGGATTTTCCGTCTTCTCCCACTCTCTTTCTCAAGTTATGTATTTGTAAATATAACTCGTTGTTACTTTAAAAAGAAATGTCAAATCCCTTTTCAATAAATTTCGAGTGGGCGCTCCATTTTTGAAAACAATATAAATTCCCTTAAAAAAAATAAAATCCCCTTTAAATGACTTCACATGGGTGGTCAAAAAAAACCAAGGCATTTCTTAAAGAAAAAGGAATTTACACACTAATGAGAGTCAACGCTTCAGTGACAAGGAGTGCCTTTTTCGAAAATGCTGGGGAGCGTTGCAAAGCAAAGTTTTCAATTTCCTAAGTTTGGCTCTCTTCAGCACACCTTTCACTGAGTAGGGACCTACGTTGATCCGAAATGGTGTTGATGAACGTTTCATCTTTCCACAGTATATTGGGCACATTCAGTATTCGCCACTAGCGCCGGAAGTCAAACGCTCACCACAACCTATCGTGCCATCACCATTTTCAATTTCCTTGGTCACTAGATATGTTTCCCATTCTAATCACACGTTGTTGGCTCGATGGCTAGCTACCGGACAAGAAGAGGCTTCCCACCTCTATTCTTGACTTCAATAGTGTAAAGAACTATTGGAGGGCAACCTCAAGTTCAGTGAGGGGCCTTTGGAGGGAGTGGATATCGGATACAAGACGATAAAGATAAGTTCTGACAACGAGGGTAGTGTACCTGAGAACAACGAGATGAAATTCAGCGGTGGAGAGACAAGTATCATAGAGCCAATGATAAAGGCGGTCAGAGGCAGAGCCAGAGGAAGCTGAGTCGAGAGCAGAGAAGACGACATACACGACCTCTGGATCACAGTTAACTGAACTCTCCACAACGATTTGCAATTAGTTGGTTAAGGCCGCAATCCTCTACTTAATTCAACCTGCTGCAACGACTATGAAATTAGGCAGGTAATAACAATTATGATGTACTAGGCTTAGCCCTCAAATGTTTTCAATCGTTCAGTGCCAGACTTCCCCTCGTGCACCGATCCACAATGCTTCACACAACACTCTATGTAGCTCCTTGTTTTAGCGTTCAAACTCTTAACAGATCACAAAAAATGGATCAAAACGTCCTTCACTGGAATCCAAAGTCACAATGCTCTAATAGCAACTAAAAAAATATGAAGACAAATAAATGAATGGAATTTGTAGTCCTAAGGTGAGGAGCCCCAAAGGCTGTGATATCGCTATTTTTCTCATTAATTCACCAACTAATAAATACTATCACATAAATATGCATTCGAATAGGGAGGTTAAAAGATATCACCAAAAAATAGGATCCAAGCCTAATCTAGGACACAATCAAAACAACTTGACATTTGTTTCTCTATTATTTTCAAGTTTAATTTTATATTAAAAATTGAATGAATTACACATCTTTACACTTATTAAAAAGTAATAGAGTTTTTTAATTTAAATTACTTTTTCTCTTAAACAATATAATATTTTGTTATGTCAACATTAAAGTAATACTTTATTTTTTTATTTTATCTCTATACATACATATATATATGAAGTTGATATTTAAGTAAATTACTTAACATGGAGATTCAAATAGTTTAATTATTTTCATAAGAATTATATGATTTCCTCGTATTCAAAAGTTAAAATATAAGATTGTTTTTTCCTTTAACTACTTCATCTCTTTAAATTTCATCTACAATTATCTTATTTCACATGTACAATGAAATATTTTATTTATGCTTAAGAGTGAGAATGAAATATTTTCAGTGCATCTTATTCACACGAGTTTTAATATCAACCATCCTAGATCCATCTTAACTTTGGATCAATCAAGCATCGAGAGGGATAAAATCACTTGAGGTGAAAACCTCTCTTTTAGTGCAAAAATTAAGGATAAGTTTGCACCTCAAGATGTTTGATCCCTCTCGGTACTTGATAGATCCGAAGTTGAGATGGATCTAGGCCAGTTTCAGTCATGCAAAACCACACAAGATTTGTCTAAGATATTATTAATATAACCATTTTAAATATGTTCTATATATCTAAGATTAATCTAATGAGTTACTTGTCTTTTACATATAATGCATATTAATCTTGTATTGATATTAAACACCTAAACTCTAGCATATGGCTCCTCACACAAATTACATATTTGAACTTGACCTGATTAGTAAATCCTATCATGAAATTTTTGAAGTTCAATATTCATATCAATGAAAGTTACAGGTTGCATTTGGGCATAGATATCTTTTAAACATCTATTTCAATTGAATTTTCTTTTGCATCTTGTACTATGCTTGAGTTTTTTTAATGTTGTTTTCTTTGTTGATGTGCTCTTTCTTATTCATCTTTTTTTATCTTTTTTTTTTTTTTCTCTCTATTCTTCATGTTCTTCAATTGTCATTCTCTTTTCCTTTTTTGTTGATTTCTTCGTCATTATGCATTTTCTTGTATTCTTTACTCTTCACACTATTTGGTTGTCACTTGTTGTGTCATTCTTTATTGATATGCTCTTTGATATTCTCTTTAATATACTTTATGTTGTTCAATTTTTTCATCTGTTCTTGTCATTTTTCATTTTTTGTTTGTTGTGATTGTCTTTGTTGATTTGGTTTTTACTTCTTGTTTTGTTTTTGGCACTTCTAAAAAATTTCCATTTCTTATGCCTTTGTGAAGTTTCTCTTTGCTTTTCATTGTATTTAAGTTGGATCTATGCTAATGATTAATATTGATATTGGATCTTTGTTGTTTATTTTTACTTAATATGGATCTAGGTTGATGAATAGTATAACACAGAACTAAATGTTCGGCATCAATAACTACTTTATAAATACAGTGAAATCAATGCATTCTTAGTTGTCATTTCTTGTGTCTTTCTTTGCCAAATTTCTCTTTGTTTTTAATTTGTATTTAATATGGATCTAAACTAACAATTAAGATAGATCTAGGCTTTTTGTTGTTCATTTCTATTTACAGAAAACAATGCACGTCATTAACAATTACTTTGTGCATACATTGAAATAAATTTACACTATTAATCTAATTACTTTGGAAACAATACACATCATTTATCTAGTTACATTAGATAAACTATTAACTACACTGAAATTAATGTATCAAGTGCAATCAATCAATAATATTAAAAATCAACATCTACATTCAAACCAATGCATCAAGTGAAATTAATCAAATTTAAATATTAAAAATCAACACCTACATTGAAATCAATGCATCTGTTTCAGTAAGAAAAGTAAAATATGAATGTCAAAATAATTTAAACTCGATTTAGGACCTTAGATATGCCTTTACACCTTTAATTTAGTGAAATTTAAAAAAAAATAGTATCTTGTTATCTATATGATTTTGAGACTTTGATGGATTTCTAAATATAACTTCTTTTTCCTTTTGTAAAAGCCTTACTTATTTTGTCTCTATGGTTAATAATGTTCAATATTATATAATATCATATAGTATTAGACGTAATATTATATAGTATTTTGTTAAATATTATATAATATTATATTTTTAGACGTTGTAATATTATGTTCAAGGACCTCAGGCATCTTGTTGTACACTACCTTGACATCTCATTGGAGTGACCCTTCCCTCTCCTCTACTTGTTTCTTTGCTTCTTCTAGTTGTGCATGCACTTCTTCCAGTGGAGCTACTTGCGCTTGAAATTATACCTCCTGAGCAATTAAATTTTTCAAATAATGTAAAATGGATACGATGATTATGAAATGGTCAATTATGGTTGGGGTAAGACATGGGCTTGTTCTTAGACATCAATGTTCACAAAATGTACTGCGACCACTGGCACAACTAAAGTGTGAGTTTCTGAGGAAGTCGTAGATGGCTACAATGGCTATGACTGGATCTCTGGCACATGGTGTGCATTGGTTGCTTCTATTGTTATTTCTAGCTTTGGTGTGCTAGGAACGAGATTTGCTACCTTAAAATCCTCTACCATCATATGCAGTTTCTCTAATTTTACTATGTTTTTTCAGTCTTGCAACTCCTTTTTCTCTTGGTTGAATTCCCATCATCTTGCTAGCATTAAGCTTCTTCTCACACCCTATGATTGGCATTGCAGTAGTCTTTTCTCTTTTTCTATTGCAACTTATTCTTCTTCTTATGAGTCACATGGTGGCATGTTGGGGTGCTCTTACTTTCCTTCTTGTGGAGGGGGCTCTAGATGTGGCTTTGTGTGGGTTGCAATCTACCATCCTTGTTAACCATTTTACTATTATATCTATGTATGTCTTTGTCTCTGTCACGATTTCCTCAATGTCTACTTATGTGTCAGTTACTGTTAAAACCCATTCTTTTGGCCAATTGTTAATGATATACAACACAGTAATCTCATCGAGCTTGTATCGACATTGGAGCCACCATTCATCTAGGTCAATTTTGGCCTAAATATACATGAAGTGTGGGGTAGTGCAAAAGCATGCCGTTGGACCATAGGAAATTACCGTTTGAGCTGGAATGCGCAAGACCTTCCTAATTACATGAGTAATTTCCTTCTACCACATATAAAAAACAAAATTATTATCTTGATGCTACTTCTTGTCCATAGTAAACCATAAACAACCAAACCTCTGTGCAGTGAAGTTCGTCTTACTTGAAGCATGAAAATTGACATCCTTTGCATTAAGGGATTTTTGAGGTCTAAAATGGACCTCCTAAGAAAAATGTACAACCAAAATAAAATTACAAGAACCAATAGGATTTAAGATGATAATGTCAACCATGGGGGATGATTCACCATTTTTGGAGTAAAAAAGTACAAAGATAAAAAAATAAAAAAATAATAAAACTACTTTTTCAACTCATATTTTCAACTTATCTCCCTAAATTCTTACTCAAATTTTGAGCGGGAGTACTCGTTGGATGCAAAATTTAATTCCTCATCCAAGGAGTACCCATGTTTCATACTTTTGATGGATCCTACTACACGAAAAATGAGAAATACATGAAAAAACATGATTGCAATCGTGTTTTTCATGTATTTCTCATTTTTCGTGTAGTTGGGTCCAACAAAAGTATGAAACATGAGTATTCCTTGGATGAGGAATCAAATTCTGCATCCAACGAGTGTTTCTGCTTGAAATTTGAGTAGACCCATACGAAGATAAGTTGAAATTACAAGTTGAAAAAATAGTTATGTCTTTTTTCCCTCTAAAATTTGATGATGCAATCTAATCTTATTTTATTATTTCCACTATTATTTTATAATTTCCTTAGGGGGGGCCATTTAGACCTCAAAAATCCCCTAATGGAATCTTTGACACTATAAGAGTGATTAGGATTAACAATCATGAGTAATGAAATTTGGCATTCTTTTCCTACGCTTCAAGATAGTCGTGCATCAATTGGTTTAGCAGGAACATGGCCCACTTCATCTGTACTCTTTCCACACACTTTGTGGCATCTGTGACTGTGCCTGTAGAGCGTTAGTCCTTCCTGCACTCTCTTAGCATGTTATGCACCATCATCTTGGTGGAAAATTTCATTCCATCATTTTTTATAGCAGATATATTCACTCTACACTTCTTATGCTCTATGGAAAACCTTTCCTCGACTTCTCGCACCATTATCTTCTCATGCTACTTACCAAATAATGGCATTGGGTCCTTACCATCTACGGGGATCCTTGTAATTCTAGCCATTAATTTGATATCAATCTTTATTGGCTCATAGAGCCACAAAAGATCCATTCACGCAACTTAGTAATAGCTTGACACAAATATTTACTTCTATGCTTTGGCCAAAATGCAGAATATTTAACAGGTTTTGTAACAAGCCCAGGTTAAAAGTTCATGCAATAAAAGTTAATAAAGGAAAAAATAAGACCATGGTTAAGGGACACTTATTCCAAGCTAAATGTTGGGAAAAGATATCCTAGTGGGCATCATTGGATGTGTTTATGGCTAAGGGAAATTGACAAAGGCAATGGCTAAGGCATTAAAAAGGAAAAAAGGTATTTTGGCACATTTATTTATGAAAATAAAGGAAAATAGGAGAAAATGAAGGTGAAAGGTCATAGGTTGCATGTGAGGAGGAAATTGGAGGAAAATAATGGAAAATGAAGAAAACAGAGGCCTCATTGATAAAAATGTTTCCGCAGATCAGTTCATGGATTTTGATCAATTCAATTTTGGAGCTCTCACATTATTCTCTCTCTCTCACTCTTGGACACTTGGAATTTTCTTGGAGAATTCTAGCTTTGTAGCAAGAAAGGGAAAAACAATCAAAGGAAGGACAAGGATAAGAAAGAAAAGAAAAGAGCAAGCAAGGAAGAGCAAGATCAAGCAACTTCAGCGGGAATACTTGAAGGTAACATATTTCATGTGTGATTTACTAGCTGGTTTTGAAATGCATGGCTTTGCATGTTGGTATTTGGTTCTCTGGCTATCGATGGAATGGTATTGTCAGGTTATGGTAGTGGTTTGCAGCCTCGTCTTTCCTTTTTCCAGATAACCATGGTGTGATGGGATTGTTTCTCATTTTTGAGCTTTGGAATTGCCAGATGGTTTCAGAATCTGGAGTGGAGGTGGCCTAAGGAAAATTCCCAAAGGCCTAGGAATCTCTTGATCGATTTTGGCGGGATACACAATAAATCCTCAGGGTGGAGTCTCGGTTTAGGGCCTAGGGATCTGGTTTGGATTGCAATAAGTCTTGAGAGATAAGGAGATAAAAAATTCCTCAAGGATAGCGATGGAGTCTGGAGGCATTCCAAGCTCGGTTTGGTTTTGTTATCTTAATGTCGGTTTTGGTGAGATCACAGTTTTGTGAGGGTGGAGGTGGTTTAACCTCTAGATTCCCTTGGTTGTTTTTAGATTAGTTTAACCATGAGATCTCACATTCATGCATGGAATATGGCCAGGGGGTGGATGGCTGAAAGAAAGATTTGGTTTAGCCATGTCTAAGGTCAGGTGGTACGTGGAAGTCCCAAACATGGTTGGCCCTTGCCTGTGTTTAATAAAAGATAAGTTCTCTTTCTTTTGTACTTGTCATTATGTGGCCTTAATGGTTGTTATCTAATTTTTATTTACATGGTTTAATGATGGTTATAACCATGGTAAATGACTGGTTATAGTCATGGTTATTTGATGTAATTACTTGTAACTAAAAGGATAATGGATGGAAGACCTAATTGATGTCAAAAAAAATAAGGGAAGAGGGTGGACATAATTCTCGTCAAGTATCATATGATTTATTAGTCATTTATGTGTTGTCTTATATTCATGTCTTGTAGATTACATTGATGCCAAGTGTTTGACAAAATGTAGGTCCCGGCTGGGGACAGTCATGCCTAGTCCTAGAGCGAGTTTTTGGCTTGCAATTATTGTTTTCATGTACATTATGGATTCTCAAAGCTATAGAGTTTTCTGGGCAGTGACCTAGATTCTAGGCTTGTAAAGAGGCACAAATCCTAAAGTCATGGGCACAAGTCTTAGGAGAAAAATTCCTAGACACACCCACATATTATTGTGGAAGCAACTGGAGCCTCCTAGATGCACCCTTTCCCATATCAAGGGAGCGCCCACTAAAAAATAAGTGGGACCCAGGGACTAGTCATGGGGATGACTAGGAGGGATTCTAGGAATGTAGCAAGTAAAGAAGGTCTATTTTGTGGATTTCTGTCGATTCCACTCCCTTAAGGTCACCCAAGAGGTCAATTCTTGTCATAGTAGTCCCTCATCTCATGTTTACCTTGGGTAAGCCTGTGAAAGTGGGTAGATATGAGGGGAGGCAACATTATAGAGTGGTATCAAAGTGGGTTGCACTTTCTATGGGGAAATTCTAATGTTGTCAAGGTCATTGTCGTCATGCATGGGATCAAGGTATACTGGTTGTATAATCATGCATCATGTTATGTGTTGGTAATGTTACATATCCATATATTCTTATGTTTATACATGTACATGCTAACGTGGATAGACCTTGCAGATGAGATAAGACTCCCCTAAATAGTAATAAGGTATGGATTTTATTTTGGTATCTATTTGGTTTTTCTAACATGATATATTTGTAGGAAGAAGAGAATCAAGGATGATGAGAAAAATGGTAGACTATAGCTCTCATGACTCTCCTTATAGATCAGTTGGGAAGCAAGGAGATGAGAATTCTCCTAGTATGGCAGATACATTGAGGAGATTGAGGGCTAAAATCAAAAGTTGCAAGGAAGATAATGACAGGTTGTTTGACGGCTTAGGAAAATCAAATAGAGTTTAATGTATCTATCCTTTAGAGCTTTTATGAGTTGCAGAAACAGGGACAAATGAGGATCAATTAGGAGCAGGAAGAAAAGTTCAATGGAGCCTATGGTAACAGGTCTCGATTTGAAAATAGGTTGGATAAAGAGGACACAGTTAGAGGTGGAAGATCATTGGACACACCTGACAGGAGGATTGGTATGTATGGGAATCATTCTAGTTCCTCTTCCACGAGACATTACCATAGTCATCACCATCATGATCTTGACAGGAAGGGTGAGTACTTTCCTGAGGATTTTAAGAAAGTCAAGTCGCCTACATTTGATGGAGAGATGAAGAAGTCAGAAGATGTTGAGGCATGGTTGCTTCGGTTGAAGAAATTCTTGAGCTTGCGTAGCTCTACAAAGAACATGAAAGTAAGGGTAGTCACTTTCAGTCTTAAAGGGAAAGTCGATTTTCTGGTGGGAGGATGTGAAGAATGTTAAAGGTATTTAGGAGGATGACTTGACTTGGAATGATTTTGAGAGTCTCTTGAAGAAGAAGTATTTGTTGGAAAGGTACTATGATGACAAAGCTAAGGATTTTTATGAGCTGCAGATGGGTTCCACCACAGATGATGAGTATACTAGTAGGTTCTTTGAGTTGTTGAGATATGTGCCTTACCTCAAGGAGTAGAAGGCCAAGGTTCAGAGATTCATCAGTGGACTGCTAGTAGCATATAGAGACTGGATTGAGCTTGATGAGCCTAGATCACTGGAGGAGTCCATCTAAAAGCTTAAACATTGTTACGAGAAGTCGAAGTGCAAAGTTGAGCCTAAGCGCGACTTGAAAGGAAATGAGAAAGTTAAAGGAAAATGGCCACCAAAGCGAGGAAGACCTTAAGATGCAGGTGAGAAATAAAATGTGGTCCCTTACAAGAAGTTCAATACAGATGAGAAGGGACATGGAGAGCATCATACTAGAGGTAATAGTAGATCACCATTTCAGTGTTTGATATGTGGCAAAGATCATTGTAAGAGGGATTGTCCGCAGTATCAGGGTGGTAGAACCCATATCTATAGTACTCAGGAGGCATATATAGTTGGGGATGTTGGTCATTACATTCCTCAAATTCATGGAGTTGTGGATAGCAGGTAGGCAGATCATCAGGCACCTATCACTGAGATGGATGGTAAGCTTTGTGATCAAGTTGTTTCTATTTTGATTGTTTCTAGATCTAATTATACTTATATTAATCCTGACCTAGTGGATAAGTGTGGTTTGAGAAAATAAGTGCATGCAGAATCTTGGTTGGTATAGTTGGATATAGGTACAAAGAAGAGAGTTCACCATTGGGTAAGATCTTATGCATTTGAGTTAAATGGTATGCCTACAGTAGTACATTTGAATGTACTTCCATTGGGATCGTATAACATGCTTTTGGGTATGGATTGGTTGTACCTTCATAGGACCAAAGTGGATTTCTTGGACAAGGCCATTAAGTGCCTAGGTGATAATGGGGAAAGAGAATCTTGCAGGGAAAGAAGAAGTCTACATCAATGAGGATGGTCACAGCTATGCAGGCTAAGAGTAGTTGTAGAAAATGTTGTGTGATATTTGCAGTGCATATATCTAGTGACAAGGGTAAATATGTTGAGGATGTAGAAATATTTCAGAGGTACCATGTATTGCAGCAGTATTAAGATGTGTTTATAGAAGAGATTCCATAGTTACCTCGTCACAGGGAAGTATATATCTCTATTGAGTTGGTTCCAGGGGTAGCACCGACATAGAAGGCACCTTATAGGATGTGTACTCCATAATTAGTACAGTTCAATTTGCAGCTGAAGGAAATTCTTGAAAAGGGATACATTAGGCCAAGTGTATCATCTTGGAGTGCACTAATATTGTTCATAAAGAAGAAATATGGTACTCTCATATTGTGAATTGATTATAGGTAGCTGAACAAGGTGACGATGAAGAACAGGTACCCATTGTTGAGGATTGATGTTTTTTGATCAGTTGAAGGGATCAACAGTGTTCTCTAAGATCAAATTGAGATTAGGATACCATCTGGTAGTCATGAAGGAAGATGATATCTACAAGATTTCCTTTAGGACCATGTATGGGCATTATGAGTTTGTTGTAGTTCCATTTGGTTTGACTAATTCCCCAGCTACGTTTATGTGTTTGATGACTAGTGTGTTGCATCTTTATCTTGACAAGTTTGTTATTGTATTCATTGATGACATCTTGATACACTCCAAGAATGAAGAAGAGCATGCCGATAATTTAGTAGCAATGTTGATATTTCTAAGAGAGCATCAGTTGTATGCCAAGCTTATCAAGTACATATTCTTTTAGAGAGAGGTGCATTACTTGGGACTTGTTGGAAGGCATAGCAGTAGATCTAGAAAAGATAAGGGCCATCATGGAGTGGGAAGCTCCTAAGAATGTGGATGAGGTGAGATCATTCATGGGATTGGTAAGTTACTACAAGAGGTTCACCAGGAACTTCTCACACATTGCATACCCTATGACATCCTTGAAGAGGAAAGGTATTAATTTCGAATGGATGGAAGAATGTGCAGCTAGTTTTGAGCAGTTGAAGCAGTTGTTGACCAATGCTCTAGTCCTTAAGATTGCAGATTCGGATAAAGAATTCGTAGTGTGTACAAGTGCATCTCAAAGAGGACTTGGTGGAGTCCTTATGCAACAGGAGGGATAGGTTGTGTGCTATGAGTCTAGGAAGATGTGGAGGCATTATCTTCTTGGAAAGAGATTTGTATTGTTGAGCGATCACAATAGGTTGAGATACTTGTTTGACCAACTGAATATAAATGTCAGTAAATCTAGGTGGTTGGCTACCCTTAGTGAGTTCGACTTAGAGATCAGATACATTTAGGGAAGGGAGAACTGGGTTGTAGATGCTCTTAGTAGGAAAGTACAAGTGAATCATATAACAGTTATGATCGCTTATGGCACATATTTACAGGATAGGGTATTGCAAGCAGGAAAACGGGATGACACGTATATGGAGATTATGAAAAAGTTACAATAGAGTACAGGTATAGGTATAGGTACAGGTATAGGTGATCAGGAAGTAAACTATCATCTCATGGCAGATGGTTTGGTGAGATTCAGGGACAGAATCTATATGTCAGATTGTAGTGACCTAAAGAGGCTTATCTTGAGGGAGTTTCATGTCAAACCATACTTGGGTCACCTAGGATATTAGAAGATGTTTACGGAAATGAAGAATTTCTATTATTGGCCGAATCTGAAGAAGGAAGTGGTAGAGTTCATGGCTAGATGTTTGGATTTCCAATAGGTAAAGGCAAAATGCAAGCATCTCAGTGGTCTACTACATCTTAATCTAATTCCAAAATGGAAATGGGAGGTTATTTCCATGGATTTAATTATAGGTATTCTAAGGACAATGAGACAACATGATTCTATTATGGTTGTGGTCAACAGGTTGAGCAAGGTACTTCACTTCATTCCAGTGAAGACTACATATTTAGCTAGTGAGGTGGCATAGGTTTTCATCATGCAGATCATGAGATTACATGGTGTTCTAAAGAAGATTGTGTTGGACAGGGATGCGAAGTTCACTTCCATGTTTTGGAAGGAGATATTTACAGGTTTGGGTATAGAGTTGGCCTTCAGTACGTCCTATCGTTTGCACACAGATGGACAGACATAGAGGGTCAAAAGGATATTGGAGTGTATGATAAGGATGTACGTGATGCACCAGTAGAGAAGATGGGAGGAGTATATTTCATTGGTTGAGTTTACATACAAAAATGGTTATCAGGAGTCATTGAGGATGAGTCCTTTCGAGGCACTGTATGGGCGGAATTGTAATACTCCCATCAGCTAAAGTGATCCAGTGAATAGGGTACTTATTGGAATGGGTATGTTGGCAAACATGAAACAAGAAATGGAAGTTATAAAGAAGAATCTAAAGGCGACACATGATAAACAAAAGAATTACGCAGACTAGCACAGGGCATTCAAGGAGTTTCAGGTTGGGGAGCATGTAAATTTGCGCATCAACCCCAAAAAGAGCTCTTTGAGGATAGGATCTTGTGCCAAGTTAGCACCATGGTATTACGGGACTTTTGAGATCCTTTAGAGGATTGGACTAGTGTCCTATCAACTTGCACTACCACCAATAGTGAAATTCCATGATGTTTTCCATGTTTCATTACTTAAGAGGTATATAAAGGATGTTGATCGCGTTATTTATTAATCAGTATTACAGGTGAAGCAAGAAGGAGAATTTCAATCAAAGCCTCAGTGCATATTGCAGTGGAAGCATCTCATAATCAGCGAATAGATCTGTAGAGAAAGTTAAAGTGTAGTGGAAGCAGTTTGGGCCTGGAGAAGCTATATGGGAGATGGCAGATCAGATGCGGGCCATGTATCCTTCTTTCTTTGCTAGTGGAGGCAAAGCAGTTTTGGTATGATGTTTGGTATATGTTTGGCATATGTTTTGCTAATGTTTTGGTATATGTACATAGGTATATGCATGTCAATACCTCCATGAACTAAGTTATAAAGGTCCAATAAGCAGTACGATTATTATCTCATCATGTTGTCATGATGTTTTACTTTTTAGTAGGTATTTCATTGTAAATACTACAACGAGTTAAGTTATAAAGCTCCATGGGAAGTTAGTTTTCTTTTCACCAGTTGTTTTGAAGTCTTGGTGTGGTTTAACACTGAGGATGGTGTTCCCCAAGGGGGATTGGTTTGTAACAACCCCTGGTTAAAACTTCATGTAATAAAAGTTAATAAAGACAAAAATAAGACCACAGTTAAGGGACACTTTTTCCAAGCTGAATGTTGGGCAAAGATATAACAACGTAAACTTTAAAACGGGAACTGTAAACTCAAAACGAGAATTCTAGCCAAAAAAGCCCCAAAAAACATGAAAAATAGTCCGAAAATGAAAAATGTTGATGATGGAATAAAGCCTTTTTTTTCAACATTTTTTAAAAATGGTAGTAAAAACCAATTTTTTTGTGCAAAAAGCACCTTGAAAACAAAAAGTATTGATGTTGTAATAACGTCTTGTTTTCTCGAGGTATATTTTCAACATTTTTTTGCAATGATGTTAAGGATAAAATGTCATGACTCAAAAAACCCTTAAAATTTTTACAATTTTTCAACCATGGAATTAAAACCAAAGATCATGACTACAAAAAACCTTAAGTTTTCAACATATTTCAACCATGAAATGATGAAAATTTTGTATGACTAATTTTTTTTTAGATGAATACATGAATGAAAGAGTCATTATACAAAGAGTAATTTTTTTTTCAAATGCTAAAAGTATAACAACTTCAAAATCTTACCCTAAGACAACTTGACACATTGCAACAAAAATTTAAAAATAAACCATCAAATTGACAAGTAGTGTAGGCGAACTAACCCATTCTAATGAAAGCTTAGAGACCAACCACTAAATTGACACATTGTGGGATCAAACTCGATACATTGTAATGAAAAGTTGAAAATCAACTATCAAATTGACACATAATGGTATCGAGTTGCTAGTTGAGGATCAACATGGACCCTGTAGGAAAAAATAAAATCAAACAAAATAATAAATAAATAAAAATAGAAAATACAAAAGAAAATAAAAATTAAAACATTGAAAAAGACAAAAAAACACAACTTAAAAAAAAAATAAAAATATTGAGAAAACTAAAAATTAAAGCAAGCAATTTTTTAAAAAAATAATAATAAAGAAAATATATATATTAAAATAAATCAAATTAAAAACATGGCAATATATATATATATATATATATATATATATATATCTATATATATATATATATATATCAAAAAATAAAACAAACATAAAAATGTAAAAAAAAAAAAAAAAAAAATTTAAAAATCATATTAAAAAAAATAAACAAATCAAAAAGGAAAATTAAAATATACAAGTAATTATTACTAAAATAAACTAAAAATTTGACAAAAAAATTGATACAAGATAACAAATAAAAAACATCTATATATATATATATATATATATAATTAAAAATTTTGAATCATAAAAAGATTAGAAAACATAAACCTTAAAAAAAATAAAAAAATTAAAAGTTAAAAATATAGCCCGCCATGGCCCCACCCCTGCGGCCAAACAGTCCCTAGGGGATGGAGGCTCAATTTTCAGAATCGATCCTCCACCCATTGGGGTCAATTGGGCCACGGGTTGGGGCGGGAGTGGTTGCATTCTCCGGCCTCACCCCTGCGGCCCAACAGGACCCAGGGGGTGGAGGCCTGATTCCAAGTATCGAGCCTCCACCCCTAGGGCCCGTTGGGCCGCGGGGTTGTGACGGTTGGGTTTGTGTGCAACGCCCTCTTGCCCCACCTCCACGGCCTAATGGGCCCTAGGGTGTCGAGGCCCAATTTCGAGAATCAGGCCTCCACCCCATGGGGCCTGTTGGGCTGCGAGGGTGGGGCCTTAGTGAGGCATTTTTTTTTTAAGGGTTATGTTTTATAAATTATTTATTATTGTTTCTTTATTCAATTTTTTTTAAATAGGTTTCAATATTTAATTTTAAAATTTTTTTTTGTGTTTTTTTTGTTTTAATGTTTATTTTTTTTTATGATTTTTTTATATCTTATTTTTTTAATTATCTAGTATCAATTTTTTTTCGTTATTTTTTTGTTTATTTTAGAAATAATTTCTTATTTTTTAAATTTATTTTTTATTTATTTATTTTTTAAGTCGTGTTTTTTTTTTAATATATCTTTTTATTTACTTGTTATTATTTTTTAAACTTGTGTTTTTTTTTTTTGTTTTTTCGAACGGATCTCATTATTTGTGAATTTGATAATTGCATTTAAAGTGTCAAAAGTATGCCTTAAAAAACAATGTTGATGCTTTTCATAATCCAGATGAAAATTACCAGAATTTAAAGAAAATTATTCACACCTAATACAGTAGAAAATTTAAAGTGTAAAAAATAACCACTCTAAAAAAGGGGTTCATGCCTCATCAACACTTTTCAAAATCAACATGAAAGTCATTAACATTTTTAAAAAGAATGCTCATAAGAAACTTTAAGGGGTTGATGCCTCATCAACACTTTTCAAAATTAGCATGAAAATCATTAACAATTTTAAAAATATGTGCATAAGAAAACTTAAAGTGTCTAAAATATGCTCTAAATAAAAAAATGTATATTCTAAATCAACACTTTTCAAAATCGAATGATTTTTTTGCTACCTCAAAAAACCGAATAATCGTATGAGTTCCCATTTTAAAGTTTGCATTGTTATATCTTACTGGGCATCACTGGATGTGTTTGTGGCTAAGGTAAATTGGCAAAGGAAATGGTGAAGGCATTAAAAAGGAAAAATGTATTTTGACACAACTATTTATGAAAATAAAGGAAAATAAGAGAAAAGAAAGGTGAAAGGTCACAGGTTGCATGTGAGGAGGAAATTGAAGGAAAATAATGGAAAATTAATAAAATAGAGGCCTCATTGATAAAAAGGCTTTTGGTACCAATTCATGGTTTTTTGTCCCAATTTTGGAGCTCTCTCATTATTCTCTTTCTCCCACACTCTTGGACACTTAGAATTTTCTTGGAGCATTCTAGCTTTGGAGCAAGGAAGGGGAGAGTAAGAAAGGAAAGAGAAGGAAAATAAAGGAAAGAAAAGAGCAAGAAAAGAAGAGAAGGATCAAACAACTTCAATAGGAATACTTGAAGATAACATATTGCTTGTGTGATTTCCTAGTTGGTTTTGAAATGCATGGCTTTGCATGTTGGTATTTGGTTCTTTGGTTGTTAGTGGCATGGTCTTGTCGAGTTATGATAGTGGTTTTCAACCTTGTCTTTCCTTTTTCCAGATAGCCATGGTGTGATGGGATTGTTTCTCGGTTTTGAGCTTTGGAATTACTGGATGGTTTCGAAATCTGGGGTGAAGGTGGTCTCAGGAAGATTCTCAAAGGCCTGGGAATCCCTTGACCAGTTTTCGTGGGATACATGGTAAATCCTAATAGTGGAGTATCGATGTAGGGCCTAGGGATCCAATGTGGACTACGATAAATCCTGAGAGACAAGGAGACAGAAAATTCCTCAAGGATAGTGAAGGAGTCCAAAAGAATTCCGTGCTCGGATAGGTTTTGTGATTGGTGCCAGTTTTGGTGAGATCACAAGGTGGTTTAACCTCTGGATTACCTTGGTTATTTTCTATATTAGTTTATCCATGAGATTCCACATTCATGCTTTGAATATGGCACATGGGTGATTAGTTGAAAGAAATATTTGGTTCAACCATGTTTATAGTCAGGTCGTACATGGATCCCGAACCTGGATGGTTCTTGCTCGTGTTTAATAAAGTATAAGTTCTCTTTCTTTTGTACTTTTCATTATGTGGCCTTAATGTTGGTTATAAGCATGATTATATGACTGTTTATGGTCATGGTTATTTCATTTATTTACTTGTAACTGAAAGGATAATGGATGAAAGACCTAATTGATGTCAAAACATTTAAGGGAAGAGGGTGGTGATCCTTCTTGTTAAGTCTCATATGATTTATTAGTCATTTCTGCTTTTTATTCACATCCTGTAGATTGCATTAATGCTAAGTGTTTGACTGAATGTCAATCCCGATTTGGGATGGTCAGGCCTAGTCATGAAGCTATTTTTTGGCTTGCAATTCTTGTTGTCATGTAAATTATGAGTTCTGAAAGCTACAGGGGTTTCTCGACAGTGACCTAGAATATGGGCTTGAAAAGTGGCACAAATCCCAGAGTCACAGGCACAAGTCTAAGGATAAAAGTCCCCAGACACACCCATGCCTTGTTGTGGGAGCGACTAGAGCCTCCCAAATGCACCCTTATCCATATGAGTGGGACCCATGGACTGCTCATGGGGATGACTGGGAAGGCTTCTAGGAATCTTGTAGCAGGTACAAAAGGTTTATGTTGTGGATTTCCATCGATTCCACTTCCTTAAGGTCACCTAGGAGGTCGAGTCATGTCATAAAAGCCCCTCATCTTATGTCATAGTAAGGCATTGAAAGTGGGAAGATATGAGGGGAGGCATCGCTATAGGTTTAGGATACCAAACGTTTCTAGTCCTGCATCCCACCACTGCACTACAACCCCCATTGGTTGACCTAGATGTTTAATTCTTTGGGCATATCAATGCTTGGAAAATTTTAGGAACTTCTTTAGATCCCACACATCATGGTCATTATACTTCATCTTATTGACCATTCCCAACATATCCCCCTCCTATATGACTCCTTTTCGAATTGAGGCCTTAATTAATTGATGCTTTAGCTCCTTAAGTAAGTTACTTTCCAATTTGGCAACAGTTTATGGAGCTAGTTCACCACTAGTGCCCTTAGTTCTTAATTTTTTGGGACGGATGAAGATGTCATAGTGAAAGTGCTGTAAATTCTGAAAAACCAGTTCTAAAACTCAAGCTCTGGTCATTGAAACTTGTTATTTTCTCATCTCTAGATAAGCTATACACTTTGAAAAATATGAGAAAATGAAATTAAAAATAGGGGAAATATTGATGACTTATATTCTTGGCACACATTTCTAACTATAGTAATTATCAAGAAATCATGGCTTACCCTGCCATAACTTCCTCAATCACCACATGGTGTGGCTTTCTAGAAGAGAATGCCATTTGTGGTTCTGGCTAGGTTGGAAGTCATATTAGTAAACTTTCTGACATAGTCACCAATCTAGATTAGATTTTTCCTTAATTAACTTCATTTCATTTTTCATCATCGAGCTCCATGGTGTCCAGTCCATATGGGAGGTACACACTTTTGACATAACCTTCTTCTACACTTTTATGTTCTTTGTTACTGTTAATGTGTTTCAAGTATACTCCATTATTCTAGTTATTTGTAGTACCTTGTGCTTCTTCAATTACCAATTCCCTTGACTGTGTGGTTTTCTCAGTTCAGAGTGTTCCAACCTTCTACTATGACAGAAAGTATCTACTTTTCTAAGTCTATCACACTACTCTTCATGGTCTTTTCTTCACAGTTCCTACCTACAACACAAATAATTTTATAAAGCAAAACTGTTTTTTTTCTTTTTATATAAAAAGCATCCTTGGGTTGGGTAGTAGTTGTCTTTATACAACTTCAGCCTACTCCCATTAATAAGTTCATCAAGGGGCTCTCCATTTAACTTTTCCAATTGGAATTCCCTTGCATCTATGACATAATGAATAACATAGGGACCTAAACAATGTATTTGGAACTTTCCATGGTGTTTCAATAATTCTTTGTCATACATCAACACATAACCACTGGTTTGGAACTAATTTTTCTTGATATAGTGATTATGTTAGGCCTTTTCTCTATCCTTTTACATGTTCTATTGGAAGGCCTACCATCATTCAATCTGCTTTGAATTATAGTATATCTTCCATTCTTTGCTTGACTATACCAGAATATGCCAATATTGCAGTTGTAGTACTACAGAAACTAGGTATTATGAACTCCATTGGAATTACCACTTTATGGCCATAGACGAACCAAAATTGTGTATGACCTATTAGGTTCTTTGATGTGGTCCAGTAGACCTATAAAGGTACATGAATCCTTAAGTTCCAATCAGCTCTATTCACATTATAGACCTTTGTCAGTGCAACTTTCAAAATTTTGTTGAAGGCCTCAATGGTGTTGTTTTCTTGTGGATGATATGGCATGATAGTTTGATGGTGTACTTGGAACTCTTATGTCATTGATTCAGTAGTTTGGTTTAATAAATGAGTTCCCTCGTCACTCATCAAAAATTTTGTGCATACAAAGTGAGTGACAACATTCTCAAATAAACATTTGGTAGTGGTCTCCACCCTACAATCCTTAATAGGTGTTCCTTTGGACTGTCATGGTGATAGCGTATTGCACTCCATTCCTCTTAGCTGTAAAATTGATCAATCTGATGAAATTGAAACCCTACTTCTTGAATAGCTAAAAATTCAATTATGGGTGCAGTATAATCTCATCTCATCACAAAGGTTCACCCACTCTTTAACACACATCATAGTTGTGACAAAATTCCTTTGCATCACGATGCACAGTCAACCAGAATAGATGCACCCAAAATATTTTGTGTGGTCACTTTTCCTACATAAAGCTCTTTGGCCACCACTTTTTGTGTTGTTATAAATGTCGAAGGTCTCTCATGCTCTAATACACATTTTCAAAATATCCCGTTTGTGCCCAATTTGTATAATCATCCTGCAATGAGTTAATAATTTGTGGCCTTGACTACCAAATTATTTTTCTATGCCACTGTGTACTTTTGTGGTGTCGTTCCTAAAGTAAGAAACTTGACTATTTCTACAAATTTATCATTCCCCATCTCTGCACGAACTAACTGTGCATCTAATAAGACATCAATCACATTTCCTACCTCTTCATCAAAGTTGATCCTCGACAAATTATTTATCCATGCATTTAGCGTACCAGGTTTACAATTACTTCAAAATCATATTCTTGAAACAATAACAACCATTTGCATATCCTCCCCCTTAATTTTGGCTTTTTGACAAAGTATCATAATGTATAGTGGTTGATATATAGCTCGAAATGAAAACCCAACAGATAATGTCTAAACTTTTACAATGCATACATCATTACCAAAAATTCATGCTCCATGGTGGTGTAGTCTTTCTTTGCCAAAGATAGTTTCTTTCTAGAAAATTCAATTATATGGTCTATTTTAGCTTCTCCAAGTTGTGCAAGTACTGATCCTAGTGTTGTTTTTTATGCATCCACATGGAGATGTAATTCCTTACAACAATCAGGAAACACTAGGATCGTCACATATACTAATTTTTCCTTCAATGTATCCAAATGCCTTTTGACATGCTTCAATCCCTTCAAACTTAGCATCCTTCTTAAGAAGTCTCTCCAACATAGTGGTGGTCTCTACATATCCGCACATAAATTTTCTATAATACATAGTAAGTTCCAGTGTCACATGCAATTATCCCACTAATATAGGAGGTGATAGCTTCACTATTACAATAATCTTTACTAGATATACTAGAAACCATTGTTTACAAACCACATGCCCAAGTAGAATTCCCATTCATGAGTAAAAAATATAGCTCTTCAAGTTCATGGAAATATGCAACTCTTTGCACCTATCTAGCATAAGTTGCAAAACTTCAATATGCTTCTAGAGAATTCTAAACATAGTCAAATTATAAAATTCCAAAAACTTATGAATAAAAACTTTAAAATCTACCACCACCACTTGGGAAAACATCACTAGTGCATTCTTCAACCCAAAGGGCATGATAGTGTATTGTAATGATTGTCGCTTTGTCCTAAATGTTGTCTTGGGATGGTCTTCCTTATAAATCTTAATTTGGTGATATCTTGAGAATCTGTCTATAATTGAATAAGCTTCCTTCCCTCCAACATTCTCTAAGACTTCATCTGTGAAAGGGGTGGGGAATGGATCAGGGACACAAGCATCATTTAGCTTCCTTAGTTCAACACAAATTTGAATTTCTCATATCTTCTTCAACTACACAACCATTGGAGTAGTCCATGTTGACTCATTGATAGCCTCTATGATACCTATTTTCGTCATCCTTTCAAGTTCCTCCCTAACTTCCTACTTATAAATGGGATTGAGGCAATAGATTCTTTGGTGTACTAGATTCACACCTAGTTTCAAAGTGATTTTAATCTCCCCTAGCTCACCCACTATGCCCTTCATCTCTACAAAAGCATTGTGGAATAAGTATTGGTATTCACACAATAGGTCGAAAATATTTCCAATAGTCTCTTCATGCCAATAATCTTCGATCATCATGAACTTAGGATTTTCCTTTGTACCCATATTCACCTTATGTGTTTTGATAGGCTTTGCATAATCCATCAAAATAGAGTCTAGTTTTGTTCTGATCACCTATCTCTCCCCCTTGGAATTTTGGATACTCAAATCCTTAGGATATTTGTGTTCATCAACCTCTTTTGCCACACCATAACACTTTATCAATTTCTTGATATTATGAAAATTCTAATGAAAAGAACAGAGTGAGACCTCCTTTGGTGTAGTCTTTGGTTTTAGTGTGAATATTTTATCCTTTATGAAAAGCCTCATTTATTAGTGGATCATCCAACTCATATTGAAAATTAAATATAAAAATGTCTCCCATTACTACCCAGTCTGTAGTACCTTGTCATAGTTTCAATTCCATATACATGTTTCGAGGTACAATATCTAATATGTGCACAAAATGTTGCACCCACTCCATTTATATATTTTCTTCCTTTCTCCATCCCGTGACACACTTCTCTAGATGAGTAGATTGGGATTCCTCACCAGTATATATTTCTTCTTACTTTTGAGCATCGAAACCAAACTTGATCTACAACAAGTGCCTACATTGTTGCCATGTCCCGGTGTGTACCTTATGCGTTTCCCACAACCATGCGAGATTAGCTTTGAGAGAAATGTCTAGTGTGGGAAACCTAAGATGGTATGGAACCTGCACTTCAATTTCCGTGACAAAGATAACAACCTATGTCAACCCATTGAGGAGGTTCCCAAAATTTCGTATGGATCCACTTCACAAAACTAGTAGTATGAGCACATAGTCTTGTGGAAACCTCATGGAGGTGTTGCTTCCAATTCTGTAGTGCCTCGTTGGAGTATGAAGAGAATAAATTTATGTTTCTCCAGCTCAATGTACCATTTGTTTCCGGTTTAACATAATCATTGTGACAAGTTATTATATTATAGATATTCTCAAGGTCAACTACATCAAGGTCATCTCTCATTGAGTCGATGTAGGAGTCCCCCTCCTTAGGGTCCAATGGCATGACTACCCATAGCTATTCAACTTCAAAAATAATCTTCCACTTCCTCAAGTTAATAATGGTCTGATTATCGAACTCCTAGTCAATACGAAGGAATGTTGCATAAAGATTTGTATCATCCACAATTTTGATGACTTCAAAGTTCACCAGACTCTTTACTCCATCTATATTAACTTCAAAATTTACTAATCATCAAAAGATAATATCCAACATTTATTGGCAAGGTGCAACTAGATCAACGACCATACAAGCTTGGGCTTTCCCATTAACTCCCATGTCTTCTTCGGTAAAATATTGACATCAAAACCCAAATCTAATATAGTATTTTCCATATCATAATCTACTATCTATGCACTCAACCTGAATTCCATGTTTGTGTGCCTTATATGAAACACCTACTTTACCATCCTTGGATGTAACTTCATGGAATTAACTTCCCTATCTTGTGCGCAGTTATCAGTGTTTTCCGATGCATAATGATCAATTATCCTGCATAATCTCTCTATAGCCTATTCATTTTTCATTAGATTTAAACAACTCCTCAAAAACATTTGGATGAGACTTACTTCCCATTGAGTCATTTTAGGTGGAGGGTCATCGTAAATTGACACAGCATCATAAACTGGTGGCCACTGTGGTTAGCCCACAAAGCTCAATGTGCCCCATTCTGATGATAATAAATATCTCCTTGCCTCCTTATAAGCCTTCTTTTTCATGGCAGGTTTGAACCTTAAATGAGGCTCTGTAACCTTCTAGACCCACTAGAAAGGATGCTCTATTAGATTTACCACATCCATATGTATTCTAGTTCCACCTCTAGTCACTATGCACACCTAAAGATGATCTTGTTGAACTTTAGTTGTGACCATCTACACATTTGGTTTATGCTTCTCCTGCCTCTTTGCCAATAATTGTGAGAAATATTTCATGGCATGGTTGAGATACCTGCAGTGTATACAATTTGTGTGGGTATTTAGATAGCCCCTTATTAGATGCCCCAGTTGGCCACAATTATATCAGATCACCAACTCTCTTCCTCGTCCAAAGCCCTTTCCCTCTTTTAGGCAGGCCCTGTCCTCAAAATGGTGCGAGATAATATCAGTCTTGATATTTTTGTGCACCACCATCACCTCCTTATACCTCTTGTATGTGGTAAGAATTAGAGGACCTTACGAGCATCAAATCCAATTCGCAGAAAGAGTGAATTTCATGCTCGACAAATTTGTAGAAATCACACAAATGAGTCGTTGTCAAGCTCTAATACTTCTGCATCTTTGGGAAGTTTGTTGATAGGTGCTCCCACACCCAAAAACTGTCACACCATAGCCCTCGTCCTTGGGCTAATGGGCTCTCAACCATTTTAGCCATATAATATGTCACCATTTGGCCCTCATTGTAGTAGTGTCCCTCTCTCCTACAAATCATGCACCATACTTCCTCACACTTTCCCTTGTTTTTGCGAGTTCCTATAATTGTAATATCAAAGCAGCCAATGGTGGAAACACTTTTGTCATTGTTACATTGCTCTCCCCACCTGGTGGTGTAGCCTCTAGTTGCATGGATATCTCCAATGACTCTGGATAATAAGTCACCCTTTATTGTGTGAATGGGATTTGGATATGCGAAAAAAACCCAATTGTTGTAGCTGCTACAAACCCCCTCCAAAATTTTTCCTATGCTTCGATTTTGGAGCCTACATTCTATCTATAAGAACTTATCGTTAACATTCGTTAAGTGTTCCTCTTGATTTTCTAGTGTCGTAATCACTCATTCTTTCTTGCATCACTTGTGTGATGTTTTGACTAAGTCTTGTTGGTAGCAATTGCACAACTTTTAATAGACAAGAAAACCCCCTGTCAAACATAGGTAGACTCATGTTTTGATATTGCACTAATTTCTGGTCATCCCTCTGGAACTGTGCAATCCTCTGCCACTTGAGACTGTGCAAGTCCGTAATGAACTAAATTGCGCAATCCTGTGAGATAGGCAGTCATTAGGAAAATAAATTGTGCAATCCTCCCTTGAGAGTTAGAACTGCACAATCCATTGATCCAGTGAACTCTGCAATCCCTTGTCATTAGGGATTGTACAATCCTTTCTACTAGTGGATTGCATATCCTCCTGGAACAAGTCAATTATGCATCCCTATAAAATAGGGGTTGCACTTTCTTCTTTGACCAAGTGACACAAGTTTCTCTTTTTTATCCCTGGACAAGTGACACTTTTCCTTGATTTTAGGCATGTGCATCATAAACCATAACACTAATATTGTGGGGGTAAATATATATAATGGAGGCTTGTAGAGCTCATTTTCAGACTCAACATTGGATATCTATCCATCCCCATGAGTTTAAGGAGCTTTGGATTCGGTTTGCAGCACTTTTCTGGGTAAGTTTCTTCATTTGTGTTTACAAGTGTTGCTTTTCCCATTTCTTCTTATAGTTTCTAGTGTTTCTGCTATTACTTCCTTGTAGAAATTTTGTTTCAGCCTATCATTCTATTTTCACAATTTTTGCATCCCTCCTAAGCCATTTTGACTACCAATAGTTACTGTTGCTTGGTCTTTTATGCATGCATGCTATTTCCTTCATATGATATTTTCTTATTGATAACAATGATTGATCTAACTTATTCAAATGATGATATATACTTGTCTTTTCCTTAGCCCCAGATTTGAAAATTGCCTTTTTCCCAGGCTGGACTGCTACATATTTAAGGCTTGTTGTCTTCTCCCACTACACATTGCACAATCTCAAGAAGAAAGCCTCCTCCTTGCTAGTTTTAATTGTGCAATGCATAGTCACTAACCTCTTCCAATTGTGCATTCCAAAATCCCAGTCATCAGTGGTCCAACTTGGTCACTGAGATTATGCAATGCATAATCCTCTTCCTCTTCTTCCAACTCAGATTGTGGATTGTGCAGTCCCAAGCCTCAAGTCATCCCTCGGTTAGGTGAGATTTCACAATCCTCCTCTCGCATTATGTATTGTGCAATTCCAAAGCTTTTCCTACCCTCTTGTAGAGCAACATTGCACAATCTCTCTCCTGAGTTTGTGTGTTGTTTCTTTTAGATTGATTCTTGGACTAGTATATTTAGAGCTAACTTGCTACCGCCTTGAGTGCATCTCTTTCCACAGATACTGCAGGGCTTAAGCATACTTCTCTTTAAGTAGTAGATAACATGAAGCCTCCCAAAATATCAACATCAAAAGAGGCTACAAAGAATGTTACTGAGGAAGTTGTTGAAACTTCGACATCAATTCCCATTCTTTCTAATACATAGTTTTCATTGAAAAGGACTTGATATTACATAGAACAGTTTCAATGATTCATTCAATACCACACATTTTAAACAAGATATGGAGGATAGAAAAGTCTACATCAACATCCAATGGTTAGGGTTTCATAGGGTTGCTTGCAGATTCCCTATCTTACCATGTGCATATGTCATCAGATTGATCCTACAAGGTTTATATACCAAGAGCATGTCTTTAAACAATGCTAATGGGCAACATATTTCCCCCTACCAATAACATGACATCCACCTGGCACGCCACTTACCTAAGCCTAAGCAATATATGGACTCTCACTTCTATGTAGCAATAGGCTATCTCAATACTAAGGAAGTGGTCAAGATGTGGGTAAAGGAACCGTCGAAGTTTCACTAGACACCAAACAATACATACAAGACCAAATCACTTAGAAATGTCTTTCAGTACTTGATAGGGTTTTTTTTTGCCAGATTCATGGGCACAATAATAATGAATCCTTCCCAGAAGGATGGGTGTACATGCTATATCATATTTTCTCACAAGGCAAGATATTCAAGTACTTTGATTTTGTGTCTCAATAGCTAAAGATTAACTTGAACAAGGCAATGAACCCACCAAAAGGAAAGCAACAATAATTCTACATGCCCACCTACCTATTGGATGGTATGTGTGCTCCCAATATTTCCCTGGAATGGATTGGAAATGGACACCTGGTGAGTCTCCTATTCATATTTATTGCAGATTGTTAGCAGAACGCAACTACATGGGAGTATTTGAAAAGTTGGTTAATAATTTATTCAAGGTCCTATGCTAGATGATCTTTGAAGAAGAGGTCCCTTGCATGTCTCGTGAGGCAATGAGTTCAGTGTCAAAATTTGCAAATTGGTCTGCCTCACTAGATGGCACTTACCTTAGAGTGTTTGGATGCTAGAAACCGTATCATCTCTTACCAAGGTATTCCACGGACAAAGTACTCATGCAATAGGTTGCATATCATCTTTTCATAGGTCTAACTGCAATTCTGCAAAGGAAGAAGAAGGCACCATGGCCTGCTCTTCCCTTGCATGTTGGATCTTACAAGATCAAGAACTTGAAGGACGTAGAAGCTGAAGTCATAGAATTGGAAACCCTCAAGCTTGGTACAATATATTTTAATCAGTATGATCCCAAAGGATTGTTCAAGAATCATTATGATAAATTGCACTTTTTGGCCATATGGGACCTATGCCAGGACAGAGGAAGAAAATATAAAGAATCAATATAATGCCTCTCGATCACATGCACCAGGCGATCAGGCAAGCCCTTCCAATGTTGTGTTACCAGATTCATGGGCACAAGAATACTGAATCCTTCCCAGAAGGATGGATGTACATGATATATCATATTTTCTCACAAGGGAAGATATCCAACTACTCTGATTTGGTGTCTCCACAGTTAAATATTAACTTTAACAAGGCGAAGAACCCACCAAAAGGAAAGAAACAAAATTCTACATGCCCACCTACCTATTGGATGGTATATGTACTCCCAATGTTTCCCTGGAATGGATTGGAAATGGACACCTAGTGAGTCTCATATCCATATTTATTGCATATTATTAACAGAACGAAACTACAAGGGAGGATTTGAAAAGTCGGTTGATCATTTCTTCAAGGTCCTATACCAGATGATCTTTGAAGAAGAGGCCCCTTGCATGTCTCATGAGGCAATGAGTTCAGTGTCAAAATTTGCAAATTGGTCTACCTCACCAGATGGCACTTACCTTAGAGTGTTTGGATCCCAAAAACCATATCATCTCTTACAAAGGTATTCCATGGACAAAGTAATCATGCAACAGATTGCATATCATCTTGTGATAGGTCGAAATGCAATTCTGCATAGGAAGAAGAAGGCACCATGGCATGCTCTTCCCTTGCATGTGGGATCTTACAAGATGAAGAACTCGAAGGAAGTAGAAGCTAAAGTCACAGACTTGGAAAGCCTTAAGCTTGGTACAATATATTTTCATCAGTATGATCCCAAAGGAGTGTTCAATAATCACTATGCTAAATTTCGCTTGTTTGTCCATATGGGACATATACGATGTCGGAGAAAGAAAATATAAAGAACCAATATAATGCCTCTTGATCACATGCACTAGATGATCAGGAAAGCCCTTCCAATGTAGTTCCAAAACAAAGTGTTACTTAGGAAGAAAGGAAGCCATAAGAGCACTCTCAAATGAGTATTAAGTATAAGGGGAAGTTTACCCAGAACCCAATAGAGGAGAAAAGTCACAAATTCAAAACATATCCAACTATTCTAAAAGCAGCTTTGGTAGCAGAAAGGAAAAGGAAGTAGTGGGAAGTAGAGAGGAAACAGGAGGAAGAACAAAAGCATAAGGAAGAACAAGAAAGGAAGGAACAAGAGTAAATGGAGGCACAAGAAGAACTAAGAAGGAATAAAGAAGAAGAAATCAAATTGAAGTAGATAGAAGAAGAAAGGTAGAAACAACTTGCAGAATAATAAAGTAAGCAGAAGTAGGATCAAGAGATAGAGCAGTAGATAGTAGCCCGAGACATGGAAATAGAACAAAGGGAGTAGAACCAAGATGTTGAACTCATGATAAACATAGAATAAATCATTAGTCAGCCTCCACCTCCCCTTATAGATGGGAAAGCCTTGAATGGTGATTACGATATCTCTCCTCTCGATGAAGACCCACTCATGGATATCTCTAGCATTACCCTTAATTAGCTTCAGAACATAATTTTACAGGAAAGGAAGAAACATTTTCCCAATGATCAGGCCCATCCTAATTTTATTCACACAAGAAGGGTGATTCTCACTAACACTATAATGAATCCTAAGACCATTGTCACATCCAACCTAGCCTTTACAAGAGCTTCAAAAGAAAATACAGATTTCCTGATGGTGGAAAGCAAAAAAATGGAAAAGTATCTGGAAGCTGCAAAGAAACAAATAGAAAAAATCCAAGTAGAGAATCAGAGTTTGTCTTTTGTACATTCTTGCTTGAAATAGCTTCAATCATTTATATATGGCAAGATCCAAGAAATGGGAGACATTATTAGGAATCTTTATGAGGATTTGGTAACCTTGAATAAAATAGTAGTTCCTTACATGATATGTAAAACAAATCATAGGAAAATGTGAAAGCCTTAAAATTCATCCATGCAACCATTGCTGCAATCCTTGAGTGGGGAACTAAGTAGAGGAGTGCACTAGAAGAATTGATTAAGAATACAGGGCAACAAACAAAGTTGGAAAAGGCTAAGGTCAAAATTCTCATACAAGGAAACAAACAACTCAACACCGTTGTGGCCAACATTCTAGCTACTTATGCATGGTTATATAGTAGTTTGGATTCCTTGGTTAAAGTACACAAGATCCCATCAGTAGGGATATTTACAAAAGCAAAGGGAAGAAACGAGGACAAGCAGGAGATTAAGGAATACTTGAAGCAGCTAAAGCATATCACTACCAATGAAGACTTGGAGGTTAACATACACAACATGCAAAAGTACATAGGTGGTCCCGCTAAGATCAATATTAAGTTATTATTATTGCAGAAAGAAGTGAAAACTGGTTCCAAAACCATCTACCCAAATGCAATGGAAGCTAGAAATTTTTTTCAGTCTAACCATCCTGCAAAGTTTGAGGAGACGATCGCATACTAAAACACTTGGTATCATTATGAACCATAAAATTTCAAGTTGAAGTTTTCAAGCTGGAGATTCCTCAAACTCAAGCTTAATGTGTCTAGTTTGTCTTATTAGGCTCTACCTATTTTTGTACTATATGGGTTTTTGTATTATTGTATTTCAAATAAAATATTTAAGTGGAAGTCCAAGGGTTAATTGTGGAATGTGAAAAGTCATTACCTAGGAAAAGACAAAAGAAGTCTAAGAGCCATGAGGGAAACTCAAAGGTCATGAAGGGAGATGAAGGGTCATCTCACTTGTTATAAATAAACCCTCATAACTCAAGCAAAGTGCTTGGAACCAGATATTTGGAGCCTTGGATTCTCTAGTCTAGCATAAGAGGAATATCATTCTTCGGAGAAGAAAGTGTTGGCTTCATGTTCCACTATTGGGGCTAATGTCTTATTAATGTAATTATATGCTTGGATCTTTCACTTTATAATAAGAATCTCAAATCCAACACATCTTAATGCATATGTTGTGAATGTAGTAAGACTATTCTTTATATATTTGCAATGTATTTTGTTTCATTTATACTAATGCTAATGAACTAATTAATTTTCTTTAGTATGTATCTTGTTTAATGTGTGTTGTTTATGTTATTACGACCGTTGTTATCTTTTGAACTATTTTGCAAGTTAATTAATGATTCTTTTGCATTTCTCATGTGTCTTTTCTAAGTTAGTACTATTACTTTCTTATAAGGGGTTCACTTATTTCCATTTGATGTGATGGAACCTTTCATGCATTACATTTGATATTTCACAACGTTCATACACTTTCTATCACCAAAGCCATGCATATATCATTCTATGTGTTCATTGCATCCAAGGCACATATTTGAAGCCATCACTTTTTGAAACTGTCTGTATACTGGTTGGGGATCCTACTCCAAAAAGTGTGGAGTCTAATAAGGACTTCACATCGGGTAGACCCCCTTCCCTGTTGGTGGCTTCCAATACCATCAACACCTGCTATAAGCCATTCTTGATGTTGTGCATCAAATATTTGGAATGTTACCATTTCCTTTAAAACTTTAAACCATTATTTGTAGTCCCATATTAACTCACCACTACCCTATTTATTCTCCTAGAATTCAGTTATTCATTAGGACTCTAACTTGGGATTTTGGAATTACTTTAACAATTCCTATTTGACGTCATCCAATGTTCTAGGTTGTACCAGGGGTGTGGTATCCTTACACTTCATATACCATGCTAGTACGCCACCCCAAAAAGTAGTGTTCAACTAGGCTATCTTTGTTCGTTCATCCAGGATCTATTCAACAATCCACACTACTTCACACACGAGCCAATGTTGTTTTGGATATTTCATTCTATTCCCATGGAATGTTTGTAGCCCTAATATAGATTCAACACCAGCCATGGTTAGTCTTCTAGTGCCTACCTATTTAGAATTTGTTGTCTTTGTAATAGGCATAATATCTTGAACTATTTATCCCAGCTGCACTCCGTCAACCTCTCCTATACCTGCACTTATATCTATTTTTCCTCCTTCAACTTCTACTTGTCTTACCCTACTTCACTTTCATTATCCAAATGTTTATGATGTGCTACTATTAATATTTGAGAAAAGTCAGCAAACAATGAAGAGTTTATGTTAGATTAAGAATGTGTGTGCAAGGTCATTGGTTTAATCTAAGAGAGGTTATGACTTGGAAAATGGGGTGTAGTGGATTCTTTTCACCAAGATATTCTTCCTACACCTTTGTTTCTTCCTCATCGATACTCGTACAATGCACTTCCCCTTATTCTCTCCCATTGGAGTAATCTTCTCCTCGATATGTTTTGGAGGGCCCTCTCCCTAGCACCATGTTCCACTCTTCCTTTTCACCTCTATCTACTCTCTCTTCCTCTCCATATTTTAAATGACATTAACATAATTCTCTAATAGAAATTCTTTGATTATGTGTGACATGCCTCTTTTTGAAACTTTTTCTAGAGATCGACTTTGTTGTATTTTACATGTGTTCAAATTGTCGACATACCTAGTACCACTACACAAGATGCCAATTGCACTGCTCACCTCACCCACTCTTGGTGATGAAGGGAAAGTCTCTGCTACTCCTGAACTAACCATGCCATTGGTACTTCTTCACCTTTTCAAATATATTTTCCCTTAGTAAAATTCTTCCTCCACTATTGAATTATCCATATCCCCCAACACTTGTCTCTTTCTCGACATCATTCTCTTCTTTCTTGTGAGACCTCACCTCACTTACTATGCACTTCTCTATATCTTCACCACTCTTTGCACCCCTTTTCCTTTCTTTTCTTCAATCCATCCCCTATTCAACCCCTTGGTTTCGCACATAACAAAGGGATTTAACTGCTCATGGTGTCGACCTCCAGCAATATTATTTCATTATTGCACAAAAAAAATTTAATCCAAGTTGACAATATCCTCAAGTATTTCCCCATGGTTCCCTAAAGAAGTCTCATTCAGCTGCACTGAAATATTGGGTGGACTCTACTACAAATTCTACTATGTATCCTTTTAGCATGCTAGTAAACCAAAAATAAATGACTCTAAAAACAAAGTTACTTATAGTATTTACTCATTGCAACAACTCTCATGTCTAGTTGTTATGAAACTAGCTCACAAAATAGAAGAAAAGAGAGATCAACACCTTCAAAATAAGCTTCTTTGAGGGGGCAACCTCCTTTACATTACACAAATGAACAATTCTTGGATGATACAAATGACAAGACCTCCTTTCTATATATAGGAGTCTAAGGGGTCATAATATAATCAGAGCCAACATAACAATAATAATGTGAGGGCACAACAATAACAATAGTGGGCTTCTATGGGGCACAATAATAACAATATGGGGACTACATGGGAACAACAATATAATAAGGGGCTTTCACTAATAACAATAAGGGGTTACACAAGTAGTATAGGGACCTAACATGCCCCTCTTCTTCAAAAAGTGTTATCCTTAATGCTTGAGTAGTTCTGGATGACTCCGTATAAAATTCTTATCCTCCCATGTGGAATATTCAATGGGTAAGTTAAACCACTTGATGAGATACTCTGAAATTGATCGATTTCGTAGCTGTCAATTTCTTGTTTCTATGACTGTTTTAAGTTCCAATATGATTTTTCCTTCTTCGTCAAGTTCTGGAAATATTATTTGAACTATGGTCTTCTACAACTTTTGAATGAGTGGCCACACTTCTTCGTCATTCTTCCATTCATACCTTGCTTCGTTTATCCAATTTTGTTGGATAATAGAAATAGCACAAAACAATGCTTCCACATCCTCATCCTTTCTTGAGAGTGCATCTGCAATAACATTTTGCTTCCCTTTTCTGCATATGATTTCAAAGTCATAACCCAACATATTTGTGACCCATTTTTCTATTCTTCTAAAGATAATATTTGTTCTAAAAAGTATTTAAGACTTTCATGATCTGTTTTTACCTTGAAGTGTCTTCCCATCAGGTAAGGTCATCATTTCTTAAGTGCGTGTAGTATTGCCAACATTTCCTTCTCATAAATAGCTTCCTTGAGGGACAATTTGTTTGTATGGATGTAGCCATAAAAGAACCCAATCACCTACATCAAAACTCCTTTCACTACGATGTTGATCTGCTTGTTGTTTCATTCGTTTCTGCACCAAAGTGGTGTTATCCTTTAAAAGTTGGAGAACTTGTTGTTGATGATCGATGTGATCTTTCACTACTTGAACCTTTTTCTTCTTGATATGTCCTTCTATATTGAGAGTTTGAGGAGTGATAATTTATGCCAATGCATTACAAGATATGGTCGGATTAATTTCTTCATGCTCGATGTGATCTTTCACTTCTTGAACATTTTTCTTCTTGATATGTCCTTCTATCTTGAGAGTTTGAGGAGTTGTAATTCTTGCCAATGCTTTACAAGATATGGTCGGATTCATTTATTCTTTCTCTGGGGTTGGTTCCTGGTGTATATCCTCTTCTTTTGACATTTCTTGATCCTTTTCTTCCTCCTCTTCACAATCTATGTAAAATAATTTCTTCTCAGCGCACTTATGACCTTTAGTGTATTTGTTATCACAATTGTAACAAAGCCCTTTTTCTCTTTTTTCTTCCAGTTGTTGTGGCGTAAACCTTGTAGGTTTTGGAAGGCTAGGAGCAAAAATACTTCCATATTTATAGCTATGAGTGGTAGGATTCCTTGTTTCCATAATTCCGCTTTCAAATTTTCTTGCCAACCTGAATGCCTTCTCCAATGAATCAGGATCCCAAAGACAAACCTCATGTTGAATGTTATCCTTTAAAGTTCCTATGAAGACATCAATCCTATGCTTCTATGGAATATCATTTACCCTTATATTAAAGTTTTGGAAGTCCTCAATGTGCTCTGCCATTGAACCCTTTCTTTTGAGATTTATCAATCGGCTAAAGAAGGTGTTTCTCTTTGTATCCTCATAATGTGCTATCATTTCCTCTGTGAAAATTGACCAGGTGACAAGTGTTTTACGAGAACAAAGCCCTCTATACCATACAAACTGATTTGGTTCTAAATATAAATATGCAATATGTACCTTTTGTAACATTTTTAAATCATGTAGATCAAAATATTGCTCCATTTGCAGTATCCAATTTACCATATCCTTGCCGTCAAGCTTCCTCATATCGCGTTTTCTTGATTTTAGGATCTTGATATTGAAACGATTGTAAATATGTAATTTTGGATCTTCAAGTTTTGAAATTGCATCCTATGGTATCTCTATGAGTCCTCTTTCTAACCCCACTAGTATGAGCAAGATTCAATTCTACATGGAAGACTTATGCCAAATCTCCCATGATGACTTGATTATAGACTAGTTTAGTAGAGTGAACTTGTATGAAGTTTCACGTGACACGGTTTCGACCTGAGGACCTGCAACTAATACAAAGAAAACTACAGGCTATCCTCATTCTATCACTTCTTACGAAATTACAATTTGATGCTCAGAGAGAAGGTTATGACTATTTTCCCCAGGTCACCTGTTTGGGATATAATTCAGGATCCTACAGAAACCCTAAATGTCTTGGATTGTATCTCCGAAGATATAGAGAAACAAGATCTAAAATTCAAGCCCGAGCTTCACCAAGCATTCGTCTCAAATGTGTTTTAATTGCATGGTCTGAACCTTCGTAGAAACAAAATTATAGTGAAAATTTCACACTGACTTGTTTGAGATGGAACTCTGGGGCTCGCAAAAACCCTAACTTCCTCAGATCATATCTATGAAACTGTAGAGAAAAAAGATACGAAATTTGGACCCGAGGTTCAACGATATTTTGACTGAAATGGGTTTTGTTGTTAGCTTTTGAAACATCGTATAAAAAAGTTATAGTTAAAATTCCATGATGACCTGTCCGGAGAAGCGAAACCCTAGAATCCAAAGCTCTGATACCAAATGTTTTGAAACCAAATCACAAAATAAAAGAAAAGAGAGATCAATGCCTTCAAAATAAGCCTCTTCAAGGGGGAAAACTCCTTTACATTACACAAATTAACAATTATTGGATGATACAAATGACAAGACCTCGTTTCTATATATAGGAGTTTAAGGGGTCATAATATAATCAGAGCCGACATAACAATAATAATGTAAGGGCACAACAATAATAATAGGGGGATTCTATGGCGCACAATAATAAAAATATGGGGACTACATGGGCACAACAATATAATAAGGGGGTTGCACTAATAACAATAAGGGGTTACACTAGTAGTATAGGGACCTAACACTAGCTTTAAGGCTCTGGTTGGATCCTAATTCTATGTTGCTTATCTTAGCATTTGAACCAATCTTATAAAATGACGAGAAACTACACAAAGAAGATTTCATGGAAATTAGGAAAGAGGTATTTTCACAACCAATATTCTAGAGTAATATGCAGATTCCTGGATTGCTCTACCGTGGACTCGTATCATTACGGATCCAACCATTGTTCAATCTCTTATCTTTCTTGCCTCTATATCTCATTTTCTACCATATACCTTCAAGTCCAAACAATGAAACCATTTGTTGGCATGCAATCCTAAATATCGACATTATCAAAACTCCAAAGCATACAAAATCTTAGTTGAGGCATGTGGATGGGTTTTCAAAACCTTTGAAAGTTATGCAAGGAGATAGGGGAATGGGAGACAATTTTGTCTCAAAGGAACCTGACCCAAACTATCATAGTTTCCATATGTCATAGAAAATCCCATTGAACAATCATACAATCATAAACCCTTATTGCACACATTAAAGTACTCGTAGTAAGTATAACTAACATGAGTTTCACATGATATATAGTTTAGAAACAATGATAATTTCCTCACGGGCCTTCATTGTATAGACACATAACTAATTTCGACATAAAAGTAGTAAAGGAACAAGGTTCATTTAGTATATAGTAACACAATTATTTATAGCATATAAAGTATTCACATAGAGTCAAAAATCTCTCACAGACCCCACATTCCATTCATAGAATTCACCATAGACATAAAGCATTAAATATCACAACCATAAATCTAGAAGATAACTCCTCAGTGGCTTATACTTTTATTAAAAAACAAAATAAAATTGTACATTTACTCCATATGTTAGACAACAAAGGCTCAGAAAGTGGTCATTCATATTAAGCTATTGGCAAATGTCATACAATACAAAGTAAATAATATCCACATATTGACACCATGTCAAAGCCTCAGTACACTTAACTCCACATAATTTATCACTATACAAGGATAGTATTAGATAATATTGAAAATAAAAAAACAGAATAGAACAAAATATAATAGAGCAGAACAAAAACATTATTTACCATTGTGCAACCAAATGAATCTTTGATCATCAGTAGAAATCCTTTATATAATCGTGGTCTTCCATATTCGACTCAAAAAATCTCTTGTCAACTCACTTAGATGAGATGTAATCACATGTGCAAAGTCTCAATCATCTACTACACCATACCAATCAGAATCACCAACTTATCCCATATATAACTAATCCGCACAACTGGAGAAACCATGTTGGCTAAGGATATTTCATTTATTGAATAGTTATCTTCAGCCTCTCTCACATATCTTTGCGGTCTATTAAGAATCTACGTAGAATTTTTTGTGCATTGTCAAATCCCGTTTGTCCAATATCCTCGTACTTAGGAAAAATTTCAAAACAATTCCCCCATTTCTTCTTTACCTCAACACATCTCTCTAGTGAGCAAATCAACTTTGAAACAAATCTTCAGTTACTCCAATATTTCAATGGGAAATGATATAATAAGCAAATTTAGGTGCCTTGCCTTTAGCGAGATATAGTGTTTTACCTATGCCTTATTTTTGGTTCCAATTACCTCTTATTATATTCCATCAGATTCAACATGTTGATGCATCATGTCCATTTCTATTGCAACAAATGAAGTGAAGATCAAGTGTTTTTCCTTGATGAAGACTATGCCCCTTACGTATGAAATTATTTCTTCTACATCCTCTTATACTACTATTTCCTTTGGGATAATCATGTGATTCATTATTCCTTTTCTAGGAAAGGCATATTACTTCTTCAAGGGACTAAGTTGTTGTCTTCCTCTTCCCTAAAGATTTCTCTCATTCTACAATCTTCACCACCAGAGACTTAAAAGTAATAGACTTGAGTTTCTCACTAGCTTACAGGGATTCATGATAATGAGAGTATGTAAGGTAGATGGCCTTGATAATGGCATTATGTATATCTCTCCTTTCTATTTAGCACTACACAAATAATGGAGATAAGGGAATGTATCTTTAGCAAATTCTTAAGTTGAGGCCCAAGTAATCAAAATATTTGTAGCAATAATAGAAGGAAAAATATAATATATCTCTACAAACAAGGACCCATCCTACAATTTTATCAAATATTTTATCTTTACAAGCCTTAGTAAAAGCCTTTAAATTTTTTAGAAAATTTTAAACTACAATGATATCCATCGACAATGAGTGGAACTTAAAAAAAATAAAATCAAATAAATTGAGGCCTATGAAAAATATGTAAGGTATCTAACACAACCCTAAGCTCGAATATAATGAATGAAAATAAAAAAAGCAAAGAAAACCCCAAACCACTATATATTTCACTAACAATTGGTATTCCAATAAAACCTTGCTCTGCACAATGTCACCATGCCATAGTTGTGGGCTACAAGGACTTCAAAAGTTGTCGAATCATAGGAAACCCAATACAATTTAGGTCTGGAAAAGGCAAGATTGCTTTGGAACTAGTCCATCTATGTCATTATGAACCATAACTTTACTGAAGTTTACAGACATGCCTAGGTGGACCAAAGAGGCCTTAGAATGATTAAATATGGAGGGGCATGAATAGATTCTTTCATTTTATGGGCTACGAGATCAATTAAACAACCCCCACATTTAATGAGTATATACTAAAAAATATTGTCTTGACACTTTGCAATGGTGAAACAAGATTCGATATGCATGCATGAAACCAAAGAAAGCATGATGTAGGGCCATGCAAGTTGTACCAGAAACCTATCACTAGTTTGGAAACATGCTGAGAGGTGGAGTGAAGGATGTAGAAGTGAAAGAGTTAGCCTTGGGGCTTGGAGAGATAACTTAGAGTTATGAATAGAAATGGGTGCAAGGGTAGTGGAGAATATGCGTGCATCAACGCTAAAAAGTGTGTCAAAATAGGAAATGCTCATTTGATAGGTAGAGCAGCTTTTAACATGAAAGGAATTGAACCAAGCTCTAATACCATATTAGAGGTAACTACACGAGTGATAAGTTTCATTAATGAGAAACCAAATTTATACAAGAAATGAATCATTTTGTTACCTCAAGGGTCATTTTATTTGCCTAATTTATTTATGTACAATTTTATTTTAGGACAATAATCTTGATGGATTATGTCCAACCCGTGTAAAAGGAGACAAGCTTTGAAATTTGGTAATAAAGAATATCATTATAGTTGGGATGTAATGTTTATGGAGATTTAAAATGGACCTAAATAGGGAAAATAACTAAGAGGAGGAGAATAACATAACATGCAATTTGAGTTGGAGTATGAAGAATATAATTGAATGTGATAGGGAATAATTCCTCATTGGCTATGGTCAAATCAATAGTAGAGTGAACAAAATATATTGAAACTATATTTCCACATTAGTTATACATGTCAATGCAAACAAGAATGTATGAAGACGAATACATGTTGCACTGAGAGGTGCTCTACAACCTAGTATATAGGATATGTGTAGGCATTAGACATTAGATGTTATTTTAGATATTAACATTTTTTAAATGTCAAGAAAAAAACACGTTTTTTTAGATATTAGGGAATAATTTAAAAAAAAAAAAAAATTAAATGTCCACTTCGTATGTTTTAACTAATATTGAAATTAAAATGTATATAAATGTAAAATGTAATTAAGATGAGGTATAAATTTCTAATCAAAATTTCCACTACCATTCGAATCACAAATATAACCATCCTAGATCCATCTTAACCTCGGATCTATCAAGTGCTAAGAGGAATCAAATATTTTGAGTTGCAAAGTTTTCCTCAATTTTTTCACTCAAAAAAATGTTTTCACCCCGAGGGATTTGATCCCTCTCGGTGTTTGATAGGCATCATTGGGTTAAGATGGATCTAGGATAGTTTTTATATACAAACATACCATATCTAGGTTAGATCCATCTCTCCCTCTCGCTCTCTCTCTCCTTCTCTCTCTCTCTCTTCCCTCCTGCTCTACTCTCTCACTCTCTCTCCATCTCCCCCTTTTCACCCTCTCTCTCTCTCTCTCTCTCTCTCTCTCTCTCCACACCATTTTCTCTTTATGTATTTATTCTTACCTCCCTCTCTCTCCCCATCCAATGCCATCTCTCTCTCATTCCATCTCTCTCCCCCTCCAATGCCATCTCTCTCTCCCTCAATCTCTCCTTATCTCTCTCAATTCCTCTCTCTTTTCCTTCCTATCTCTCCCTTTATCTCCCACCTCCCTATATTTATCCCCCTGTTGTGCCCTACAACAACCCCCCATTTCATATCATTCTTATTTTTCAAAAATTAACATATGGAATGGGTCCCTTTTAAAATTTTGGCATCAATGCTTGCATGTTCAAAAAAGGCCGCATAATCAAATGAGTTTTCAGGTATTTAAGCCTTTTTGGGATATCAATATTTCAAATAATAAATAATCTTTTGTTATTGCGATAAAGCGATCGCAAGATCGCATATCGCAACAACATGAGAGATGCATTCAAATGGCATTTTGGTCTCCGCCGATGCGATATCGCTGTCGGCAATCGGCAATGTTACATGCACACCACTAACGGCACATAACTCATGTCCCGACGTGACGCGATATCGGCGATCGGCTATCGGCGATACCTCATATGAAACCGCTTTATGATTTAAACCCCGACCCGATGCGATATCGCTATCGGCCGTCGGCAGAATTCCACGCACTTCGGTGAGGCACCCGGTTCCTACCCCCGATGCGATGCGATATCGCAATCGGTAACCCCAAACCATTTTATATGCACCTACTTCTGTTTCCATGCGCTAGCCCGATGCGATATCGCTTATCGGCTATCGGCACGATCATTTGGTGATAATTGTGCAGCACCTATTCCCCGAAGCGATGCGATATCGCTCATCGGTGTCGGTAGTCTTAAAAAGCCATCACTTAAAGCTTTAATTTTATATTCATATCCGGTTGACAAAGCACGAATCCCAAAATGCCGTTAATGCAAGGGAAAAGGTAATGTGTGTGTATTTAAAAGATTTTGCCCCTTCGATTAATGAACACCTGCGTTTAACCGCCAGAATATCTGTTGCACGCTTAAGTGAGTCATTCACCCGGATAACGGGTGTAATCATCACATTAAATGGGTAGCAGGCCTCAAATCACCATTAATGCATCTGCAATATCCTCTTAGCGATTGGATCCGCAGCCACTTTTGAAAATTAATCTTGGCACGCTTCAAATGATATGTCTATCCCACCGTGAAGCGTTATTGCTATTATGTTGTTACGATTTCTCTTGCAATTGTGTAGGATTCGGCTTTTGAGAGAAGCTTAAGCATGATGGGAAAAGATCCAAGAGGGCTACGGGCTCTGCTATTACACCTGTAGTAGGTCAAGCAACCGTAGATAAGAAAAAAAAGGCCTCATTTTAGATACTACATGCACTGGTCTTAACAAGACTACATGGCAGGGCACATATAATCTATTAGAGGCCGAACAACCACAAGTTTCAGTGACAGTGGCTACTGCGGACCCACTCAAAAAGTCCGAACGCAACTCTCAAAGAGTTGGCCGATTCCTTTCTTCACAGAATAGCCGCCAGAGAGCAAGTCCTTTCCCTACACTGATGTAGTGCGATGGGCAATTGAGGAAATTCCAATCATTGACAAACGTTCCACACAAGAGACGGACGGATTTTTGGGTCGTTCAAGCCAGAGCACCTGAGGGAAATGTATCATCTGCCTGAGCCAGAGAAAATCTACAACAAAGACTTCGTGGAGAAGTTTGCAGCTGAAAATGAAGTACCATCTGAGCCCATTCGGGATTGGAGGCAGAACCCGCCAAACACAAGCACGAAAGCTCGGGTAAGTACTCTTCGTCGATTCCTTGGCTTCTCCCTATTGCTATGGGGGAATTATGATGTGTAGGCTATGGGGATTACATGATTCTGCCAATTTTGATATAGAAATGGTTCCCCTAATGGAAGCAGCTGTTAATAGTTTTATCATGGATTGGGCACCATTCTTTCTGATAAATTGACTGTAGCTGTTCGGGATTTTAGAGCTAAATCTTAGTCACCGAAAGGAAAATCCCCCCAGTTTATTATAGTGCCTACATTATGGATACATTGTGTTTTAACTCTGAGTTTCCCATCCTCGTTGGAGATGGACCACCCAAGACCCTTCGCCCATTCATTTGTATCATCGGAAATTGTGGAAGTCCTCTTACAAGGACCATTTGTATCAAATTTGCAATGGTTTTATGGTTCCCATTCATTATCCATCTTTGATCGACCTATTCCCAAAATCTCCTATCTCGATTCCTTCGACTTACCAGCTGTAGCAGGATGGTTTGGAGAAGAGCACTTTACCTATATTAGGGTTTATGGAAGCCAAGCCAAACCGCATGTTCTCCCTCTATATGTTCCAGACAAACTGTTAGCCCGAGAGATATCCTACCAAATTATGGCCAAGAGTGTAACCCAAACACTCAAGAAAGAGAAGAAGAGGGGCTAGCCCTCTTTTCCCTGAGGATGGGTGTTTTTACTCTGCATAATCTTCAGCATGCAGAAAAGGAGGCTATAAAGATGCAAGCTTTATCCCTGCCCACTATGCCAGCCAGACTCTATGATCCACATAAAAAGCCTACAATGCCCTAGAACAGGCCCAAACTGACTAAGATTGACCAGCAAGAGGATGAGTTGATGACCTGTTCGCAGCTGCTGATTCAATCAGCCAAACCAAGCAGCTTGCCCAAGATGAGATACAATGATGAGAGTTTAACTGAGTTCAATAAACTTAGAGAGCAGAGGTTGCAAACTCTGCCTCTGGATTTATCGTCATTAACCAGCGTCCTCCTCAAGCGAGCCCGGTCAGAAACAGACAAGCCAACCTCCTGTTATAAATAAAGAACAAAATAAACAACAGGAGGAAAGACAAGAAAAGCAGCAGGCAGAGAAGCAAAGAAAGGAGCAAATGGATAAGTAGCAGAAAGAGAAGAAGGAACAAGAACAGAGAAAGCAGAAGCAGATGGAGGAACAGCGGAAGAAGGAAGAAGAAGAAAAACAAACGAAAGAACTGGCAGATAGGCAGAGAAAGGAGTTAGAAGAACAGCAGCAGAAAGAGTTGGAGGAGCAAAAGAGGTTGGAACAAGAAAAGGAGAAGAGTAAATCCTAGACCTCCATAGATCCTGAATTGCTGAAACAATGGAATCAATTTGATTCCATTATCAGTGGAAAGGAAGGCTCCAAAGACGCACCAGACACCACTTCTTCTCAGGTTCTAAGTGGAACCAGCGGCCCACCCACTTCAAAGGATCTCGAGGTAATCACCAAAGACCCTTCCAATTAGATTGTGCTCCAGGTGGAAGATATTCCTCCCCTGGACGTTTTCTACAGCCCTAGGCTCAAAGCAGTTGTTAAGCGCTCAAGGAAGAGACGAAGGCTTGATCAACCTTCCATCTTCCCTGAGCAGACAGTCACGGGGAATGTAGTCTGGAAGGAAGAATTGGACCCCTCTGATGATCTAACCAAGCTATCGCAGTATGCGGGAGCTTATTCTGCAGCAACTATTGATAAAGCATCGGAGGTAAGTCTTTTGTTAAAGACTAAGGACCAGGAGATTTGTGCATTGCAAGCAGAAGTAGCCGAGGCGCGAAACAAAGCAGCACAGGTAGAAGAGCAGTTGTTGGCGCAACAGCAAGAAAACAATGTATTAACCCAGCAACTGCAGACTGAAAAACAGAGGATTGATCAGAGCGCAATAATCTAAAGCAGAACGAATTAACGGAGGCATTGGCACAATTGAGAGCGGCAAACGAGCTAATGACGAAGTCAAAGGATGAGCAAATCGCTCGACTATTAGCACAGCTCGAAGATATCAAGGGCACTAAGAATCGAAGATTTCAGAGCAGAGGCAGCTCAAATAAATAATGCATTAATCTCTCAAGTTAGACTCTTGTGCCAACAACTAATTGAGGCTGAGGCATTATGTGAAGTATCTGCAGCAGTATGTCAGCAAATTGAAAAAGCCAGAAATGAGCTAGATTCGGGATTGGAGGCAGAACCCGGCCAAACACAAGCACGAAAGCTCGGGTAAGTACTCCGTCGATTCCTTGGCTTCTCCCTATTGCTATGCGGGAATTATGATGTGTAGGCTATGGGGATTACATGATTCTGCCAATTTTGATATAGAAATGGTTCCCCTAATGGAAGCAGCTGTTAATAGTTTTATCATGGATTGGGCCACCATTCTTTCTGATAAATTGACTGTAGCTGTTCGGGATTTTAGAGCTAAATCTGTAGTCACCGAAAGGAAAATCCCCATTTTATTATAGTGCCTACATTATGGACACATTGTGTTTTAACTCTGAGTTTCCCATCCTCGGTTGGAGATGGACCACCCAAGACCCTTCGCCCATTCATTTGTATCATCAGAAATTGTGGAAGTCCTCTTACAAGGACCATTTGTATCAAATTTGCAATGGTTTTATGGTTCCCATTCATTATTCCATTTTTGATCGGCCTATTCCCAAAATCTCCTATCTCGCTTCCTTCGACTTACCAGCTGTAGCAGGATGGTTTGGAGAAGAGCACTTTACCTATATTAGGGTTTATGGAAGCCAAGCCAAACCGCATGTTCTCCCTCTATATGTTCCAGACAAACTGTTAGCCCGAGAGATATCCTACCAAATTATGGCCGAGAGTGTAACCCAAACACTCAAGAAAGAGAAGAAGAGGGGCTGGCCCTCTTTTCCCTTGAGGATGGGTGTTTTTACTCTGCATAATCTTCAGCATGCAGAAAAGGAGGCTATAAAGATGCAAGCTTTATCCCTGCCCACTATGCCAGCCAGACTCTATGATCCACATAAAACTGCCTACAATGCCCTAGAACAGGCCAAACTGACTAAGATTGACCATCAAGAGGATGAGTTTGATGACCTGTTCGCAGCTGCCGATTCAATCAGCCAAACCAAGCAGCTTGCCAAGATGAGATAAGTGATGAGAGTTTAACTGAGTTCAATAAACTTAGAGAGCAGAGGTTGCAAACTCTGCCTCTAGATTTATTGTCATTAACCTCAGCGTCCTCCTCAAGCGAGCCCGGTCAGAAACAGACAAGCCAACCTCCTGTTATAAATAAAGAACAAAATAAACAACAGGAGGAAAGACAAGAAAAGCAGCAGGCAGAGAAGCAGAGAAAGGAGCAAATGGATAAGCAGCAGAAAGAGCAGAAGGAACAAGAACAGAGAAAGCAGAAGCAGATGGAGGAACAGCGGAAGAAGGAAGAAGAAGAAAACAAAAGGAAAAGAACTGGCAGATAGGCAGAGAAAGGAGTTAGAAGAACAGCAGCAGATAAACTTCAGAGTTGGAGGAGCAAAAGAGGTTGGAACAAGAAAAGGAGAAGAGTAAATCCCAGACCTCCATAGATCCTGAATTGCTGAAACAATGGAATCAATTCGATTCCATTATCAGTGGAAAGGAAGGCTCCAAAGACGCACCAGACACCACTTCTTCTCAGGTTCTAAGCGGAACCAGCGGCCCACCCACTTCAAAGGATCTCGAGGTAATCACCAAAGACCCTTCCGATCAGATTGTGCTCCAGGTGGAAGATATTCCTCCCCTGGACGTTTTCTACAGCCCTAGGCTCAAAGCAGTTGTTAAGCGCTCAAGGAAGAGACGAAGGCTTGATCAACCTTCCATCTTTCCTGAGCATACAGTTACGGGGAATGTAGTCTGGAAGGAAGAATTGGACCCCTCTGATGATCTAACCAAGCTATCGCAGTATGCGGGAGCTTATTCTGCAGCAACTATTGATAAAGCATCGGAGGTAAGTCTTTTGTTAAAGACTAAGGACCAGGAGATTTGTGCATTGCAAGCAGAAGTAGCCGAGGCGCGAAACAAGCAGCACAGGTAGAAGAGCAGTTGCTGGCGCAACAGCAAGCAACAATGTATTAACCCAGCAACTGCAGACTGAAAAACAGAGGATTGATCAGAGCGCAATCCAGAAGCAGAAAGAATTAACGGAGGCATTGGCACAATTGAGAGCGGCAAACGAGCTAATGACGAAGTCAAAGGATGAGCAAATCGCTCAACTATTAGCACAGCTCGAAGATATCAAGGGCACTAAGAAAGTCGAAGATTTCAGAGCAGAGGCAGCTCAAATAAATAATGCATTAATCTCTCAGGTTAGACTCTTGTGCCAACAACTAACTGAGGCTGAGCCATTATGTGAAGTATCTACAGCAGTATGTCAGCAAATTGAAAAAGCCAGAAATGAGCTAGATCAGACCGAAGAAACCATAACCTCATATCTTGATTGGCAAGATACTGATGTGGGGAAACAAGCAAACTTGCCTAGGATCTATGAGCCATTCAAAGACATACTCTTCACGGAATGGAACACTCAGATGATGAAAGCGGAAAGGGCAGCTTCAAGGTGTAAAATGATTGCCAACAATATGATTGATTTGGTCAACAATACACTCTATTGGGCCAACATGATCTCTCAGTGTACACCTGGAAGCATAACCACGGCAAACATGATTGAACAAACAAGTTATCATGGACTGGAGGAAAAGAGAAAGTTAATCGCTGGAGTAAATACTTTAACCTCCGACGCATATTGGCTCTTTCTAATCAAGCCGCACACTCAAAGGTCGGCTCTTAAGTGTTTAACAGATGCTCTCAAGTGCCTAATCCCTGACATTCAGGATGCCACATATGATGCCCAGCTCACGTCGCGTCTCAACACTCCACCGGAAGTACAGCCAATGCTTGGCGATATGTCAGTTGAGGTTTAAAGGCAAAGAGCCCACCGAATGAAGCATTGCTGCCGACTGCCAGATCGCCAAGAAAGATGGAAAATATTTATTGATGCCAATTTAATAGCTTTTCAGTTTTTCTTAGATATTTAGATTAGATTAGTATTTATAGACCCTTTCATTGTTTTGGAAAGGGTCGTAAAATTTTGTAATAGACTTAAAGGCTGAAGTTTGCACTACTGTGCTTCAGCCTATTTCTTTTGTGAAACTCGACCAATAGTCCTTAATTTGACGAGAAGGCTGTTTTATGCATTTGTGCACTATTGTCTCTTGTTTGGAATGCTTTCTGGTTTGAAGAAGGACTGCGACATAGCGATTTATATAATGGATTGTTGAGCAGCTTACATGGTACTTTTATCTGCATCTGTCCTCTCTTCTTTCATATGAATTGCTGTGTTATTATCTTTTGCTATTGTTGAATACATGTATGCGCTGTAACAGCAAATCTTCATTTCATTCCACTATTGGATGTTTTGTGATATGCCTTTCTTTTAATCATGCATGTAGCAATGATATGAATGACAATGTGTAGTAATTCGCTATTATCGCTCTGCATAACTAATTATGCAGAGCAATCTTAAATGGTTTAAACATCTATGCTTTAGTGTTAGAGTCATCTATATGCCTGCCTTAAAGCACAGATTATCAAACGCTACGCTTTGAAAGATTGATAAGTCCCGGGATTAGATTATAGTTAATATATATTTCGCTGATAGTTTTAGTTATTCGCTTATCACTATCATACCTCACAAGTTATTCATCCATCCCACTTTTATCCATTATTGGGAAACTGGTCCCATTATCCCCAGTCGGAGCCACTATTCCAAACGGAAAAGGAGCTGTACTAAGGTCCGGACCGGGTGGTTTCCCCTTTGTTGTGGCAGCGATTTTCGAGGCCTCAACAAAATTGGCGCTAGAAGGAGGGCCTCAGCTGTGAATGGAACATAAGTCCAAACCTATAAGCCATTCTAAGAGTACTTCGCCCTCCGAATCCCCTCGATCTTCCCATTTGTATACTGGTTCGCCGGTACCCAAACAAGAAGAAGAGGAATCAACTACCACTGCTCAAACCCATCATACCACAGAACAATTAAGTCTTGAATCACCTGAAGTTCAGTCTCTAATCCATAAACTTCAGAGCTTCTCGATTTCACCACAGAAATCTGAGGTATCAGAAAGCAGTGCGACTTCGCAGTTCAACCTCACTCACCCTCTCACCAGACTTCAGAGCGAAAAACTCGGTATTGAACCCACTGAGTTTCCTTTACCTAAAAGGAAAAGGGCAAAGAAAATTACTGAAGGATCTGATAGTGAAGGGCTTTCATCCACGTCCTCCATTGCATTTTCTCCTCTGCGAGGTCAACCATCCACTCCCCCATTACAAATTGTCGTTCACCAGGGATCAGAAGCCTCAATATCCCAACCTATTCACTCCTCATCTTTAATCCCTTCCCATACATCTGGAATCCCAGCAGTAGTCTCAACCACTGTTGCTATCATAATGGCAGATCCATGGACTAGGCCAGGAGCAGTCAACATGCCTGGACCATTGCATGATCTACCCGATGCTCCCGAAAAATGGCTGCCTAAATTCAATCCAGATGATGGGACCCAGGCTGAAGAACACATCAACAACTTTATGTTAGCAGTTAACCTAAAAGGAGTGACAGAGCAAGATGTTGTTGTAAGACTTTTCCCTTACACTTTACAAGGATCAGCAGGATCCTGGTATTTTTCCTTACCTTCTGGTTCAATTACCAGTTGGAACACATGCCAAGAGCAGTTTCTTACCAAATATGGAGATGATAGGTCCTTAGCAACTTTAATAAACGACCTCTCCAATTTGAGAATAGAGCACAGGGAACCAATAAAGGAGTTTAATGCTAGATTTAATAAACTACTGAATAAAATCCCTACCGCTTCTAAACCAAGTGAACAAATCCGAAGCGAATGGTATATCACTGCCCTACCTGCCAACATAGCCATTTTTGTAGACAGGGCTGGCAAACCTACCTTAGCTGAAAACATGAGAGAGGCACTTGCTGTTGAAAAGCGCATCAATGCTCTAGAAAAGAAAGCTGCTCTAGAGGATAGAAAAGCTAAAAAAGTCTCGTTTAAAGAAGATTCCAAGAAGAAAACCCCGAAGGACCCCTATGACATGGAAGGTTTACAAAAGGTCCTTAAAACATTGTCTAACGAAATGGTTGAGATAAAAAAGCAGGTGGCCGAAACTTCAAACAAAAGACCATTTAGAACTTTTAAGAAAACCGAATCAAAGCCGCCCAATGTTATATCTAACGCTGATTCAGACCAAGAAGAAGAGGAAGAGGAAACATCTTCACAGACCGATGATGAAGAAGAAGTAGCTGAATGCCACGGAATGTGGGATTTTATACTCCCAAACTCTGATACCGAGAATGAAGAAGAAGCCTTTCCGGTTACTACAAGAAGTAAAAGCACTCCTGAACCCGCCCAGGCAACTTCAAAGAAGAGGAGCGCAGGTGCTACTACAGCAAAGGAAAAAGTTCCCCCAAAGAAGTCACCTGTAGTAGTTCCTCAAAACCAGCCTTCAACTTCTAGTTCTCCTTCAACATCCAAGACTCTAGTGGTATCCGATTCAATGGAATATAACATTGTTGATGACATGAAGAAGACTAAGGCAAATATAACCATGTTTGAACTTAGTAAACTGAAACATCAACAAAAGCTACTTCTCAAAGAATTAAATGCTGTTCCCTCTACTCCCCTTCCCAGTGCAAGAGCTGCCAACGATTCAGGCCAGCCTCCTGCAGGTATGGTTGAAATTACCGATTCAGTTTTAATCGGAGATAAATCAAATTCTCACACTCCACCCTTCCTGCTGACTTATGAGATTTATAATAGAAACCTGCACAACTGTTTAATTGATTCAGGGGCCTCATCTAATATAATGCCAGCTTCAGTTTGCTCTAAGCTGAACATTGAACCCCAGAAGTCTGCCATTCATATTGTACAGTTGGATAGGACTAAGGTGCAGGTTGTGGGAGAAATTAATTCTGTAACCATCAGGTTGTCAGCCGACCCCAGAATTGTTCAGAGGATTGACATCTTAATTGCCGACATACCTGAATTTTATGGTTTGATTTTAAGCAGAGATTGGTCCGAAAAACTACATGGGTATATTTCCACAGATTGGTCACATATGTGGCTTCCCTACAAGGGAAAGCCGAATCAAATAAGGATCGATCGGGAGAAGCATATGACCCACACAGTTACTGAATTTGAGCAAGAAAACCAACCTGTGGCATTCAACAACAATATTTTGGGGAACTATTCGTCCGAATCATTCTTTGGCAACTTTGTTGCCCAACCATCTCCTTTTTCAGTTAATCATTTTACATCTCAGATTGAAAATTTTTCACAAACAGATAAGTCCAGATGTTTTAATGATGCTGAGAAAAATGTAGATATTTTTGTTAATACTCCTTTATTTTGGTCTTTATATTTTGATGGCTCTAAGTCCAGTGAAGGCTCAGGAGCAGGTTGCATTTTGGTTAGCCCGCAAGGAGAAAAGACAATGCTGTCTTGTAGGTTAGAATTTGAGTGTACTAATAACACAGCCGAATATGAAGCTTTGGTCCAGGGTTTATATAAAGCGATCGGCCTTGAAGTGCGATATCTAAAAGTGTTCGGCGATTCGGAAATCATTGTTAAACAAGTCAGAAATGCAATTCATTGCCTTTCGACTCACCTTAAGCATTATCAATCGCTAGTGCAGGATCTTACCTCACACTTTTCAGCCTTCAACATTTCTTCCATTCCTAGGTCACAAAATTCAGCAGCCGACCTACTAGCCAATGTAGCTTCTAAGCTTCTACCTTCCGAAGACTACAGCCTTGATAGATTTTCTGTAGAATTACTTTTTAGGCCTTCAATTCCTGACAATGTCACTAATTGGAGAGTATTTAACCATGACGAAGATATCTTGCAGTTTCTAACTTCGGAAAAATCCTATGACAATCAAGTCATTGAGGAAGATGATCACGATCTACAGATGAAACAAGCGCCTCAAGAAAATTCAATTCCCAAACCCGTGGTGAAGCTTGAAGACCTTTATGATATCAAAGACAGGTTTAAACCTGTAATTAATGCAAAGCTTCAAAGTTCCACCCTTAGGTTTGAATTAATAAATCTAGGCACTGACGATGCTCCTCAAAACATCAACTTAGGAATAGGACTTTCCCAAGAAGAAAAGGAAGCATTTATTAAACTATTGAGAAAAAACAAACAGGTCTTTGCTTGGAAATATGATGACTTAAAGACATATGATACATCTATTATCCAGCATACCATCCCTATGCTTCCTGATCAGAAACCAATTCAGCAAAAGTTAAGAAAAATACATCCAAATTTGGAGAGCCAGATAAAGTCGGAGCTTAATAAGCTCTTGAAAGCCAAAATTATTTTTCCAGTCCGACATTCAAACTGGGTCTCTAATATGGTGCCAGTCAGAAAGAAGAATGGCGACATTCGAATCTGTATTGATTTCAGGAACCTGAATAAAGCGAGCTTGAAAGATAATTTCCCGTTACCTACTATGGAGCAAATTCTTCAATCAGTAGCAGGTTCTGAATTGATGTCCTTTCTTGATGGATTCTCCGGATATAACCAAGTTTTGGTTCATCCTGATGACCAACTTAAAACCACATTCAGAACAAAATGGGGAACTTATGCATATCAGAAAATGCCTTTTGGACTCATAAATGCGGGAGCGACATTCCAGAGAGCCATGGATATAGCCTTCAAAGGGTTGATTAATCGATCAGTAGTCGTCTACCTAGACGATATTACTGTATATTCTAAAAAGAGATATAATCATTTGCATGACTTAAATCAAATCTTTCAGCGATGCAAAAGATATGGTATTTCTCTAAACCCAAAGAAGTCTTTCTTTGCTCTTGATCAAGGAAAACTCTTAGGCTTTATAGTATCCAAAGATGGCATTTATATTGATCCTGATCGGATTAAGGAAATTTCTGAAATCCCTTTCCCACACAATAAAAAATCGATGCAGTCATTCTTGGGTCAGATTAATTTTGTCAAACGATTTGTTCCAGATTTCTCTCAAATTGTATTACCACTTCAGACAATGATCAAGAAGAATTCAGTCTTCAAGTGGGGATCAGAAGAAAAGCAAGCTTTTGATGTTATCAAGCAATCAATAATCAATGCCCCAGCCTTGAATACTCCCAATTTTTCTAATCATTTTACATTGTATACCGTTGCGTCCGATGTATCCTATGCTGCAGTTCTCACGCAGCCAAATGCTCACAACTTGGAAGCACCCATTTCATTTTTTAGCTCAAATCTTCAGGGTGCCGAACTAAATTATTCCGATGTGGAGAAACAAGCCTTTGCTGTGTTCAAAGCAGTTAAACATTACAGGCCCTTTCTTTTGAAAACTCACACGAAAGTTATAGTCCCTTTCCCAGCGGTAAGGCAACTATTAATTCAAAAAGAACTGGGTGAAAGAAGAGCCAATTGGGTCACAGCACTTCAAGAATATGACCTAGAAATAAAGCCAGCAAAGATTGTTAGGGGCCAAGGTTTTTGCAGGATATTGGCAGGAGCATCAAACATTCCTGAATCAAGCGACATGGATCAGACTCAATCAATCAATCAGATAAGTGTCACTGATTCCGAATCTCAATATGCAGATTTAATATTTTATTTGAAAAATGGTTATGCTCCTCCAAATTTATCTTACAAAAATAAAAGGGCCATTAGGTTAAAAGCAAAGAATTTCACTCTCATTGATGATGTGCTTTTTAGACAAAATTATGATTCTATCCTGTTAAGATGTCTTGAGAAACCTGAAGCTCAAAAGGTTTACAGGAGCTACATGATGGGCCAGCGGGAGGACATTTTGGAGCAGACACAACAGCCCACAAAGTTATTCATGCTGGATATTATTGGCCTACTCTGTTTAGAGATGCTCATGAATACGTAAGAAAATGCTTCAATTGCCAAACTGCTAGTGGAAGACAACGGAAATCAGCTTTCCCCTGCAACCTGTCAACATTGAACAACCATTTGAACAATGGGGATTAGATATCATTGGAGAGATTACTCCACCATCTTCCAAACAACACAGGTATATCCTCACTGCTACCGATTATTTTACCAAATGGGTAGAGGCTATTCCTTTGAAGGCAGCAAATTCAGAGGCAATCATCGAGTTCATAGACCAATTCATCATTACCAGGTTTGGTGTCCCAAACGCTCTCGTTTTTATAATGCTTCCTATTTCTCAGGAAATGCTATATATGATTTTGCTATTAAGAGGGGGTTTAAACTGAAATATTCTGCTAATTATTATCCCCAGGGAAATGGTTTAGCAGAATCTACTAATAAAAATCTCATCAAAATCATTAAGCGAACTGTTGAACAGAATCATAGAAACTGGCACAAATCTCTAGTGTTTGCATTATGGGCTGATAGGATTACACAAAAGGCTTCTATAGGTTCCTCCCCATTTAATCTAGTATATGGAAAAGAAGCAGTATTGCCTACCAATCTTGTTCTACCCTCTTTAGCCCTAGTACAGTACATCGAAGAGACTCCTTCTTCCTCTATTCAACTTAGACATGACCAAATTCTCAAATTAGAAGAAGAAAGGGAGAAAGCCAGAATCACTCACGCCAAACATCAACAAATGATCAAAGCATCCTTTGACTTAACCTCATCCGATTCCAAACACTTTCAAGTTGGTGACTTAGTTCTCAAATGGGACAAGGCCCATGAAGATAAAGGTAAGCATACCAAATTTCAGAAAATGTGGCTTGGACCATTTCAGATCTGTGAAAAGATAGGCCATTCGACCTTTTTATTGCAAGACTTATCAGGGGTGAGAGATTCTCTCCCTGTTAATGGCCTGATCTTGAAGAAATTCTTTAATTGAGAAGGTGATCCCTTCTCCTCTTTGTAGATTTGTGTAGTTTGTAGGATCGATAGGAAATAAAACTGTAGAGTATCTCCATTGACCTTTGGCTTGGTTTGAAAAAGCTGTCTCACAAAATAATACAAATATTTGCTTTTAGATAGTAGAACCCTCAACCAAAAGGAATAATTTCTAGGGAACTAGATATCTGTTTGTTCTGAAATCACCACCTAACGTTTTGAAGACTCTTCTCGAAAGGTAAAAGTTCTGTAAATCATTCTCTGTTTTCAAAACTGGTCTCCAAAGGTTATTCATTTTAAGATGAAAACTAACCCATTTTCAGCATCTTCAACTCTTCACCTGTCATCCATTTGCTCTTAAGGAGAAAATTGTTCACCCCATTCACTAAAGTTTATGGTTACTCAGAGTGTAATTCTAAAATATAGAAGATTAAAGATAAGAGGTCTTATTACAAGCCTGCTTACCATGTTCATAGGAAAGTAGTTTGACTGACATTACCAATACTGCCTATCATAACAGGGTAATGGCTTGAAATTTCAAGACAAGAGGTCTCATCACGAGCCGGCTTGTTCAGTTAAATTATTACCAGTGAATGGCATTGTCAATAGCTGGCCACCAAACCAGGACAATGGCTTTTTATCTTATCAATGACAAAGAAGAAAAAACAGATGAAAAATAAAATATGGGAACATATTTTAGTTTCATTCTGTTAACTACAATCTTATGTGAATGGAAAAGTGAATAATACTATGGTTAAAAGGTATCCCTGTCGAGACTATAAACGTTTGCTGGCAACAGAGGCTCTACCTATGACAGAGGGGTTAATTATAAAAGCTGATTTGGGAAAGTTTTTGTTTTATCATTATAAACCAATAAAGGCCTATTTTAAGACTTAGAATGTATTTATTTTTCTCGAAACCAAAAGGAAAGAAGTTAACAGAATTCACTTGGTTCAGAACGCGCGAATATCCAGTTAAATTAGAAGTTTTTCCCTTCTGATTGAGTTTCTAGTTTTGAAAAGCTTAAGTGTTTGGATTACTTTCAGAGATAACTGGTTCTTCCAGCGAATCGCCAATTGTTGTGCCCTACAACAACCCCCCATTTCATATCATTCTTATTTTTCAAAAATTAACATATGGAATGGGTCCCTTTTAAAATTTTGGCATCAATGCTTGCATGTTCAAAAAAGGCCGCATAATCAAATGAGTTTTCATGTATTTAAGCCTTTTTGGGATATCAATGTTTCAAATAATAAATAATCTTTTGTTATTGCGATAAAGCGATCGCAAGATCGCATATCGCAACAACATGAGAGATGCATTCAAATGGCATTTTGGTCTCCGCCGATGCGATATCGCTATCGGCGATCGGCAATGTTACATGCACACCACTAACGGCACATAACTCATGTCCCGACGCGACGCGATATCGGCGATCGGCTATCGGCGATACCTCATGTGAAACCGCTTTATGATTTAAATCCCGACCCGATGCGATATCGCTATCGGCCGTCGGCAGAATTCCACGCACTTCGGTAAGGCACCCGGTTCCTACCCCCGATGCGATGCGATATCGCAATCGGTAACCCCAAACCATTTTATATGCACCTACTTCTGTTTCCATGCGCTAGCCCGATGCGATATCGCTTATCGGCTGTCGGCACGATCATTTGGTGATAATTGTGCAGCACCTATTCCCCGAAGCGATGCGATATCGCTCATCGGTGGTCGGCAGTCTTAAAAGCCATCACTTAAAGCTTTAATTTTATATTCATATCCGGTTGACAAAGCGCGAATCCCAAAATGCCGTTAATGCAAGGGATAAGGTAATGCGTGTGTATTTAAAAGATTTTGCCCCTTCGATTAATGAACACCTGCGTTTAACCGCCAGAATATCTGTTGCACGCTTAAGTGAGTCATTCACCCGGATAACGGTGTAATCATCACATTTAATGGGTAGCAGGCCTCAAATCACCATTAATGCATCTGCAATATCCTCTTAGCGATTGGATCCGCAGCCACTTTTGAAAATTAATCTTGGCACGCTTCAAATGATATATCTATCCCACCGTGAAGCGTCATTGTTATTATGTTGTTACGATTTCTCTTGCAATTGTGTAGAATTCGTCTTTTGAGAGAAGCTTAAGCATGATGGGGAAAAGATCCAAGAGGGCTACGGGCTCTGCTGTTACACCTGTAGCAGGTCAAGCTGCCGCAGATAGGAAAAAGGCCTCATTTCAGACACTACATGCACTGGTCTTAACAAGACTACATGGCAGGGCACATATAATCTATTAGAGGCCGAACAACCAGAAGTTTCAGTGACAGTGGCTACTGCGGACCCACTCAAAAAGTCCGATGCAACTCTCAAAGAGTTGGCCGATTCCTTTCTTCACAGAATAGCGGCCAGAGAGCAAGTCCTTCCCTACACTGATGTAGTGCGATGGGCAATTGAGGAAATTCCAATCATTGACAGAACGTTCCACACAAGAGACGGACGGATTTTCGGGTCGTTCAAGCCAGAGCACCTGAGGGAAATGTATCATTTGCCTGAGCCAGAGAAAATCTACAACAAAGACTTCGTGGAGAAGTTTGCAGCTGAAAATGAAGTACCATCTGAGCCCATTCGGGATTGGAGGCAGAACCCGGCCAAACACAAGCACGAAAGCTCGGGTAAGTACTCCGTCGATTCCTTGGCTTCTCCCTATTGCTATGCGGGAATTATGATGTGTAGGCTATGGGGATTACATGATTCTGCCAATTTTGATATAGAAATGGTTCCCCTAATGGAAGCAGCTGTTAATAGTTTTATCATGGATTGGGCCACCATTCTTTCTGATAAATTGACTGTAGCTGTTCGGGATTTTAGAGCTAAATCTGTAGTCACCGAAAGGAAAATCCCCCATTTTATTATAGTGCCTACATTATGGACACATTGTGTTTTAACTCTGAGTTTCCCATCCTCGGTTGGAGATGGACCACCCAAGACCCTTCGCCCATTCATTTGTATCATCGGAAATTGTGGAAGTCCTCTTACAAGGACCATTTGTATCAAATTTGCAATGGTTTTATGGTTCCCATTCATTATTCCATTTTTGATCGACCTATTCCCAAAATCTCCTATCTCGCTTCCTTCGACTTACCAGCTGTAGCAGGATGGTTTGGAGAAGAGCACTTTACCTATATTAGGGTTTATGGAAGCCAAGCCAAACCGCATGTTCTCCCTCTATATGTTCCAGACAAACTGTTAGCCCGAGAGATATCCTACCAAATTATGGCCGAGAGTGTAACCCAAACACTCAAGAAAGAGAAGAAGAGGGGCTGGCCCTCTTTTCCCTTGAGGATGGGTGTTTTTACTCTGCATAATCTTCAGCATGCAGAAAAGGAGGCTATAAAGATGCAAGCTTTATCCCTGCCCACTATGCCAGCCAGACTCTATGATCCACATAAAACTGCCTACAATGCCCTAGAACAGGCCAAACTGACTAAGATTGACCATCAAGAGGATGAGTTTGATGACCTGTTCGCAGCTGCCGATTCAATAGCCAAACCAAGCAGCTTGCCAAGATGAGATACAATGATGAGAGTTTAACTGAGTTCAATAAACTTAGAGAGCAGAGGTTGCAAACTCTGCCTCTAGATTTATTGTCATTAACCTCAGCGTCCTCCTCAAGCGAGCCTGGTCAGAAACAGACAAGCCAACCTCCTGTTATAAATAAAGAACAAAATAAACAACAGGAGGAAAGACAAGAAAAGCAGCAGACAGAGAAGCAGAGAAAGGAGCAAATGGATAAGCAGCAGAAAGAGCAGAAGGAACAAGAACAGAGAAAGCAGAAGCAGATGGAGGAACAGCGGAAGAAGGAAGAAGAAGAAAAACAAAGGAAAGAACTGGCAGATAGGCAGAGAAAGGAGTTAGAAGAACAGCAGCAGAAAGAGTTGGAGGAGCAAAAGAGGTTGGAACAAGAAAAGGAGAAGAGTAAATCCCAGACCTCCATAGATCCTGAATTGCTGAAACAATGGAATCAATTCGATTCCATTATCAGTGGAAAGGAAGGCTCCAAAGACGCACCAGACACCACTTCTTCTCAGGTTCTAAGCGGAACCAGCGGCCCACCCACTTCAAAGGATCTCGAGGTAATCACCAAAGACCCTTCCGATCAGATTGTGCTCCAGGTGGAAGATATTCCTCCCCTGGACGTTTTCTACAGCCCTAGGCTCAAAGCAGTTGTTAAGCGCTCAAGGAAGAGACGAAGGCTTGATCAACCTTCCATCTTTCCTGAGCAGACAGTCACAGGGAATGTAGTCTGGAAGGAAGAATTGGACCCCTCTGATGATCTAACCAAGCTATCGCAGTATGCGGGAGCTTATTCTGCAGCAACTATTGATAAAGCATCGGAGGTAAGTCTTTTGTTAAAGACTAAGGACCAGGAGATTTGTGCATTGCAAGCAGAAGTAGCCGAGGCGCGAAACAAAGCAGCACAGGTAGAAGAGCAGTTGCTGGCGCAACAGCAAGCAAACAATGTATTAACCCAGCAACTGCAGACTGAAAAACAGAGGATTGATCAGAGCGCAATCCAGAAGCAGAAAGAATTAACGGAGGCATTGGCACAATTGAGAGCGGCAAACGAGCTAATGACGAAGTCAAAGGATGAGCAAATCGCTCAACTATTAGCACAGCTCGAAGATATCAAGGGCACTAAGAAAGTCGAAGATTTCAGAGCAGAGGCAGCTCAAATAAATAATGCATTAATCTCTCAGGTTAGACTCTTGTGCCAACAACTAACTGAGGCTGAGCCATTATGTGAAGTATCTACAGCAGTATGTCAGCAAATTGAAAAAGCCAGAAATGAGCTAGATCAGACCGAAGAAACCATAACCTCATATCTTGATTGGCAAGATACTGATGTGGGGAAAGAAGCAAACTTGCCTAGGATCTATGAGCCATTCAAAGACATACTCTTCACGGAATGGAACACTCAGATGATGAAAGCGGAAAGGGCAGCTTCAAGGTGTAAAATGATTGCCAACAATATGATTGATTTGGTCAACAATACACTCTATTGGGCCAACATGATCTCTCAGTGTACACCTGGAAGCATAACCACGGCAAACATGATTGAACAAACAAGTTATCATGGACTGGAGGAAAAGAGAAAGTTAATCGCTGGAGTAAATACTTTAACCTCCGACGCATATTGGCTCTTTCTAATCAAGCCGCACACTCAAAGGTCGGCTCTTAAGTGTTTAACAGATGCTCTCAAGTGCCTAATCCCCGACTTTCAGGATGCCACATATGATGCCCAGCTCACGTCGCGTCTCAACACTCCACCGGAAGTACAGCCAATGCTGGCGATATGTCAGTTGAGGTTTAAAGGCAAAGAGCCCACCGAATGAAGCATTGCTGCCGACTGCCAGATCGCCAAGAAAGATGGAGAAATATTTATTGATGCCAATTTAATAGTTTTTCAGTTTTTCTTAGATATTTAGATTAGATTAGTATTTATAGACCCTTTCATTGTTTTGGAAAGGGTCGTAAAATTTTGTAATAGACTTAAAGGCTGAAGTTTGCACTACTGTGCTTCAGCCTATATTCTTTTGTGAAACTCGACCAATAGTCCTTAATTTGACGAGAAGGCTGTTTTATGCATTTGTGCACTATTGTCTCTTGTTTGGAATGCTTTCTGGTTTGAAGGAAGGACTGCGACATAGCGATTTATATAATGGATTGTTGAGCAGCTTACATGGTACTTTTATCTGCATCTGTCCTCTTTCCTTTCATATGAATTGCTGTGTTATTATCTTTTGCTATTGTTGAATACATGTATGCGCTGTAACAGCAAATCTTCATTTCATTCCACTATTGGATGTTTTGTGATATGCCTTTCTTTTAATCATGCATGTAGCAATGATATGAATGACAATGTGTAGTAATTCGCTATTATCGCTCTGCATAACTAATTATGCAGAGCAATCTTAAATGGTTTAAACGTCTATGCTTTAGTGTTAGAGTCATCTATATGCCTGCCTTAAAGCACAGATTATCAAACGCTACGCTTGAAAAGATTGATAAGTCCCGGGATTAGATTATAGTTAATATATATTTCGCTGATAGTTTTAGTTGTTCCCTTATCACTATCATACCTCATAAGTTACTCGTCCATCCCACTTTTATCCATTATTGGGAAACTGGTCCCATTATCCCCAGTCGGAGCCACTATTCCAAACGGAAAAGGAGCTGTACTAAGGTCCGGACCGGGTGGTTTCCCCTTTGTTGTGGCAGCGATTTTCGAGGCCTCAACAAAATTGGCGCTAGAAGGAGGGCCTCAGCTGTGAATGGAACATAAGTCCAAACCTATAAGCCATTCCAAGAGTACTTCGCCCTCCGAATCCCCTCGATCTTCCCATTTGTATACTGGTTCGCCGGTACCCAAACAAGAAGAAGAGGAATCAACTACCACTGCTCAAACCCATCATACCACAGAACAATTAAGTCTTGAATCACCTGAAGTTCAGTCTCTAATCCATAAACTTCAGAGCTTCTCGATTTCACCACAGAAATCTGAGGTATCAGAAAGCAGTGCGACTTCGCAGTTCAACCTCACTCACCCTCTCACCAGACTTCAGAGCGAAAAACTCGGTATTGAACCCACTGAGTTTCCTTTACCTAAAAGGAAAAGGGCAAAGAAAATTACTGAAGGATCTGATAGTGAAGGGCTTTCATCCACTTCCTCCATTGCATTTTCTCCTCTGCAAGGTCAACCATCCACTCCCCCATTACAAATTGTCGTTCACCAGGGATCAGAAGCCTCAATATCCCAACCTATTCACTCCTCATCTTTAATCCCTTCCCATACATCTGGAATCCCAGCAGTAGTCTCAACCACTGTTGCTATCATAATGGCAGATCCATGGACTAGGCCAGGAGCAGTAAACATGCCTGGACCATTGCATGATCTACCCGATGCTCCCGAAAAATGGCTGCCTAAATTCAATCCAGATGATGGGACCCAGGCTGAAGAACACATCAACAACTTTATGTTAGCAGTTAACCTAAAAGGAGTGACAGAGCAAGATGTTGTTGTAAGACTTTTCCCTTACACTTTACAAGGATCAGCAGGATCCTGGTATTTTTCCTTACCTTCTGGTTCAATTACCAGTTGGAACACATGTCAAGAGCAGTTTCTTACCAAATATGGAGATGATAGGTCCTTAGCAACTTTAATAAACGACCTCTCCAATTTGAGAATAGAGCACAGGGAACCAATAAAGGAGTTTAATGCTAGATTTAATAAACTACTGAATAAAATCCCTACCGCTTCTAAACCAAGTGAACAAATCCGAAGCGAATGGTATATCACTGCCCTACCTGCCAACATAGCTATTTTTGTAGACAGGGCTGGCAAAACTACCTTAGCTGAAAACATGAGAGAGGCACTTGCTGTTGAAAAGCGCATCAATGCTCTAGAAAAGAAAGCTGCTCTAGAGGATAGAAAAGCTAAAAAAGCCTCGTTTAAAGAAGATTCCAAGAAGAAAACCCCGAAGGACCCCTATGACATGGAAGGTTTACAAAAGGTCCTTAAAACATTGTCTAACGAAATGGTTGAGATAAAAAGCAGGTGGCCGAAACTTCAAACAAAAGACCATTTAGAACTTTTAAGAAAACCGAATCAAAGCCGCCCAATGTTATATCTAACGCTGATTCAGACCAAGAAGAAGACGAAGAGGAAACATCTTCACAGACCGATGATGAAGAAGAAGTAGCTGAATGCCATGGAATGTGGGATTTTATACTCCCAAACTCTGATACCGAGAATGAAGAAGAAGCCTTTCCGGTTACTACAAGAAGTAAAAACACTCTTGAACCCGCCCATGCAACTTCAAAGAAGAGGAGCGCAGGTGCTGCTACAGCAAAGGAAAAAGTTCCCCAAAGAAGCCACCTGTAGTAGTTCCTCAAAACCAGCCTTCAACTTCTAGTTCTCCTTCAACATCCAAGACTCTAGTGGTATCCGATTCAATGGAATATAACATTGTTGATGACATGAAGAAGACTAAGGCAAATATAACCATGTTTGAACTTAGTAAACTGAAACATCAACAAAAGCTACTTCTCAAAGAATTAAATGCTGTTCCCTCTACTCCCCTTCCCAGTGCAAGAGCTGCCAACGATTCAGGCCAGCCTCCTGCAGGTATGGTTGAAATTACCGATTCAGTTTTAATCGGAGATAAATCAAATTCTCACACTCCACCCTTCCTGCTGACTTATGAGATTTATAATAGAAACCTGCACAACTGTTTAATTGATTCAGGGGCCTCATCTAATATAATGCCAGCTTCAGTTTGCTCTAAGCTGAACATTGAACCCCAGAAGTCTGCCATTCATATTGTACAGTTGGATAGGACTAAGGTGCAGGTTGTGGGAGAAATTAATTCTGTAACCATCAGGTTGTCAGCCGACCCCAGAATTGTTCAGAGGATTGACATCTTAATTGCCGACATACCTGAATTTTATGGTTTGATTTTAAGCAGAGATTGGTCCGAAAAACTACATGGGTATATTTCCACAGATTGGTCACATATGTGGCTTCCCTACAAGGGAAAGCCGAATCAAATAAGGATCGATCGGGAGAAGCATATGACCCACACAGTTACTGAATTTGAGCAAGAAAACCAACCTGTGGCATTCAACAACAATATTTTGGGGAACTATTCGTCCGAATCATTCTTTGGCAACTTTGTTGCCCAACCATCTCCTTTTTCAGTTAATCATTTTACATCTCAAATTGAAAATTTTTCACAAACAGATAAGTCCAGATGTTTTAATGATGCTGAGAAAAATGTAGATATTTTTGTTAATACTCCTTTATTTTGGTCTTTATATTTTGATGGCTCTAAGTCCAGTGAAGGCTCAGGAGCAGGTTGCATTTTGGTTAGCCCGCAAGGAGAAAAGACAATGCTGTCTTGTAGGTTAGAATTTGAGTGTACTAATAACACAGCCGAATATGAAGCTTTGGTCCAGGGTTTATATAAAGCGATCGGCCTTGAAGTGCGATATCTAAAAGTGTTCGGTGATTCGGAAATCATTGTTAAACAAGTCAGAAATGCAATTCATTGCCTTTCGACTCACCTTAAGCATTATCAATCGCTAGTGCAGGATCTTACCTCACACTTTTCAGCCTTCAACATTTCTTCCATTCCTAGGTCACAAAATTCAGCAGCCGACCTACTAGCCAATGTAGCTTCTAAGCTTCTACCTTCCGAAGACTACAGCCTTGATAGATTTTCTGTAGAATTACTTTTTAGGCCTTCAATTCCTGACAATGTCACTAATTGGAGAGTATTTAACCATGACGAAGATATCTTGCAGTTTCTAACTTCGGAAAAATCCTATGACAATCAAGTCATTGAGGAAGATGATCACGATCTACAGATGAAACAAGCGCCTCAAGAAAATTCAATTCCCAAACCCGTGGTGAAGCTTGAAGACCTTTATGATATCAAAGACAGGTTTAAACCTGTAATTAATGCAAAGCTTCAAAGTTCCACCCTTAGGTTTGAATTAATAAATCTAGGCACTGACAATGCTCCTCAAAACATCAATTTAGGAATAGGACTTTCCCAAGAAGAAAAGGAAGCATTTATTAAACTATTGAGAAAAAACAAACAGGTCTTTGCTTGGAAATATGATGACTTAAAGACATATGATACATCTATTATCCAGCATACCATCCCTATGCTTCCTGATCAGAAACCAATTCAGCAAAAGTTAAGAAAAATACATCCAAATTTGGAGAGCCAGATAAAGTCGGAGCTTAATAAGCTCTTGAAAGCCAAAATTATTTTTCCGGTCCGACATTCAAACTGGGTCTCTAATATGGTGCCAGTCAGAAAGAAGAATGGCGACATTCGAATCTGTATTGATTTCAGGAACCTGAATAAAGCGAGCTTGAAAGATAATTTCCCGTTACCTACTATGGAGCAAATTCTTCAATCAGTAGCAGGTTCTGAATTGATGTCCTTTCTTGATGGATTCTCCGGATATAACCAAGTTTTGGTTCATCCTGATGACCAACTTAAAACCACATTCAGAACAAAATGGGGAACTTATGCATATCAGAAAATGCCTTTTGGACTCATAAATGCGGGAGCGACATTCCAGAGAGCCATGGATATAGCCTTCAAAGGGTTGATTAATCGATCAGTAGTCGTCTACCTAGACGATATTACTGTATATTCTAAAAAGAGATATAATCATTTGCATGACTTAAATCAAATCTTCAGCGATGCAAAAGATATGGTATTTCTCTAAACCCAAAGAAGTCTTTCTTTGCTCTTGATCAAGGAAAACTCTTAGGCTTTATAGTATCCAAAGATGGCATTTATATTGATCCTGATCGGATTAAGGAAATTTCTGAAATCCCTTTCCCACACAATAAAAAATCGATGCAGTCATTCTTGGGTCAGATTAATTTTGTCAAACGATTTGTTCCAGATTTCTCTCAAATTGTATTACCACTTCAGACAATGATCAAGAAGAATTCAGTCTTCAAGTGGGGATTAGAAGAAAAGCAAGCTTTTGATGTTATCAAGCAATCAATAATCAATGCCCCAGCCTTGAATACTCCCAATTTTTCTAATCATTTTACATTGTATACCGTTGCGTCCGATGTATCCTATGCTGCAGTTCTCACGCAGCCAAATGCTCACAACTTGGAAGCACCCATTTCATTTTTTAGCTCAAATCTTCAGGGTGCCGAACTAAATTATTCCGATGTGGAGAAACAAGCCTTTGCTGTGTTCAAAGCAGTTAAACATTACAGGCCCTTTCTTTTGAAAACTCACACGAAAGTTATAGTCCCTTTCCCAGCGGTAAGGCAACTATTAATTCAAAAAGAACTGGGTGAAAGAAGAGCCAATTGGGTCACAGCACTTCAAGAATATGACCTAGAAATAAAGCCAGCAAAGATTGTTAGGGGCCAAGGTTTTTGCAGGATATTGGCAGGAGCATCAAACATTCCTGAATCAAGCGACATGGATCAGACTCAATCAATCAATCAGATAAGTGTCACTGATTCCGAATCTCAATATGCAGATTTAATATTTTATTTGAAAAATGGTTATGCTCCTCCAAATTTATCTTACAAAAATAAAAGGGCCATTAGGTTAAAAGCAAAGAATTTTACTCTCATTGATGATGTGCTTTTTAGACAAAATTATGATTCTATCCTGTTAAGATGTCTTGAGAAACCTGAAGCTCAAAAGGTTTTACAGGAGCTACATGATGGGCCAGCGGGAGGACATTTTGGAGCAGACACAACAGCCCACAAAGTTATTCATGCTGGATATTATTGGCCTACTCTGTTTAGAGATGCTCATGAATACGTAAGAAAATGCTTCAATTGCCAAACTGCTAGTGGAAGACAACGAAAATCAGCTTTCCCCCTGCAACCTGTCAACATTGAACAGCCATTTGAACAATGGGGATTAGATATCATTGGAGAGATTACTCCACCATCTTCCAAACAACACAGGTATATCCTCACTGCTACCGATTATTTTACCAAATGGGTAGAGGCTATTCCTTTGAAGGCAGCAAATTCAGAGGCAATCATCGAGTTCATAGACCAATTCATCATTACCAGGTTTGGTGTCCCAAACGCTCTCGTTTTTGATAATGCTTCCTATTTCTCAGGAAATGCTATATATGATTTTGCTATTAAGAGGGGGTTTAAACTGAAATATTCTGCTAATTATTATCCCCAGGGAAATGGTTTAGCAGAATCTACTAATAAAAATCTCATCAAAATCATTAAGCGAACTGTTGAACAGAATCATAGAAACTGGCACAAATCTCTAGTGTTTGCATTATGGGCTGATAGGATTACACAAAAGGCTTCTATAGGTTCCTCCCCATTTAATCTAGTATATGGAAAAGAAGCAGTATTGCCTACCAATCTTGTTCTACCCTCTTTAGCCCTAGTACAGTACATCGAAGAGACTCCTTCTTCCTCTGTTCAACTTAGACATGACCAGATTCTCAAATTAGAAGAAGAAAGGGAGAAAGCCAGAATCACCCATGCCAAACATCAACAAATGATCAAAGCATCCTTTGACTTAACCTCATCCGATTCCAAACACTTTCAAGTTGGTGACTTAGTTCTCAAATGGGACAAGGCCCATGAAGATAAAGGTAAGCATACCAAATTTCAGAAAATGTGGCTTGGACCATTTCAGATCTGTGAAAAGATAGGCCATTCGACCTTTTTATTGCAAGACTTATCAGGGGTGAGAGATTCTCTCCCTGTTAATGGCCTGATCTTGAAGAAATTCTTTAATTGAGAAGGTGATCCCTTCTCCTCTTTGTAGATTTGTGTAGTTTGTAGGATCGATAGGAAATAAAACTGTAGAGTATCTCCATTGACCTTTGGCTTGGTTTGAAAAAGCTGTCTCACAAAATAATACAAATATTTGCTTTTAGATAGTAGAACCCTCAACCAAAAGGAATAATTTCTAGGGAACTAGATATCTGTTTGTTCTGAAATCACCACCTAATGTTTTGAAGACTCTTCTCGAAAGGTAAAAGTCCTGTAAATCATTCTCTGTTTTCAAAACTGGTCTCCAAAGGTTATTCATTTTAAGGTGAAAACTAACCCATTTTCAGCATCTTCAACTCTTCACCTGTCATCCATTTGCTCTTAAGGAGAAAATTGTTCACCCCATTCACTAAAGTTTATGGTTACTCAGAGTGTAATTCTAAAATATATAAGATTAAAGATAAGAGGTCTTATTACAAGCCTGCTTACCATGTTCATAGGAAAGTAGTTTGACTGACATTACCAATACTGCCTATCATAACAGGGTAATGGCTTGAAATTTCAAGACAAGAGGTCTCATCACGAGCCGGCTTGTTCAGTTAAATTATTACCAGTGAATGGCATTGTCAATAGCTGGCCACCAAACCAGGACAATGGCTTTTTATCTTATCAATGACAAAGAAGAAAAAACAGATGATAAATAAAATATGGGAACATGTTTTAGACTCATTCTGTTAACTACACTCTTATGTGAATGGAAAAGTGAATAATACTATGGTTAAAAGGTATCCCTGTCGAGACTATAAACGTTTGCTGGCAACAGAGGCTCTACCTATGACAGAGGGGTTAATTATAAAAGCTGATTTGGGAAAGTTTTTGTTTTATCATTATAAACCAATAAAGGCCTATTTTAAGACTTAGAATGTATTTATTTTTCTCGAAACCAAAAGGAAAGAAGTTAACAGAATTCACTTGGTTCAGAACGCGCGAATATCCAGTTAAATTAGAAGTTTTTCCCTTCTGATTGAGTTTCTAGTTTTGAAAAGCTTAAGTGTTTGCGTTACTTTCAGAGATAACTGGTTCTTCCAGCGAATCGCCAATTGTTGTGCCCTACAACAACCCCCCATTTCATATCATTCTTATTTTTCAAAAATTAACATATGGAATGGGTCCCTTTTAAAATTTTGGCATCAATGCTTGCATGTTCAAAAAAGGCCGCATAATCAAATGAGTTTTCAGGTATTTAAGCCTTTTTGGGATATCAATATTTCAAATAATAAATAATCTTTTGTTATTGCGATAAAGCGATCGCAAGATCGCATATCGCAACAACATGAGAGATGCATTCAAATGGCATTTTGGTCTCCGCCGATGCGATATCGCTATCGGCAATCGGCAATGTTACATGCACACCACTAACGGCACATAACTCATGTCCCGACGCGACGCGATATCGGCGATCGGCTATCGGCGATACCTCATATGAAACCGCTTTATGATTTAAATCCCGACCCGATGCGATATCGCTATCGGCCGTCGGCAGAATTCCACGCACTTCGGTGAGGCACCCGGTTCCTACCCCCGATGCGATGCGATATCGCAATCGGTAACCCCAAACCATTTTATATGCACCTACTTCTGTTTCCATGCGCTAGCCCGATGCGATATCGCTTATCGGCTGTCGGCACGATCATTTGGTGATAATTGTGCAGCACCTATTCCCCGAAGCGATGCGATATCGCTCATCGGTGGTCGGCAGTCTTAAAAAGCCATCACTTAAAGCTTTAATTTTATATTCATATCCGGTTGACAAAGCACGAATCCCAAAATGCCGTTAATGCAAGGGATAAGGTAATGCGTGTGTATTTAAAAGATTTTGCCCCTTCGATTAATGAACACCTGCGTTTAACCGCCAGAATATCTGTTGCACGCTTAAGTGAGTCATTCACCCGGATAACGGTGTAATCATCACATTTAATGGGTAGCAGGCCTCAAATCACCATTAATGCATCTGCAATATCCTCTTAGCGATTGGATCCGCAGCCACTTTTGAAAATTAATCTTGGCACGCTTCAAATGATATATCTATCCCACCGTGAAGCGTTATTGCTATTATGTTGTTACGATTTCTCTTGCAATTGTGTAGGATTCGGATTTTGAGAGAAGCTTAAGCATGATGGGGAAAAGATCCAAGAGGGCTACGGGCTCTGCTATTACACCTGTAGTAGGTCAAGCAGCCGTAGATAAGAAAAAAGGCCTCATTTCAGATACTACATGCACTGGTCTTAACAAGACTACATGGCAGGGCACATATAATCTATTAGAGGCCGAACAACCACAAGTTTCAGTGACAGTGGCTACTGCGGACCCACTCAAAAAGTCCGACGCAACTCTCAAAGAGTTGGCCGATTCCTTTCTTCACAGAATAGCCGCCAGAGAGCAAGTCCTTCCCTACACTGATGTAGTGCGATGGGCAATTGAGGAAATTCCAATCATTGACAGAACGTTCCACACAAGAGACGGACGGATTTTCGGGTCGTTCAAGCCAGAGCACCTGAGGGAAATGTATCATTTGCCTGAGCCAGAGAAAATCTACAACAAAGACTTCGTGGAGAAGTTTGCAGCTGAAAATGAAGTACCATCTGAGCCCATTCGGGATTGGAGGCAGAACCCGGCCAAACACAAGCACGAAAGCTCGGGTAAGTACTCCGTCGATTCCTTGGCTTCTCCCTATTGCTATGCGGGAATTATGATGTGTAGGCTATGGGGATTACATGATTCTGCCAATTTTGATATAGAAATGGTTCCCCTAATGGAAGCAGCTGTTAATAGTTTTATCATGGATTGGGCCACCATTCTTTCTGATAAATTGACTGTAGCTGTTCGGGATTTTAGAGCTAAATCTGTAGTCACCGAAAGGAAAATCCCCCATTTTATTATAGTGCCTACATTATGGATACATTATGTTTTAACTCTGATTTTCCCATCCTCGGTTGGAGATGGACCACCCAAGACCCTTCGCCCATTCATTTGTATCATCGGAAATTGTGGAAGTCCTCTTACAAGGACCATTTGTATCAAATTTGCAATGGTTTTATGGTTCCCATTCATTATTCCATTTTTGATCGACCTATTCCCAAAATCTCCTATCTCGCTTCCTTCGACTTACCAGCTGTAGCAGGATGGTTTGGAGAAGAGCACTTTACCTATATTAGGGTTTATGGAAGCCAAGCCAAACCGCATGTTCTCCCTCTATATGTTCCAGAAAAACTGTTAGCCCGAGAGATATCCTACCAAATTATGGCTGAGAGTGTAACCCAAACACTCAAGAAAGAGAAGAAGAGGGGCTGGCCCTCTTTTCCCTTGAGGATGGGTGTTTTTACTCTGCATAATCTTCAGCATGCAGAAAAGGAGGCTATAAAGATGCAAGCTTTATCCCTGCCCACTATGCCAGCCAGACTCTATGATCCACATAAAACTGCCTACAATGCCCTAGAACAGGCCAAACTGACTAAGATTGACCATCAAGAGGATGAGTTTGATGACCTGTTCGCAGCTGCTGATTCAATCAGCCAAACCAAGCAGCTTGCCAAGATGAGATACAATGATGAGAGTTTAACTGAGTTCAATAAACTTAGAGAGCAGAGGTTGCAAACTCTGCCTCTGGATTTATCGTCATTAACCTCAGCGTCCTCCTCAAGCGAGCCTGGTCAGAAACAGACAAGCCAACCTCCTGTTATAAATAAAGAACAAAATAAACAACAGGAGGAAAGACAAGAAAAGCAGCAGGCAGAGAAGCAGAGAAAGGAGCAAATGGATAAGCAGCAGAAAGAGAAGAAGGAACAGGAACAGAGAAAGCAGAAGCAGATGGAGGAACAACGGAAGAAGGAAGAAGAAGAAAAACAAAGGAAAGAACTGGCAGATAGGCAGAGAAAGGAGTTAGAAGAACAGCAGCAGAAAGAGTTGGAGGAGCAAAAGAGGTTGGAACAAGAAAAGGAGAAGAGTAAATCCCAGACCTCCATAGATCCTGAATTGCTGAAACAATGGAATCAATTCGATTCCATTATCAGTGGAAAGGAAGGCTCCAAAGACGCACCAGACACCACTTCTTCTCAGGTTCTAAGCGGAACCAGCGGCCCACCCACTTCAAAGGATCTCGAGGTAATCACCAAAGACCCTTCCAATCAGATTGTGCTCCAGGTGGAAGATATTCCTCCCCTGGACGTTTTCTACAGCCCTAGGCTCAAAGCAGTTGTTAAGCGCTCAAGGAAGAGACGAAGGCTTGATCAACCTTCCATCTTCCCTGAGCAGACAGTCACGGGGAATGTAGTCTGGAAGGAAGAATTGGACCCCTCTGATGATCTAACCAAGCTATCGCAGTATGCGGGAGCTTATTCTGCAGCAACTATTGATAAAGCATCGGAGGTAAGTCTTTTGTTAAAGACTAAGGACCAGGAGATTTGTGCATTGCAAGCAGAAGTAGCCGAGGCGCGAAACAAAGCAGCACAGGTAGAAGAGCAGTTGCTGGCGCAACAGCAAGAAAACAATGTATTAACCCAGCAACTGCAGACTGAAAAACAGAGGATTGATCAGAGCGCAATCCAGAAGCAGAAAGAATTAACGGAGGCATTGGCACAATTGAGAGCGGCAAACGAGCTAATGACGAAGTCAAAGGATGAGCAAATCGCTCGACTATTAGCACAGCTCGAAGATATCAAGGGCACTAAGAAAGTCGAAGATTTCAGAGCAGAGGCAGCTCAAATAAATAATGCATTAATCTCTCAGGTTAGACTCTTGTGCCAACAACTAACTGAGGCTGAGCCATTATGTGAAGTATCTACAGCAGTATGTCAGCAAATTGAAAAAGCCAGAAATGAGCTAGATCAGACCGAAGAAACCATAACCTCATATCTTGATTGGCAAGATACTGATGTGGGGAAAGAAGCAAACTTGCCTAGGATCTATGAGCCATTCAAAGACATACTCTTCACGGAATGGAACACTCAGATGATGAAAGCGGAAAGGGCAGCTTCAAGGTGTAAAATGATTGCCAACAATATGATTGATTTGGTCAACAATACACTCTATTGGGCCAACATGATCTCTCAGTGTACACCTGGAAGCATAACCACGACAAACATGATTGAACAAACAAGTTATCATGGACTGGAGGAAAAGAGAAAGTTAATCGCTGGAGTAAAAACTTTAACCTCCGACGCATATTGGCTCTTTCTAATCAAGCCGCACACTCAAAGGTCGGCTCTTAAGTGTTTAACAGATGCTCTCAAGTGCCTAATCCCCGACTTTCAGGATGCCACATATGATGCCCAGCTCACGTCGCGTCTCAACACTCCACCGGAAGTACAGCCAATGCTGGCGATATGTCAGTTGAGGTTTAAAGGCAAAGAGCCCACCGAATGAAGCATTGCTGCCGACTGCCAGATCGCCAAGAAAGATGGAGAAATAGTTATTGATGCCAATTTAATAGTTTTTCAGTTTTTCTTAGATATTTAGATTAGATTAGTATTTATAGACCCTTTCATTGTTTTGGAAAGGGTCGTAAAATTTTGTAATAGACTTAAAGGCTGAAGTTTGCACTACTGTGCTTCAGCCTATATTCTTTTGTGAAACTCGACCGATAGTCCTTAATTTGACGAGAAGGCTGTTTTATGCATTTGTGCACTATTGTCTCTTGTTTGGAATGCTTTCTGGTTTGAAGGAAGGACTGCGACATAGCGATTTACATAATGGATTGTTGAGCAGCTTACATGGTACTTTTATCTGCATCTGTCCTCTCTCCTTTCATATGAATTGCTGTGTTATTATCTTTTGCTATTGTTGAATACATGTATGCATTGTAACAGCAAATCTTCATTTCATTCCACTATTGGATGTTTTGTGATATGCCTTTCTTTTAATCATGCATGTAGCAATGATATGAATGACAATGTGTAGTAATTCGCTATTATCGCTCTGCATAACTAATTATGCAGAGCAATCTTAAATGGTTTAAACGTCTATGCTTTAGTGTTAGAGTCATCTATATGCCTGCCTTAAAGCACAGATTATCAAACGCTACGCTTGGAAAGATTGATAAGTCCCGGGATTAGATTATAGTTAATATATATTTCGCTGATAGTTTTAGTTGTTCCCTTATCACTATCATACCTCATAAGTTACTCGTCCATCCCACTTTTATCCATTATTGGGAAACTGGTCCCATTATCCCCAGTTGGAGCCACTATTCCAAACGGAAAAGGAGCTGTACTAACTAAGGTCCGGACCGGTGGTTTCCCCTTTGTTGTGGCAGCGATTTTCGAGGCCTCAACAAACCCCCTATTACATACTCTCTCTTTTCCCTCAAATTCTACTACTATCTCCCTCCCTATCTCCTTTCTCTCTTCCCTCCTCACATCTCCCACTCACTATCTCTCCATCTCTCCCTTGTCACTCCCTCTCTCTCTCCACCTCTATCTCTCTATTTCTTTGTTCTTCCATCTCCTTCTCTCTCTTCCCACCAACTCCATCTCTCTCTCCCTCTCTCTCTCAAATATTATCTCTCTTCCTCCCTCTCTCCCCCTTTATCTTCGACCTCCCTCTATTTGTCCCCCCCATATCTCTCTGTCTCTATCCAACTCTATCACTATCTCCCTCCCTCTCCCCCTCTCTTCCCACTCCATCTCTTTGTCACCCTCTTTATTCACTTTCTCCCCATATCTCTCTCCTCTCCTCTCTCCCTCACTCTCTCATGATCTCTCCATTTTCACTCCCTCCCTCTCTCTACCTCTATTTCTCTATGTCTTTTTTCTTACCCCTCTCTCTCTCTCTGTATATATATATATATATGATAGAGAATTGTCACTATATAATCAATTATATATGTAATGTCTAATATATTTTACATTTTAATTTTTTATTGTGAAACTAGTTATGGTTTTTGGGCATGTAGTATTGATAAGGGATGGTATTGGCATGTGGTACTCTAACAAAACCTATATTGTAAGTTTATTGTAATTATTGAGTTTTTATGTAGGAGTAAAATTGTAAATTGTAGAATTACAAAGAGTTACTAACCACCAAAATTTATGCAAGTTATTTTTCTTGAGTAAGCAATTTCCCCATAGCATAATTTCTTACTTGACTTGGAGAGAATAAGCTACCCCACAATACAAAATTACGTTTTAAATTTTATTATTTTTTATTACTTTTAACTTTTTATTACAAATTTACAACATCCGGAGCTCTATATTACTTTTTAATCTTTTATTATTTTTCAATTACCCAACATATAAATGTTAAATTTTACAAATATTAAACGACTCCTATCATTTGCACCCACCCATCTACTCCTATAGTGTACTACCTCTTGGCGCAATCATATGTGCCAGAAAGAATTTAGAACTTCACAACATTGACCGATATTGGAAGTTGAATCCCATAAACAAATAGTCATCTCCAACGCCTTTTTATCACTTGAACAGTTATCCGCGGTGTAGCTCGAGTAACCTACTTCAGAAAACAAGAAGTCACGCTAGCATTGCTAACAATTGTTGTAATATGTTCATCCTCCTTGGCAGAATGAGAAATATGGCCATAAAAATCTTTGATATTGACCTCGCAGAAGAGGTATGGAAGCTAGTACTGAGATAAACACCGACATGCTCTGGATTTGTAGTGGAATGATCAAATTGACCTTCGACATCTTTTATTGGAATCAATCATGGGTGTGACAAAAAACCGATAGTGTAAACTATCTTCCCCTCCATTAATCAAATATAATATTACATATATACAGGAGTATTGTCTCAATATAGAAAAACTATCTTGGACCCATAATCTGTTGGTTGAGAGAATATCTCAACCACATACAAATCTAGGAACAGAGTTAGGAACAAACTCCTCTACATAGAAATAATCACAACTGAGACAAGTAGGAATTACATATTCCAACACACCCCCTTAATGAGTACTTGTCTCGATATCAATCTACAAAGTCTAGTTCTGGTATACTCTAACAATTACACGTTGTACCTTTTTCATGCAGACATTGTCAAATTCTCGATGTCCAAATAAAGGAACAACCATCCACCAGAATGCATGGGTGCCAACCGCTACAACCGCCAGTGTACTAGGATGCCCTTCACATACATGGTTCATCCAACTTCTTGATTAACTTTCTTTGACTTGGTCCTTTACACTTTGAGATTATTTCACATCACAATTCCCCCACTTAATCGAAGTCTCAATTCTCCGATTACATATAAAGCCTAGATATGAGTACACCTGCCACCCTCATACCTACCGAGTGGTTGATTCCACAACTTGATGTCATTAGGGAACATATAACAAAGTGGTATGCACACCTCTCTAGGTCTTACAACCATATTCCGTTTTCATATATTCCAAGCTTAAGAAGATACTAGGTACATAAAACATTTCAATGACCACAACTGACCATTACAAAGCAATCTATGACATGTAGATTTTCTATAATTACAATGTGTGACTGATAATACATCATGATCGTGAGTATATTCCACAAATTCACACAAACTTTTACTTAGTTGTCCATCATCATTTAATTTCTAGTGTCATTGTTGCACAAAATACAATATTTGTTGCACTTCAACCTCATTATCCACCATGGAGTGTCTTTGCATCCTCTTTATTTTCTGGTTCAATTGTTGTCTTAGATTCACCTGTGCGCGATTTGTTAGAGTCGCTAATTCTAACAAAACCACTCCATTGAGTTAGCGAAACTCAATGTAAATACTTCTAATTCCAAAACATTTATAAATACCTCTTCTTTGGAGTTTCTAAAAATGCAGTCATAATCATTTTAATAAATTACATTTCTACATTGAGTTGATCAAACTAAATTATTTATCTTATGAAACTCCAAATAAATTCACAAATTTTTATTTTAGCACAACAGAAAATTTCTAGGTTAAATTTCGAGCGGAACAGACCACTACCTTTCCTCTCTGGACTGCATGGAAGGATCTAATGGAAATTGCATCATACATAGTTGGCTCTACAATCATACTGATTGATCCATAGTGAAATATTGATACCTCTTGGATCAGCTCCGCATCATGCTCAAATTGGTTTAATTAGCATCCCAAGAAATTTTGATATCATTCCAGAGCTCGGAAATCTTAATTACAGTGCCCTTATCGACACCAATTGGATTTATGTTCAACACTTCGTCCAAGACACATAAAGACCACACTCGGACCCATTCGCAAATCTCTGCCAACAGAATCAGCGCATCAAGTCAAATCTTCTCACCACACCAGTCGGCTCCATGTTCACACAGATCCATGCTCTCAGCTCCACAGATCCGAGTATCTCCACAAATCTAGTCGGCTCCAGAGTTCCATGCTCAATCACTGCGAATTTCAACAAGAAGAGAACACACCCAAAATCGGCAACTGACAGATCCAAGAGAGGTCGAGGAAAACCCGGCGTGAAGTGATAGACATACAACACAATCTGCTTGGCTCATACTTCGCAGCTTCAACGCGTCTCCATCTCACGGATGGTCATTCATACAGCGACGACAACATTCCGCTATAATTTGGCATGGTCCAGTAGCTCCAAAAATTCATTCACATGCATGGCGCATAGAGACAAATATCACAACGCCACCCACTCGACCACGCTACACTGTCGGCTCCTCAGTAGTCACAGGATCTGCGCAATCCAAGCAATCATATCTCTCCTAATCTGCCTATGATTATGCCGATCTCGATTTCCATAGGTCCCACCTCCGACAGCCATCCACGACCATGACGCAGTCAACGGGCCAACTCAGTCCACGTCAACTCAAAGCAGCGCCCTGTCCACTGGCTCCGCTACACTGCTTCTCTACACTTCCATGATCAGCTCACATGGTAGGTCGACTCTCCACAAAAATGTTTAACCTGATTCGCAGAGATTAGATGACGGCATCAGAGGCGGCGGGATCTGTTCACGGAGCTACTGTATCCTCCTACGGGATTATTCTACATCACTCAGCCTGTGTAGATGGCTCATCAAGGCATGCACAACGTCCACCATCTATCAAGTGCAACTGAGATTCGACAGACAACACGATTCACAGAAAACACGATTCTCCCAAAACAGCCACACTAGGAGTTTTCTCCAACTGGATGCATCTCTTCTTCCACATAGAAGGAATAAGAAATGGACAAACAAATAAAACATAAATTGACAAACAAACATTGACCAAATTCGCTATGTCCCTCGAACCAGGATGTGCCAAGCCCAGGAGGGCCAGGCCCTCAGGGCTATGGTACCATGATAAAAAACTGATAGTGAAAACTATTTTCCCCTCCATTAATCAAATATGATATTATATATATATATATATATCATATATATATAATAAGAGTATTGTTTCAAGATAGGAAAACTATCTTGGACACACAAGTTGTTGTCTAATTGAATATCTCAAGTACACATAAATCTAGAAACAGAGTTAAGAACAGACTCCTCCAAATAAAAATAATCACAACTAAAACAAGTAAAAATTACATATTCTAACAGGGTGCCCGTGCACCTCTTTTTTCATCATTCAAAACCGTATTAACTTTATATTAAGGGCTCATGGAATTGATGACTTTGATTGAAGTGGAATTCCTTACTTGACAAATTGGACTGCCATTTCCATTATTGGCCTTTATGGTTAACATGCGACACTTTTAGAAATTACGAAACACTAAACATGTACTTTCCCATTTGGTGGATTAGACTGCAAATCAAATTATTAGCAATTTTCCACTGTTGTGAATTTGTGGCACTTTAAAAAATAAGAAACCAAAAATATGCACTCTACCTAGGATACTGAAATAATTACATCATTCATATCCATATCAGTGATAGGCTACTGAGACATAGTGTTTAATGTTAATTGATGGTTTCTAATCACAACCTCTATGCCTTTTGTCGGAACAATCAATGGCATTCAAAAATATATTAAAGCCATATGACTTATTTCCAAGCCAAAAGGCAGCGTGGCATTTTGAAAATTTATTTTATTTTAACCATCTCACAATTAATGTTGAACTTATCCCCGTTGCATATTTCGGAATATCCATAGTTCCAAAGAACATCAACAACGTCAATTGACATGTGTCCATTGGATTCTGGGATATTTCTAGAATAAGGATGCCCCACAATTAATAACTCATTGGATTCTGGGATATTTCTGGAATAAGGATGCCCCTAATTAATATTAGACAAGGTTTATGTTTGATTAAAGAAGTCTTTTTGAATTGATTAAAATTTAATTACTAGCAATTGTATCACATGTTGTAAAGCGGAAGCTTAGGAAAGAGTAGTACAAAAGATAGAAGTAAAAAATTTATGCAATTTTATTTTTCCTAATCAATGTTTCTGTGAGAAAAACTTTGAAATTTAAACTTTACAATTTCACTAGGATTATAATTGTATATGATGGGTTTATTGTTAAAATTACTCTATTTAAAATTAGGAGAGTGTTTTATTGAATTCTTCATCATTTTCAATATACATGATCTATTATAAATTTCAATGGTTAATGTTAATATACATATAGATATTGAGTGTAATATCTACATTCCAACTATATCAATTATAACACCTACAACATTTGTATCACAAACATTGATTTACTAAAATAAATCCAAATAGGTACACCAATTGATTCCTTAATTGTTTATGTAATTTAGGTATAACTCTTCGAGATAATACAACAAAGAACTAGCCAAAACCAAACCATTGTAATGAAGAGAATGATGCTTTTAAAACTTTGTCCAAACCAACATGCATGTCATCTTCTCAATGGTAAACTTGTCAATAAATTCATAAAAGAATTCAAAACCAGACAGGATGGAGATTGAATTAGTAGAATTTGAAGTGTTATCAACAACAGAGAGATGTATCCAAGGAATGAATTTTGCAACTGTGCACTTAGCACCATCAATAACACTCCTAATCCATGAAGGTAAACCCATTAGCTTGTCACATTATTTTCCAAATGCCATTCCAACTCTTAATTAGGAACTAAATACACCCTTTTGGAAGCAATAGAGGCTGAATAAACCAATATTCTTCGAATTTGATATACTATTCGGTAACTCAGGCATCTCCTCATTCCTCAATTGCATTGAAATAGAGACCTCTGAATGAAATAAAGACTCCACTGATTCTTCACTTTGAATTCACACGTATCAACCAATGAGTACATCTCTAATAGTTGTATCTTTACATAACATTGTAATTATCCCACTACTTTCACGGAGAAACAAAATCCAAAAATCTCTTGCCTAAATCCTGATTGAATTATGAAAGATGTAGGATTAAAGTGATCGAGGCAATTATCTAGCAATGTATCCACACACTCAAAAGTTATTTTTCTCAGCTCCAGTGCATCATCGACATTGTTCCTGGAAGGACCAAGATCAATTATCCCTATCTGTTACACTAAAAAATGTCACCATGACCACTTACAGTTAGTATGACTCAAATCAACAGTCATGCTACCCTCTTAGGCAAGTCTTATGCCTCTGTTATCCATCTCAAACTCAAAGAAGAGAGAAAGTCTTGTAAAAAATATGTTTATCTCTGGGGTCGCAGGTTCTCTCTAGCCTCACCTGCGGGGACGCTGACCATGTTCACAAAAGGTGCGTCCTTGGACGCTCTGTATGTTAAGGGACAGGTGCGTCCTTCTGTAAAAGGCAAAATGCGCGAGTTTCATCTTAAAAGAGTTACTTGTGGTTACTTCTAGAACTTTCTAGAGGTCGGTTTGATGATTTGGATGCGCCTCCAGTTGGTTCATGTATCTCTATTAAGGGGGAACTTATCCCATCAATAAGGGAGCTATCCCACCCAAAGAGGGGGATTATCCCATTGATGGTGGACCTGAATAACCTCTTTACAGCACTATAAATAAAGACATTGAGCCAGAGGGAGGGGAGGTTGAAGCTATACATTTTCTTTGGGTAAATGCTGCAGGAATTAGGACTCCCATTTAGAACCTTGTGAGGAGAGATTGTCTTTGCTTGATTCTACTTGGAAGTGGGTGAGCTTTGTCAAAGTAGAGGAAAACCCTTGATGGACCCTGGGAGGAACTTTCACAACACCAAGGCCAGGTTGTAAGAGTTTCTTTGTTTCGTTATTAATACAAACTGGTTTATTTTTCTCAATAGCTTGTGTTAATGAGTTATTTCATGTGTTCCTTGGTCTGCATGTTGAATATATCTTTTATTATATGAAATGCAAGTGCTTGGTAATTGTTTGATTGTTTGTGGTTGCAGGAATTGACTTGAAGGAGGAGCTCATCCGGATCGGCAAGGACGGACTACAACAACCGCGTTTTGGAATAAGGTAAGCCTAAACACTTGTAGTTTTCATGTTTTAAAAGGTATATTTAGAGAAAGATCACTCCATTTTGTCTTGTTTGTCGCTAGAGAGTTTAGACTCCTAGGGAGGTCAGTTGTGTCCGCACAAACAACTTTTTCCGCCACGACAAATTGGCGACTCCACTGGGGAATCCATTAATGAGAGAGTCTTTTCCTTTGTGTGAACTTTGCTCTGTGAAAATCACTTTTATTTTCTGGTTTTTGACTGTGAGAATTAGTATTTGGGTGGCTTAGCTTCAGATTTAGTTAGATTTGGTTTTTCTCAACTTTTCCAGAAGGACGCACCCTCTTAGTACTGCACAGTGCGTCTTTGGACGCGCTGTTGCCGTTTGCACAGAGCGGGCCCGCACCTGTTGTAACGGGTTGCCTGCGTCTTCCTGTAAAATTTAGGAAAATTCCACTTTTCGCTTTAATTGCTTTTAGATTTTGATTTTTCTTAGTGTTTTCTACCCAGATCCTTTAGTACCCTGTCAAGAATTTTCACCTGAACTTGTTTTGTGAGCTTTGAGTGTTTTAGTGGATTTCAACGAAGTTTAGGCCTAGGGTTTGATTTTTCAATAGGTCCTGTAGTGACTTTGACGGTAGAAAGTTGTCTAGCCTTAGATCTCTCTGGTTAGTCAGCCTTCTTAGAAGTCGGGCCTGTCGTAAAGTCTCCTTGTGTGAGCAGCTTGCCATTTAAGTTGTTTTGGGTCAAATTTCGAATTACTTGTTTATAAAGTGTTGATTTCCATTTTACAAAAGAACAAAAAGATTAGAATTTTGTTTTGACTAGTTTTTGGTTCTGCAATAAGCTAGTCCTTGATTTGATTGTGATCAAGTAAAACACCTTAGAATAATCATTGTTAGTTTTGGCCTCGTTAAGATTGCTTAGAGTAAATTTACCTTTTAGTTTGCTTATGAGTGCATTTTCATAGATTTTAAGAGTTGTTAAGATTGATTTTTGTTACCTTAGATTTATTTGCTTTATTAAAAGAAAAATACAAAAACATCTTCTTTAAAAGTCTTCTTTCAAGTAGCTTTTTGTTTTTGAAAGAGAAAAAGAGTTTTTTCGTGCATGTAAAGAGCGGTCATGTTTTTTATGCTTGGAAAAGACAAACGAATTGTTTCTTTGATTGTCTTCAATTAAGAAGTTGCTTTTATAAAGATTGCATTCTCTCAACTTTTTAGTTAAGCAATTCATCGAAAAAGTAAAGTAGTGGGTAAATCATCCTAGGTGCATTTTGTAGTGGTTTCGAGTCGAGTCAACACACCACTGGTTTCACTTCCATCACCTTTTGACTTAAGAAACAACCTTAAAAGTAACGCTTAAATTAAAATCAATCTAGTAATTTTTATTTTTCTAGGGCTCTGAAACACCAACATAGCTTAGGCTAGGGTCTTGGAGTAGGTGAGTACTTAACTCTCCAAGACTACAAAACCAAACAGATAGTTTATCTTGAGTAGATTAAATCCAATTGTTTCAGTTATACTCTGGGAAAGCTCCTCTTAAAGGAGAAGCACGAGCTCGTGTCCGAACCAGTGAGGGGATCATTCCTCCCTCGTTGGGAACGACGCCAGACAGTACGTATTACAAACGGTAAACCTCGGATTAACCATTGTCGAGGAGCCAGGGGTCACTTATCGGTAAACCTTGGATTGTTGTCAAGGAGCCGGTAAGGGGATTGGAGCTTGCTACTCTGCCCTTGCGTGCTGTCGGAGTTTAGACTGTTCCCCCAGGTGTAATTGTTGTGATTGGTAACTTTAGTGACCATAATCTTTAGGGTTCTACCGAGGTGACGGTGGAGGGAAGGTCCCACTGTACCTGGAGCAGACGTCGGTTATACTCACTTGGATTTTCGGGGGGTTCACTTCACTTCGAGACGGTTAAAGTGGAGGAACTTGTGCCGGTCTATTCATTAAGCAGGTTGCGGGGTAACTGTTCCACCCGCCATTTCTGTACTGAATCCTGCGAGGTTGGGCCTAATCACCAACTAGCGCTTTTGGTCCGGAAGACTACTGTTTGTGTGTGGTTTGACGCTCTAGATTATTTAGGCGTGTGCTTCAAATTTGTTTGCTTCTTTAGAAGACTTTAGGTGGTTTGATTTGAAATTTTTACTTTGTTTTCGTGTGTTGTAGTTAAAAATCTTTAATTGTGGCGGAATTACCGAGACAGTCCCGTAGACTTCGGGCCAGTCTCCTGAAGTTGTTTCTGTGGCCGAATTGTTGAGAAGATCCCGTAGACTTAGGGGATCCCCTCCTCGAGACGACCCGGGTAATTTAGAAGGGTTAAAGGTCCTTGTAACTCCTCCTAGTGACAGTAGAGTAGGTTCACCTGAAGAAGGAGAATCTTCCTTGGTAGTCCATCCAGATTACCAAAGTTTAGAAACAGGTTACAATCCCGAAACTGTTACAGTTTCCGAGCTTGCTGGTAGTTTTTCATCTGCCAGTGAAACAGGCGAAGAACCTGAAATTTCTGAACCTGTTACTCCAACTTCTAGTGTCCCTGATTCACCGAGAATAGAAAGAATTATCACCGAAAATCTACCTTCTGGTTTGATTGCTATAGAAGAACTTGCTCCAGAAGAAGATATAGGTGTCTCTCACCTTGAAGGTCAACTTACTATTGATCTAAGGGAGCGTGAATCCATCTTTTACAGTCCTCCTAGAAGTACTTCTTGGTACCTTGCGTTAACCAATTTTTTAGACAACTCAGTCGGTTTTTCCACACCTCGTACTCCTTTTCCACCGGAGGTATTCATACTCCTGTAAATATGTCTGGTCAGTCGTCTGTGTTTACACAAAGTCCTGAATCTTTTTTACACGGCGGTCCTTCTGTCCCCACTGGGTATCAGTCACTTTCTGGTACCTTTGCGGGGGCATCTCCTCAACCCATTGATCATGGGTTATTTGCTGGAAACAGTGGTAATATACCATTGGGTGTAGGAGACATTTACATGATGTCAGGTTCAGTTCCCGTTTCCCAACCTCAAGGTGGCCAATTACCGCCTGGGGGGCAACCGCAGTTAACGCCTGGGGGGCAACCTCAAGGTACACAAATTGTGTCTGGGGGCAACCTCAAAGTCAGTATGTACCTATGGTGCAATACTTACCTCAAGGTCAACCTCAGCCTCAATATGTACCCCAAGGTCAACCTCAGTATCAATATCAACCTCAAGGATGGCAACCTCAAGGATGGCAACCTCAAGGGTATCAACCCCAAGTTATCAACCTCAAGGATACCAACCTCAAGGTCAAGGTCAACCCCAGTATCAGTATTTACCTCAAGGTTATCAACCTCAAGGTCAATACTCAAGTCAAGGTTATCAACCGCCTCAAGGTCAGTCATATGTTCCAAGTATGGGAACTGCACCTTACAATTATCAATCCTACCCTCAATCTGGTTATGGATCTCAGTACCCTCAACCTGTTACGGGTCAGTACCCTGGAATGTTAGTGTGGGATCCCTCACAGGGTCAACAGGTGTTGCAGCCAAGTGTACAGATGCTTCCTCAAGCTGGACAACCCGTAGTTTCTGGTCCAACCCAGCAACCGCAACCTGTCCAGCCCAATGTTCAAGCTTCTGTAGCTTCGGTAGTTACTCAGCCGGCAATTGCACCTAGTACTCCATCTCAAACGGCTGCTGCAACTACCGCTACATCTACCATACTTACTTCTGGAGTATCGGCGGCTCCAGTTTCTACTGTCCCTGTTACCGCACCTCAGACATCTTTACCGTTGTCTGGATCTACGATTCAAACCACGGTCCAGATGCCTGTAGGTCAGCCTGGTATAAGTACGGTTGTGACTACTCAACCTCAATTTGTTCAACCTCCGTACCAGGGACAGTACCAACCTGGGCAAGCTGTCCAACAACCGGTTTACCAGTATCAACCGTATCCTGGGTACACTTATCAACAACCTCAACAACCCCAGTACGGTCCGGTTAATCCTGGTTTTCCAGGAGGATATAATATCCCAAATGCGACTCCTGTTCCTAGTTATCCTGGATATCCTCCTCCTGGGGCTGGTATTGTGACCCAGAGTTTTAGAGATCCTAACCGGCAGTTACCATTTATTGCAACTTTAGATTTACCCGACTTGACGCGCCTAACGAACGATCCAATTCAATATCTTCAGTTCTGGCCGCCAATGCCAAATAAGTTGCCCAGTGATATACCCAAGTTCGAAGGTAAGTCTGGAGAGGATCCGTCCAATCATGTGATGACTTACCACCTCTGGTGTGCTTCGAATTCTATCTCAGATGATTCCATCCGCTTACGTCTTTTCCAGCGTACACTCATTGGTCTCGCGGCCAAGTGGTACATTGAGTTACCACGGGCCTCTTTTTACAACTTTAGCCAGTTAGCTACCTCGTTCTTAACTCACTTTCAGTTGCCGGTCAGATACGATAACGGCACGGAGTTATTAACTTCACTAAAACAATCGACGTCCACGTATATTTCTGATCACATTCATGAGTGGAGACGTCGAAGGAGATTAGTGAAAGTTTTTATCCCGGACCAAATCTTAGCTGAATGGTTTGTCAAATCATTATTACCGAAGATTACTGAAGATGTCGCTAAGGCCGGAGTAGTTACTGAGGAGCAAGTCATTGCTCAGGCACAATACCTTGACTTAGTTTACACTCAGTCGGGTACGTTACACGAGAAGATTCCGGATCTTCCAAAGTCGAATCAAATCGCTGCTGCTCCTTCGGGATCTCATGCCGCTGATGGTATGATTGGTATCGTGACTACGAAGAGTAAGAAGAAGTCTTCCAAGGCCTCCAATACTCCAATTATCACTTTGCCTGATTCTCCGACAGGAGAGTCTTCTCCTCCTGAACTTACCGCCGACATTCACGCTGTAGAGTCATCTACGGCCAAATCAAAAAACGGTGGAAAGAAGAAAGGAAAGAAGAAGGCTAAAGCAGACAAGGCTCCAAAGGAGAAAACTGAAAAGTCGGAAACCAATGACGAAAAACGCAAACCTCGATATCCTTGTCTTATTTGTGAAGAGGATCATTTTACGAGAGATTGCCCTCATCGGGCCGAGGTTGTAAAAATAGTCAAAGGTTCTCCCACTCCTGCTGTGTTAAAGAATCCATTTCCAGAGCAGGAGAATAAGATGATAGGTTCTTCTTCGAATGCCAGTGAAGAACCCATTTTGATGATGTCTCATGTGAGGATTGCGACTCGATCGCAAGATTATGGTAGTAAGGCTCCTGTTGATGGCAAGGAAGCAGAATCTTCTCACTCTAACCCATCAACCTCAGCTCCTGGTTCCGATCCACTACAGATCGAAAAACCTAACCCAGACTTAGTGATTAAGCCGCCCGCCAAGGGTGTACTTCGAAGGTCTGCTTTCAATCCACATGCGAGAGCAGCCCAGAATTACAACATTGTTGAGGACTTAGCTGTTTCACCTTCAGCAATGTCGGCACTCGAAGTGCTGCAATCATGTCCAGCACAACGGAAATTGCTTTTGTCGGCTATTGGAGCTGTCGATGTTCAGGACCCGAACCTAATGATCTTTGATCTAGAAAATAGTACACCACGTCTCCCCATCAAATGGCTTTCCAAATTCCAGTGATAGTCAAAAACAGGCCTATTCATCGGACTGTGATTGATGAGGGAGCTTCTACGTGTATTATGTCGATTCAATGTTGGAGATCGCTTGGTTCTCCTTCGTTGAACCAATCCCCCACCATCCTTAAGGCCTTTGATGGCCGTGGGTTCCGTCCGTTTGGTATTCTACAAGAATTGCCTATAGGGGTTGAAGGTAAAACCGTTAGTCTGGATGTGGAAGTGGTTGATGCCCCTCTAGACTACAACCTTCTTTTGGGTCGAAGTTGGTCATATGCTATGACAGCGGTCGTTTCATCGGTCTTCAGAGTAATTAAGTTTCCACATAACGGTAAGATCGTGACTATTGATCAGCTGACATACTTTTCATCCGACCCAGCCTCTTCAGAGAGTATCCAGCATGTTGGTAAAACGACAATCCCTTATAGGGATGTTGGTGTAGGTTTAGTTAAGGATTCCGGTTTACTGGGAACTTTTCCTCTCCCTCCACTCAGCGCAGATCCTTCGTTTGCAACCATTCATATGATTACATCAGAAAACATTATTTATGATGATCCTTGGTTCGTCCCATCTGACTCTGAGATAGACTCACTCGGTGATGTTATGCCTTTGAGTCCATATGAAATTGCTTATGAAGCTCTCATGTCTTTTACTGACTTTCATTCAACCGAAGTCGACCAAATGAATGTGGTCAGTGAAGAGTCACTTTTCACCTCACCCTTAGAACGGATAACGTTTCCCGAAGTCGTGTCATCTGACGAACAACTTCGCGAAATCCTAAGTGTAGACGATCTACCATGGGAAGATCTCCATCACAGATCTTCGTTTTTACCTAAGGATGATGCATTTGAAAATGATTTTTCATCTATCTTTACCGCTGAATATGTCAAAGACGCTCAGGATCCAACGAAACATTCTGATTCAGAGCTGAATTTAGGGAATATTTCTCGTACTATTCCCATTGATATTTCAGTGAAGCCCGGAATCGAGGAAAACATTCATATAGGTGCCGCATGTACTGAAGAAGAAATCCAAACTTACAAGGCCCTATTCCAAGAATTCCGCGACGTGTTTGCCTGGTCTTACGAGGAAATGCCAGGAATTGATCCTGCCATTGTTATTCATGAAATAAAGACCTACCCGGATGCTAAACCCGTCCGGCAACGGTTGCGTCAAATTCACCCTCGAAAAGCGGCTGCGATTAAAGCAGAAGTCGAAAAGCTGTTGAAAGCAGGTTTCATTTATCCGATCCCGTTAACGGATTGGGTATCGAATATTGTTCCGGTCAACAAGAAACAAGGAACAATAAGAATCTGTATCGACTATAGGGATATAAATCGAGCTTGTCCAAAAGACAACTATCCTACGCCTTATATCGATCAAATTATTGATGATTGTGCCGGAAGTGAAATGTTTTCCTTCATGGATGGTTTTTCGGGCTATAATCAAATCAATATTCTACCTGCCGACCAACCAAAAACGGCATTCATTTGTCCATGGGGGACATTTGCTTATTGCAAGTTACCTTTTGGACTTAAGAATGCCGGGGCCACTTTTCAACGGGCGATGTCTTATGCATTTCATGATATCAAGCACATTGTGCAACCCTATCTCGATGATTTGCCTGCTCATTCTTTACATCGAGCTGATCACCTTGTCCACCTACGAGCAATCTTTATGAGGTGTAGGCATTATCGAATTCGGTTGAATCCCCACAAGTGTGTTTTCTGTATAGAAACAGGTCGATTGCTGGGATTTGTTGTTTCAAAAGCCGGCATTCGCGTCGATCCCTCGAAAGTCGAGGCTATCATCAAATTGCCTCCTCCTTCGAGTTTGCGCCAACTCCAAAGTTTGCAAGGGAAAGCGAACTTTTTACGCCGATTCATCCCAAACTACGCCGAGGTCACTAAAGGTTTTACACGGTTGTTGAAACAGAACGCACAATTCTTTTGGGACGAGATTGCCCAACAATCTTTTGATGCACTTAAACACGCGTTGACCCATGCACCGTTATTGCATCCTCCCAACTACAACCAAGACTACTTCTTATACCTCGCAGCTTCGCATTCCACCATTGGAATGGTGTTAGTTCAAGAAGATGAATTCGGAGCGGAGCATGTGATATATTATCTTAGTAGGACCTTGAATCCAACTGAGCTAAAATATTCGCATGTGGAGAAATTGGCCCTGGCAGCCGTTCAAGCTGTCCAGCGTTTCCGTCACTACATTCTTCTCCGCAAAACTACAGTTATTTCGGATTGCAACCCTATGATTTATATTTTGACAAAACAACTGCTAGGGGGCAAGTACTCTAAATGGATTGTTATCCTGCAAGAGTTCGACTTGGAGTTCGAGAAGTCCAAGTCTAAGAAATCCTTAGTTTTTGCGGAATTGATGTGTGATTTCCCGAGTGCTGACACAGAGACTGTGGCAGAGGAGTCCATTGCGGACGAATCTTTGTTTCTTATCAGTACTGTAGATCCGTGGTACGGGGATATAATCATTTATCTCCAAACCCAAACCTTTCGGCCTGAAGCTTCCAAAGCGGAACGTCGAAAAATTCGGTTTCAATCCCAGCCATACAAAATTATTGGAGATACACTTTATCGCCGGGGGCAGCAGACTTAGTTTTTCGACGTTGTTTAACTCACGAAGAGGCTGAGAGAGTTTTGAATGATTGTCACTCTGGAGCATGTGGCGGTCATATGTCTGGGTATGCCACAGCTCAGAAGGTGTTGCGCGCTGGTTATTTCTGGCCGTCTATGTTTAAAGATTGTATCATTGCAGTCAGGAAGTGCCACAACTGTCAAGTGTTTGATCGCAAGATGCGCGCTCCACCTGCTCCTCTCCACCCTATAATTGCCGTTGGTCCATTCGCCAAATGGGGTATCGACTTTATTACTTGTAACCCTCACTCGGCCGGGGGGCATGCGTATATCATCCTTGCGGTTGATTATTTTACTAAGTGGGCCGAGGCGATGCCTACATTCGACGCAAGCGGCAAAACAGCTGCAGTTTTCGTATTCAATCATATCATAACTAGGTTTGGTGTCCCACAAGCAATCATTACTGACCATGGGAGCCATTTTCGAAATGTCATGATGACTGAGCTTACAAGCCAGCTTGGTTTGCGCCACGATAGCTCTACTCCTTATTATCCGCAAGCCAACGGTTTGGTTGAGTCTATCAACAAAGTTCTAGTTACCATGATCCGACGAACCATTGGTGTTCATCGGTCGAATTGGCACAACATGTTATTTTCAGCGCTATGGGCATATCGAACCTCAGTGAAAAATTCAACAGGGTTCACTCCTTTCCAGCTAGTTTATGGCTTAGAAGCTGTGTTACCCATTGAATGCGAAATCCCATCACTTCAAATGGCTGTCGAATTACTTCCAGCTACTTCCGAAGAGGAGACACGTTTATTGTACTTGGCTAAATTAGATGAGACTCGACGTGACGCTACATTGGCAATCGAGACTCACGCGAAACGAATGAAAGCTCAGTATGATAGAAATGTAACCCCTCGAAGTTTTTCGGAAGGAGACCTAGTACTATTATATGATCAAGCTAACGATAAGCTAGGTGCCGGAAAATTCGTTCCCATGTGGCATGGGCCCTACATTGTAAAGCGAAAGCTAGCAAAAGGGGCTTATGAGCTAGTTGACTTTGATGGGGACTCTTTGGGTAAACCCAGAAATGGACTTTACCTAAAGAGGTATTATGCTTAAATGATGGGAATGGAGAAATTTTTAGATAGGTTAGATTTTCTTTCTAGCTAGCAAGTGTGTTAGTTTAGTCAGTGTGCTTAGCTTAGAGAGTGTGGTTTTTTGTCGTTATTCTGGCTTATCTTGGTTTTACTCTTGATATTGCAGATGTCGACGCCTCTCCAAACATATATTGGATTTGCTGATGGTGCTTGTCGTAGTACACGGAACATCTCTTCCGCAGCTTGGGTTATCTATTCGCCCTCTGACGAGTTAGTTTCTATGCATGGGGTAAGCCTCGGTCAAACAACGAACAACATTGCAGAATACAGTGCAGTGATTGAATTATTATCCGAATCTATTTCATTTGGAATTCGACGTTTGACAGTGAGGTTAGATTCTGAACTTGTTGTATTACAGCTTAATAGAGTTTATGCCATTAGGAATCCTGTGTTATTAAGGTTGTTTTTGAGAGTGCGTCTCTTGGAACGTGAATTTGATTACATTGAATATCAACATATTCCAAGGTCTTTGAATACATTAGCAGATGCAATTGCTTCTCGAATGTTGGACAGACATTTACGATAATCATGCAAGTAAATTTAAAAACATTTCATCACATATGTTAAACAAGATAAGCCGGTAATAGTGATATATATAGATAGAAGTGTGTCAAAAAATATATACATCGTCTTCGATCATAGGTTGAAAACACCTTATGATCGGCAAAATGATAGTACAAAAAGTCAAAATGTCACATGTGACTACAAAAGTGACTAGTCAATCACTGGTGGTGCTCTCTGTATGACACCACTGCGCGGGCTACCTTACGCAAAAATCTCCTAAACGGTCCAGGGACCGCGACTACAAAACGCTGAAGTCTGATAGGAATGTCGTCCATAGTAGTCTCAGGTATGTCTGCCGTGAGACGCTCTAGATCATGCTCCAACTCAGCTAGTACGTCTGCAGCCGCGTCCTGTGGGGCCGGTACCGGTGCAGCTGGATGTAGTCTATCAAAAGGCCGGAGGTTGGCTGGACGCTGTGGACCAACATCTGCATTTTGAAAAGTTTTACTGTTAGTTTTGAGACGATATATATGAAAAATAAAAAATACATAATTAGAAAACTTGTGAAAATAAAAGTACCTCTGTCGTCCCATTGTTCTCCCTGTGGAAGAACCATGTCCGGATCACCTCTGAAATCCATTCCGGCATACGGAAAGTCCTGTATCGAAAAAACCTGGTCCTCTAACCAGTGAAAATAACTATCTGAGAATCGAACCACTGTCGCACCCTCGTCAGGATGCCGGGCCATCACCGCAACCCATCGTATCAGCTTTGGCTGCCGAGGACCCAAGATATCAACAGTGAGTTGCTGAGGGATCAACATTGGAACTCTCTCCAAGGCAAAGCTCACGACTATAGGCCCATATCCAAAAGTCTTTAGTCGTCCGTTCTTTGCCTTGGTCAGTTGGCTCTTCATATGAGCCGACACAGCTTCACACCAGTTGAAAATGGTGCCTTGGTAACAGTCAATTGCCATCCGCATTTGGGATCCGGAAGCAATGTGTAAAGCGGCCGCGCCGCAAATTCTGGTAACCGTGAACGCTATGACTTTGAGTTCCGGTAGAGTGATGTGTTTTATCTCTATGCCTTTTGAATGGTGAGCCCCACGTGTGCACCAATCCTCGCGGAGACTATCAAGGGATTGGCCACCCGGCCTAGTCCCCGCAAGGCTGAGTTGCTCACCTCTGTTCGGCAAGCCAGTGAGAAAGTATACATCCGAGGGCTCTATCTCGAGCTGGTGCCCTCCTATGTAAAAGCATTGTTCTTGAACGTTCCATCGCTCAACCAGCCATTCCAAGAATCTTACCTGGCCCCTCATGCCCGGTATGGTCCAATATTTGTATAATCCGCATGCTCTTAGGGCATCCAGAGAAGGTTGGTGATTTATTGCAGCTTCATCTTCCTCTACATGCTCTCTTTCTCTCTAGTCTAACATGATTAATGCCTTGCATATCAAAAATAGCAATTAGAAATTGATTTGGGAATTTTTGGTGGTTTTTTGAGGGAGTTGGGGTTTTGAAATGCGCACTTCTCGGAAGACGCACCCCGGCTTTGTAGCACAGGGCGCCCGGACGTAGCTGGCCTGAAGGCGGGCTGCGTCTTCCGACCGTTTTCCCGTATGAGAAAAAGTCGGGGGACGCAGGTCACCCGAAGGGCACCTGCGTCCACCGAGAGGCGCATTCCAAAACCAAAACCCCCCCAAAAAATGAAACTAAGACCTAAAAATTGATTCTAAACGGATAGAAATGCAGAGTAGGATGTGTAAAATACCTGGATGAGACGGCGTTCGATTCCGACGGTCAGATTTTCCGCAGCGACCACGGGAAGTTTCTTGTCAAAAGCTCCTTTTTCAACCTCCAAAGTCAAACGGTAAAAATGATATGGTAAAAGGTCTTTTTATAGGTTTTTTGGATGAATTAGTTCATTTTTTACCATGAAAAGATGTTTTTCGATGTATTTTTGCCTATTTTAAACAGGTATGAGTAATGTGTCGCTTTTGTGCAGGACAAAGGGATTTCAAGGGAAATTGTAATTTTTTCACAAATAAAATATCAGAGTCATCTTTTAAGCCCTTTTCTGACTCCTAAAACATGAAAAGATTGCCGAGCGTTTCTTTTACACTCGTTAAAACGGAATTAAAAGACGGTCCCCTTTTAGCTCTTTTCTGACCGTAAAATCAGGAAAAGATTGCCAGGTTTTTGTCGTTTCAAACTCGATAAGGAAATAAAACGACGTGTCCTTGATCGCTTTTTACTTTTCAGGTCGACGACACTATTATGAAAGTACTCCTTGGTCACAAGATCAAGCGGTTCCCCCAGGTATTATTTTATACTTTTTCGGGCTTGAGGGACACAAATTTACGAAAAAGTTCAACGTGGAGTTTCCTTAAGTTTTTCAGACTCTCTAATATTGAAAAACGCCGAGTTTCTCCTATACTGGGCTCGTTAAACTTTTACAGTAAAGGACCTGTTCAATTACAAACAGGAACGAACCACTCCTTCCTAGGGTTCGAATTTAAACTAGGTTGGACTCGTCCGAAGGATGAGCTTATAATCAAGCATATGTTATCCTCCTCAAGCTTGTTAAAAATAAAGAGGTACTTGCCAGAAATGGTGGGGGAAAAGAGAGAAGAATGAGCCTATTTGTTACCTTTTATCTCAAAAGAAACTTCATTACCACTCTTGAACACGACACTTTTCATTCACCTGGGTTGGGAAATCTTTTACCTCACAGTTGACCAAACCACTTTGAAAGTCTTTAACCGGGTTTCGGGGATTAACTTTGATTTATTCGTCACCAAGCCATCTGTCGTGTCGTTATGTGTTCAAGAGGTCTGCAAGCAAAAACTTTCATCTGCAAAATACTTGTCATCCATTTGGCCATCCCTGAGTCAGTCCTTACAGCAACATTTCTTCAACTTGAACAATGATTTCGTGTTGCGGGCTTGCCTGCAACGGGTCGCTTTCTATCGACATCGACACATTATCTAGAAAGATGACTTAGGAATCGACAGCACCTTGAAGTCTGCATGCATCAATGGCAGGTTTCTCGCCTTTGACGTCAGTTTACATCATTGACTTTCGATCAAAGGATTCCGTGAAGTGTTCGACATCAAAACATCTATTCACATTTCACGGGTTGTGCTTGGTACTTTGAGAACCATTGACATTACTGGTGGTTTCTCTCACGCTTGTTAACAGTTTACATCATCGACTGGTAATCAAGTGGTTTCTAACATGTTCGACATCGAATCATTTAATCACATGACTAGAATCGTACCAATTCGGGAAGTAGAAGTGAAGACCCTGGATCTAGTTTCTACCATCCAGGCTGCGAGGAGTTTTGTATTCATTATCTATGTAGACTAATCATAAACAGATGGCTGCGTCCATACTGTGTCTACAAAAGTCTATAAAAATGATGTACTGCAAGATCATTCCTGTATCAGAATAGTTAGTCCATTAGTTAAAGTTTTGAATCTGAGTATGGGAATGCCTACCTCAGTGATGATATAATCTTATCCATGTATTTTGTGTTGAAAATTGCAGGTTCCAACCAGGCCATCCACAAGACAATCCTTGAAATGATAAAGCGCTTCACCCTTCCTAGAATTACAAAACCCTAAATCTATTCCAGGCTTCGCACTTTAGGGGGCAATCTGTTACACTAAAAAATGTCACCATGACCACTTACAGTTAGTATGACTCAAATCAACAGTCATGCTACCCTCTTAGGCAAGTCTTATGCCTCTGTTATCCATCTCAAACTCAAAGAAGAGAGAAAGTCTTGTAAAAAATATGTTTATCTCTGGGCTCGCAGGTTCTCTCTAGCCTCACCTGCGGGGACGCTGACCATGTTCACAAAAGGTGCGTCCTTGGACGCTTTGTATGTTAAGGGACAGGTGCGTCCTTCTGTAAAAGGCAAAATGCGCGAGTTTCATCTTAAAAAAGTTACTTGTGGTTACTTCTAGAACTTTCTAGAGGTCGGTTTGATGATTTGGATGCGCCTCCAGTTGGTTCATGTATCTCTATTAAGGGGGAACTTATCCCATCAATAAGGGAGCTATCCCACCCAAAGAGGGGGATTATCCCATTGATGGTGGACCTGAATAACCTCTTTACAGCACTATAAATAAAGACATTGAGCCAGAGGGAGGGGAGGTTGAAGCTATACATTTTCTTTGGGTAAATGCTGTAGGAATTAGGACTCCCATTTAGAACCTTGTGAGGAGAGATTGTCTTTGCTTGATTCTACTTGGAAGTGGGTGAGCTTTGTCAAAGTAGAGGAAAACCCTTGATGGACCCTGGGAGGAACTTGCACAACACCAAGGCCAGGTTGTAAGAGTTTCTTTGTTTCGTTATTAATACAAACTGGTTTATTTTTCTCAATAGCTTGTGTTAATGAGTTATTTCATGTGTTCCTTGGTCTGCATGTTGAATATATCTTTTATTATATGAAATGCAAGTGCTTGGTAATTGTTTGATTGTTTGTGGTTGCAGGAATTGACTTGAAGGAGGAGCTCATCCGGATCGGCAAGGACGGACTACAACAACTGCGTTTTGGAATAAGGTAAGCCTAAACACTTGTAGTTTTCATGTTTTAAAAGGTATATTTAGAGAAAGATCACTCCATTTTGTCTTGTTTGTCGCTAGAGAGTTTAGACTCCTAGGGAGGTCAGTTGTGTCCGCACAAACGACTTTTTCCGCCACGACACTATCATTTCTTGTTGCAACAAGGAAGAGGAGAGCACTATATAAGCATAGGTTATTAATGCTAGATCTAATGAATAGACAATCATTAATCAACATGATCTTACACATGTTTGATTCCATAGCTTGACAACATTTCATTCATATAGAAGAGGTATTAATTCTAGAAGGAGACACTTTATTAGGTTTGTCTTATTTTGGGTTGGTACGCTCGATGCTGAAACAATTGCATGCCTCACATGTTGAATGCAAAACATGCAGAAAATGTTAACAGACAATCAAGACAATGTCATCAAATCAAACACCCAAAATGAATCAAAACAAAAGTCAAACAATTGAATATGGACATTTAATCAAACCAAGTTTCTAAGATCCGGACCATGTTAGTTCATAAATGAAATATTTTTAAAATGCCATGTTGGCATACCTTTTGCACCATTTCACATCAAAAACTTAGAGTTGTGTCTCTCTATTTTCCAATCCCGATATTTCATATTCTCAGACAATTACATTGTACCTATGGAATGAAATGTCTCATTCTTGAAAAGAACATGTCAACAACTTAAGTAAGGTGCTCATTTTCAGACACTGGTTAGAAGGTAGTTAAGCATAGTTTTGGTAAGGTGTCTGTATCGAGCACCTTTACAAGAGGCTAAAATAGGGGAATCACAACTCTTAAGTAAATTTGGATGGTTGAGGACTTATTAACTCTTTTTATGTCTGACTTCAATTTCAAAGCCTTTTACTCTATGCAAATTTCCTCGGGTTATACACTTCTTTTAAAAGATTGTCTAGTTTTCTCAGTCTGAAGCAACTGCTCAAACTGCACAAAACTAGGAAACACAAGCAATGCAGGTTTCCAATAGTGACTTATCCACTGTTTAGAAATACATAGTTTCTTTCCCTAATAATAGCACTCTTTAATGGTTCATGCAGGATTCATTGTTTTCTATTAAGGTTGTTTTACTTAAGATATGCTTATAATATTATGCCTGAATTTCATATCGACATTGACAAAGGCATGCTTAATTTTTCCTTATCAATGCAAGAAGTAGATGATTTCTGATATTTATCTCTTATGGTGCACAACTATCTAATATGCATAACGAGTCTTCATCAAAGATTGTGAGAGGTAGTTTGACTACTCGTCAAATGATCTCCTCCACATCAAATAGCTCAACAAATATGGCAAGTGGAAGATCCTTAATACATTCAGGCCCTGCATCATCAAGGCCATCTACACCTACAACAAGGTCTATAGGGCCCACAACATTAAATTCTTCTTCCCCAAATACAAGGTCTACAGGGCCCACAACATTAAATTATTCTTCCCTAAATACAAGGTCTATAGGTCTGATCCGGATTTAGACAGGAACGCAACAAATTACAGAGATAACCACAAATACAGAGATGCGATAACCATAAATACAGAGATGCAGCGGAAATAATACTTCATTTCATTAATGGAAAATACCGAAATATGCTTACAACCAGAAACGGAAATAAACCAGCTAGGGCGATGGTAGCTTATCTCTGAGAAGAGATGTGCGGCTACATGACTGTTCCGAACTGTGTTACAATGAGGCTCGAAGGCCTATTTATTGTTGAGAAACAATGGAAAACCCTTCACATCCCGAAACCTAACCCTAGAAGATGAAACGCCAAATTGTGGGCCCCGTTTGGGTAAATTGGTACATCAATTTCCCGGGGTCGTAACTTTGGCATACGATCTCTGTTTGACGCGTATGATAGCTCGTTAGAAAGATCTATCCGAGTACTACCACTTTGGGAGGCAACATCGGTCCGTGGACCCATGTTTCCCTAGAATCCCAAAAAAACGTCGTTTAGGGCCTCAAAACGGCTCCGGAAGTTCAGGACCCGAAAAACTGCTAAAAATAGTAAACTCTGCTACAATTTAGGAAACTAAAAAAACTGAAAGAGACAGTTGTGGGGGTCCAAATGGGATAGGTGGGTGGCCACCAACATCCACCTGGATCATTCCTCCCCCCTTAGGAAGCAATGGTCCCCATTGCGTTGAGTTCCTCCATCTGCTGAACTTGTCCTGCAATCTTTGATGTGTCCAGTAATGGTGGGAAGCATAGTTGACGATGGTCCACATTGAAAATTTGGTGCAAGCGAAGGAATGGAGGAATGATGTGCTCCAAAGCATTGTTCCCCATAGCCTTGGTACTGCTGTAAGGACCATGTCGGAGTGGTCTGAGCTTCTGATGGGTTCTGGTAAGGCGTTCTTTCTGTCGATGCAACCAGACTTTGTTGCCCACCTGAAACTTGTGTGGTACCCATGTGGGTGAGGAGAAGTTGTTCCTGTGTTTTGTCATGACCGTATCCCTTTGCTGGTGCTGCTGCGTGGAGGAACCCTTTGCAGGGGTCATGGATGTAGCAATGATCTTCCCCTTACTTTGGGAGTGAACCAGACATATGAATTTTCTGGTCTGTGATATGAGCTTGCTGCCTTTCTTGGTAGTGATCAAAGATGTGGCAGTAGGTGGGGCTACCTCTGGTATCCTGTATGATGAATTGTTCAAAGAAATAATGACAGCACGAGGCCTTGACTCATACACAGCATGTCGCCTCCACAAGTATGGCTGTCCTAATAATACATCACAAACATCCAGAGGTGTAACATCACACAATACCTCGTCTGTGAAGGGTTTGATGCTGTAGGGAAGGCGGCACTGCTGGCGAACCTTCAGATCTCGTCCTTCGTGAAGCCACCCGATACTGTACGGCTGTGGGTGCGGTGTAGTCGATAGGCCCAACCACTTCACGACCTCTGCTGAAACCAGGTTCTTTTGGCTACCACTGTCGACAATGAATCGCAGCGGTGAACCCTTCACCCACATTTGTGAGTGGAAAAGACGCTCCCCTTCCTCTGGATTTTCGGGCTCATCTGTCTGGATCTTGGCAGTGGCCACAGTGGCGCTGGGATCCGCATCAATGATCTGCTTCCCTTTGCCATTCCCCTTGTCGGGTTCTGGCTCAGGATCGGAACATGCATCTGATTCGGAAGCCTTCAACTCAGCCACCAGCGACTGCTTGGTCCGACACTCACTTGTGTTATGAGTGGGACTTTTGTGGAACTCACACCACTTTCCTGTGTCCTTCTTCGGCTTCGTGGTGTTGTTCTTTTCTTGTGGCTTCGACAGGTTATCTTGGGTCACCTCGGCTTGGCTTTGTCCTTTGGGCTTCGGATTTGCAGATCCAAAGTCTCGCTTCTTCTGTTTGAACTTTTGCTCGATTTTGACAGCGTATCGGTATGCTGTGCCGAGTGAGGAGATGTTCAAGAACACCATCTCTTCCTGGATGTATCTGTGCAGGCAGCCACGGTATTTGAGTACTAGATGCAGCTCAGAATCTTTGATACCCAACTGTGTGCGAAGGGTATGAAAAATGTTTGTGAACTCCGGCACATCTTGGTCTCGTCCCTGCTGCAGTGTGGTCCATTTGATGTATTTGTCCTCATAGCTTCCGACAGGGTAGTACTGCTCCTTGATGGCATCCCGAAAGTCATTCCAAGTTGGTGCGGCTGAAAATAGTGAGCCTGTATTTTCATCCTTCTGCTCGCAGTAGGTTTCCCACCAGTCCTTGACGTGGGGGGCTGCTTTGAGAAGAGCAAAAACAATCTTTTCCCGACTTGAAAATTCATGAACAGAAAAATACCCATCTAGCAGATTTAACCATTTATCTACGGCATCTGCGTCTATTTGACCCTCGAAGATGGGGATTTCAAAATTAACTTGTACCTTAAACGGCGTGGCGTTTCCAGAGTCGCTGTTGGAAGCCGATGCGTCGCCTCTAGGTAGCCGCTGAAGGATCTGCGCAAAGCTATCCATCATCGCGTTCCTTTGCCACTCGAGCGCTTCTTCGAGCAAGATTTTGATAGGATCTCCTGCCCCCTCGTCTTTCTTCTCATCCGCCATGGGAGGCCGTCGGGATTTGCGAGGCTAGTCTTGCAAAGGTTCGACCAGTTCAAGCCCTAACTCCTTATATCCCGACCTCGTTGGGGACATGCAAAGAAAAACAGAGAAAAAAGCAGACCCCTCTGATACCACTGATCCGGATTTAGACAGGAACGCAACAAATTACAGAGATAACCACAAATACAGAGATGCGATAACCATAAATACAGAGATGCAGCGGAAATAATACTTCATTTCATTAATGGAAAATACCGAAATATGCTTACAACCAGAAACGGAAATAAACCAGCTAGGGCGATGGTAGCTTATCTCTGAGAAGAGATGTGCGGCTACATGCCTCTGAACTGTTCCGAACTGTGTTACAATGAGGCTCGAAGGCCTATTTATTGTTGAGAAACAATGGAAAACCCTTCACATCACGAAACCTAACCCTAGAAGATGAAACACCAAATTGTGGGCCCCGTTTGGGTAAATTGGTACATCAATTTCCCGGGGTCGTAACTTTGGCATACGATCTCCGTTTGACGCGTATGATAGCTCGTTAGAAAGATCTATCCGAGTACTACCACTTTGGGAGGCAACATCGGTCCATGGACCCATGTTGCCCCAGAATCCCAAAAAAACGTCGTTTAGGGCCTCAAAACGGCTCCGGAAGTTCAGGACCCGAAAAACTGCTAAAAATAGTAAACTCTGCTACAATTTAGGAAACTAAAAAGACTGAAAGAGACAGTTGTGGGGGTCCAAATGGGATAGGTGGGTGGCCACCAACATCCACCTGGATCAAGATCCAACCTCATCTAGGCCTTCAACACCTATAGGCAGGTCTATAGTGCTTGCATCAAGGTCTACATTGCCATCATCAAAATCATTGTCTAGACCATCCACACCTACAAGATGACCATCTACTCCAAGCCTGATCCAGAGCAGTTATTTTCATGTGTTTGGTCAATTTAGTGTGTCCTAAATTGCTACATTAATTATCAATCCGGGAGTTGTAAACTGATGAAGTGTGGCGCACTATATGTGCAAGACAACCTCTTTCTTACCTTTTTGTCGTTTTCAATTTTTATTTTGTTTTGGGGGTTTTTATCTTTGTTTATCTCCAATATGAATGGAAATCCTATTCCTGAGTTTTAAGAATACTCTAGAAGGCAAGTATGGATATAGATTTTAAGGCAATTATGTCCTCTATAATGATTTCCAGAACTTAACACTTCAGAGGGTCTTAGAACATACTAATGATGAAATTAATACTTGAACAAAAATGTACTGCTATTCAAATCAAGCCAATAATGAACTACTGATCATGAAACCATTATCTCTGCTGCTGTCTAAATACAGAAAAATGAATTAAGCTACTGCACTCAAATAAATAAAAAATTGCAATCTAGTAAAAGTAAAATCAATTCACATCATTCATAGTCCGATTCCTCGCTAGGTAGTCTAAGCTATGGCTTTCAGAGATAATCGTCAATGATATGAGAAAGTTGATGTCTAATTGCAGAAAAGTAAAACTAAAATCAAATTACATCATTCATAATCCGATTCCTTGCCAGTTATTCTAAGCTATGGATTTTAGAGATAATCATCAATGATATGAGCAAGTTGATGTCTGATTGCAGAAAAGTAAAACTAAAATCAAATCACAACATTCATAATCCGATTCCTCGCCAGTTAGTCTAAGCTATGGCTTTCGGAGATAATCGTCAATGACATGAGAAATCTGATATCTAAACTAACTACTAAAGCAAGTGAACAAGATTGGAATCAAAGCATAACTGGAATTAAAAAAACTAAGAAAAGCAAAGTCAGCAGATAGGTTAATTCCATGTTACTAGTTATTACAAAAATTGCATGAAAAATGCCCGAGCCTACTCTGTCCTGAAACATACACACACTAATCAACATTAACTGCAATATATAAAGTTTGTAAAATCATAAACAGGAAGGAAATGTTAGAAATATATACACACGTGAATAACTATGAAACATGTGCAGTGAAAATAAGAAAACGATACATAAAAACTGTATAGCAACAACGAAAACAAAACCTCAGCATACAGGGGCCCTCTGCACAGCCTCGGTCAATAGGCTATCAATCCAAAATTACGTTCATGCAATCATGTAGAAACAGAGTCTTCTTGTATATTTCAAAACACAGTTACAACAATAAGACTAGTGTCACGGCATAGTGAACTTTGAACAACAAAATTACATTCAAAAAGACTAACTCTATGCGTATAGAAACACGTTATTTATAAAAAAGGTTACATAACTATTTTCCTGTAAAACTACGTGAACAGAGGACACGTAAAAGACAACGTCCATGGATTTAGCATAATGGTTGCCGAGATTATTAAATATATCAACTGTGGCTGTTGGATTCGCATCATGGGGTAGTCTATAGCTGTAGACATGACCCCAAGGATCTAGGAACAACCACGAATCCTTCACGTGCTTGAAGACGGAGTCCTGTTACTGTAGGATTCCTCTGTTTGACCACCGCTTGACCACCGTTGACCACAACTTTCCTTGATGAATCTGGCTAAACCAATAGGACCTGATCCATCTCCAGGCCATTCCTAATCTACCCACGTGTCCCTTTTTTCCTGATGACACCTGCAACCTGGAGTTTAACAAAACAAGCTGCGGAAAGTTGAATCAGTTGTGGAAAGTGGCTGCATTCCGCAGCTAATGAGCAAAATCTAAGTCAAACAGCAAACACAAAACATAGTTAGAAAACCACTTACATGCTCTTTTAGAATCAATATGCAATGATTTCTGATAGCTTATGGAGTACTGGTGAGGGGAAAAAGTCTGGGAAAATGTGTAGGAGAGGTGTAATTTGAAAGCTCAACATCATGTCTTCTCTTCTTCTAAGATAAAAATATCTTGTATGCCCTCTAGAAGCCTACCAGCCTCCCAAGGAAACTCCCCCTCACCAAAACCTCGACCATCTCACCCTCCTTTGTTGCTTGGATTTTCTCTTGACACACCTCCAAATTTAAGAATGACAATGCCTAAGAGACCACCTTCTACCATGTGGGGAATATCTAGAGCTCCCAACTCTATAAGACCTACTACTGAAATAACCCGTGTAAGTAGTAGGTCGAGAAGATAGTCATGTTCTCCTAGTGTCACAAGAGGAAGAATCTCAAATGAGAGTCATCATAATGACTGATCTACATTAAGAATTAGGAAACAACATACTAATGGCACGAACATGACGATACTTGTTGTACTTGGCAAAAAAATGGTGGACAAGTTAGTGAGTGCAAGATATGTCACACAAAGGCATGAAGATAATGCGATCTCTAGATGTAATATCTCCACCTTGCAAAACAAGCATCTGGTGAAGTTGACACCATATCCTAATAGTTCTAGTTTTGGTAAAAAAAAATCAAAGAACTCATTGGACATGGATTTGGGACATATGGTATGTTCCATATCTTTTATTGAATCAACCTTTTGTTTTATGGCATGAAACAAAATGACATTTATTTCAGGGAAACCAAAATGGCTAACTTAATTGTTTTGTTGTCTAACTTGCTAATTTGTAACTTTAGATTGTCAGTGGAAATATGTTTACAAGGAAAGATAAATGGAGGCATTTAATTTCCTAAAAGATAACTACAACATTCATTTTTGCCAGGAAATAGGGCAAAGCACACCCATTAATTTTTGTCCCCTCACTGGCATTCCTACATCATCTTTATATAGTGTCCGATCAGGATCAGTTAAAAGTAAGCTTCCAAATATTTTTGACTCTCCAATTTCTACCAATAGCAATACTAGTTCAGAGCATAGTGCATTGATCACCCCTTATCCTAAAGGAAATGCACTCAATGATTATGATTTTGAAATAGACCAAGAAAACATAGTGGCTAGTGTGAGTGAACAAAATTCAATTCTGTTTAAAGGAGATGGGTAGAGTAAAAATTGGTTGCATATTATTAAATGTTAATAATATTTGGTATATAGATGAGGACATTTTTTTTTTTGAGAACAACATGAGCAATTTTCAAAATTATTTTAATATGTTTTAAAACTTATTAATCTAATGTTAATCGATGTAAGCCTCTTAAAGAATCCTCTCTTCATTTTTGTTTCACATTTAAATTTTCAGCTCTCAAATTGTTTGCTTTCAATCATAAATGTGTTGATGCTTTTCAAGTTTGATATTGAGAATGCACGAGTTTCCCAAATAATGGCTTCATGGTCATACAAATTCTTGTTTGTCATTTTACTTCTCTCTCAGGGGTTGATTTCTTATTAGAGGTTTGGTAATGCCATTGACATAAGAAGTTAAAGTTTTCCCTTCATTACAAATACTAGTGTTGAGCTAATTTATGTTCCAAAATTAGCACAAGTATTTACTTATCAATCCGGGTTTGTTTTATTCTTAGAGGCAAATCACTATTTGTGAAGATCTAATATAATCAATTCTTGAAAGATAAATGATTAAAACTAAGAGGAAATATATCTTAAAACTCTTGATTCAGTCAGCTTAAAAGAGGAAACATTGAAAGAGTTCTTGACTCAAGAAATCTACTTCCACCTCAAGTATTACTTCATGAATTAGAGATTATAATCAAAAACTCAAGATGCATAAATCATACATGAAAAAGGCTCTTAACTTAAGAGACACTTAAAGCTTTCCATAATAACTCATTCATCTCAAGATATAAATCTAAATGGAAACAAACCATTTGCATGTAAACAAAAGAGACTAATTCTAATTCACCATTTCATAGAGAGAATGCCCAACTTGAACACTTGTTTCCCAACTCAATTAGATGATGAATAAACCATTAACAAATGAAATCAATCACTATTCATAACCATGATGCAATCTGAAATAAGACTTTGAAAAACTAAAGCTACCATCAACCAGATTTGCAATGAAATAAAACTAGTCTAACTTGAAAGTGTACTTAGCTTGGAGTGGGGGCCCTCCACCCTTGCCTTGCACACTTATGAAGATGATATCAGAAGCTTTAAATCAGCAAAACATCCATATATTGATTAGCAAAATGAAAGTAACATAAGTCTCCAACTTAAGTCTTCACACCAAAAATATTACAGCATAAAAGTATCATATGTCAAGTGTGTTGAGCCATCAAAGTGTGGCTCTTAAATAAGGAGTTCATGAAACCAACTGAACTACAATCACTCTAACAAACATATCTACTCCTATACACCTATCCAAGTCGAATCCAACTCCCTCATCCCAAGAAATATGACTAATATCTTGGGATCCCAAAACAGCCCTATTTAGATGGGATTTCTGGATGACTAGTCATGATTGACTAGCTCCAAAAAGGCATAAGAAAACTCGTTCTGTTGGAACCAAGCATAGGTGGCTTGGTCCTAGTTCCCAAGCTTCCTATTCATGCATCCCATTCGTGCTGAAGTGGCCTACATCCATATCCAACATGAAGTGATTACGGGAATTTCTGAAATTGCCAAAATTGCACTTAAAATCAAACTTTAATAAAAACTTTAGTATTTGACAAATTAAAGTTAAATACCTGTTTAGACATCAAATATTCATTAAAATGGAATGAATGGAGTGGAAATAAAGGATAAATAGGTGTTTAGGTAAGTTTCTCAAAGCAAAAAGAAGATCAAAACTAAGGCCCAACATCTCTCCCTTGCTTATGTTCAAGCATGTCCCCATGCTTGCTTGCTTCTCTTGGATCTTCTGCCCTCTGAAGTAGATGCTGTACCTGTAGCTGCTTCCCTGTTCAAACAATCAAATTCTGTTTCCTGCTTTACCTTGTTTTGATGCTGACCTCCTTAACCTCTGCTGTCTTTCCTCTGCCCAAACTCTGTTTAGATTCCCTGTGTAAGGCAAACAATCAGCTGAATATGTTCTACTAACACATTATCCTCTGTTTTGTTTTTGAAGAAAATATATATTTTAAGTAATAATCATGTTTCCTTGAATCAATTAACATGTATTACAAAAAAAAAAAAATTGCTCTCTGCCTCTCAACAAATCTTCAAAAACATATCTCTGCTCTCTGCCTCTCAACAATTTTCATCGTTTTTTTTCAAACAATATAACTGTGTAAATAAAAATGCTCGCGGCAATCACTGAATGATCGTTGTTTTTACAAACAATAGGACTGTGTAACTGCAGAGTTATAACCTAGAGGTCTCATCACAATCGCTCACCTCATATTCCTCACTGTTTATATCAAACAAATAAAAACACAGAGTTTACAGGTAAAACAATGCATCATTCGTTTTCCATAAAATTTGCACTTAATATCGAATTGACGAAGGTGATCCTACGCATTTTCATGGCACAAACACATATATAATCATGTGAATATACAGGCACAGTGAAAGCGTTCCTCTGTTTCTTGACAAGGCTTCTCAGCATTACAAATGCGCATCGATTTTTATGCTACACATATATATAACAACCCTCGGCAGTCATATTCAAAACACATATGCATTCTCTGTTCTGTGCATTTGGTTTTAACGCATTCACTGTGCAACCCTACATTTATGTGCGTATATATGAGCCAACATACATGACAACCGTTCCATGACCTCGGCGTTTTCTGGTGACTGCCACTATGATCTATGCACAGCCAAACATTTGCACTTATGCCGACAACTGAAACTTAGCGCGCAGGCCGACAAAGGGTAAATACAACGAGTGCAACTGGCGGTTTCAACAAGCAACGGATATCACAATCCCTATTGCACTCGGCGTTCAACAAATTCCGCATTATATGCATTAAATCACTAGACTCTGCCACCGTGTTATGCATGCACATTAATCTTTTAAATGCCGGCGATTTTACCATAAATTCACACCATAATCTACGCATTACTATCTGGTCAATTCATTCATACACGCAGTAGACTTGGGGTTATCCCGGATTTAGTGCTTACCTGATCCTTTGTGGCTGCGTGGGATGCAAACAACGCTTCAATCCCTTCTTCTCTGGTCTTTCGAACTGGTGTCAAGGCAACCAAGACCCGTGGGTTAATGGCAACTCATCCTATCTACAGTTCTGAGCGGATTTAACTCAGTCTCTCACCTTATCTGCTTTCAACACTCGGCTCTTTGCTCATACGACTCAGCTTTCTCTTTAAAAACTCTCTCAACACACTCTCTTCCCTCTTTGCTACGTCTCGGCTTCACACAACTCTCTGAGCTCTTTGGCAATGAAGAATGTGGTTTGAATCAATGCCGGGAGGGTTTCTTATGACCGTTTTTCACTGTACCCGGCACTTCATTACTTGGTAGCTGCGTTTTCATGGCTGTCCTTCCACCGCTTCATTACCCAATGTTTAAACGCTGCCTTACCACCGTGTCCTCCTCGTACCTGTGTGCTGTCCATCGTGGCACTCATGGCTGATCATTCCTTGTAGCGTTGCACTGGTTGTTGATGCTGGCCGTCGTCGTGCGTTCTCATTGCACTGACCTCTGCATACAATATGTCATTACGTGGCTATTGCATGACTGTATGGTTATTATCATATGGTTGTGTGATAATACGCCAAACATTTGTTATGATATACGTTGAAGGTTATGGTTAAATCGTTATATCATTTAAACGTTATACCATTTGCCGTGACCATCATACCATATCATTACTCCTTACCATCGTGTTGTATGCTTACGGCTTCACTTTATTGCTTTGTTTTCTCATCATAACCCGCGGCCTTATACACCATGTTGTATGCCTTTGTCTGTTGAATAATGCGCATTAAGTTATAAGCATTAGGTTATAGTATATATCCTCTAACTTTTTATTGCATGCGCAATAATGTTATACCATATTCATTGATATATATATGTGTGCATACCGTGTTTGTTTTGCAATGGTATTAGGTTATGCACAAAATTTGAGCGCTCATATAATTATAATGTATGAACCTTAGCGCTCATATAACCTTTGATATATATGCTTAATACTTTGATATTCTTTTAGCGCATTTCTTTATAACATAACTTTATAATTTTAAAATGACCATTGGGGTCATGTTTAAAATTATAATCATTCTAATGCTTCTGGGTTCATGTGCAGGTGAAAAGAGTGGTCCCAGTTTGATCCTTTTGCGTTTAAGGAAAATACCTAGGGAAATTTATGTGAATGAAATGCAATATGAATAGGGAATGTGGGGTATATATTGGGAATGAATATCAATGAATATTTGCAGATACTAACTTCAATTAGATCAAAACTAGAAGTTTCTAAAAAAAAATTTGAATTTCAAGCACAAAATGGCTATGAATATACTCCCTTGCTATTGTTTGTACAGGCGGAATGTTGAATACTGTTTGTACAGGTGGAATGTTGAATGTTGTTTGTACAGGTGGAATAGATGAAAAGTAGACTTTTATTACTGCTCCTTGGTTACTATGCTCTATTTCTTGAATTGTTCAGGTCCCTTTGAATAATGTTTCTCTTTTCAGGTCCCTCGGCAATGCTTCTGATAGATTATGTCGGCTCTGATCTGGTTCTGCTGCAACTAAGTTTGCTTCAGGTCCCACTGAATAATGTTTCATCTCAGGTCCCTTCTGGTTCTGCTGCAACAAATTTGCTTCAGGTCCCACTGAATAATGTTTCATCTCAAGTCCCTTCTAGTTCTGCTGCAACAAATTTTCTTCAGGTCCAAATTGAACAACACAATCCCTTAGCTGTGGCAGCTAAGAGGTTGCTACAAGACTCTCCCTTGTTGAATGTTTGACTTGTCCTCAAGTCAATTGTGGAAAGGTCCTGCATTGAAATTGTGAGAGTAGTAAAACAAGAATACTGAATTCATAGAGTCCAAGTTTCCCTGGTTTTCCCCTATGAATTCAAGTTTGCATGGTGCCAGTTGCCTGGTTTTCACCAGCAAACCAATTATTTTTTATGTTTTTTTTTTTTTTTTTCATATATGTTTTTCTCCTTTTTTTTGTTTTTGTTTTTTTTTATTTTTTTTTTTATTTTTCTGAACTGGAAGATGGCAGAGCCATAATTTCCAGTCCTAATTCTTCTACCAGTTGTTTCATGAATGTCTCTTTACTAATAGGCTGATGATAAACTTTTAGCCTATGACCATTTACAACAAATGAGGTGGGGTGTAATGGAGTTGGGAAGTATGAAAAGCTTATGGAAATAGGTTATATTGAAGTCATAAGTCTGGACTTCAACATGCTTGGTCATGGAGCTTAACATACAATATGGATGATGAACAAATCATGAACAATATGAATTCAATATGAAAGGCTTCTTTGGAGATTGATGTGACTTGACATAGTACTGAACTTGACTGCTCCTTCTAATGATTGTCTTCATGTCTTTTTGCCTTGATCTAGATCATGTTGTAGGGTTTGTGGATGTTGTTGGTCAACATTGAAGAGAAAGCTTCAAGAGTTTGAGTTTCATTGAATGAACTCAACATCAGGTGAATTTTCACTTTGCTTTGACTTGAACATTTGTATTCATATTCTGGAATATGAATTTGACTTTGAAAATTACTTCATCCATGGAGTTCACTCCTTCATTCTTCCTATGACCTGCAAAACATAGCACTTGCCTGCAATTCAACATTAGATGATGGAGGAAGAGAGGTGTACAGTCTCTCTTCTTCCAGTAAACATGTAAATCATTACAAGCATTGCTTAGAAAACAAGTCCAAATATGCTAGACAAACATAATGCATGTATTTACCCCTTTGAGGAATGGTGGCCAGCCTAGACCTCCTATCGGTATTTTGTTTACAAAATATTCGTTTGATATCCTATTAGAGTGATTCAAAAGCCAAGTTGAAGTGAATTCATATGGCTACCTCCTGTATAAACAGGTTTTCAAAATGATATAAAATGATATGGTAAAATTTATAAGGAGTGCCATGTTTGATAAAGCTGTTTGTTAATTTTTAACTAGACCAATAATCACTATTTGAAGCGTAACTTCTTTGATAAAGATCAGATCAATGTGATTCCACTTGGATATTAAAGTAGATTCATTTTTGTATTTCCAGTAGAAACAGATTTTCAAAATTCTTAGGCTTGATATCATAAAATTGGTGATGAACAGGCCTAGGAGGCAGAGTTTTACTATGTTGGTTTGAAGCCATACAGTCACTAAATGTGGCATAACTTTTTCATTTCACCTCCAAATGGGATGATTCAAATTGTGTCTTAAACTAGACTTGAAGATATATCTCCCATGTAAACAGGTTTTGAAAAGAAGATGATTTGGTATGTCAAATATGCCAATGAACAGTCAAGACTTAGAATTGTCACCATGCAGATTTTTCGACAAGCAGTTAGTATTTCAAGAATAACATTTTCATATGATACCTGATTGAAGTGATTCAAATTGATTTGGAAACTAGACTCCAAGGGCTATCTTCCCTGTGAATTTTAGATAAAAATGTTTCCATTAGACACTTCAAATATAGGCTGTACTAACTCTGTCCTTAACATGTCACTTGAGACCTAGTTTTGATTTTAATCACATTTTGATTTGTGATATGAATTGAGAACGTCAAAATGGATTCCAAAACTAGATTTCAAGAGATATGTAAAATAAACCATGATTTCAAAATGATCCTATATGGTTACCCAAAATAGGCTTGGTCTTACTGCATTTTACCATGTAGTCCTTTCAAATGAATATTGATCAATGATTTGAAGAAATTGTTTGAAACAAATTTCTTATGGAAGTCTTATTGCGAATTTATTCCACTTGTTTATTTATTCTATTCTATCCTATTCTATTTTAACAAACTAATTCATTCTCTCAAGTATAAGAGAATTTCCAGTGCATCCATTTTCGTAACAAGATCATAAGTAAACTCATATCCAAATTTGAAAAGTATACTTTAATGAATTTTTGGACATGGAAATTTATTTGATCATAAGGACTTGATGAGAAAGAATGTTGAAGAATGGAGTAGTGTTGTAACCTATTCTTTAACATCATCTTTTAGATCTTGTTGTTGAAAATGGATTTTGTAGTTAATTTTTTTTTTTTTTTTTGATTTTATGTTTTTGTTGGGGGGGTTTTGTTTTGGAAACCTAATTCTAGGATCTCTATTTCTAGGCCTAAAGAAACATAATTAAAGAAATGAAATGTAACTAATGTTTTTGTTTATTTTGGATTTTATCTCTCTATTGACTATGCCGATATTTGCCTCCCCGGCAACGGCGCCAAAATGTTGGGCTAATTTATTGACTAAATTAACACAAGTATTTACTTATCAATCCGGGTTTGTTTTATTCTTAGAGGCAAATCACTATTTGTGAAGATCTAATATAATCAATTCTTGAAAGATAAATGATTAAAACTAAGAGGAAATATATCTTAAAACTCTTGATTCAATCAGCTTAAAAGAGGAAACATTGAAAGAGTTCTTGACTCAAGAAATCTACTTCCACCTCAAGTATTACTTCATGAATTAGAGATTATAATCAAAAACTCAAGATGCATAAATCATACATGAAAAAGGCTCTTAACTTAAGAGAAACTTAAAGCTTTCCATAATAACTCATTCATCTCAAGATATAAATCTAAATGGAAACAAACCATTTGCATGTAAACAAAAGAGACTAATTCTAATTCACCATTTCATAGAGAGAATGCCCAACTTGAACACTTGTTTCCCAACTCAATTAGATGATGAATAAACCATTAACAAATGAAATCAATCACTATTCATAACCATGATGCAATCTGAAATAAGACTTTGAAAAACTAAAGCTACCATCAACCAGATTTGCAATGAAATAAAACTAGTCTAACTTGAAAGTGTACTTAGCTTGGAGTGGGGGCCCTCCACCCTTGCCTTGCACACTTATGAAGATGATATCAGAAGCTTTAAATCAGCAAAACATCCATATATTGATCAGCAAAATGAAAGTAACATAAGTCTCCAACTTAAGTCTTCACACCAAAAATATTACAGCATAAAAGTATCATATGTCAAGTGTGTTGAGCCATCAAAGTGTGGCTCTTAAATAAGGAGTTCATGAAACCAACTGAACTACAATCACTCTAACAAACATATCTACTCCTATACACCTATCCAAGTCGAATCCAACTCCCTCATCCCAAGAAATATGACTAATATCTTGGGATCCCAAAACAGCCCTATTTAGATGGGATTTCTGGATGACTAGTCATGATTGACTAGCTCCAAAAAGGCATAAGAAAACTCGTTCTGTTGGAACCAAGCATAGGTGGCTTGGTCCTAGTTCCCAAGCTTCCTATTCATGCATCCCATTCGTGCTGAAGTGGCCTGCATCCATATCCAACATGAAGTGATTACGGGAATTTCTGAAATTGCCAAAATTGCACTTAAAATCAAACTTTAATAAAAACTTTAGTATTTGACAAATTAAAGTTAAATACCTGTTTAGACATCAAATATTCATTAAAATGGAATGAATGGAGTGGAAATAAAGGATAAATAGGTGTTTAGGTAAGTTTCTCAAAGCAAAAAGAAGATCAAAACTAAGGCCCAACAACTAGAAACCCAAAGCAAAAGAAGTGTCAAATTTGGTCTCATACTTTAATTTTGAAAATTAAAAAAATACAATTACAAAATTCTTGTTAAAGTTCGAGACCATCTTTGACACTTCTCTTGATTTGGGTTTCTAGTGTTTGTAATAAAGGGATAACTTTAACTTCTTACATCAATGGCATTACCAAACCTCTAATAACAAATCAACCCCTCATATGAAAGGAGAAGTAAATGACAAACAAGAATTGGTATGCCCATGAAGCCATTATTTGGGAAACTCATGCATTTACAATATCAAACTTTCAAAGCAAAACTATATGAAAGAAAATAAAAGACACATGCATGTGAGCATCAGTATGTATATGAGAAAATGAATACATGGAAAAGTAATAAATTTTTATGTCATACAGACCATAGTAGAATAACAGATAAAATGTGTGCTCAAAAGTAATGGTAATTAATAGTAAAAAATAGGCCTTTCCTCTTTACTACTAAATAGCAGTAAGAAAGTTTAGACAGATGTTATCCTTGGAAGAAATATCACTATGGAGTGAGAACACTACATTATTGAAAAATGATGATGACCTCACCACTATAACTTTTCATACCAACTGTTGGAGCTACAATACTCGAATGGGTGCCTCCAAGTGGGTTACAATGGTAATTTCTATGAGAAAAACAACCAAGTGAATGGTAAGTCAAAAATGTTGCATGCAATTGCCCCTCTAACACTTGATAGATTGGGTACTAGGCTACTGCAAACTTTTCAAACGTGATGAAAAATAGAAACTACAGAAATTGCATGATAAAGTTAGATATCCAAATAATTCTTGTTGAATTTTATTTGTAAACTAAATGCAATCCTATAGATTAATGTTCCACAGAGGAGCTACACTAGTCCTATTTAACTCCTTGATCCTGAAATACATAATCAACAATAATGTGATTGGAAAAATTGGAGTCAAAATCCACATAGAATAAATGTTTCTACATGATATACATACTTGTCAAACATTTGTCTACGTTGATGTGATTGCTCACACTCAAAAAATTCAAATAGTAAGTAGGTATTTCTCGAGGTTTCATCACAACTGCAAACATGTTTTTCACGATGTGTGCACGGCTCTGAACTTGGGCCCAAAAACTTTTATACAATTGAATCATCTGCTATGGTAGGCTTAAATGATGCATGCAATTTCCCCTCTGGCACTTGATAGATTGGATACAAGGCTACTACAAACCTATCAAATATGGTGAAAAATAGAAACTAAAGAAATTGCATGATAAATTTAGATATCAAAATATTTTTTTATGAATTTTAGTTATAAACTACAAGAAATCCTATATATTACTATTCCATAGAGGAGGTACACTACTCCTGGTCAACTCCTTGATCCTAAAATACATAATCAATAGTAATGTGGCTGGAAGATCTAGATTCAGAATGCACATGGAATAAGTGTTTCTACATGATATACATACTTGCCAAACATTGGTATACATTGATGTGGTTGCTCACACTCAAAAAATTCAAACATTAAGTATACATTTCTTGAGGTTTCATCACAATTGTAAAACATGTTTTTCACAATGTGTGCACAAATCTGAAATTGGGCCCAAATACAATGATACAATTGAATCATATGCTATGATAGGCTTCGACAAAAGAGTTGAAAGGATAGGAAGGTTTCCATACATAGTGTTGCTAACCATTTCTGAACTATTTTGAACACCCATGAAATTTGTTGATGAGGTTGTTGAGAAGCCATATAATTGCATCCCTAATGAAAAGGGTACAAAGTAGGCACAAAACATATCTCTGTCAATTCCCAACCTTGCTGAATTTTTTCCTTTGCCCCGAGATGGAAAAAGAGGAACTGCATCACTCTCTCCTACTAGCTGAAATTTAGGTAACTCCACCTGTGGCTTGCTAGAAATATCATCTAAGAAAATAGGAATGTTGAACACACCTGCAATGAGAAGATGGAAGAGGGTTAGAGTGAATTACTGATTCCAAATTTATGTTTATGGAAGGAGGCAATGTTTCATAAGAGTAGTTCCCTGGGAGTAGAAAACCAAGAAGATAAATTCCAAGGGATTCATTGGTTAAAACAATAATAAAAAATTTCTCAATAGAAACTCGCAATGATATAGAGTTACAACATACACTAAAACCCCAAGTCTTGTTCACACTGAATGACTATATAAATTCATTAACATCTGGGTTTGTTTAGGAGTCAGTTGAAGTACCAATGAACAACGATGCTAAGTAATCTCTCAAATAACATAGGCTATCACGTTTACAACCACCCTTTGCTTATCCGCCAACAAACTATGAGGCTTCAAGACCTTGCACACCCAAATCATTGGCGTTTTAAGTAGTTAAAGAAGGAAGAGAATCAATAGTATCAAATACATTTATGAAAAACCATTTCAACAAAAAACAATACGAAGAATTATAGATGTGAGCACTTGTGCATTACACACAACACACATGTGTAGTTGATTTTTTATTTCCAGAGCTCTAAGACAGTTTTTGTATCTTATCAACCACTTGTGATGTCATCATTACATGCACTATACTTTTTAGTCCCACTGACCTACTTTTATGGTATTTGTCGAACAATAATACAATTATCTTATCTTGTCTTGAAATTGAAAATGCCCAAGATAATACAATTATCTTAGCTTGTCTTGGAACTGAAAATGCCCACAAAGTAGTGTGGATGGGATAGAAAATTCCTTCATGTATTTGTCATTCATTATCATATAAATATTTACATATAACAACAAACCACTATTTCTAACAAAACATTTATCGAAGTTGAAAAGGAACAAGCCCAAACATAAGAGTAATATTTCATCATTTTAGATAAGGTAATTTATCTTCACAATGATCAAAAAAATGTTCTTCCAACTCAACTTCTGTTATCTCTAGCTTTTAAAGAATAGAAAATGATAACAATAATCCCATTCCAAAACTGAAAAACAAATTTGTAGACATGGAACCTCAGAACCTTATGCAACAAAAAACAACACAATATGGTCCTCAAGAAAAAAGAATACATCAACCAAAACCAATGAACTATAGAAATACACAACCTCAGAAAAAGTCCCATGGAGTGAAATATTATTAATTGTGAAAACGTTTATCCAACTAAAAGATACAAGGAAGATAATGATATAAAGTTCTGACATAACATACTCCATTTTAATTCACTCTAAATGGAATGAGGATGAATAGTGATCACAAAATCTCTATGCCTCTTAAACAAGTTATTTTCAAATACATGCATCTAGAATTGCAGTAAATATTTTCCATCTTCCACATGAGTTTTACAGAAAACCGGTGATTCTTACTCCCAGCATGAGCTTCAAATTTTCTTAGAGAGAAAATCCTATTACAACATGTACACAAAATTCCCTCACAAGTTATCAAGGATTTTGACTATGGACAATTCTCTTTTCTATTCCAATAGAAAACTTTCGGGTTTGGGGCCACCATGCCATTTCTATCATCTAAGACAAAACCAATCGAACAATTCACTTAACCTGGCCTGAAGATAAATCCTTTGATTTCCCTGGAGTAGTAGGAAGCACCCACATTCAGTAACCATTGTCTGGTTTCCCCTTTCTTTTCACAAGGGGGCATGGTCTTCCTTTCTTCCATTTCTAACCTTCAAGCAAATATTCTAAACCAACTTTATGCTTTTTACTACCAAATCCAGAAATTGCTAATAGACCTTGCCTTGACTTTTTGATTTTCGGTCCTTGTCAACTTGGACTTCTCATCACATTTTCGTGGTCAAAGATCATTGATTAAAAGGTGCATTCCTTTACCCTAGTAGCTTTTTCTGTAAGAGGAAACATTTCCCCTGAAACATTTATCCTCTTATTGACACAATTATGCATCTTATGTCTCCTAAATACCCATCGCTTTAGTCCTATGTTAGTTTTCAAAGAATCCTTAGAAATTTCATTATTGTTGTTATCATGTTTTACTACTTCGATATAACTATAGACTATACTTGACCTCTTTGGACATACGACATTTGAAGACATGTTTCTTGCAACCCATGCCCAAGTTTTCTACAGAGGACAAAATGAAGAAACAATGCCCCCCCACATGCAAAAGCATTTTCTTGGCTTCTTAGCCTCCATATTATCATCATGATTTTCATCTATTGCTCCTCGAATATTATATTGTTTCTTCCTTGTTGTTAGGGTCCTATAATTTATAGGATCAAATGATGATTATATGTTGCTTTTCTCCCATGAGATGTTGTAAATAATTATTACATTCTGCAAATTATTTTCAAAAGTTCAAAGAAAGAAGAAAAATAAAAAATATGATATAAAAAGAAAAGAGAGAAAGAAAAAGGAGAAAGAAATAAATAGGCGATAAAAATTATATATGTGAAAACAGAAGAAAAGAATAAAAAATAAGCCCCTATAGTGAGTCAATCAAAATGTCACTTTAAAGTTAAAAATTTCAATTTCATACAGCACTTTTAAAACTTGGTTATAATGTATTGTGATATAAAATAATACGACAAGTTTTGTTTTTTGTTTTTGGTTAAATGGAGCGCTCAAACCGATGGCCCAGATTAGTCTCACCAAGATCTACGACGAAGTGATAATTTCGCCCCCCCGCAATCCTGGTGGTTAATAGGAGGTGGGGGAGGGGGGGAGAATAGTTTCTGCCCAAACCACTTGGAGTGACGTGGCAGCCTTGAAGTATTTCGGGGGGTCTCCTCCCGAAACTACTTACCACCTGCACCCCCCACAGTCACAATGATTAACACGAGGAGGTGAGCCCGCAAAGTGGTTTTCGACCAAACCACTTGGAGTGACATCAAAACCTTTGAAGCATTTCAGGGAGTCCCCTCCTGAAACTACTTACCACCTGCACCACCCCCCCTGCCCCCCCACGAAATATCTCCATCTCCCGCCAACTATTCGTTACATCCACCACACCACTCCCATTTTCTGTCTTCTCATCCACCACACCACTCCCATTGTTTGTCTTCTCATCCACCACCCCACTCCTACCATTTGTCCCACCACATCACCACCTCCACATTGACTAGTCGTTCAATGTTCAAATATTTACCACCAAATCCAATATTGAACATTGTTGCATTTAAAGTTCCCGTTGTTTATCCGTTTTCTCAATAAATTTCGCCCGCACCATAACGTTAAGTTTTCCATTATACAACTGATCAAACTGCTATAAAAACCCCTAGAAGCTTGAAATTCACTCCTTTAACCATACCATTGATTCTGCAGGTCGAAGATTGAGCTACCATCAACTGTCAACATTCTATAACAGTTTTTCCTCCGCAAAGTCAACCAAATTTCACCCAGGTAACCTTGTTCTTTAGAATTCTTTTGATCAAGCATTCTCTGATACGATTTTTCTACCTTCCTATTATTCCATTTCCAATATGTCGACACGCAAAGGAAAGGGGAAATTTCTAGAGAAAAATCCCATTGTTCCCCCTGTCCTTGATTTTTATAACTCCCCTCTAATCGACACCCAATATAAAATTGTCGAGACCCATTGTAAATTCAACCTTTACAAACTTTACAACTGGGCCAAACAAAAATTCGTTGACAACGATGATGATATGAACGTTTGGGAATCCATTCTCCCTCAATTTATTTTCCCCCAAACTCACTTTCCCCCTTAATTCTCCATTTGGTGCCATCACCGATACCTACCAAGCCAAAAAGTTGTTATTTCCCAAAATAACGAATCCATCTTCTGCATTTCCCCTGAAAGTATTTAGCATGCCCTACAAATTAAATACCAAGCCTCCCATCATCCTTTCTTAGCTTATGTATTGATGGAATTATACAAAAAGTTGACTTTCCATCATAGAGTGCAAATCTTCAAATGTTTCCTTCTGAAAAATGTTGAATTACCCTAGACCAATCCCCCATACCCAGTCTCAATCTTCCCAAACATGTCCAAACAAGTAATTTCTTTGGTAACACAACTGCTTGGGTACTATAATGATTAATGGGTAGATGAAATAGTTCAGGGATTTTTTTTCAATTTTCTATGTTTGCAAAAAGTCATCCATTATTTTCAATTATAGTCAATTTGTGTCCAATGCAATGCATGATCAATTTGTAAATTTCAAAGCTGAAGGTGTATTCAAATATCAGTCGGTATTGGTTTATCTTATGTTATTTTATCAGTCAGACAGGTTCAAATTTCCTTTACAGAAGACAAATAATGAGGGAAATCCTTTTGTTTTCCCTTGAGATAATCTAAGGTAAATTAGTTATGCCAAAGCATCTATAATGTTTTGTTGTTTTATATGATTGGATGACCATTGAGCTATTTATAAATAGGTGCTTTAAACTTAGATAGATTCTTAATAAAATAAAAGGTTGTGCTTTAAATGCACATGGTTATTTTTTATTTTAGTGGGATGGATAAGTAGAATATGGAGATGTATAATCGATTTAATATTCAAAATGAGTATTTAACCATTTATAAGTAGAAATTAAGAAAACAATGTTTTCTTAATCAATAAAATATAAACAGACTATCACAGAGATCTAGTGAAATTTTGTTCTCAAAGAGGAATTTACAATATCAAATAGTTCTCTAAATTTATCTGTTATTAAAATTACAACTTCATAGAGGATTCAAAATGAAACTGAAATTCAATTAAATTTTAAATCGGATAACTGCAAAGGACATGATTTATATGAAGAAGACATAATGAATAAACAATATGAAATATAACTCACTCAAGATAGATCATATGAGGCTGATCCACAATCTCTTATTATCTCAAAAATACTACATCTTAGTACAAATTTGCTTGATCAATTGTTCAAGGGTTTAACCCTGAATACTTCGACAGAATGAAGTATTTAAACAAAATTTACAAAAATATTACAATTAATGCCTGAGTGACATGGCATTCTATTATTAACTTTGAACTAATAGAAAAGAAATAATGCAATCAAAAGGAATGAATCTAGTGAAGTGATCTGAACATTTGGCCCTGCTTTGGAGAAGAACAGTTATTGAGTGGCCACTATTCGGGTGCTGCACTGGTGAAGCTGACCTGTCTTTTTAATCCTAGAATTCACACAACTTGTCCCACTACTCTTCATTTGGAATATAAATCTTTGTTACTTTGCGGTAGATCTCATCTACCTCAATATATCGAGAAAAAGTGGGTTTTACTGCAAAAATGTATTTTATCTCATGTTGGATAAAACTTATGTTGCTGATAGATTCATAAAAATCTCTCCCTATCATAGAACCTTTGATGTTTGAAGACTTAGCTATATCCTTGGCAATGTCCTAAAGCTTCTTCATGTAGTCTTCCCTAGTCATTAATTTGTCATTGATCACAAATAAAGAAGGCATACCTTTCTTGTTCAATGCATCTATTCTAGTGAAAAACCTGTTAACTACTACCTCCAAAGTGTGGCATTTCTTTGTCAGTTGAACAACCAAGTTCTTCTTTGTTAGAACTTTCTTTACTTCCAGGATGGTTTCTATTATATCTTCTACCCCTAGATCATCCAGCTCATATCTGTTTTTGGAATTGAGGAACTTTATGATGCTGTTGCCTATAGCAAGAAGTTCTCCTAATTCAGCATTGATAGTGGAAATGGTTTTCTTGGATTTCTCCGTCAATTCCTTCTGCTCAAATATAATCTAGATACATGACCATATGTCATCTACTTCTTCAATGATATTGTTCCATATGATTTCTTTAACATGGGCTAGTGTGTAGCCAATAGAAGACTTAGTTGTTGACTTCTTCCATGCCTCTATCTGATTTTGAGGTCTCTGTAGCTCTGCTGCATCAAAAGTCTCAGTCTTTGTCTGATGATCCTATAGAAGTTTGACTTGAGCCTGCAACTTTTTGATCTCTTCGGTCTAGAGAGACATCTTTTGTAATGCATTGACCAACTGATCTGCAGCATCCCCTGTGCTTGTTGTAGAAGGTGTGATTATAGGAATGGTTGTGATAGGGAGTGCTTCCAAAGGGACAACAGTCATTTTGGCAGCTTGCTCATTTTTTTAATCAACTTTTCTATCTATGTCTCCATTTACTTCAATTGTGCACTCTGCTCCATGAGGAGCTTTATCATATCTACCTTTTGTGTCTTTGTTTCTTCAATATCCTTAGCCAGAGGATCTTCTATTGCTGACAATTTTAACTGCTTCCTTAATGCTGCTATGTCTAAATTCTTTTTCTTTATAAGCTCTTATGCAACATTGATGTTTGTCGGGTCATAACCCACTTTAGTCACCAAGTCCTCCAGAGTTTTGATCCTGGTGTCTTTGGCAAGTGGAGAGACCTTCTCCATCTTCAGTTGGGATTGAACATTGGCTAATGTAACCTACAGTTTAGAAAAATTCATAGCAGTGTCAATGACAGTGAAAAATATCATTTCCCCAGTCTGCTTATGCATCTCCATTTGGTCAATGGGATGTATGTCTTTTACATCAAGCTCAAATATTGTCTTCTTGTAGTATGATGTTTCCTTGGGTTGGGGAACGTGTGCCTGGAGGAATGCCATTTGCATTCTATCTTTATTTGAATCAAAGGCTGACAACAACCTGCTTTGAGAATCGGAAGTCTGCTTCCAGAACTAATTGTAGGTATTAATATTTAAGGCCTCATTCCTTACTTTTATCTCCTTAAAAATGTCCATTATACTTTTCTTTGTCTCCCCTGTAGTAGATGTGCTGGTCTGCATAATTTGCTGCTGCTCTTGTGAAGTTGTGGAGGTAGTGGGAGACAGTGTGGTCTGATCACCCACTAATGAGGAAACAAGTGGCTCATTAGTGGTGATAATGTTCTCTTGCTCTGAGTCCTTGCTGAGGCTTAGTTTGGAACTAAGCTTGGCCTTCTTCCTATACATAATTTTAAATCCTTCACTAAAAATTTCAGTCCCTGAAGGGGAATCTTCTTCTCTACTTCTCTTAGTTGTTTTCTCCTACATTGTAGGAGTCTACATTGTAGAGGATGATACCAGTTGCTCCTTTGCCTCTTGTAGGGTATTCTCAACCCATTCTAGCTGGTTTTTGTACTTCTCTATCTCTGGTCTGGCTGTGTGAAAATAAGCAGTAGATTTGGTTTCTACTCTTAATTTAGAAATGATCCCTAATGGATCATATGACCAGGTGAAGCTAAGGCTGAACTACATTTCTTTTAGTAGCTTATCTGCTTCTTCCCCTGCTGCCCTGTTGTTGCAAATGAAAGGCTCAATTTGTGTTTTAATTTTGAACTAGGTCTTCTTCTTGGTTGCTACAAAGTGGATCTCATCTATATTGAGCATCTACCTTATGTAATCTAGAGAAAAAATCCTCATTGGGAGGAATTTAGGCAGCTTGTAAGGTGCAAGCTCACACCCAAATATTCTCAATTATGTATAGTTTTGATAGAGGTACCAATCCCATGTCTGAACTTGGTCTGATAGCTGCAACACCTTTCTAATTTCCTCATTGATCCTCGGTTCTATCCTGCTACCTATGAGACTAATTTCTGGATGCACAAACATCTCTATGAACTGTTTATATGTATATTCCTTTTGTTCCTTCATCACCAGTGTAGTCCAGAAGATGAATAACTGATGATTTCCTTCTTCATCTAGCTTTTGTAAAGCAAGGTTGATGTTGTCTCCCTAAAAGTATAAGAACATATAAACTAACACAGAAGCATACTTGAATACCTCCTCAGTTGGGAATTTGATAAGCTGCTGATGAATTTAATCTGCATGAAATTGGCTAAAGTTAAACATGATGAAGGGCTTAGAATCAACAAAGAAAATGGACAGAAATCCTATGTTGGGCTCATCTACCCACTGATCTGAGTAGTAGTCGAGGAGGTAAGAGATGAATGTGATAATTTGCTTGGATCTCTCAAGAAAAATAGACGACGGATAGGGAGGATTTTTCTTTGGAAATGAGGCATCTTCTATCAAGAAAAGTTCAAGGGTTTTGGCCCTTTTAGCAAATTCTAATTTTTGGTACAGTTCAACAAGTGCTTCATAGGAAAAGGGGGTGGCATTCTCTACTGTGGGGGCTTGCATCATCTGGTTTATGGCTTTAGGAGTGATAGTAAACAGAAATTCTCCAGTGGGAGTAATGATGGCCCTTTGGCTTGGAAAATAAGATGCATGACACTTCCTAACAAATTATGGGGTGTTGTGGGTAGGAGGAAAAATGTAATGGCGTAAATTGGATTCCCACAACTGAATGTCATTATATTTGTCGATGTATTTGTCTTCAAGCCAGCAATACATCTCAAAGAGGTCAAATTTGCAAAGAGTTTCATGGATTTTATGGTCTCTGTCAACCAAAGGGATGTGGTGAAAATCAATAGGAGGATAGATCAGAGAATTGACAGGTTCTTCTGGTCCCTTTTCCTCTGGAGGCATATTTGGATACGGCTAAGGACAGTAGTGAATGTTGGACTGGAGGTTTCAATACACAAAGAGGATTCAGGTTTTGGGGGAAAGAACAGAGGTAGTAAGTTGAAAACAAGTGAGCAGACAGTGTCGTTGGCGAGTGAAAATGTCGAATTTTAGTCCAGCAAACCTGTAACAAAGCAATAACAGTGACAGTGTATTAATTTAGTAACGAGTTAATGAGTAAAAGGGAGGTTTATATAACAGTTTGATTTTTCCGTTGAAGGTGGCGTAGGTCTATTGGATTAACGGATAAACCATTTACTTCTTAACGACTTAATTTTGGAGGGAGATGATGTAATTAGTGGAGTTAATGAGAAAATGACGTGGCGAAAGGTGAGTGGTGGGAGAGCAACGAGTAGAGAAGTGGTATTAGGAGGCATAGAAACTTCTTTTCCAAGGGGGGTGGGAAATGGTTAACAATTTCACCCGAGGGGAGTCTGAAAAGCTGTGGTGTTGACATGTAGGGGTGGGTGCGTTTCGAATACTGCCCATTACAAACCCCACCCCCCCCCCCTTCCCCCCCCCCTCCGATGGTAAAGTTTGGATGGTGAGGAGGGACCGATGTACAACATGGGCCATCAGATCTTTGGAGGTGAGCATACATGAGGGGAGAGGTGGCAGAGAGTTAATCGTGAGGTGACAGGTTGTTGTTGGTGGGTCGGCGAGAATTAATTTACTGCATAGTGAGGAATATTTTTAATGTATGAGGGGGGTAATAAACTTAGGAAAAAGTGGGTGGACCAAAGTATGAGCTGAGGGGCAACTTTGGGGTTTTAAAACTTAGGGATAGGGGATTAATACACCAAAATTAATTGATATATTAATTTTTAGAGTAAAACCTTTACTCATTTGCCTTGTTCTTCTACACATGAAGATATCATTTGACATTTCCCTATGTGGAGCATTTTGACTAGCAGGTTGTGCATATATAAAAATATAAAATGAAGCCATTCTTTTCTTTTTTCTTCCCTAAAATTTTATTTTTGTTTTTCCTTATTTGTTTAGGGAAGCTAACACCTATAATTTTATTGATATGGATACCTATAAAACATTAAATTGTCCTAACATTTTAACTTATCTTTCTTTTACATCCATATCCTAACTTAACATTTTAAATTTATTTTTGGCTAATATACTAATTTATCAAAACCAAATAATGTTACAACATCGGCTCTAGCTGGGGACTACTTCCCCTTGTGGGATGCAAAGAACAAGAAGGTTCAAGTGCCTTCTCCTCGGGCTATGTAGTCTTTGTTGAAACATATACTCACTAGAATTTTTTTTCAAAAATAAAATAAACTCTCTGGATATTTACAGATGATGAATGAATGGATGAAAAATTAATATTGAATATAATGTTTCAAGTATTTCCCATTGACTGGCAATGAGGAATACTCTCCTTCCAAATTCTATAGGATGAATGTATTGTTTCCTTTGACTACTGCAATGCTAAGTGGACCAAACCAAAGTTTGTCAAATTTTGCATGCTTGCCTTTATCTTCTCTCCTAGTATCCCATTTAAGCACTAGGTCACCTTTCTTGAAATTTCTTTTCTAGCCTTTCCGTCAAACAGTTCTTTCATCTTATTTTGGTATTTCCGTAGCTTGTACTGAATTCCATCCCTGTCTTCATTCAAATCAATAATTTTATTAATCCTTCTTGAGAAATCATCTTTTTCTTCATAGGATTCCTAAAGGAATCTCATAACAGGTAAAGCTAAATGAGTAGGAAAAACTGCTTCCTTGCCATAAACTAATTGGAAAGGAGACTTGTCTATTGATCTCTTAAGAGAAACTTTGTTTTCCCAAATTGCATGGATTAGATGGTTGTCCCAACTCTTTTATGGTCTTCAAGAGTCTTCTTAATGACCTTAACTAAGCTCTTGTTGGAAGACTCTGCTAGCCCATTACCCTGTGGATAGTATGGTGTAGAATGGTGTAATAGGATTGAATACTTTTGACAGAACTCAATCATTTTAACACTGCTGAAAGTTGTTGCATTATCTGTAACAATCTATTGAGGACATCCAAATCTTGATAGGATGTTTTCTTCAAGAAATTTAATCACAATAGTATTGGTTGTATTTTAACGGGTATGGCTTCTACCCACTTGGTAAAATAGTCTGTAGCAATTAAAATCCATCTGTGTTGATTACTTGATTGTGGATGAATTTCCCCTATAAAGTCCAACCCCCATTGTAGAAAAGGAGCATGAACCAATACTAGAACCAAAGGAAGTGTTGATAGTTTCTGTTTTCCTACAAATAATTGGCATGGTATGCAACTTCTTACTCTTGCTCCAACTTCTTTAAAAAGTGTGGGCCAGTAGAAACCTTCTTTTAAATTTTTGTAGGTTTTTTCTTTCCAGGCATAGTGTCCACCACAAAACCCTACATGAAACTGATCTATAATTCCCTCTGTTTCATTTTTAGTTAAATAAAGAAGAAGGATATTAAGAGGGTCTTTCTTGTATAGGTTATCATTGATAATGCAGTATTTTACTGCTTTAAGTTTCAGGGCTTTGCACTGCTTCAAATTAAGCTCAGTTGGACATTGAAAATCCCTAAGAAATTGCACAATAGCAAAGTACCAATCAGGGAGTAGACATTTTTGATCTATGTAAACAAGAATGGATTGATCTGAAGAAAGAGGTTCTTGTGGATTCTCCCCTTCTATAAGAGGAGGAGGTTCTTGTGGATTCTCCTCAGATATTAAGGAAGGTTCTTGTGGATTCTCCCCTAATATTAAGGAAGGTTCTTGTGGATTCTCCCCAGATGAAATTTCAAAAACTATATTTATCCCCAATACTTTGCAGTTGGACTCAGCTAACAATTTGGCCAGGCCTTGGCCTTTTACTAGCTTTGTGGTCTTAATTTCAAGGTCAAATTCAAGGATTTTAGCAATCCATCTCCCTCTTCTTCCATCAGTATCAGGCTGGGTCAAAAAAAAATTAACAATATGATTAGGGACATAAGATGTAATGTGTCAATGCAGGACATAGGTTCTAAAGGCTTTGAGGGCTTGAATTAAGGCATAAGTATGATTTTCAATAATATCATACCTAAGTTTAGCATCCCTCATAACTTTGGAAAAGAAGGCTATAGGCTGGTCATCACCATTTTTGTTCTTCTGTAAAAGTACAATAGCTAAGGTTGTCTTGGATGCAAAAGGAAATATGCTAAAAGTTTAAGAATAGTCAGGGCTAGCTAATGTAGGGGCCTTAGATATAGACTTTTTGATCTGATCAAAATCATATCTAGCAGAAACTTTCCATTTCACTTCATTGTTTTTCTTTAGCATATCAGTTATACCCTTAACTATCTGTGCATAATTAGGGATGAAACTTTTGAGAAAATTAATCTTTCCAAGGAAGGTTTGTATCTTTTTCTTATTCCTTAGATAGGGTCTGAATAGCTGAAACTCTCTTTGGGTCAATTATAACTCCCTCCTTGGAGATAATATGCCCTAGTAATTTCCCTTCCTTTACAGAAAATAAATATTTCTTTGGATTGTTGGATATGCCAAATTTCCTGCACCTGTCAAAAACCTTGCTCAAGTGTTTTGAATGCTTTTCATCAAAAATATAGAAAATAGTTAAATAATCTAAATAAATGACATTAAATTCATATGTGTTACCTACAAATGCTAGGTCCATGGCTCTATGGAAAGTGGCTCCAACATTGGTTAACCCAAATGCCATTCTAGCATACATAAATGTACCCCATGGTGTGGTGAACGCAGTTTTGTCTTGGTCAGCTTGACTTACCATGATCTAGTTGTAACCAGAAAATCCATCTAGCATAGAAATCCTATTTGCACCTGAAACTTTATGAAGTAGATGATCCTTTTTGTGCAATGGATAGTTATCCTTTAAAGATGATTTGTTCAGATTTCGAAATTCTACACATAACCTAATCTCACCATTTTTCTTACTCATAGGAACTAGGTTGGCTACCCAATCAAAATAACTTAAAGGTACTATGATAATAGCATCAAGCATTTTAAGTTCTTTCTCAATGGTTGGAAGTAGTATGGGATTGATTCTTCTTAGTTTTTGTTGAAAGAGTTTTTCTTCTGGTTTCAAAGGAATCTTATGCTCAATCAACGATGTATCATAAGTTTTTAACTCTTTATAAGACCACGCAAAAAGATATTTGTAATTTTTAAGAAGATTCAAGTATTTGATTTTTAAATCCAAAGCTAAAGTTGATGACAATTTAACATTTCTCACATCATTCGAAGTCCCAATATTGCATTCTTCGATTTCTTCTTCAGGCGACTTAAACAAGGGGTTTTTAGAGACATCATTATTATCAAATAGTTTTTTCAACGAAACTAATCCTTTAGGTATAAAATTATTAGATAATTGGATGATATCATGATCAAAAAATTTAGGACTGAATGAAGTTTTTGGATTTAGGTGAAATGATTCTTAAACATCGTTTTGATCTTCTTCAATTTGCATATTTAAGAATTCATCAATGACTTGAAGGAAAGATTTTAGTTGTTCATGATCTTCAAAAATCTGCCAGTGTTTAAGGTTATCAAGAATTGATGGTCTATACTTGACTTGAATTTGGTACTCTAACAATACTAGCTCGGGGATTTTGAAAGAGCTTGCTAAGATAGCTAGTGAGTCGGCATGCATATTTTCATCTCTAGGAATAGCAGTTATGTTAAATACTTGGAAGAAATTTTCAATTGTGTCCCAAGCTTCATTTCTATAGGACCTAAGCCTTGGGTGTTTTGTTTGGCATTGTTTCTAGCCTACTTCACTATAAGCTCAAAATCAGAAAAGACACTCAAGTTTTGAACCTTTATACTCTTAGCTAGCTCAAGACCAAGAGGAAAAGCCTCATACTCAGCCACATTATTGGTGACCTCAAATTATTGTTTACATGACTAAGTAATGTTTTATTTATTTGGTGAAATTAAAACAATTCTTGCTCCTGCTCCTTCCTTTGATCAAGAGCCATCAAAGTAAAGTTTCCAGATATCTGATTCTACAATTTTAGGTTTGGAAACTATATTTTCAATGGTGAATTGAGTGTTTGAAGAATTTTGTGAAGATAATTGAAAGCAACCAAAATCCCGATCTACTGCATAGATAGGGTGGTTTTTTTCTTGATCAAACCTACAAACAGTATGAAGGAATTTGACTTCCCTATATAACCTTAAATGTTCACCTCCATAGACTGGAATAATAGAAAAATACATGTCCATCTGAAGTGATCCTCCAAGTTTTTCACAACATGATCTAGATAGGAGCATGCCAAACTTTGAAGGAATATCAGTGACAACTATGTCTAAAACTATACATTTGACAAGTATTTGAGCTAAGGTCACAACTAGGTCTTTGATCAATCCTAGGTATGGTAATTTCTTTGAATCAAAGGTGTAAAGATCATGATAAGAACAGGTAACTTGTAACTAAAGTTGGTCCATAATTATCTTTGGCATAATGCTATGAGAAGCTCCACAATCTAGTATACAAAAGAAAGTCATGAGCTTTTAAAGTTACATAAAATGGTGGAACAATTCATCAATCATATCAGAACTAGGGCCAAACACTGTTGAGGGATTTTCATCTTGAAAACTAATAACATCTCCCTCAGCATCTACATTAGAGGACTATATCCATTTAGACACTTCATTTTTATGACTAGGGCTTTTAGAAAGTTCAGCTAAAGGTATATGAATCTTGACCCTTTCCAATTCCTTTTGAATATTAAAAGTTGTCAAAATAATCTTGTCAGATGAAAAGGTTTCAGTGGATGACTCTATAGCCTTAGGTGTTGGAGTTTGTGTTTGAATGGATTTTATTATAGGTTCAATAATAGTGGTAGATTTTGAAGGTCTACTATGACCCGATCTAGGTCTTAGATCATACCTCTTATTCAATTCTACAATGAAAAATTCAGAGAATGCTAGGTATTTTGAAAGTTGAGCATCTCTATGTTATTGTTCAAAAGACTGAGGTGAAGATGAAGGAACTATTGCCATTTGTAGTGTTGAAGAATAAATATTATTGATATGTTCAATGATTAAAGGGCCTGTATCCTGTGGTTGTTGATCATTTATCAACAAAAGTGGTTGAACGTTTTGATCAGAACCTAGTCTTTGAAGAATTTGCATTTGAGGAGTTCTTCAAAATTGAGTTTAAGCTTGAGGTCTGACAGCATTTTGTTGAGCATTTCTATGTTGTGTTTCAATTTTAGAAATCCTATTAGAAAGGTTTCTACGTAAAGATGTAATTTCATCAATTTTTTGATCTTCAAGTTTAGATTTGGAAGAAGATGAGTCATCAACCCTAGCTTTTAGTTTTCTTTCTTCTTTCTCTACTTTAGATTTAAGTTTGCTAGAAGCTGACCTATTAGCTTCTACCTCTATAGTATTTTTTTGCATGTCTTCTAATGTATTAGAAACCCTTTCCCTTAGCATGATTGCAAAGTCATCTTCAAATGCTTTGGGAAATATGACCTTCGCAGCTGCTATTGGTGGTTTACAATCAGCAAGCATTTTATGATAGAGTTTGTTAAATATTTTGATGAGTTCAACAACTAGTTCACCAGGATTTCTCTTCAATTATTCAAATTTAGTGAGAAAGTAAACATGATCTTTCTTTACCCCCATTGGTTTTTAAATATAGTTATGAGCTCATTCCATGTTCTAATAGAGTTAGTTATAGGTTTCCTAAACCATATCCTAACATTTCCTTCTAAAGATTGTACAAATAATCTCATATAAACATCTTCATGTTATATGTTCATATTGTGAGAAACATCTAGGAAATATGATACATGATCCTCTGCTAAGGGACTTGTTTCTCCATTAAATCTTGGTAGACGTTTCAAATATCCATCAAGAAAATTTGCCAAGTTTGCAGGGATAACTAGATAAGCATACCTTACTTGCACAATAGGTCGAAAAGGAATAACAACAGGAGGAGTGTGGGGTGACTGAGTTGAGGATGATGAGGAAGAGGAAGATGATGAAGATGAATCGGTAGGGGTATTAGTATGTGGAGGAGAGAAAGAGGGAGGATACCTCTTTGAGGATTTCAAAGGGGTTTTAATAACCTACTTCTGAACTCTTGGTGGAAAGTCTTCCTTATTATCAAACAAAGGATTTGAATAGACAGAAAATGTCTCTTAAAGGTTAGTAGAGGCTGAGGGAATAGAAGAAGGAGTTGGAGTTATGAAGTCTGCAGGCTTGAATTCAGGTAAATGTAAACCCAATTCTTCCTCAGATTAAGATGTTTTGATAGGAATGGATGGGACTTGATATGACTCAAGTGATTGTATTAAAAAGGTTGATGGAAGATCTACTCCTCTAGAATGGGTTTCAGAAACCCTAAGAGGTAGTTTAGTCTAATTAGGATGGGATGGCACAGATGAGAAAGGATCTACAGATGAGATATCTTCAGGGTGTAAAGTTGAAGAAGAAGAAGGGGTTCTAAGTCTTCTCCTTAAAGAGGCTCCCCTAATAAGTATTTCTAGATCTGGTAGAGGGTTAACAATCTCATAATCAAAATGTGATCTAGTATGCTTAAAAGGAACCAACTTGGACCAGTGGAATCTCCAGGTGAAATATTTTGACCTATATACTTATCCTTTATTCACCTTAAAGGAAAGGGAGAACCGTTGCCCCAGGGAAATTTTATTTTTCAATCCTTTACTTCCCAGCAATGGCGCCAATATGATGTTGTCCCTTGAGATAACCTAAGTTCAATTAGTTATGCCAAATCATCTATAAGGTTTTGTTATTTTAAATGATTGGATGACTAGTGAACTGTTTATAAATAGGTGCTTTAAAATTATATAGATTCTTAGTAAAATAAAAGGTTGTTCTTTAAATGCACATGGTTATTTTGATTTTAGTGGGATGGATAAGTAGAATATGGAGAAGTATAATTGATTTAATATTCAAACTAAGTGTTTAACCATTTATAAGAAGAAATTAAGAAAACAGTGTTTTCTTAATCAACAAAATATAAACATACTATCACAGAGATCTAGTGCAATTTACGCTCAAATAAGAATTTACAATAACAAATAGTTCTATAAATTTATCTCTTATTTAAATTACAATTTCACAAAGGATTCAAAGTGAAACTGAAATTCAATTAAATTTTAAATCGGATAACTGCAAAATACATGATTTATATGAAGAAGACATAATGAATAAACGAGATAAAATACAACTCACTGAGAGATAGGCCATATGAGGCAAATCCATAATCTTTTATTATCTCAAAAATGCTCCATCTTAGTACAAATTTGCTTGATAACTTGTTTAAGGATTTAACCCTGAATACTTCGACAGAATGATGTGTTTAAACAAAATTTACAAAAATATTACAATTAATGCTTGAGTGACATGAAATTCTATTATTAACTTTGAACTAATAGAAAATAAATAATGAGATCAAAAGGAATGAGTCTAGTGAAGTGATTTTAACATCTAGCCCTGCTTTGGAGGAGAACAGTTGTTGAGTGGCCACTATTTGAGTGTTGTGCTGGTGAAGTTGACCTATCTTTTTAATCCTAGAATTCACACAACTTGCCCCACCACTCTTAATCTAGAATATCAATCTTTGTTACCTTGCGGTAGATCTCATATACCTTAGTATACCAAGCAAAAGTGGGTTTTACTGCAAAAATTTGTTTTATCTCGTGTCGGATAAACTTATGTTGCCGATAGCTTCGTAAAAGGCTCTCCCTGTCATAGAACCTTTGATGTTGGAAGACTTAGTTGTATCCTTGGCAATGTCCTAAAGCTTCCTTATGTAGTCTTCCTTGCTCATTAATTTTTCATTGATCACAAATAAAGAAGGTAGACCTTTCTTGTTCAATGCATCTATTCTAGTGAAAAACCTATTAACGGCTACCTCCAGAGTGTGACATTTCTCTGTTAGCTGTACAACCAAGTTATTCTTTGTTAGAATTTTCTTTACTTCCAGGATGCTTTTTGTTATGTCATCTACTCCTAGATCATCAAGCTCATATCTGTTTTTGGAATTGAGAAACTTTATGATGTTGTTGGCTGTAGCAGGCATTTCTCCCAATTCAGCATTGATAGTGGAAATGGTATGCTTGGCTTTCTCCATCAATTCCTTTTGCTTGAATATAATCTGGATACATGGCCAAATTTCATCTATTTCTTCAATGATATTGTTCCATATGATTTCTTTAACATAGGTTAGTGTGTAGCCAATTGAAGACTCAAATTTTGACTTCTTCCATGCATCTATCTGATTTTGAGTTCTTTATAGCTTTGCTGCATGAGAAGTCTCAGTCTTTGTCTGATGATCCTATAGAAGTTTGACTTGATCCTACAACCTTTTGATCTCTTCGGTCTGGAGAGACATGTTTTGTACTACATTTCCCAACTGATCTGCAACATCCCCTATGCTTGTTGTAGAAGGTGTAACTGTAGGCATGGATGTGATATGGAGTGCTTCAAAAGGGACAACAGTCATTTTGGAAGATTTCTCCTTTTGTTTAATCAACTTTTCCATCTCTGTCTCCATTTGGTTCAATTGTGCACCCTACTCCATGATGAGATTTACCATATCTACCTTTTGTGTCTCTGTTTCTTCAATATCCTTGGCCAAAGGATCTTCTATAGCTGGAAATTTTAACTCCTTCCTTAATGTTGTTATGTCTAAATTAATTTTCTTTACAATCTCTTCCTCAACATTGATGTTTGCAGGGTCATAACCCACCTTAATCACCAAGTCCTCCGGAGTTTTGATCCTGGTGTCTTTGGAAAGTACAGAGACCTTCTCCATCTTCAGTTGGGATTGAACATTGGCTAATGTAACCTACAGTTTAGAGAAACTCATAGCAGTGTTAGTGACAATGGAAAATATCATTTCCCCAGTCTGCTTATGCATCTCCATTTTGTCAATGGGATGTATGTCTTTTACATCAAACTCAAATGTTGTGTTCTTGTAGTCGGATGCTACCTTGGGCTAGGGAACGTGTGCCTAGAGGAATTCCATTTGCATTCTACCTTTCTTTGAATGAAGGGTTGAAAACAACCTACTTTGAGAACCAGAAGTCTGCTTCTAGAACTAATTGTAGGTATTAATCTTTAAGGCCTCATTCCCTCCTTTTATCTCCTTAAAAATTTCCATTATACTTTTCTTGGTCTCCCCTGTAATAGATGTGTTGGTCTGCATAATTTTTTGCTGCTCTTGTGAAGCCATGGAAGTAGTGGGAGACAATGTGATCTGATCACCCACTAATGGGGAAACAAGTGGCTCATTAGTGGTCATGATGTTCTCCTGCTCTGAGTCCTTGGTGAGTCTTAGTTTGGAACTAAGCTTGGCCTTCTTCCTATACATAATTTTAAATCCTTCACTGAAAATTTCAATCCCTGAAATGGGCTCTTCTTCTCTACTTCTCTTAGTATTTTTCTCCTACATGGTAGGATTCTGTATTGTAGAGGATGATACCAGCTGCTCCTCTGCCTTTTGTAGCATATTCTCAACCCATTCTAGCTGGTTTTTATAATTCTCTATCTCTAGTATGTCTGTGTGAAAATAAGCAGTAGATTTGGTTTCTACTCTTAATTTAGAAATGATCCCTAATGGATCATATGACCAGGTGAAGCTAAGGCTGAACTAAATTTCTTTTAGTAGCTTATCTGCTTCTTCCCCTGCTTCCCTGCTGTTGCAAATGAAAGGCCCAATCTATGTTTTAATTTTGAACTAGGACTTCTTCTTGGCAGCTACAAAGTGGATCTCATCTATATTGAGCATCTGTGTTATGTACTCTAGAGAAAAAATCCTCATTGGAAGGAATTTATGCAACTTGTAAGGTGCAAGATCACACCCAATTATTCTCAATTTTGTATAGTTTTGATAGAGGTACCAATCCCCTGTCTGAACTCAGTCTCATAACTGCAACACCTTTCTAATTTCCTCACTGATCCTCAGTTCTATCCTGCTGCCTAGGAGACTGATTGTTGGATTCACAAACATCTCTAAGAATTGTTTATATGTATATTCCTTTAGTTCCTTCATCACCAGCGTAGTCCAAAAGATGACTAACTGCTGATTTCCTTCTTCATCCAACTTTTGTAAAGCAAGGTTGATGTTGTCTCCTTGAAATTATAAGAACATATAAACTAACACAGAAGATACTTGAAAACCTCCTCAGTTGTGAATTTGATAAGCTGCTCATGAATTGAATCTACAAGAAATTGGCTAAAGTTAAACATGATGGAGGGCTTAGAATCAGCAGAGAAAATGGGCAAAAATCTTATGATGTCCTCATCTACCCATTGATCTGAGTAGTAGATAAGGAGGTAAGAGATGACTATCATAATTTGCTAGGCTCTCTTAGGGAAAATAGAGGGATAGGGAGGATTTTTCTTTGGCAATGAGGCATCTTCTGTCAAGAAAAGTTCAAGGGTTTTGGCCCTTTTAGCAAAGTCTAATTTCTGGTACAATTCAACAAGTGCTTCATAGGAAAATGGGGTGGCATTCTCTACTATGGGGGCTTGCATCATCTGGTCTGTGGCTTGAGGAGTGATAGTAAACAAAATTTCTCTAGTGGGGGTAATGATGGCCCTTTGTCTTGGCAAATAAGATGCATGACACTTCCTAACAAATTCTGGGGTGTTGTGGGTATGAGGAAAAATGTAATGGGGTAAATTGGATTCCCACAGTTGAATGTCATCGGATTTGCTAATGTATTTGTCTTCGAGCCAGCAATACATCTCAAATAGGTCAAGCTCGCACACAATTTCATGGATTTTATGGTCTCTGTCAGCTAAAGGGATGTGATGAAAATCAATGGCAGGATATATCAAAGGATTGACAGGTTCTTCTAGTCCCTTGTCCTTTGGAGGCATATTCGGATAAGGCTAAGGAAAATACTGAAAATTGGATTGGAGGTTTCAATACACAAAGAAGAGTCAAGTTTTGGGGGAAAGAACAGAGGAAATAGGCTGAAAATGAGTGAGTAGACAGTGTCACTGGTGGGTGAAAATGTCGAAGTTTAGTCCAGTAAACCTGTAACAAAGAAATAACAATGATAGTGTATGACTTCAATAACCAGTTAATGAGTAAAAGGGAGGTTTATATAACAGTCTGGTTTTTTCGTTGAAGGTGGCATAGGTTTGTTGGATTAACATCTAAACCATTTATTGCTTAACGACTTAATTTTGGAGGGAGCAGATGTAATTGGTGGAGTTAACAGGAAAATGACGTGGTAGAATGTGAGTGGCAGGAGCGAAACAAGTAGAGAAGTGGTATCGGGAGGTGGAGAAACTAATTTTCGAAGGGAGGGGGAAGTGGTTAACGGTTTCGCCTGAGGGGCGTTCGAAAAGCTATGGTGTTGACACGTAGGGGTAGGCGCAGTTTCGAATACTACCCATTTCACAACCGCCCCGCCTGCGATGGTAAAGTTCAGATGTTGAGGGGGGGACAAAATATAGCATGGGTTGTCAGATCTTGGGAGGTGAGCGTAAATGAGGGGAGAGGTGGCAAAGAGTTAATCATGAAGTGATGGGTTGCTCTCGGTGGGGTCAGCATTAATTAATTTACTGCATATTTGGGAATATTTGGAATGTATGAAGGGGCTAATAAACTTAGGAATAGGTGGGTGGACCAAAGTATGAGCGGAGGGGCAACTTTGGGATTTTAAAACTTATTAATAGGGGATTAATACACCAAACTTAATTGATATATTACCTTTTAGAGTAAAACCTTTACTCTTTGCCTTTTTCTTCTGCACATGAAGATATCATTTGACATTTCCCAATGTGGCACATTTTGACTAGTAGCCTATGCATTTATAAAAATATGAAATAAAGCCATTCTTTTCTTTTTTCTTCCCTAACATTTTATTTTTCTTTTTCCTTATTTGTTTAGGGCCTCTAACACCTATAATTTTATTGATATGGATGCCTATAAAACATTAAATTGGCCTAACATTTTAACTTTTCTTTATTTTGCATCCATATCCTAACTTAACATTTTAAAATTATTTTTGGCTAATATACTAACTTATCAAAACCAAATAATGTACAACACCTTTGTCAGTGATTCACTGGACTTCTCTGGTTAGAAATAACTCAAAGGACTATACTTATACTGTTTTTGTTGATAATTTTCTACATACCTCATTATGCTTGCTTTGGAGTGATGTGATCCCAAGTATTTCGCCAAAGATAAAGAAGATAATGCACTTGTGAGAGAAATAAAAAATTGGAGACTGGTATTTATACTAGAATTATACTACAATTAGAATATATGGCTCAGAGTTACCTCCTTATAGGTTACCAATGTTTGTAACAGTCAGAATATGTGTATTAGAATACACTAGACAAATGTTTAACATGTATGAACTGCACATTGTATCCTGCAAAAATAAAGCACGGTTCAAGCTAAAGGCTCATATAGGTCCTTATATTTTCAACACCAGAGCTCAGCAAAGGAGGTGGAAGCTATTTTAAGTCAAATGAAATTTAAGCCTAGTTTATCTTGGTCTTATGATCCTCTAGGCATCATTTCAAAACTTAGATTGGAACAAAAGAGTACTTCCTATACACATACACCAAGGCCCAAAATTGAATAGTATGCTAACCAAGAGGAATTGACAGGGGGAACTTTGCAAGAAGCTAAAGAACGACTGGTTAGTCAGTCATCCATGCAGACGTCTATTCCTAAGGAAAAGGAGGACAAAAGGGAGAGAGAGGTCATGTCCCGTACTCACAGTAAAACACAAGGTGCAGAGTTTGTTGTTTTTAAAAGAAGAAATAAGGACCCAAACAATAATGAAAAAGTAGACACACAAGGTGATCCTCAGGTGATTACTATCCAAGATGAAAGAAGAAAGGGATACATAGTAGCCTCCCACAGTAGTTTTGACAGGAACTCTTCTCACTCCTTTTCCTCAAGCAGAAGAAACAATTCGTTCACCTACTATAGAACCAACAGTTCAGTCTCCAGTATCTTCTAGTTCTCAAATTTCAACTTAGCAAAGTATATTTTCAAGGTACAAGGAGATAATGTTAAACAATGAAGCTTTAAAGCATTCAACTTACTCAAAATTTTGGAAGCAGACAAAAAACACACAACACATATTGCTCTCTGCATTTGACTCATAGAAAGTACAGTTCCAAATCTCTTTCATGGAACCTTTAGTGCCAGCTCCCAAGAGTGTTGAAGACTACAAAACCTCCATTTTCTCAATTGATACAAAGAATATACATGAAATTGATCAATTATATTTACACAAGCAAACATGGGAACTGATCTTTTCAACAATGACCAGCTCGGCCATGACTACTTCCAAATTATAGTCTTCCTTGAACGTGCATTCTAAGTTGAAGATTGAGAAGATGTCCTCATTTTGTAAAGACAAGAGAATAAAATCTCTAGAAGATTTGTTAATAAAGCTAAGACATGACCATGCTAATATCAAGGTAGCAGAAGAGCTTATAAAGAGCAAAGAGGCATATATTCAAGCATTAAGAAAGAAACTAAAGCTACCATCCATGGAATATCCTCAAGCTAAAGAAGTTGTTACCATAGAAATGGAAAAGTAAAAATTATTTAAAATAGTTGTTGAGTAGAATTCACAAATACCAAAAATGGAGCAAGACATGGAAACAATGTTAAGAGAAAAAGAACAATGGGAAGCAACAAGGATTTCTACATCAGGCACAGGTACAACAATATAGACTTCAGGAAAGGAAACATCTTCAGATTCTATAGAAGAGCTTACTAAATCTTTGGAATAATTATTATCAGTTAATTCAGAGAAAGAGAAGTTATTAGCAACCTTGATTAACATGGTGGAGAATAAAATTAAAGCTGATAATGCCTATTTAAAAAAAGTGCAGAAGAACTTCAAGCTCATTCGGCAAATTCAGAAATATGAAGACCAATCTTTTATCATTCAAATGTTGGCAGAGGCCAAAAATAGAATTTGGCAGAAGATAAATGTGAATATAACATATATGTGGCCATCAATTCAAATCACTTTTGAGCAGGAGGAACTCACGCAAAGTGTTGAGACATCAATGCAAAATACTAAAGTAGATTTGGAGCATAGACCAAAACAGGCACAGCGGATTATTAGGTTGTTAAACTCCAAGACCAAGGATGAATTAGAGGACCTAAACATTATGGACATGAAAACAATAGTAATGGAGGATAAAAGGTTTTTAACTAAAAATAATTTGATGATACAGCTAGAGAACAAATGTAAATAACTCGAGTTGCAAGTCATAAGATTGAACAAAACGTTCACACTACTGCAAGAAAAGGGTCTACCTACTCTAAGGAATTCTAATGGCAAATTGATTACATTAGAAAACTACCAGGAACAGTTATGTAACATAGCTGGTGATGCTTCAAAGTTTGTAAAGGTTAAAGGAGCTATTAGTGGAGAAGCATTTATAGAAGGCCTACAGTTTGATTTAAACGTTCAACATGAGACTCATCACCTTTTTTTCAATAAGCTAACTTTTGACATTAACACCAAAGTGGATGAAAGGTTTACAAACATGATAAATTTTTTTATCCCAAATGAAGAAAGGTAGGACCAAATGCTAGAGTTGATCGAGTAAGTACAAATGAAGCCCTGAAATTTCGGCAACAGAGAGACAACATTTGCAACAAAATAACCATAGTCAACACCAGATTCCTTCAAAGCCTCAACAACGCAGCAAATTTTACCAGATTTTCCATATCTTCTTCTTCTATATCTAAAATATATGTGTCTTTAAAAAATATTATTTTGTAAATATATTTTATTTTGAAGTCTGATATGAGATGTAAAAATTTTCCGTAAATACTTAGCAAATGGACTTAGAGAGTTTTTGAACTTGGATGAAGAAAGAAGCCACATTTCGATGTAGGTTGTTTGGTTTACTGAAGTGATCAATTTTCAATAATACGAAGAGTTTTTTTCTAGGATTCTCATGTCAAACCATTTGGTGATGTATTTTCACATTTGAAATTGTTATTCTCTCAGTTTTCCATGTGTTTTCTATCTTTATTGTTTCAAGAAGATTAAGGGTCGATTTTTCTTAAGTGTACTCTGCTCTGGCTTGTAAAGAATATTAATGTTTTCACTCTAATGTTAAGTATATAATTCATCCCAACATGCTCTATATTTAAATGAACTTAACTCACATTCATCCCATACACCCCGAAAATAATTTAAAAGATCCAAAAGTTTGCATATCCTTCATTGTTACAACTGCTCTGTTATTTTTTTATTTTATCAAACAAAGACTCATGACTCCATGCCTGGTGGACTTTCCCTACAATTTTCAACAAAATATTTCAAAATCCAACCTCAGAACTAAATAACTAGCCTAATATCTTAAAACAAAAATCTAAATCAGAAAGAGAGATCCCTGTCTAGAACTGGAAGGGCTAGATCCCGGTTTTGCAAGTGGTTTTGTGGTTACATCTGGGTTTCTCTCCACATCCTAGGGAAATTATAGAGTGATAACATTCCGGTGAACATACTGGGGACAAACCTGATACAAACTATATTATTTCCTTGGTAAATACTCTTTTCAAATCTCAAATTTGTTTCCAGTGTGTGACTGTGAAATAAGTGATATTAAGGTTGTTTTTTCCACCCATATTGTATACATACATCCATCTGTAAATACTCTATCGAAAATATGGCTCCTAGAAATATCTACACTAGATCGCATCTAGATCCTAACCCACCTAAAATTGTAAATAACCCTGATAAACTTATTAGGAAGAAGAGTTTTACTCAAAGCCAAGCAAGCAATAATCCATTGCCTAGAGTTAATTCTCTCCCTAAAAGTTTCATAACTGTAGAAGATAATGAATTTGAATTACCTTTTGAGAACACTCTTTTCCAGAACAAGTCAGAATTTTTTGTCTCTGAGACAGCTTTTGATGAGAGTATCTTGAAGCCTTATATCTCAACACATCAAGCTGACATTTCAGGCTCTGATGAAGATGTTATAAAATAGTTTAACAAACTTGAAGATTTGGAGACTGAATTAAATCTAGCTACTCAAAACTCATTTACTAATCAATCATATGTTTCTTCTTTTTTATCCTCATCACCCACTTGTACAATGGTTTCTCTTATCTCCATTGTCCCTATTTCATCTATCATCCTTACTACTTCTATACCAACTCATCAAGTAAAAATCCCAGTTTATTTACCACCCTAAATAACCACATCAATTGTAGCTTCATATTCCTCCCATTTACCATTCATGGAAGCTCGATATGCCTCTCTTGCCTTACTAGGATAACTTCATGCCATGCCACAGGATTATCAGATTTGTATGCCTCTATTTGATGGTGCGGGGCCAATCACAACACAACAATACATAGACAAAATGAATGACTATTCAGATTTGCTAGAAGTTGATGAAGATGATTTGAAAATGAGGCTCTTTGCATAAAGTTTGACAGAAAAAGTTAAGAAATGGTTCAAGGCATTGGCAGCAGCTAGTATTGAAAATCTCCCACAATTTCATTGGAGTTTTCTCACAAGCTAGGAAGTAAATAAGAATCCTCTTCAACTCTTGGCCGAATATGAGAGTATAAAAAGACCTCTTGGTGAAATAGTTCAAGATTATTGCACTAGATTCAATGATGTTTACAATTCTATTCTCGTAGAAATACAACCTCCACTAGGGCTAGCTCTGATGAAATTTCCAGATGGTTTTGATGCAGATATGTCTTATCAAATGAGAGAGAGAAATCATGCTACCATAGATGAAATGCAAAGTAATGTTGTTAGTGTGGAAGAAAAGTTATTAGCTAAGACAACAAGGTTAAAGGATGACAGAAGAGTCATGATCAAAGAAGAACCTTCTTCTTCTTCATCAGATTCAAAGTTACACACCTTAGTTAAAACCATGGAAAGAATGATGGAAAGGACAAGTTTAATTGGCATGGGTCCACCAAGAAAAACTCAAGGGGGTCCTCAAATCAGAAATCCTAATTTTAGGAAGAATCCACCCCAAATTAAACAGAGAGAGAAAAGAGAACCAACTGATCAGCAACAAATTATATCTCCATTCCAGGAGAATTATGTAGATGTTTTGAAACCAACTCACAAAAATATAGAAAAGATAGTTGAACGCCTTAGAATTCAGCCTCTTCGAGGGGGAAACCTCCTTTACATTACACAAATGAACAATTCTCGGATGATACAAATGAAAAGACCTTCTTTCTATATATAGGAGTCTAAGGGGTCATAATATAATCAGAGCTGACATAACAATAATAATGTAAGGGCACAATAATAACAATAGTGGGCTTCTATGGGGCACAATAGTAACAATATGGGAACTACATGGGTACATCAATATAAGGGGGTTGTACTAATAGCAATAAGGGGTTACACTAGTAGTATAGGGGCCTAACATTCCCCTCTCCTTCAAAAAGTGTTGTCCTCAACGCTTGAGTAGTTCTTGATGCTTCTGTATAAAATTCTTGTCCTCCCATTTGGAATCTTCAACGGGTAAGTTCTTCCACTTGATGAGATACTCTGAAATTGATCGATTTCGTAGCTGTCCGGTTCTTGTTTCTGTGACTGCTCTAGGTTCCAATATGATTTTTCCTCCTCTTCAATTTCTAGCAATATTGTTTGAATTGGTATCTTTTGCAACTTTTGAATAAGTGGCCATACTTCTTCGTCCTTCTTCCATTCATCCCTTGCTTCGTTTATCGAATCTGGTTGGATAATAGAAATAACACAAAACAATGCTTCCACATCCTCATCCTTTCTTGAGAGTGCTTCTGCAACAAAAAATTTCTTCCCTTTTCTATAGATGATGTCAAAGTCATAACCCAACATGTTTGTGACCCATTTTTTCTGTTCTTCTAAAGATGATATTTTTCTAAAAAGTATTTAAGACTATCATGATCCATTTTTACCTTGAAGTGTCTTCCCATTGGATAAGGTCGCCATTTTTTAAGAGCATGTAGTATTTCCAACATTTCCTTCTCATAAATAGCTTGCTTGAGATGTAGCCGTAAGAATACCAAATCATCTACATCAAATGTTTTTTCACTGCAATGTTGACCTACTTGTTGTTTCATTCGATTCTACACCAAAGTGGTGTTATCCTTTAAAAGTTGGAGAACTTGTTGTTGATGCTCTATGTGATCTTTCACTGCTTGAACCTTTTTCTTCTTGATATGTCCTTCTATCTTGAGAGTTTGAGGAGTGGTAATTTCCTCCAATGCTTAAAAAAGATATGCTCGGATTCATTTCTTGATGCTCGATGTGATCTTTTACTTCTTGAGCATTTTTATTCTTGATATGTCCTTCTATCTTGATGGTTTGAGGAGTGGTAATTCCGGCCAATGCATTACAAGATATGGTTGGATTCATTTCTTATTTATCGATGTAATACTTCACTTCTTGAACCTTTTTCTTCTTGATATGTCCTTCTATCTTGAAAGTTTTAGGAGTGGTAATTCTTGCCAATGCTTTACAAGATATGGTCGGATTCATTTCTTCTTTCTCTGGGGTTGGTTCTTGGTGTATATCCTCTTCTTTTGATGTTTCTTGATCTTTTCTTCCTCCTCTTCATACTCTATGTAAAATAATTTCTTCTCAGAACACTTATGACCTTTAGTGCATTTGCTATCACAATTGTAACAAAGCCCTTTTTCTCTTTTTTCTTCCAATTGTTGTGGTGTTGCTCTAAAGAAGGTGTTGCTCTTTGTATCCTCATAATGTGCTATCATTTCCTCCGTGAAAATTGACTATATAACAAGTTGTTTATGAGAACAAATCCCTTTATACCATAAAAATTGATCCGGTTCTAAATATGAAGATGCAATACATACCTTTTGTAACAGTGGTACACCATGTAGATCAAAATATTGCTCCATATGAAGTATCCAATTTACCGGATCCTTGCCACCAAACTTCCTCATATTGCCTTTTCTTGATTTTAGGAGCTCAATCTTGAAATGACTATAGCTCTGTAATTTCGGTTCTTCCAGTTCTGAAATTGCAACTCGTAGTAGCCCTCTGTGTCCTCTTTCCAATGCCACCAGTTGGATCCAAATTGGATTCTCCAAGGAAGAGTTATGCCAAATCTCCCACACTGACCTGATTATAGACTAGTTCAATAGAGCGAACTTGTACAATGTGCCACGTGTCACTGTTTCGACCTTTGGATCTAAAAAATGTATACAAGAAACTACAGTCTGTCCTCGTTCTGCAACTTCTTACGAAATTTCAATCTGATGCTCAAAACAAAAGTTATGACTATTTTCCCCAACTCACTTGTTTGGAATGTAATTTAGGAGTCTGAAAAAAGACCAACTTCCTCAGATCATATCTCTGCAAATATTGCGCAAAAATCTCTGAAATTCAGAGTTGAGGTTCAGAGCGATTTTGTCTTAAATGGGTATTTTTTTCACTTCTGAAACGTCACAGAAATTTTTTTATAGCGAAAATGCCACGATGACCTATTTGGAGCAGTGAAACCCTAGAATCCAAAGCTCTGATACCAAATTTTATGAAACTAGCTCACAAAAAGATAGAAAATATAGTTGAACGCCTTAGAATTTAGCCTCTTCGAGGGGGAAACCTCCTTTACATTATAGAAATGAACAATTCTTGGATGATACAAATGAAAAGACCTCCTTTCTATATATAGGAGTCTAAGGGGTCATAATATAATTAGAGGATACATAACAATAATAATGTAAGAGCACAATAATAACAATAGTGGGCTTCTATGGGACACAATAGTAACAATATGGGCACTACATGGGTATATCAATATAATAAGGGGGTTGTACTAATAACAATAAGGGGTTACACTAGTAGTATAGGGGCCTAACAGTAGATGAAGAAGCTGAGATAGCGAAGGACCTTGAAGAAAATTAGATAAATCTATTTGGTGAAGGAAAAATAGACAATATTTTCTTAACTAAGGAGGAATAATATCTATTCTTGTTATCACAAATAGAAGTAATCCCTGCAGAGTCAGATGATTATAAAAAGAGATACCAAAATGCTATCATAGAGGTACACAAATAGTACAATTTGAGAAGTAAGAAGACTACGGGAAACCTTCCTAAGGATATTCAGAGCAATGCCCCTTCCACCAACTAGGAAAAGGATGATTCTCAAAGAGGGACTTTTCAAAAACAAGATGTAAGTATGAAGGAAGTTGATAAACCTCAAACATCTTTCAGTATTGAAAATGAAATAGCCAAGGTCAAAATTTATATTCCTCTAACAAAATTGATTAACAAGAGCTCCTATATATCTCAAGTCATGAAGGCATTAAAGACAGGGGAGGGAACATACATAGTCAATTTAACTGATGACCAACCTAAATTATTGTTTCGACCTGAAGTTGAAGGGAAGTCTCAAGATGGTAGTGCCCCACCCTTCTATGTTAGTTTGAACATCCATGACTATATTCTACATAATTCCATGCTTGATTATGGTTCTTCGCAGAATCTTATGCCTAGATTCATTATGGAAAGGCTAGGAATAGATATAACAAGACCCTACAAATATTTATATTCTTTTGATTCTAGAAAACTAAGATTTTCAGGTCTCATCAAGGATTTATGTGTGACTCTGGCTCAAATCCCTACAAAGAGCCTGGTAATGGACATTGTAGTGGCAGACATACCTCCCAAATATGAAATGTTGTTATCAAGATCATGGGGAGCAAAATTACATGGTACCTTGAAGATGGACATGACATATGCTACAATTCTTGTTTTTGGTCAACTGAGAAGATTGTATAGGGAAGCATTAATGAAATATATGGTAAGTAGCAAAGACAAAACAAATAATTCTCCCCTGTATTTTATGCATTCATATGTGCATAAGAGGAAGTGTTAGACTTGAAAACTGAATTGAGAAAAACATAGGAGATGAAATTAGATGCTAGGGAGGAAGATGAAGAGGGTGAAGCTCTTTGGATCACGGATTTTAATGGGGCAGTGAGTAAGGAAGGAGTAGGGGAAGTTTTTTGGGTCTTAATCTCATAAACATGTATAGCAAAGGGATGTTCTTAAAAGCTCAATTTCCAATGCACAAATAATATATTTGAGTATGAAGCATTGATTTTAGGACCAACTTTTGAAAAGTTTGGGAGCTAAAAGGTATTCTATACTTGGTGATTCTGAACACATCACTAATCAAATTAAAGGTGAGTACTTGGATAAACACCCTAGAATAAGGGCGTATAGGAGATTTTCTGTGGTGTTTCCCAGAGTATTAGTTATCTATGATTCCTAGGGGTCAAAATACCATAGTTGATGCATTGGATGCTTCAGCCAACACTTGTAAGATTCATTTCCATCCTAACATAAAATTTGAGGTGTAAGTGCAGCATAGGCCAGCTATCCCAGATAACGCTAGATATTGGCAGGTTTTTGGTAGTGATAAGCAGGTAGAAAAAAATTTACATTTAAAAGAATAATTTGAGAATGTACATATTGATTCAGATAATGATGTAGATAATGATATGAATGAAATAGTCTTGAATGAGATTGGTGAAATTAGAGAAGAGCTTGAAGTCCTACAATTGAAAGAAAATGTGTTGCTAAGGTGTTTAGTACCATTAGAAGAGTTCCTTGATTTTCATGATGTGGCTAAAAATCCAAAGATAGAACTTGTAGGAGTTGAGGTTGAAGGCTGTAATATAAGTACTGAGGAAAATTCAAAGATTGTAAAGTTGTCCAAGTCCTTACCTCCCAATCAAAAACAAAAGTACATTGATCTACTAAAAGAAAATAACATTCTAATGTGTTTTCTTGGGGTTATTAAGATCTAAATGCATATGATACGAGTATTATACAACATATCATTCCCATAAGAGAGGACTAAAAACCTTTCAAGAATAAATTAAGGAGGGTAAATCTAGTTTTGTTACCCTTGATAGAAAAAGAGGTTAAATTTCCTTTTATGCCAAAATCATTGTGCCTTTAAGATTTTCAAAGTGGGTGTGAAATCTAGTGTCAATAAGGAAAAAGACAGGAGAAATAATATTGTGTAGATTTTAAGAATAGAACAAAGTGTCACTCAAATAGAACTACCCTCTACCTAAAATGGATCATATTTTACATAGAGTATTTGGTTCCAGTATAATTTATTTGCTTGATGATTTTTCAGGATATAACCAAATTCTAGTGCATCCTGATGATCAGCATAAAACAACTTTTACAATGCCTTGGGGAACCTTCATGTATGTGAAGATGCCCTTTGGCCTTATAAATGTAGGGGCCACTTTCTAGAGAGAAATGGATATTTCTTTCACAGATGAGAAGGATATATTTATTGTGATTTATCTAGATGACATTATTGTATTCCCCAAAACAGATGAAGATCACCTACTTCACTTAAGAATAGTTTTTTAGAAATGCAGGAAAAATGGTATTTCCTTGAACCCTAAAAAGTCTCTTTTTGGTCTAGAGGAAGGAAAGCTACTTGGTCACACTATTTCAAAGGATTATATAAGAATAGACCCCAGTAGATTTGAAGCCGTAATGAATATTGATCCTCCAAGGAACAAAAAATAAATTCAGTGTTTCATTGGCAGGATAAATTTTTTGAGAAGGTTCAACCGAAACTTAGCCAAGATTTTGAGAGAAATCACAAACATGTTGAAGAAAGATATTGAGATAAAATGGAATAGTCAGGCTAAAAAATATTTCAGTGAAGTGAAAGTAGCTTTTACATGTGCTCCTATTTTAATTAGCCATGATTTTATTAAATATTTCATGATTTTTTCTTTTGCATCGCCACACACTATTGCAGCTATTTTGTTGCAGAAAAATAAGGAGGGACATGAACAACCTATATAATTCTTCAGTAGAGCTTTAAGAGATGCCTCCTTGAAGTACAATATCATGGAAAAATAAGCTTTTGCTTTAGTAAAGGCACTAAAGGACTTCAAATTGTATATTATACATTCCCACATAATTTTTTCGTTCCAAGTGCAGTAGTGAAAGATATCCTCACTCAGACTGATCTAGATGGAAAAAGAGGCAAATGGATTGCAGTAATTTTAGAATATGACATTGAGATAAAGCCTACTAAACTCATAAATGGTCAAGGACTATCCAAACTGATGGCTGAGCTAAATTTTCATGAACTAGACATAAATGTTGTAGCTGCTCTAGATGGACAAGAAGATATGGCGACTCCACATGTATTAGAAAATCTTCTTACATCCCACTGGTATGCAGATATTGTATATGTTTTGCAGAAACTACAAGATCTGTTGGTTTGACCAAAACCAAGCCTAGATTTCTTAAACTAAAAGCTGTAAATTTCTACATTTTGAATCAAGCTCTATATTGGAAGGATGTTGGAGGTATTTTACTGAATTTTTTATTGAAGGATGAAGTAGATAAAGTCATGGAGGAATTTCATCAAGGTGACTGTGGAGGACTGCCAACAAAATCTTGAGAGTTGGTTTTTACTAGCCTACCTTGTTTGCATATGTTCATAAACAACTTTCCACTTTTCATCAATGTCAAAATTTTGAAGGCAAGAGAAAACTCCTACCTCTACCCCTCAAGCCTATCTTAGTGGAGGTGCCTTTCCAATCTAAGTGGGGTTTGGATTTTATTGGAGAAACCCAAGTTATTCATCTCAACATAAGTGGATCCTAACAGCAACAAAATACCTCACCAAATGGATAGAAGCAGTCCCAACCAGACAAGCTGCATATTCTGTCATCATTCAGTTCATTGAATATGTTATGAAACTAGATCACGAAAAGATAGAAAAGATATATCAACGCCTTAGAAATAAGCCTCTTTGAGGGGGAAACCTCCTTTACATTACACAAATGAGCAATTCTTGGATGATACAAATGACAAGACCTCCTTTTTATATATAGGAGTCTAAGGGATCATAATATAATCAGAGCTGACATAAGAATAATAATGTAAGGGAACAATAATAACAATAGTGGGCTTCTATGGGGCACAATAATAACCATATGGGGAGTACATGGGCACAAAAATATATTAAGGGGGTTGTAATAATAACAATAAGGGGTTACACTAGTAGTATAGGGACCTAACATGCTCCTCTCCTTAAAAAAGTATTGTTCTCAATGCTTGAGTAGTTCTTGATGCTTCTGTATAAAATTCTTGTCCTCCCATGTGAAATCTTCAGTGGGTAAGTTCCTCCACTTGATGATATACTCTGAAATTGATCGATTTCGTAGTTGTCAGGTTCTTATTTCTGTGGCTGCTCCAGGTTCCAATATGATTTTTCCTTCCTCGTCAAGTTCTGGCAATATTGTTTGAACTGGGATGTTCTACAACTTTTGAATGAGCAGCCACACTTATTCATCCTTCTTCCATTTATATCTTGCTTCGTTTATCCAATCTAGTTGGATAATAGAAATAGAACAAAGCAATTCTTCCACATCCTCATCCTTTCTTGAGAGTGCATCCGCAACAACATTTTTCTTCCCTTTTTTGTAGATGATTTCAAAGTCATAACCCAACATATTTGTCACCCATTTTTTTTGTTCTTCTAAAGACAATATTTTTTCTAAAAAGTATTTAAGACTATCATGATCCATTTTTACCTTCAAGTGTCTTCCCATTAGGTAAGGTCACCATTTCTTAAGTGCATGTAGTATTGCCAACATTTCATTCTTATAAATAGCTTTCTTGAGATGTAGTCATAAAAACACCCACTGACCTCCATCAAAACTTCTTTCACTGAAATGTTAATCTGCATGTTGCTTCATTTGATTTTGCACCAAAGTGGCGTTATCCTTTAAAATTTGGATAAATTGTTGTTGATGCTCGATGTCATCTTTCACTGCTTGAATCTTTTTCTTCTTGATATGTCCTTCTATCTCGAGAGTTTGAGGAGTGGCAATTTCTTCCAATGCATTACAAGATATGGTCGGATTCATTTCTTGATGCTCGATGTGATCTTTCAATTTTTGAACACTATTCTTCTTGAAATGTCCTTCTATATTCATAGTTTTAGGAGTGGTAATTCCAGTCAGTGCATTATAAGATATGGTCGGATTCATTTCTTCTTTCTCGATGTGATATTTCACTTCTTGAACATTTTTCTTCTTGATATGTCCTTCTATCTTGCGAGTTTGAGGAGTGGAAATTCTTGCCAATGCTTTACAAGATATGGTCAGATTCATTTCTTGATGCTCGATGTGATCTTTCACTTCATGAACATTTTTCTTCTTGATATGTCCTTCTATCTTGAGAGTTTGAGGAGTGGTAATTCTTGTCAATGCTTTATAAGATATGGTCGGATTCATTTATTCTTTCTCTAGGGTTGGTTCTTGGTGTATATACTCTTTTTTTGATGTTTCTTGATCCTTTTCTTCCTCCTCTTCACACTCAATGTAAAACAATTTATTCTCAGCACACTTATGACCTTTAATGTATTTGTTATCACAATTGTAGCAAAGCCCTTTTGCTCTTTTTTCTTCCAATTGTTGTGGTGTCAACCTTGTAGGTTGTAAAAGGCTAGGAGAAACAACACTTCCATATTTATAGTTGTGAGTGGTAGAATTCCTTGTTGCCATATTTTCTTTCCACTTTTCTTTCCAACCTAAATGCATTCTCTAATGAATCAGGTTCCCAAAGACAAACCTCATGTTGAATGTTATCCTTTAAAGTCCTTATGGAGACATCAATCCTCCGCTTCTGTGGAATATCATTTTCCCTTATATTCAATTTTTGAAAGCCCTCAATGTGCTCTTCCATTGAACACTTTTGTTTGAGATTTATCAATTGGCTAAAGAAGGTGTTTCTCTTTGTATCCTCACAATGTGTTATCATTTCCTCCGTGAAAATTGACTACGTAACAAGTGATTTACGAGAACAAATCTGTTATAGACATTTTTGTGCCTTACAGCATGGATTATGAAATGTCAATAATCTGAGGGATCCAAAGTCCCTAAACATGTTGTTCCTACCCCTAGAGGAACAAGGTCAGCAAACCACAGCACTACAGATCAGTTCTCCACTGAAAAACACTCAAAAACAGGTCAATTTTGGATCAAAGCAGCTGCTCCACTAAGCATCTGCGCTGAATGTCAAAAGCTCTATGGTGTACCTGCGCTGCATAGCAAGTGCAACAAAGGCTACCTGCGCTGGGCGTACTTTGACATGTGGAGGAATCTTTTCTCAATGTGCCAGTGCCCAGGAAGCTTCCAAAATGACACTTGGATCAGAAGATTCACCTAATGATGAGTAAAGAGGTTCTAAAACTCCAAGTGGAAGGTAGAAACTCTGAGTGGACTCAAGGACTGAAGAACAACTGGAGTTGAAGAGGACAACAAGTCACACATCAAGATGACTTATCTTCACTCCAAAACTCTATATAAGGATCTCATCCCATGGGATCTGGAGGCCGGAATTTTGTGCAAAGAATTGCTGTTGGTTTACAGTTGTGAGTATTGGGTGATTGCTTGAGGGAGGTGAAGAGGAGATTTCTTTCCGTCGGGAAGGTGATGCTGGATTGGACCTCTCACGGTTGTATCACCGCCTAAACCTTACTTCCTTATATTAATAAAGCATTTGAAGTTCTTCTATTCGCATGTGTTTCAATGGTGTATTGTCTTACTTGCGTATTTGATTTATGCTAATCCTTGAATCAATTATGAATGCATGCTTCTTGTAGTTTCCTTTTCTTGTCTTGTTCGCAAGATCTCGTGTAGCTGGGCCCGTGAGAAGACTTGGAGCTGGGAGCGAGCGGCAAATAGAGGAGATTGGATCGACCATTTGCGCAAGACATCGGTAAGTGGATCTCTTCCTTTCATCTCTTGCATGTCATAAAGAAGTAACTTTAGATAGCTTTGCTTCAGCTGTTGCTAAGGAACCATCATCCTTAGAGTGGGATAGGGTCATTCCGTGTTGGATACTTTTCCCCACAACAAAATCCCTTTATACCACAAAAATTAATCCGGTTCTAAATATGAAGATGCAATAAGTACATTTTGTAACAGTTGCACCTCATGTATATCAAAATATTGCTCCATCTGTAGTATCCAATTTACTGGATCCTTTCCATCAAACTTCCTCATATCACCTTTTCTTGATTTTAGGGGCTCGATCTTGAAACAAATGTAACTCTATAATTTTGGATCTCCCAGTTCTTAAATTGTGACCTACAGTAGCCCTCTACATCCTCTTTCCAATGTCACCAGTTTGATCGAAATTGGGTTCGCCAAGAAAGAGTTATGCACAATCTCCCAAGATGACCTAATTATATACCTTTTCAGAAGATATAACTTGTATGAAGTGCCACGTGTCACTGTCTTGACCTTCGGAAATGAAAAATATACACAGAAAACTACATTTCGTTCTCTTTCTATAATTTCTTACGAAAGTTCAATCTAATTCCCAGAGAGACAGCTATGACAATTTTCCCTAGGTCACATGTTTGGGATGTAATTCGGGAGCCTACAGAAACCCTAAATGTCTTGGATTATATGTCCGAAAATATAGAGAAACGAGATATGAAATTCGAGCCCGAGCTTCACCAAAATTTTGGCTCAATTGGGTTTTAATTTCTGAGTCAGAAACTTTGTAGAAAAACAATTATAGCGAAAATTCCATGATGGTCTGTTTTAGATGGAATTATGGAGCTTGTAAAAACCCTAACTTCCTCAGATTAGATCTCCAAATATATAGTGAGACAAGATCTGAAATTCAAATCTGTTGTTCAATGAGATTTCGTCAAAAATGGGTTGTTTTTTCCACTTCTAAAACGTCGCAGAAAAAAAGATATAGCGAAAATTCCACAATGGCCTGTTTCGAGCAGCAAAACCCTAGAATCCAAAGCTCTGATACCAAATGTTATGAAACCAGCTCACAAAAAGATAGAAAAGATAGATCAACACCTTAGAAATAAGTCTCTTTGAGGGGGAAACCTCCTTTAAATTACACAAATGAACAATTCTTGTATGATACAAATGACAAGACCTCCTTTCTATATATAGGAGTCTAAGGGGTCATAATATAATTAGAGTCGACATAACAATAATAATGCAAGGGCATAATAATAACAATAGTGGGCTTCTACGAGGCACAATAATAACCATATGGGGACTACACGGGAACAACAATATAATAAGGGGGTTGTACTAATAACAATAAGGGGTTACACTAGTAGTATAGGGACCTAACAGAATACCATATTCTCTCTAGGTTTGGTTGTCCCTACAAAATTATTACAGATAATGTTGCAGCTTCTAAATAATAAAGGATGATTGATTTTTGTAACAAGTAACACATAGTGTTATGTCATTCTACTGCCTATTATCCCTAGGGAAATGAGTTAGATGAATCTTCTAACAAGTTGTTAGTGAACATCATAAAGAAACTACTACAAGAAAACAAGAAATCCTAACACAAGAAATTGATAAATTCCCTATGGACTGATGGAATAAGCACAAAGAAATCAATTGGAATGTCACCTTTCCAATTGGTTTATGGAATAGATGCAATTTTTCATGTTTCCCTAGTAATTCCAATGCCAAAATTATTGCAAGAAGAAGAAGTAGAACCAAATGATTCTCGGAGAAGGATATTTCAATTGATACATTTGCAACAGACAAAAGAAGAGGTTTACAACAATACACAGGTCATTCAAGATAATCCATGACAGGAGAATTAAAGCCAATGATTTTTAGCTATATGATATTCTTTTAAAGTGGGATCCTAAGAATGAAGAGAAAAGGAAACATGGGAAGTTTGATAGTTTGTGGAAAGGCCCTTACAGGATTGCAATTGTCTAAGGAACTCATGCATTTTTGTTGGAAAATCTCACTGGAGAAACATTGCCTAGAGGGCCTGTTAATGGTAGACTACTCAAGCATTATTTCACTCAAGGATAGATAAGTTTTCATACATGTAATTGTAAATCTCATTTTATCTTTTATTGCAATTGAGGGTGGCTACCAACAAGAATTGAAGCCCGCAGAGAAGGCCCTAAGCTTTTGATGACTTGCTACCAATTTTTATAATAACAACAGATAATCAATTCAATCGCAGAACAAGGACAAAGGACCATTACTCAATGGAAAAAGGCTATTGATCTACAGTTTTCTTGGCACATCACATGGAGGATTCCATCCCCATTGGAGCCACTATTAGGGTCCTATAATTTATAGGACCAAATGATGATTATCTGTTGCTTTTCTCCCATGAGATGTTGTAAGTAATTATTACATTCTGCAAATTATTTTCAAAAGGTTGAAGAAAGAAGAAAAATAAAAAAAATGTGATATAAAAATAAAAAGAAAAAGAAAAAACTAAGTAAATAGGGGATATATATGTGTGTTTGTGTTTGAGAGAGAGAGAGAGAAAGAGAGAACAAAAGAAAAGAATAAAAAATTAGAAAATAAAAAATAAGCACCTATAGAGAGACAATCAAAATGCCACTTTAAAGTTAAAAATGTCAATTTCATACAATATTTTTAAACTTTGGTTATAATGTATTATGATATAAAATAATACGACAAGTTTTGTTTGTCATTTGCAGTTAAATGCAGCGCTCAAATCGAAGACCCAGATTAGTCCCACTAAGATCTACGATGGAGGGATAATTGCGCCCCCCCCCCCCCCCCCCCCACCACCACACACACTCCTAACGATTAACATGAGGGGGTGGGAGCCCGAAAATTGGTTTCCACCCAAACCACTTGGAGTGACGTGGCAGCCCTCGGATAATTTTGGGGGGTCCCCTCCCGAATATACTTGCCACCTGTACAACCCCACCCGCCCCCCCCCCAAAAAAAAAAAAATACCACCATCTCCCACCAACTATCCGTTACATCCACCACTCCACTCCCACCATCAGCCTTCTCATACACCACTCCACTCCCACTGTTTTTCCTGCCATGTCACCACCTCCACATTGACTAGTCATTCAACGTTCAAATATTTACCGCCAAATCCAATATTGAACGTTGTTACATTTAAATTTCCCGATGTTTATCTGTTTTCTCAATAAATTGCCCCCGCTCCATAACATTAATTTTTTTATTATACAACCAATCAAACTGCTACAAAAACCCGTGGCAGCCTGAAATTCGCTCGTTTCACCACATCCTTGATTCTACAGGTCGAAGAGTGATCTTCCACCAACTGTCAACATTCTACAACAGTTTTTCCTCCGCAAAGTCAACCAAATTTCACCTGGGTAACCTTGTCCTTTAGAATTCTTTTAATCAAGCATTTTCTAAGACTACTTTTCCTCCTTCCTATTATTCCATTTCCAATATGTTAACACACAAAGGAAAGGGAAAATTTCTAGAGAAAAATCCCATGATTCCCCCTATCCCTGATTTTGATAAATACTCTCTAATCAACACCGAGTATAAAATTGTTGAGACCTAGTGTGAATTCGACCTTTACGAACTTCACAATTGGGCCAAACAAAAATTCCTTGACAAAAGTGATGATCTAAACGTTTGGGAATCCCTTCTCCCTTAGTTTATTTTCCCCCAAACTCACTTTCTCCCTTAATTCTCCATTTGGTTCCATCTCTGATACCTGCCAAGCCAAAGTTGTTATTTCCCAAAATAATGAAATCATCTTCTCCATTTCCCCTGAAAGTATTTGCTAGGCACTGCAACTTGAATACCAAGCCTCCCATCATCCTTTCTCAGCTGATGTATTGATGGAATTATATAGAAAGTTGACTTTCCCTTAGATAGCGCAAATCTTCGAATGTTTCCTTCCCAAAGATGTTGAATTTCCCTAGACCAATCCCCCATACCCAATCTCGATCTTCCCATAAATGTCCAAATAAATCATTTCTATGGTAACCCGACTGCTTGGGTATTATAATGATCAATGGGTAGATGAAATAGTTCTAAAATTTTTGTCAACTTTTTACAGTTGGAAAAAACCCATGCATTGTTTTCAATTAGAGTCAATTTATGTCCAATGGAATGCATGATCAATTTGTAAATTTCAAAGCCGAAGGTGTTTTCAAATATCATTCGGTATTGGTTTATTTTATGTTATTTAATCAGTTAGCGAGGTTTAAATTTCCTTTACAAAAGACAGACAATGAGGGAAATCCTTTGTGAGTGATTCACTGGACTTATGTGGTTTGAGATAACTCAGAGTATAATTACACTGATTTTGTTGATAATTTTCTACATACCTCATTATGCTTGCTTTGCAATGATGTGATCATGAGGATTTCACTAGAGATAAAGAATATATTTCACTTGTCAGAGAAATGAAAAGTTGGAGACTAATATTTATACCAGAATTATATTGAAATTAGAATATGTGGATCAGAGTTACCTCCTTACAGGTTTCATTGTTTGTACCAGTCAGAATATTTGTATTAGAATACACTAGACAAATGTTGGACATGGATGAGTTTCATTTTGTATCCTAAAAAAATAAATCATAGTTCAAGCTAAAGGATGATATATCTCATATTTTCAACACGAGAGTTGCAAGAAAGGAGGTGGAAGCTATTTTAAGTCAAATGAAATTTAATCCTAGTTTCTCTAGGTCTTATGATCCTCTTGCCATCATTTCAAAACATAGATTGGAACAGAAGAGTAATTTGTATGCACATGCACCAAGGCTTGAAATTGAACAGCATGATAACCAAGAGGAATGGATAGAGGGCACTTTACAAGAAGCTAAAGAACGATTGGTTAGTCATTCATGCATGGAAACACCTATTCCTAAAGAAATGGAGGACAAAAGGGAGAGAGAGGCCATTTCCCCTACTCACTCTGAAACAAAAGGTGAAAATTTTGTTGTTTTTAAAAGAAGAAATAAGGACCCAAACAGTACAAAAAAATAAGGCCCGCAAGTTGCTCCTCAGGTGATTACTACCCAATATGAATCTCCAGAAGGAAGGGATACACAAAAGCTGCCCACAATAGTTTTGATAAGAACTCCTATCAGTCCTTTTCCTCAAGCAAAAGAAACAATTCAGTCACCTACTGTAGAACCAACATTTTAGTCTCCACTATCTTCTAATTCTCAAATTTCAACTTAGCAGAGTATATTTTCAAGGTATAGGGAGATAAAGTTGAAAAATGAAGCTTTAAAGGTTTCAACTTACTCAGAATTTTCCAAGCAAACAACGAAGACACAAAATAGATTGCTCTTTGCATTTGATTTAGAGAAAGCACAGTTCCAAATAGCCTTCATGGAACCTTTAGTGCAAGCTCCCAGGAGTGTTGAAGACTAAAAAGCCTCCATTTTCTCAATTGATACAAAGGATATACATGAAATCGATCAAATCGATTAACATAAGCAAACATGGTAGTTGATCTTTTCAACAATTACCAGTTTGAACATCATTGCTTCCAAATTACAGTCATCCTTGAACAACATGCATTCTCAGTTGAAGATTGAGAACATGTACTCATTTTATAAAGACAATAGAATCAAATCTCTAGACGATTTGATAATAAAGCTATGACATGACCCTACTAATATCAAGGTAGGAAAAGACCTTATAAAGATCAAAGAGGCATATATTCAAGCATTAAGAAAGCAATTGAAGCTACCATCCATGGAACATCCTCAAGCTAAAGAAGTTGCTAGCATAGAAATTGAAAATGAAAAATTATTTACAATAGTTGTTGAGAAGAATGCACAAATACAGAAAATGGTGCAAGACAAGGAAACATTTTTAAGAGAAAAAGAACAATGGGAAGCAGCAGGGACATCTACATCAAGCACAGGTACATCAGTAGATACTTTAGCAAAGAAAACATCTTCAAATTCTACATAATATCTTGCTAAAGCTTTGGAATAATTATCATCAAGTAAGGTATAGAAAGAGAAATTATCAACAACACTGATTCAAATGGAGGAGAATAAAATTGAAGTTGATAATTCCTATTTAACAAAAGTGCAGAAGAGCTTCAAGCTCATTCAACAAATTCAGAAATATGAAGACTAGTCTTTTATCATTTAGATGTTAGCAAAGGCCAAAAATATCATTTGGTAGAATATAAATGCTAATGTAACAGATATGTGGCCATCAATTCAAATCACTTTTGAGCAGGAGGAACTCAAGTAAAGAGTTAAGACAGTAATACAAAATACTAAAGCAGATTTGGAGCACAGACTAGAACAGGCACAAAGTATTATTATGTTGTTAAAATCCAAGACCAAGGATGAATTAGAGGACCTAAATATTTCGAATAGGACAACAGTAGTAATGGATGTTAAAGAGTTGATGAAAAATAATTTGATGATACAACTAGATCACAAATGTAAAGAGATTGAGTTACAAGCCAGAAGATTCAATAGAAAGATCACACTACTACAAGAAAAGGGCCTACCTACTCGAGGAATTCTAATGGCAAATTGATTCCATTCAAAAACTACCAGGAACAATTGTGTTACAAAGTTTGTGATTCTTCAAAGTTTGTTAAGGCCAAAGGATCTATTAGTGGAGAAGAATTTATAGAAGGCCTATAGTTTGATTTAAATGTTCAACATGAGATTCATCGCCTTTTTGTCAATAAGACAACTTTTGACATTTACACCGAAGTGGATGAAAGGTTTAGAAACATGATAAAATTTTCTATCCCAAATGAAGAAAGGTGGGACCAGATTCTAAAGTTGATTGAGTAAGTACAACTGAAGCCTTGAAATTTTGGCAACAGAGAGACAACATTTGCAACAAAATAGCCAAGTTCAGCACCAAATTCCTTCAAAGCCTCAACAACGCAACAAATTTTACCAGATTTTCCTTATCTTCTTCTTCTATATCTAAAATATTTGTGTCTTTAATAGATATTATTTTGTAAATATATTTTATTTTGAAGTCGGATCTGAAATGTAAAATTTTTTTATAAATACTTAGTAAGGGGATTTAGAGAGGGTAGGAACTTGTATGAAGAAACGAGCCACATTTTATGGTAACATGCTCATTGTACTAAAGTGATCAATTTGCAATAATATAGAGAGTTTTGTTCCAGGATTCCCATCTCAAACCATTTGGTGATGTACTTTCACAACTGAAATTGTTATTTTCTCAACTTTCCATATCATTTTCTATCTTTATTGTTTCAGGAAGATTAAGGGACAAATTTGGTTAACTTTACTCTTCTATGGCTTGTAAACAATATTAATGTTTTCACTCTGATTTTAAGTATATAATTTATCCGAGCATGCTCTATATTTAATTGAACTTAACTCACATTCATTCCATATAACCCAATAATACTTTAAAAGATATGAAAGTTTCTTTTCATGCCGTGTTACAACTGCTCTGTTATTTTTGTATTTGATCACCCAAAGACTTATGACTTCATCCCCAATGGACTTTCGCTACAATTTTCAACAGAATCTTTGAAAACCCAAACTCAGAACTCAATAAATAGCCTAATGTGTTAAAACAGAAACCTAAATCAGAAAGAGAGATCCCTCTATGGAGCTGGAAGGGATAGATCCCAACTTTGCAAGTGGTTTTATGGTTACCTCTGGGTTTCTCTCCACATCTTAGGTAAATTACAGAGTGATAACATTCTGGCGACCATACTGGGGACAAACCTAATATAAACTATATTATTTACCTGGTCAATACTCTTTTCAAAGCTCAAAGTTGATTCCGATGTGTGACTGTGAAATAAGAGCTATTAAGGCTATTTTTTCCACCCATATTATGTGCATACATCCATTTGTAAATAATATGTCGAAGATCTGGCTCCTAGAAAGATCTACTCTAGGTCCCATCCAGATCCTAACCCACCTAAAATTGTAAATAATCCTAAGAAACTTATTAGGAAGAAGAGTTTTACTCAGATCCAACCAAGTAGTAATCCATTGCCCAGATTTATTTCTCTCCCTGAACGTTTCATAACTGTAGAGGATATTGAATTTGACTTACCTTTTGAGCATAGTGTTTTTCGAACCAAGTCAGAAAATTTTGTCCCTAAGACAATTTTTTATGAGAGTATCTTGAAGCCTTATATCTAAATACATCAACCTAACATTTTAGATTTTGATGAAGATGTTATAAAAAAGTTTTAAAAACTTGAATATTTGGTAACTAAATTAAATGCAGCTGCTTAGAAAATCATTTATTGATTAATCAATTGTTTCTTATTTTTCAGACTTATCACCCACCCCTCCAGCGGTTTTTCTTATTTCCACTATCCCTATTTCATCTACCATTCTTACTACTTATATACCAACTCAGCCAGTCATAATCCCATATTCTCTACCACCCTCAATGACCACATCAATTGTAGTTTCATCTTCCTCCCATTCAGCGAAAATTTTAAGAAGCCCCCCTAAATTTACATGTATAATAAATGGGCAAATCTCCATGGTATATAGGAAAAATGGAAGGCGATTTTATCAATAATATGATATGTATACATAATTTTTTGGCGAATCTCTCACCAGGCATGGCGAATATTTTACTCAATTATAAAATCTTGTGTTTATTGAATACACAAATGAAATCATTGCATTTCTTTAAAATATCTTTTGAAATCAAAATTACCAATATTTGATACTTTTCGCGGGTTAGTAGATCCAGAGTAAAGATGGATCTATGTTGGTTTAATTCCCCCATTTAAATAGGCTACATTCCAAGTGAATACCATGGGTCAATACCATGCGCCATTTTGGTGAATACCATGGGTCAATACCATGTGCCATTTTTATTTCTATTAATACTAATATTAGGGTTAATAATGTTTTTTTGCATGGTATTAATAACAATCTAGTCCATGGTATTTGTCCCATAGTATTTTGCTCATAGGTTTCACCTAAATTAACGCATTTTTTGAGTGTTCGTAAATATAAGGTGACTTATGGAGTAAATATAAAAAAATGTTTTATTTGTTTACCATACCTCTCGCTTATTTATATTTTTATTAATTTACCATACCTCTTTTACAAATATGGTATTTGGCCCATAGGATTCACTTAAATAAAACCTCTTTCTTGAGCCTTCATAAATAGAACGAGGGTTATGGACTAAATATAAAAAAGAGGTTTTATTTATTTACCATGCGTCTAGTTTATTTATATTTTTATTTATTTACCATACCTTTTGAGTAAGTATAAAAAAACGTTTTATTTATTTACCATACCTCCACTTTACTTATATTTTTATTTATTTACACCCTTGCATGTATATAAGGTGACTTATGGAGTAAATATAATTTTTTTATTTATTTATTTACCATATTCTCATTTATTTATATTTTTATTAATTTACCATACCTCTTTTATAAATATGGTATTTGGGTCTTTGGCCCATAGGATTCACTTAAATAAAACATATTCTTGAAAATGGGCGAATGGATTCACTTAAATAAAACCTATTCTTAAAAATGGGCGAATGGAAGGTTGTAACTCCTAATTTCAAGGGCTAAATTTACCTTTTTTACCCTCTCCCTTAAAAGAAGGTGGGCTATTTGAGGTGATTTGTAAAAGTGTACTATGATACAAAATAATCGTCCACTAAAAATTTAAAACCCCTTAATTTCGCCAATGGACGAACATTCGCCCCTAAAATCACCCCTACTCCCATTTACTAGTCATGGCATCTCAACATACCCCTCATGTCTTACTAGGTCAACTTCATGCCATGCCACAAGATTATCATAGCAGTATACCTCAATTTGATGGCATGAGTCCAATCATAGCACAACAGCACATAAAGAGAATGAATGCATATTAATATTTGCAAGAAGTTAATGAAGATGATGTGAAAATGAGGCTCATTGCACAAACTCTGATAGGAGAAGTTAAGAAATGGTTTAGAGCATTGCCAACAGCTAGTATTGCAGATCTCCCACAATTTCATCAAAGTTTTCTCACAAGGTGGGAAGTAAAGAAGAATCCTCTTCAAATATTGGCTGAATATGATAGTATAAATAGAGATCCCAGTGAAACAGTTCAATATTATTACACTAGATTCAATAATGTTTACAATTCTATTCTGACAGCAATACAACCGCTGCCAGGGCTAGCTCTGACCAAATTTCCAGATGGTTTTGATGCAGATATGTCTTATCAATTGAGGGAGAGAAATCCTGCTACCCTAGAGAGGAATGTTGTTAATGAGGAAGAAAATTTATTAGCTAAGAGAGCAAGGTTAAAGAATGAGATAAGAGTCACAATCGAAGAAGAACCTTCTTCTTCATCATCAGATGTAAAGTTAGACACCCTAGTTAAAACCGTGGAAATAATGATGGAGAGGATAATTTTAACTGATAGGAATCCACTAAGAGAAACTCAAGGGGTCTTCAAAATAGAAATCCTAATTTTAGGAAGAATCCACCCCAAATTAAATAGAGAGAGCAAAGAGGCCCAGCTGATCAACAACAAATTAGACCTCCATTCTAGGAGAATTATGTAGATGAAGAAGCTGAGATAGTTGAGGACCTTGAAGAAAATTAGATAAATCTATTTGGGGAAGGAGAAATAGACAATATTTTCTTAACTAAGGAGGAACAAGATCTATTCTTGTTATCACAACCAGAATTCATCCCTGCAGAGTCATATGATTATAAAAAGGGATACCAAAATTCTATCATGGAGGTACACAAAGAATACAATTTGAGAAGTAAGAAGACTACAAGAAACCTTCCCAATAAGATTCAGAGGGATTCCTCTTCCACCAACCAGGCAAAGGATGATTCTCAAAGAGAGACGTCTCAAAAATATGATGTAAGTATCAAGGAAGTTGATAAACCTCAAACATCTTTCAATATTGAAAATTAATTAGCCAAGGTAAAAAATTATATTCCTCTGACATAATTGATTAACAGGAACGCATATAGATCTCAAGTCATGAAGGCACTAAAAATAGGGGAGGGAACAGACACAATCAACTTAACTGATGACCAACCTAAATTATTGTTTGGACTTGAAGTTGAAGGGAAGTCTCAGGATGGTAGTGTGCCACCCTTCTATGTCAATTTGAACATCCATGACTACATTCTACATAATTTCATGCTTGATTCTAGTGCTTCACACAATATTATGCCTAGAGTCATTGTGGAAAAGCTAGGAACAAAAATAAAAAGATCCTACAAAGATTTATATTATTTTGATTCTAGCAAAGTAAAATGTTTAGGTTTCATCAAGGATTTATGTGTGACTCTAGCTCAAACCCCAACAAAGATTCTGGTAATGGATATTGTAGTGGTGGACATATCTCCCAAATATGGAATGTTTTTATCAAGATCATGTGGAGAAAACTTACAGGGTACCTTGCATATCGACATGACATATGCTACAATTCTTGTTTTTGGTCAACATAAAAGGTTGTACAAGGAAGAATTAATGAAATATATGGTAAGCAACAAAGACAAACCAAATATTTATCCCCTATATTTTGTGCATTCATATTTGGTTTCCTTCATTCTAAACCATCTTAGATCCATCTAACACCGGATCTATCATGAGCTGAGAGGGATCAAATCCCTCTAGGTGAAAACATGAGGGTGCCAACCTTCTTTTTGGTGTGTAGAACTTGAGAAAAGGTTTGCACCTCAAGGCATTTGATCCCTCTCGACGCATGATAGATCCGGTGTTAGATGGATCTAAGTTGTTTATAATTGAGGTCAACAATGTCACATTTTTAGATTATCATTATTATGTAAATGTTAAATAAAATTCAAAATTCACATTATGTTTACTTTATTTGGCATGACCATATCATTCTATTCTTTATTTTGGTTTGTGTTTCTTTCCTTGAATGGTTTGTACGTCTGCGTTTGCATACTTTGAGTGGTTTGTGTATTTATGTGTTTAGATTTGGATGGTAATGTTTGTGAATGTTACAGTTGTCGTGTTTTATTTTTATATGTGTATGTAATTATCTATTAGTAATTAGTTGGTGATGAATAAGGGAGACAATCTTGTCAATAGTTTGTAGGAGGATTGATTTTGCACATCTATTTCATTTAATTTTAGGTATCACAACTTTTGAAAACTAATTAATTCTAATTAGGGCTCCTCCAAATATTAAAAAATATATCTTGAAGAGTAGCTTTAATAATTTATTGCATCAACATTACTCTTGAATAATTTGTTTCTTTGTTTATGTTTGAAATAATTTATTTCCTTCAAGAATATTTTGATGATTTTTATTTTATCTGTAGTCTATTTTGAAAAGTCAAAAAATAATGTATTTTTGAATTTTTTTAATGAGTGGACAAATTTATAAAATCTTTACATTATTTGTTTCTCCAAACAATTATCACACCTCCTTCAAGAATATTTTGATTTGTTTTGATCTTTATAAATATACATTTTCCCCTTATAAATATTTTGAGTACATCATTGTATGCAATTACTGTATTAGTCATTTTTTAATATATTAATTGTCTATTAGTAATTAGTTGGTGATGAAGAAGGGAGATGATCTTGTCAATGATTAATTTGCACTTTGTAGGAGGATTGATTCTGCACATCTTTTTCATTTTAACTCTAGGTATCACAACTTTTGATAACTAATTATTTCTTAGTAGTGTCCCGCTACATATTACTAAATATATCTTGAAAATATATATTTTTATAATGATCTACAGCCTCAAGATTAACAACATCTAATGCAAACAATCAAATAGGATTAGAAAAAAATATCTACACTGAAATCAATGCATCTAATTCAAGCAATAAAATGAGATTAGAAATCAACATCTACACTAAAATCAATGCATTTAGTACAAGCAATCAAATAGGATTAGAAATCCACATCTACATTGAAATCCATGCATCTAGTGCAAGCAATGAAATAGGATTAGAAATCCACATCTACACTGAAATCAATGCATCTAGTGCAAGAAATCAAATATAATTAGAAACCAACATCTACACTGAAATCAATGCATCTAGTGCAAGCAATCAGATAGGATTAGAAATCATCATCTACACTGAAATCAATGCATCTAGTGCAAGAAATATTCTTCCCTCTTTCCCCCATCCATCTAATCTTGAAAATTATTTTTAGTAATTTACAGTCTCAATATTATCAACATCTAATCCATCTCAAGTCATCTAAGAATGCATATATATCTCAAGTCATGAAGGCACTAAAGATAGGGGAGGGAACAAACATAGTCAACTTAACTAATGACCAACCTAAATTATTGTTTGTACTTGAAGTTGAAAGGAAGTATCAGGATGGTAGTGTGCCACCCTTCTATGTCAGTTTGAACATCCATGACTACATTCTACACGATGCCCTGCTTGATTCTAGTGTTTCACATAATCTTATGCCTAGAGTCATTATGGAAAAGTTAGGATTAGATATAACAAGACCCTACAAAGATTTATATTATTTTGATTCTAGCAAAGTAAGATGCTTAGGTCTCATCAAGGATTTATGTGTGACTCTGGCTCAAAGCTCAGAAAAGAGTCTAGTAATGGACATTGTAGTGGCAAACATACCTCCCAAATATTGAATGTTGTTATCAAGATCACGGGGAATAAAATTATAGGGTACCTTGTAGATGGACATGACATATGCTACAATTCTTGTTTTTCGTCAATAAAGAAGGTTGTACAGGGAAGAATTAATGAAATATATGGTAAGAAGAAAAGAAAAACCAAATAATCATCCCCTGTATTATGTGCATTCAGATTTGGATTCCTTCATTCTATATAATGACATATATGCAGAAGAGGAAGTGTCAGACTTGAAAACTGAATTGAGTGAAATAGAGGAGATGAAATTAGAAGCTGGAGAGGAAGATGAAGAGCATGAAGCCATTTGGAACATGGATTTTGATGGGGAAATGAGAAAGGAAGGAGAAGGGGCAGTTGTTTGGGTCTTAAACTCACAAACATGTATAGCAAAGGGATATTATTAAAAGCTCAATTTCCAATGCACAAATAATATAGTTGAGTATGAAGCAGTAATTTTCGTACTGCAACTTTTGAAAATATTGGGAGCTAAAGTGATTTATTTACATGGTGATTTTGAACTCATCATTAATCTAATTAGAGGTGAGTACTCGGATAAACACCCTAGAACCTACAGGAATTTTGTCTTAGATTTTCTGCAATGTTTCCCAAAGTATCAATTATCTCTGATTCCTAGGGGTCAAAATAACTTAGTTGATGCATTGGCTACTTCAACCAGCACTTGTAAGATTCATTTTCATCCTAATAGAAAATTAGAGGTAGAAGTGAAGCATAGGCCAGCTATCCCATATAAAGTTAGATATTGGAAGGTTTTTGGTAGTGATAAGCAGGTAGAAATGTTTTTACAATTAAAAGAATAATTTGAGAGTGTACATATTGATTCAGATAACAATGTAGATAATGATATGAATGGAAATGATGAAATTCTAGAAGACCTTGAGGTCCTACAATTGAAAGATAATGTGTTTCCAAGCGGTTTGGTACCATTAGAAGAGTTGTTTGATTTTAATTACTTGGCTAAAAAGCCAAAGGTATAGCCTGTAGGAGCTGAGGTTGAAGACCGTAATATAGGTATTGAGGAAAACCAAAGATTGTAAAGTTGTCCAAGTCCTTACCTCACAATGAAAAAGAGAATACATTGATCTACTAAAATAATATTTTGATGTGTTTTCTTGAGGTTATGAAGATCTAAAGGCATATGATACCTGCATTATACAACATACCATTCCCATCAGAGAGGACCAAAAACATTTCAAACATAAATTAAGAAGGGTAAATCCAGTTATGTTACCCTTGATAGAAAAAAGAGGTTAAAAAACTTTTTGATGCCAAAATCATTGTGCCTTTAAGATTTTCAAAATGGGTGTCAAATCTAGTGCCAACAAGGAAAAAGACAAGAGAAATAAGACTATGTGTAGATTTCAGGAATCTGAACAAAGTGTCACTCAAAGATAACTACCCTCTACCTAAAATGGATCATATTTTATAGAGAGTAGTTGGTTCCAGCAAAATTTATTTGTTCGATGGTTTTTTAGGATATAACCAAATTATAGTGCATCCTGATGATCAACGTAGAATAGGTATCGCAACACCTTGGGGAATGTTCATGTATGTGAAGATGCCCTTTGGCCTTATGAATGCAGGGATGGATATTGCTTTTGCATAGGAGAAGGATAGATTTATTGTGATTTATCTAGATTAAATTATTGTATTCTCCAAAACAGATGAAGATCACCTTCTCACTTAAGGATATGTTTTTAGAAATGTAGAAAATGTGGTATTTCCTTGAACCCCAAAAAGTCCTTTTTTGGTTTAGAGGAAGGAAAACTACTTGATCATGTTCCTTCAAAGCATGGTATTGAAATAGACCCCAGCAGAGTTGAAGCCATAATGAAGAGTGGTCCTCCCAAGAATAAAAAAGAAATTCAATCTTTGATTCGTAGGATAAGTTTTCTTAGAATATTCATCCCAAACCTGGCCGATATTTTCAGAGTAATCACAAACATGACAAAGAAGGATACCGAAATAAATGGAATAGTGAGGCCAAAAAATCTTTCATTGAAGTGAAATTAGCTTTGACATGTGCTCCTATTTTAATTAGCCCTGATTTTACTAAAGATTTCATGATTATTTCTTTTGCATCAAAACACACTATTGCAGCAGTTTCGTTGCAGAATAACAAGGAGGGACATGAAAAACCTTTAGAATTCTTCGGCAGAACTTTAAGAGATGCCTCCTTGAAGTACAATATCATGGAAAAACAAGCTTTTCCTTTAGAAAAGGTGTTGAAGGACTTTGGAGCGTATATTCTACATTCCCACATAATTTCTTTCGTTCCAAGTGCAGTAGTGAAAAATATCCTCACTCAGACTAATCCATATGGGAAAAGAGGAAAATGGATTGCAATCATTTTAGAATACGACATTGAGATAAATCCTACTAAACTCATCAAAGGTCAAGGACAAGCCAAACTGATGGCTCAGTCAAATTTTCATGCACTTGACATAAATTTTGTAGCTTCTCTAGATGAACAACAAGATATGGCGACTCCACATGTATCAGAAAAAAATTCTTTCCTCCCCCTCGTATGTAGATATTGTGTATATTTTGCAGAATCTACAAGCTCCTGCTGGTTTGACCAAAACCAAGGCTAGATTTCTTAAACTAGAAGTTGTAAAGTTTTGCATTTTGAATCAACCTCTATATTGGAAGGATGTTCAAGATATTTTACTGAATTGTTTATTGAAGGATGAAGCAAATAAGTCATGGAGTAATTTCATCAAGCTGACTATGGAGGACATTTATAATATAAAGACACTACCAAAAAATCTTGAGAGATGGTTTTTACTGTTGTACCTTGTTTGCATATGTTCATAAAAAAGTTTTGACTTGTCATCCATGTCAAAATTTTGGAGGCAAGAGAAAACTCCTACCTCTACCCCTCAAGCTTATCTTAGTGGAGGTGCCTTTCTAGAAATGGGGTTTGGATTTTATTTTATAAATTCACCCAAGTTCTTCAGATCAACACAAGTGGATCCTAATAGAAATAGGCTACCTCACCAAATGGATAGAAGCAATCCCAACTAGACAAGCTACAAATTTTTTCATCATTCATTTCATTAAAGACCATATTCTCTCCAGGTTTGGTTGTCCATACAAAACTATTACAGATAATGCTACATATTTTAAATAAAAAAGGATGATTGATTTTTGTAACAAGTATCACATAGCATTAGGTCATTATACTGCCTATTATCCCCTGGGGAATGGGTTAGTTGAATCTCCTAACATGTCATTAGTGAACATCATAAAGAAACTATTACAAGAATGTAGGTTTTAACCTCATACAAAAATTACCTGCATACGAATTCTAAAACACAGAAAATAAACAATGCGAGAGCATAACACATAAAACACATATACACAAATATTTTCCCCTAGATCCCAAAACCAAGACTACTAGCATGATTTTTCATTATGTTCATTTCAATGTTACAATACATATATATACATATTGAAGCATCCAATACCATGGATCGAAAAACATCGTGCCCGAAACCATGTGCAAAAACTATGCACAAAACCATAGGTAGGATTGCCCCACCTAATATAGGGTCCAAAAAAAAATTCCCTGGGGTGCCACCGCATACCCTGTAGAGGGGGGATAACCACCCCCCTCAAATCCCTTGTGACCCCCCCGCTGTGCAATCGACGCAACTAAGGGGGGGATCCACCCCTCCTCTAAACCCATAGTTAACTAGGGTAGTTAGTCGTGGAAAGAATATAACACAACCCAACAAAGAAAACAAGAAATCCTAGCACAATAAATTGATAAATTCCCTATGGGCTGATAAAATAAGCACAAAAAAATCAATTGGAATGTCACTTTTCCAATTGGTTTATGGAGTATATGTATTTTTTCATGTTTCCCTAGGAATTACAGTGCTAAAATTGTTATAGGAAGAGGCAGCAAAACCAAATTATGCATAAAGAAGGATCAATCAATTGATACATTTGCAGCAGAATAGAGAAGAGGTTTACAAAAATACACGTCATTTAAGATAAAATCAAGAGAATCCATGAAAGGAGGATTAAAGAAGATGATTTTCAACTATATGATATTGTTTTAAAGTGGGATGTCATGAATGAAGAGAAAAGGAAACATGGGACGTTTGACAATTTGTGGAAAGGCCCTTACAGGATTGCAATTGTCCTTGAAACTCACGCATTTTTGTTGGAAGATCTCATTAGAGAAACATTGCCCAGAGGGCTTGTTAATGGCAGACTACTCAAGCACTATTTCACTTAAGGACGGATAATTTTTCATACATGTCATTGTAAATATCATTTTATCTTTTATTGTAATTGAGGGTGGCTGACATCAAGAATTGAAGCCCGCAAAGAATGCCCTAAGATTCTGATGAGTTGCTGCCAATATTTATAATAACAATAGCTAATCAATTCAGTCACAGAACAAGGACAAAAACCATTACCCAATGGACAAAGGCTACTGATCTACAGTGTTCTTGGCACCTCACAGGGAGGATATCATCCCTATTGGAGCCACTGTTAGGGTTCTATAATTTATAGGATCAAGTTATGATTATATGTTGTTTTTCTCCCATGAGATGTTGTAAATAATTACTACATTCTACAAATCATTTTCAAAAGTTCAAAGAAAGAAGAAAAACAAAAAATATGATATAAAAAAAGAGAGAAAGAAAAAGAAAAATGAAATAAATAGGGGATATATGTGTGTGTGTGTGTGTGTGTGTGTGTGTGTGAAAACAAAAGAAAAGAAAAAAAATTTAGCAAAATAAAAAATAAGACCCTAAAATGAGCCAATCAAAATGCCACTTTAAAGTTAAAAATGTCAATTTCATACAGTATTTTTAAACCTTGGTTATAATTCATTATGATATAAAATAATACGTCAAGTTTTGTTTTTTGTTTGCAGTTAAATGGAGTGCTTAAACCAACGGCTTAGGTTCATCCCGCTAAGATCTACAGCAGAAGGAAGATTGCCCCCCCCCCCCCCCCGGACATTCCTGATGGTTAACATGAGGGGGGGTGGGTGAAAAGTGGTTTCTTCCCAAATCACTTGGAGCGATGTGGTAGCCCTTGGAACATTCCGGGGGGGGCTCCTGAAACTACTTACACCCTACACCCCCAGCAATACCGCCATCTTCAGCTAACTATCCATTACATCCGCCACTCCACCCCCACCATTTGTCCCACCACGTCACAACCTCCATGTCAGCTAGTCATTCAAAATTCAAATAATTACTACCAAATCCAATATTAAACATTTTTGCATTTAACATTCCCATTGTTTATATGTTTTCTCAATAAATTGCCCCTGCCTCATAATGTTAAGTTTGTTGTTATACAACCGATCGAACTACTATAAACACCTATGGAAGCCTTCAATTTTCTCCTTTCACCACACCATTGATTTTGCAGACCTAAGATCAATTTTCCACCAACTTTGAACATTCTACAATAGTTTTTCCTCCGCGAAGTCAACCAAATTTCACCCGAGTAACCTTGTTCTCTAGAATTATTTTCATCAAGTGTTTTTTGACACTGTTTTTCCTCCTTACTATTATTCCATTTCCAATATGTCGACACCCAAAGGAAAGTAGAAAGTTCCAGAGCAAAATCCCATGATTCCTCTTGTCCCTGATTTTGATAAATCCCCTCTTATCGACACCCAGTAGAAAATTACCAAGACCTAGTTTGAATTCGACCTTTACGAACTTTACAACTTGGCCAAACAAAAATTACTTTACAAAAGTGATGATTTGAACATTTTGGAATCCCTTCTCCCTCAATTTATTTTCACCCAAACTCACTTTCTCCCTGAATTCTCCATGTGGTGCCATCTCCAATACTGGCCAAGCCAAAAACTTGTTATTTCCCAAAATAATGAAGTCATCTTCTCTATTTCCCCTGCAAGTATTTTCTAGGCCTTGTAACTTGAATACCAAGCCTCCCATCATCCTTTCTCAGCCAATGTATTAATGAAATTATACAAAAAGTTGAATTTCCCTCAGAGTGTGCAAATCTTCGAATGTTTCCTTCCCGAAAATGCTGAATTACCCCGGACCAATCCCCCATACCCAGTCTCAATAGTCCCAGAAATGTAGTAATTTCTATGGTAACCTGACTACTTGGGTACTATAATGATAAATGGGTAGATGAAATAGTTATCGGATTTTTGTTAATTTTTGCAGTTGGCAAAAGGCCATCCATTTTTTTCAATTACAATCAATTTATGTCCAATGCAATACATGATCAATTTGTAAATTTCAAAGCCAAAGGTATTTTCAAATATCAGTCAGTATTGGTTTATATTATGTTATTTCATCAGTTAGATACGTTCAAATTTCCTTTACAAAATACAGATAATGAGGGAAATCATTTTTCAGTGATTCACTGGATTTCTCTTCTTAGAAATAACTCCGAGGAGTATACTTACATTGATTTTGTTGATAAGTTTCTAAATACTTCATTATGCTTGCTTTGTAGTGACGTGATCCCGCGAATTTCACTAGAGATAAGGAAGATATTGCACTTGTGAGAGCAATCAAAATTAGGAGACTGGTATTTATACAAGAATTATATTGAAATTAGAATATATGGATCAGAGTTATCTCCTTACAGGTTACGAGTGTTTGTAACAGTCAGAATGTTTGCATTAGAATACACTAGACAAATATTAAACATGGATGAGTTTCACTTTGTATCCCACAAAAAGAAAGCATAGTTCAAGCTAAAGGCTCATATAGGTCCTTATATTGTCAACACCAGAGTTGAAACAAAGGAGATGGAAGCTATTTTAAGTCAAATGAAATTGAAGCCTAGTCTCTTCGTCTTATGATCCTCTACGAATCATTTCAAAACTTATATTGGAACATAAGAGTAATTCCTATTCACATAAACCAAGGCCTGAAAGTGAATTGTATGATAGCCAAGAGGAATGGACATATGGCACTTTACAAGAAGTTGAAGAACAATTGGTTAGTTAGTCATCCATGCAAATGGCTATTCCCAAGGAAGAGGAGGACAAAATGGAGAGAGAGGCCATGTCCCCGACTAAATCTGAAACACAAGGTGCAAAATTTCTTTTTTTTTAAATAATAAATAAGGACCCAAACAGTGCTCAAAAATCAGATCCTCAAGTTGATCCTCAAGTGATTACTATCCAAGATGAATCTCTAGAATAAAGGGATACACAACAGCTGCTCACAGTGGTTTTGACAGGAACTCATGTCACTCATTTTCCTTAACCAGAAGACACAATTTAGTCACATACTGTAGAACCAACAATTAAGTCTCCATTATCTTCTAGTTCTCAAATTATAACTCAACAGAGTATATTTTCAAGGTATAGGGAGATAAAGTTGAAAAATGAAGCTTTAAAGACTTCAAATTAGTCAAAATTTTGGAAGCAGACAACGAAAACATAGCATATATTTCTCTCTGCATTCGACTCAGAGAAAGGAGAGTTCCAAATGGCCTTCATGGAACCTTTAGTGTCATCTCCCAGGAGTGGTGAAGAATACAAAGCCTCCATTTTCTCAGTTGATACAAAGAAGTTACATGAAATCGATCAAATCGATTTACACAACCAAACAGGGGAGCTGATCTTTTCAACGATTACCATTTTGGCCATGACTGCTTCCAAATTACAGTCATCCTTGAACAATGTGCATTCTCAGTTGAAGATTCAGAAGATGCCCTCATTTTCTAAAGACAACATAATCAAATATCTAGAAGATTTGATAATAAAGCTAGGACATAACCCTACTAATATCAAGGCAGCATAAGAGCTTATAAAGAGAAAAGAGACAGATATTCAAGCATTAAGAAAGCAATTGAAGCTACCATCCAGGGAACATCCTCAATATAAAGAAGTTGCTAGCATAGAAATGGAAAAGGAAAATTTATTTACAATATTTGTTCAGAAAAATGCACAAATACAGAAAAAGGAGTAGGACATGGAAACATCGTTAAGTCAAAAATAACAATGGGAAACAGTAGGGACATCTACATCAAGCATAGGTACAACACTAGAGACTTCAGCAAAGGCAACATCTTCAGATTCTACAAAAGAGATTTCTAAAGCTTTGGAAGAATTATCATCAGTTAAGGCAGAGAAAGAGAAGTTATCAGAAACATTGATTTGAATGGAGGGGAATAAAATTAAACTTGATAATGCTTATTTAATAGAAGTGCAGAAGAAATTCAAGACCATTTAGCAAATTCAGAAATATGAAGACCATTCTTTTATCATTCAGATGTTGGTAGAGGCCAAAAATAGCATTTTGCAGAATATAAATGCTAATATAATATGTGGCCATCAATTTAGATCACTTTTGGGCAGGAGGAACTCACCCAAAGAGTTAAGACAATAATACAAAATACTAAAGCAGATTGGGAGCACAGACCAAAAGAGGCAGAAAGGATTATTAAACTATTAAACTTCAAGACCAAGGATGAATTAGAGGATCTAAACATTCCAGACAGGACAGAAATAGTAATAGAGGTTAAAAGAGTTTTAATGAAAAGGAATTTGATGATACAACTAGAGAACAAATGTAAAGAGCTCGGCTCAAAAGGTTCAACAAAAAGTTCACACTACTACACGAAAAGGGTCTACCTACTCTAATGAATTCTAATGGAAAATTGATTCCATTAGAAAACTACGAGGAACAACTATGTAACATAGATGTTGATGCTTTGAAGTTTGTAAATGCAAAAGGAGCTATTAGTGGAGAAGAATTTATAGAAGGCCTATAGTTTGATTTAAATATTCAACATGAGATTCATCACCTTTTTTTCAAAAACCCAACTTTTGACATTTACGCCGAAGTGGATGAAAGGTTTACAAACATGATAAACTTTTCTATCCCAAATAAAGAAAGGTGGAACTAGTTGCTAGAGTTGATCAAGTAATTATAATTGAAGCCCTAAAATTTTGGCAGCAGAGACAACATTTGCAACAAAATAGCCACAGTCAGCACCAGATTCATTCAAAGCCTCAACAAAGCGGAAAATTTTACCACATTTTCATTATCTTCTTCTTCTATATCTTAAATATCTGTCTTTAACATATATTATTTTGTAAATATATTTTATTTTGAAGTTTGATTTGAGACGTTTCTATAAATACTTAGTAAAAGGACTTAGAGAGGGTTGGAACTTGTATGAAGAAAGGAGCCACATTTTGATGTAAGTTGTTCATTGTACTGAAGTGATCAATTTGCAATAATACAAAGAGTTTTGTTGCAGGATTCCCATGTCAAACCATTTGGTGATGTACTTTCACATGTGAAATGGTTATTTTCTCAATTTTCCATATGTTTTCTATTTTTTTTGTTTCAAGAATATTAAGGGCCGAATTTTATTAAGTGTACTTTGCTTTCGCTTGTAAACAATATTAATTTTTTCACTCTGATGTTAAGTATAGAATTCATTCTAACATGCTCTATATTTAATTGAACTTAACTCACATTCATCCCATACACCCCACAAATACTTTAAAAGATCCAGAAGTTTTCCTATCCCGCCCTATTACAACTGCTTTCTTTTTCTTTATTTGATCCCCCAAAGACACATGAGTCTGTGCCCAATGGACTTTCCCTGCAATTTTTAACCAAATATTTGAGAAACCAACCTCAGAACTCAATAACTAGCCTGGTATCTTAAAACAGAAATCTAAATTACAAAGAAATATCCCTCTCTATAGCTGGAAGGGCTAGATCCCAACTTTGCAATTGGTTTTGTGGTTACCTATAGGTTTCTCTCCCCAACATAGGGAAATTACAGAGTGATAACACATGTCAAACATGCTCATAAAAGAGAATGGTAATTCTAACCTGTAGGGGAAATATAATGAACATCATGCTGTCCCCTGCGAGATTTGAACTCAAATCTCCATCCTACAGTAAGGAGATGCATTTTGGATTTTATGCAAGTTTGTTTTTCTATAGTCTTGTCCAAATCAAGATTATAGTTTAGGGATTCTCAAGGAAAATATTCAACATCAAATGTTTATCCTTTTGCAGGAGACTCCCATGATTGAGTTGATATGTTCCCTAACCTGTTCTGATGTACAGGTTTTCCATGAATGCCTAAATAAAGTGACATGTCACTATATATTCCTTTCCACTAAATAGATCATCCCATCCTCTAATCCATAGTCATTTAAGAGATCATACCCCATCAAATTCAATCTCTTCTTGGTCTTTCAAGTCTGCCTCCTTGGTTGGATACTGGGACAAAATTTTCTTAATGCAATCTCTTTCATTTTTCAATTATGCTTCATTACCTAGAACAAGGGCTTGTTGTGCTTATTATTTTGAACCTAACTTCTTCAAACATTTTATTTTTCTTTCCAAGTCTACGCTACTAGAAGAATCCTTAGACAATGTTCTATCCAGGAAATATGTTTGACCCTGCATATCTTCACCATTTTCTAAATTCTCATATGGTTGTCTACCAACTCAGCATATATAAGGTGCTTGATCCTTCACAACTTCCCCACTACAGAAGCTTCTAGTGCATTCTTTTAATATTATTGAATTACTAGGAACCTTGGATAAATGTTTGTCTACACAGCGAATTTGAAACCAAAAATATGCTTCACTATATGGAACCTCAGCTACTTCATTGACTACACAATTTAGGTTATCACACAAGTCTCGTTCCCCAACACAAACTTTTGGTAATTTATCTCTAATGTGGTCTATTGGATTTTTCAAATATTCACCATCAGTCTAAATAACCATTAAAGCATCTGAAGCAGCACTAGAATCAAGTTCTTCTTTTGAGTGGAGTGTTTCATAGGAAATAATGGCCTTAGTTTGATTATCTAGGATCAAGATAGAATCTACTTCTCTTTTGCACTCCTGATCTTAGGCCAAATGTTGCAATCCACTGGAAGCTAGACATACTCTTGTATATTGGGATGAAATATGCAAGATTTTCTTCCGCCTTCTATGGTACTGTAGAGAAACCAAGATTGGTATATGATGTCATTTTTTGGTGTAGTTTATCTAGGTCCTTGATTTATTTTAGTTCAGTTTGGATAGCTACATCAAACTCCTATGTTAGTGGAAAATAAAACTCTTGATTTATAGCCAACTCACAAATTTTCATGTCTCACAAAGCTTCATGGTCTTTAATTTTTTTGTGTTCATTCAAAACATTTAGGAAGAGATTATATTCATAAACATTTTATATGGTTAACTTATTTTTTTGTCACACTAAAAATTCTTCTAGTCGATCTAGTTGATGTTGAACTAAAAGTACTATATGAGCAGGACAACTCTTTTATTTATTTATGTTTATATAGAATCACACAAGTCTTGTTTATATATGTTGGTTGATATCTATTATAATGATGTTCTTGTCAAATTCCCATTTACAATTCTATTTGTGAGTGAGAACATCATTTTGTTGGTGCTTTATTTTATATTTTTTTATTAAGTCTGGTTTTTCTTGATGTTTAACTCATATGTTAGTTATATACTAGATAACTATGAAGGTGCTAGTGTGATATATAAGCTTTTGGCTATCACAGAACATGAGAAAATCGTCACCACTTTCAACTTTCAAGAGACTTTCTTCTTTGAGGAATGGGTTACTTTGTAAACTTTTCTTTGAATGTAATTGAGACCCCCTGGCTACATTCCAAAGTGAATCTTCCTTGTAGTTAGACCCGTGTTGTTTGGGAGCGATGCAATTCCACAATAACCAAACTATGATTTGTTTGAAGAAAAAATCATGCAAAGCAATACATTGTCCCAATGATTTCAACTATTCATAGATTTTTTTATAAAATTTCCCTTTTTATATTGAGACTATAAGTATTTCCGACTTCTTAAGTAATGGGGCTTTCTATCTCAATCAATGTGCTCACGTTACTATAGTTGTGAATCTTTTGCTACATACGAAAAGGTTGTTATTTCCCATCACCCAAATGCTTTTGAACCTTTTTTAAGTTACTAGAGAAATATTAGAATGACATTTCCTTCTCAATTTTTCTCTCTGAACCCGGACTTCTAGCATTAAAAAAAAAAACAGAAAGGGGTCATCTCTCACTATCTCACTTTTTTAACAGAGTTTTCGAGTGAAAAAATTGTGCCTGTTGTATTTCCCTAAAAGGTTTATTATTTATTGATTTCAGTTTCTTTCTTAAATTGGGTCATTTGTATTTTATATTAATGGACTCTAAGAACAAGAATCATGAACTGTCTCTTTCTTCAGTGCTCATGATATTGCATAAAAGAGCAATACTATTAATGCAATTCAAGAACCACAAAATACTGATAGCAATTTGGATTCAATATTAATGAAATCCAAGAATCTCAATGGTCACAGTTGTTTGAGTTCAATATAATTGCAAGCCATAAAAATATTTAAATTCAATATTATATGAATAGAATGGGAGAATTCCAAATTTAAATTACCATTGGTAGTGATACAGATTTACAACATACACTGAAACCCCAAGTCTTGTTCATACTGAATGGATGTATAAATTCGTTAACATCTGGGTCTGATCACTAGTCAGTTGAAGTACCAATACACAAAGATGCTCAATAGTCTTTCAAAATAACACAAGTTATCACTTTTACAACATCCCTTTGCTTATCCACCAGGAGATTGTGAGGCTTCCCTGCACACCCAAATCATTGGGATTTTAAGTAGTTAAAAAGGGAAGCCCATTGACAGTATCAAAACCATTTCTGTAAAACCATTTCAAAGAAACAATACGAAGGAATGACAGATGTGAGCACCTATGCATTACATACAATGCACCTATGATTGGAGGTGCAAGATTGTACACATTTTCCTTTGACAATATCTGGAAATTGGCATGATAAAATGAACAAGAATCTGGATTGTTGATCGAGCTCCAAGAAAACCCATTTCTAAATGAACCCTTGTCGGGAGAATAACTCAAAAAATAAAGTGTCACGCCCCCAAGCCGACGGTAGTCTTCCAACTGCTCTTAGCAAGGTGCGGCACCACTGAACACTTTCTTTTCACCAATACTTATGTTCGTGGACTACGCCTAATTCACTTCTCCTACTTAGTTTTTGTTTCGCAACCAAGTATTATTATGTTATCCTTTATACCAATTAACACCCATACACATTCATTATCAACAGCAATTATAACAAGAACACAATTGCACAGTATAAAGGGAGGGGCAACTCCCTGAACAATGAGTCTACCCGAAATATATGTATTAATCAATCTTCAATGTTTACAAGCTTTTACAAGTATACTTGGAAATCCAAGTTTCATACTTAGCCAATTTTACAATCAAGGCAAACCTCTGTTCACCTTCGTGCACACCTTGCATGATGGGCGGGCGCTCACCCGAGCCACCAAGACACCCACGCCAAGACTTGGCACAAACGGGCACTTGCACGATCGTCGTGCACGCCTCAACTGACCCACGGGCACACCTTGCCCAACGCCTTCGCCCAACTCCAAGTGCGAGCTACCTCTATGCATTAACCAAGTCTTAAGCGCACGAGCTATGCGCTCTTCTCTTTGCCTTTCTGCACACTAGATCTGCGCACTTCTTGTGCAAAGTTGTTGTCGAGTGATTGCTTGTTAAATGCCTCCCAAACGCATTGTTTATATAGCCTTCGTAACATGTGGGTGGGGCTGCCCAGCCGACCACCCAACCATCGTTTACACACCCTCAAGTGCTTGCAAAACATGTCGGCCTACCCTCCATCATGGGTCGGCCTGCAAATGTCTTGCCCCATGCTCCATGGGGTATAAACTCTCCATCGCTCTTCATTTGTCACTTTGTTTCGTCGCAAGTTTGTCGCTCCACCCGCGTGTGCTCCAACTCGCCTTTCCACCCGTGCATGCCCGTCGTGTGCCTCAGCTCGCCGTTCACCCACGCGCACCCGTCGTGTGCGCTAGCTCGACGTTCGCTCGCGCACGCCCATCTTGCACTCCGGCTCGTTGCATACCCGCGCCCGGTCTGCCCAACGCCCAAATGCGTCGCACACCCGAGGACCTTACATAAAGGGTCAAACTTATCGACATCCAAAATAGGAATTTGTTAAAAGAAACTCATTCGTGAGATTCTATGGTGAACAAAAAAATAGGGGTAATATTTACCTATGTAAAAGACCTGGGAGCCGTCACAACTCCGAAAACCTGCTCAAATATTACCAATTCTTAGAGCGTGGACTGTGGAAGGTAAATTGGGAAACAAAATTATTAAATATCAGTAAGAGTTGAAGGCATAACTAATTACCTATGCGGTGATTTTGTGAGCCAACAAAATATGCCATAAACCCTCTTGGTAGTGATTTTCTCTAAAAGCCCTAGAGGAGTCGAATATAAATCGCTCAAGAATGAAGACCGTAGAGGAGTTGACAAGAAATATCTAAGGAATGAAGAGAGAAATAACTTAACAAAAAGAGCCTGCATTTCTCATGAATAACAGGACAGGATCTTTACCTGGGTGAGATGGTGGCTTTGCTACTGCTTTTGAAACTGAATTTGTTTTAGCGGGCTTGGATTTTCCCTCAATTTATTCAGTAAGTGTTTTCGAATGATGCACTAGTGAATGTTATATCCTGGGCTCAAATACTCTGCTTGGTTACTCAACTGGGTTTATCGAATGGGCTACTTGGACACTCGGCTTGGCTCATGGGCTGCTCAATTAGGTTACTCAATGAGTGAGGGTTTATTACACAATGAGCTTTGATGTTGGGTTTACAGGAAGAGGGTTACACAAACTATGGGATTTGATGAGGGATAAACCAAAAAGAAAGGATGGAAAGGGTTCCAAATTTTAGAGATGGTGTACCCATTAACTACGGTTGAACTGAAAAATTAATGAGTGAGTGAGTTGAGCAGTAAGGAGTCAGTTGTGGGATCAGAGGGAAATATTTCAATCGTCTAGCACTTGATCCGACGGTGCATAACTAGGAGGACCAGAGGAGAGTTCTTCTCAAAATAAGCACCTTACAGTATAATTAACCAATTTCAATTTTAATTATAAAAATAATTTCAATTTTAATTATAAAAATAAATTGTAATTTTAGAATGCAAATTTTCACAAATTTTTGGAAAAAAATATACATAAAAAAACTTATAATATCTAATGTTAAACCTTATAATGTCTCCACAAAAATTTCCCAATTTTGTTTACAACATTTTATATATATATATATATATATATATATATATATATATATATATATATATATATATATATAATAAAATTAATAAAATGACTATTCCAAAAAAACATTAAAATTTCCCTTAACTCAAAGTTACATAACAAATATCAAATACTTAGTGTTCATTTTTTTCCCGATGATTAGTTCCTCTCTTTAACGTTGTAGAGATTATTAGTAACATGACCCTATGTTCTTTTATCAAATCACATACAAATTAAAGCATGTTTCGGGGAGATATAAAAACTTTTTTATCAATAAAAAAATCCGAGGTATTACTGGATGGAGTTGTTTTCTAAGTGTGATTTTTAGAGTTTTTGGTGGGTTTCTAGTTAGAATTTAGCAAAAACATTTATGATTTGTATTGTTTAGATTAATTTTTTTTACTACATATATGGATTCAGCACTCTGAAAAACCTTTGGGGCACTTTAATTGTGTAAAGTTCACCATCAAACTTGTGATTTTACACAAATTAGATTGAAAAATAAACAAGAAAACTTTTCAAAAAGTCGCACTTAAAGGCAACTCGTTATTTGACCTCATATTGATGCAAGTCAAATTTCTCATGTTATTTTCTATATTTGGAATTTCTGAAAATAAAAATATTCAATTTTGTTGTCTTCAAGCTTAATATGGTAGAGATATTGTAAGATTTAATATTTTGAGATGCAAACGTGTTATAGAGTGAAAAGAAATTTGATCTTTCTCAGCTCTTGGTAGATCCTAAGTACAATGGATCTAGGTTGGTTTAATTTCCCCCTTTAAATAGGTTATATTTCACATGAATACCATGGGTTCTCAATACCATTGGTCATTCTTGTTTTATTTTTATAGGGCTATTTTAATTTTGTTATTTTTAATCTTACTTTTCCCAATTTAAATTATTTACATTACATTATATTGATCTTTTTATTTAATTTAACTTTTATTTATTTATTCATTTTTATGTGATTTGACTTAGTCAAAATGTTAGATATTATGTTACATCATCTATACCATATTGAGATGGAGAGCCCTTCTGGGCACAATTAAACATTACATTACAGCATATCTACCATACTAGGCTAGAGAGCATTTGTTTGTACAATTAATAATTATATTTATAACTAGGGATCAATATTTTTTAGATGAAAACATATTTTAAAGTGAAAAGAAATTTAGTCTCTCTAGCTGCTTGGTAGATGGAGAGCTAAAATGGATCTAAGCTAGTGGCTATTTATCTAAGACCCTCTTATTATGGTTCATGATTAGTCATGAAAGAATCCCAAATTTATGAATGTTTGAAAATTATTTCCTAATATACACATAGTAAGAAACATGACCTTCATCAACTCATAAGTGAAGAAATATAGAATAATAAACATATGATAAATCAAGTAACTACATATAACTAACTAATCTTGATTAGTTTTGGTAACTAATTCCTTCCAAAATCATGTAATCAATGAAAATTAATCAAATAAAATACACAATGGTTGGTTTGTGGAGTGGGGAAGAAGTGACATCCTTATATTAAATCAAAAATATAAAAAATTAATACTTGAATCCATTATTAGCACCTTTGTTTCCTAATCCTAGAATCCTCTTTCTCTAAACCATTTATAAACTTCAACTCCACTTCCAATTCTTAACCATATGTGGATGGGAAAATCAACGAGGATTCTAAGGATTTAAATCCCAACTCTAGTCATAAAAGTCAAAATTTAAATTCTCAATGCTCTAGCATAAGGATAATGAAATAGCAGATACCCCTTCTCCCACACAGGAACCCCATTTATATTATTAAAATTTGGTTAAGTTTGTTAGAAATGGAATTTATGGTGAGACACCCATAATTCTCACTGGTAAGTGAGTAATTAAGTGAATTTATAAAAAAAATTTAATATTTATAATATATATATGCACTTTGATTTAAAGGAAAGAGTGTATGTATGCTATTTTCTATAGGAAAGGTGAAAAGTGCATATACAATGTAGAAATATTTTTTAAATGGATTTGTGTGAAGATAAAATGGTTAAATGGAAATATCTAGGCCAAAAGGATCATTAATTGTTAGTGATGATCAAACAATGTTATAATGCTCAGCTTATAGTGTTGAACTAAATGTAAAAAATCCCAAATCCCTATGTTTAAGAGATTGATTCAAGAAAGAAGAAATAAGACAAACAAAAAGGTATACTTTACTTAGTTTTCATTTTGACTTTGTTTATCCACTATAGGAAAGATATAAAACTTAGAAAAAGTATATATTAAAAGAAGGCCATGATTGAAGAAATCAAACTTTTGGACAAAACTAAGTTATACTATTTTCTTGATTTTCTCATTCGAAGAGGGCATGCTCATAGCAAATGGAAGTTCAAGAAGACTTTAGGCACAAAGGGTAGAGCCCAAAAGTGCAAAACTCACTAGTAATAAAGGGATATTCTTACTAGGAGGGAATTTATTTTAACAACATTATTTTCTTATTTGTAATTTAACTTCCTTTAGATTTATTTTGATTATTGTTGTTACATTTAATCTTAAACTATATACAATGAATATGAAGAATATGTTCTTACATGGGGATCTTGAATAAAAAATCTACATGAAGAGACTAGAAGGTTTCACAATGAAGAGAAAGGAGGATCTAGTTTGCTAGTTGAAAGAATCCCTCCATGGCTTACAAAAATCTCCAAGAATGTGTATCTAAAGTATGATAGTCATATATTGCAACTTAGATTTTAAGAACCAAATTTGATATTTCTATGTATTCCATGCATGTTAGTGATCACTTTGTTTATGTGGTATTATGAGTTGCTAATTGGAAATAATAATGAGACACCAATCATTCTCTAACTTTAATGTCAAGGATCTTGGTATTGTGAGTTTTACTTTGGTAATAGAAATTATAAGAGATTATGTAAACACGAAACTCTAGTTGATCAAAGGAATCTATAGAGAGAACATTGTGGAGGTTTAATATGCATGAATGCAAACTGGTTAAGGTCCATATTCATAAAATAACAATGCTATCTATAATATCGTGTTCCAAGACACAAGAAGAGCTAGCTTGAGAACATGTAAGTGCTCTTGGAATTTTGATGTATGATATGGTTTGTACTAGACCAAGCACTGTCCATATGGTGGGAATTTTGAGTACAAATTTATGAAAACGAGGGAAGGAACAATGAAAAATGGAAAGATGATATTCATATATTTTAATGTCACTTCACATAATGCAATCTTCTCCAAGGAACTAGACCTAATAGAGTGATAAGTGTACAAAATTTTGTTGATGTAGACTAGGTCAATGATCTTTTTAGCACATGTGATTTAGAAGTGGTTATGTGTTTAACTTATCTAGTGGAGCAATCATTTAAATGAGTAAGAGGCAAGTCTAGTTACACGCTCAACTATAGATATTGAGTACATCATATAGGCTTGTGCCAATAAAGAAGTTACACTGTTTAGGTATTGGTCTTATATAGAAAGTTGTAATGATAGATTGTGATATTGAGAGTGCAATGCTTTTGGAGAAGAACCTTGCATATCATGTTAAGATGAAGCATGTTGTTTTATAGTACCATTTTAGTAGACACGGTTAAATACAAAAAGGTGGTGGAGAAACTTGATAAGTCCTTGAAATATGTTGTAGATTCATTAACAAAATCTCTGAATATTGAGAAGTTTTCTTGGAGTAGGAATCAAAGAGCTTGGCCATCCAAGTAATTGGGTTTGTGACATTATGAGCACCATAGCATTTAATAAGTTGAAGATTGTTGGATGAGAAATATTCTTTACACTAATAGATCATATATCCATTTCAAATAATGTAACCACCATGTAGGAGATTAAGATCTAACAAATCTTGGTTAAGTGTTTAGATTTAATTAATGCAGAATACATAAATATTATAGTATAAACAAACAAGTAAATATGATGAGATATAAAAGTGAGACTTTGAGTTAGGATAATTTTCTTAATTAAAAATTTAAAAGATAAATCTTGTGTATACTTTATATGCATGTGCCATTATTTCTTAACTTTTAAAAATTTAAATTTTGTTGAACTAACTTTTCTCAATAGCTATACTTGAACTCTTATTTTAAGGACAAGTTAACCACTAATGCATAGGCTATACCACCATATCATGCTAATAGTTATATTCTCTCTTAATGATTTAATAATCCTATTAACCATACTTCCTTTTACTAAATTTTCAAAAGGATATTATTAGTTTTTGTTGCTTCCCTTGATACAGGAAAGTATTTTTTTGTTGCTTCCCTTGGTAGTGGTGAAATATGCTTTTTGTAATAACAAAACCATCGTGTCCTATGTTAGGTGTGAAGAACTTGCTGATCATTTAACTAGTTAAATTTTTTCACATTCAGAAGAAAAAAATTATTTTTTAACATTATTTTTTAACATCTTCTTAAATCTTCATTCAACTACCTTAATTTTCACTGCAATTTTCTTTACCGCCATCGTATCATTTATTTCATATTGTTCATGAAAAACACTATGGATTAAGCTTCATCCTTAATCACTTATGTGTGAGTTAGCCGTGAGCTTCTATGCTGACTCAAATCTTTATTTTCTCCATTATTTGGATACCATTATATAAATATATATTTTATATTAGAGTTAAAGATAAATTTATAGATTATAGGTTTGAAAAGTTCTATGATTTCAAGGGCCTTTCTAGAAAGTTTGATTTATTCACAATACGGTGTCACTCATTTGAAGTATCACTGTAATAAGCATAGGAATGCAAACAGAAAAATAGTAATGCAAAAAAGGGAAGAGTAATTCATTACCATATGCTTGAAATGTTACAGTTCCTTAAGATTTTAATGGTAAAGATTTACTGCATTTCTCAGTAAATATTTGAATGTCTTCCTAATTATTACACCATCTTTGATATCTTCAGGAAATAACTCTAACCACCATCTTTGAGATCTTCAGGAAATAACTCTAACCACCATCTTTGAAGCTATAATATATAAGTTCCCTTATTATTGATATTCATTATATTATTGTATAACATGCACTATATATACAGTATATGTATTATTTACTGTTAGTGTTATTTTCATTTTGAACGTTTCAGCCGCTCTTGCAGTTCAAGTCATGCACTAATCCTGTTAAACTGGACACAAACCCCGATGGAAGTACGGGGCCCCGATGGAAGTACAGTGGAAGTAAAGAGACCTGCAGTTTTTACAGTGTGATGGCCCCGATGGAAGTACGGGGCCCCTTGGAAGCTATTCAAGCACCCAATTCTTCATCTCCCCTTGTTATTATTTTCCAATTGATCTCCCTGAACTCTGAATTTGAATTTCAGAGGCCTGCTAGCTGAGTTTTCGCAAATAGTCACCTCCATAAAGATGGATATCAATATTACCACTTGTGCTGCCACTAGCGTTGCAATCACTAGGATTCTTCGAAGAGGAATACCTAGAATAATTAAAAAAGGATATGTGTAGAGAATAAAATTGGAATAATTCGAGAGTTTAAAGAAGCTAAAGAGAGTGACTCAAAAATGAGAAGAAAATAAAGATAGTAAAGTTGAAGAGGAAGACCCAGAATAATTAAAAAAAGATAGGTGTAGAGAATAAAATTAGAAGAATTTGAGAGTTTAAAGAAGCTAAAGACAGTGACTAAAAAATAAAGATAGTAAAGTTGAAGAGGAAGATATTGTATAATAATTTGTAAGGTTGTTGAATTAAAGATTAATAAAAATTGAAGTTTATTTTATATAGGAAGTTTAAATACATACTGAGAGAATTATTATTAATTTAGTGATTTGGAGATCTTTTGAATTTGAAAAGATAGTAGATTCTTGAAAAATCAAGCTAGTGACTATCAAATTGAAAGGCTAAGTAAATTTCAGGAGAGGGAAAAAAAATCTATAGATATTTATACAATTAATTATAAGATTTATCTCTAAAAAAACATACAATACATAAATAAGCACTCATACAAGAAAGAATATATCCAACTAGTTTTTAAGTATGTTAATATTTGAAAATCACTATTGAAGATGAAATTAGATGGAAAAACTCGTAGTGTTAAACATGTAATTAAAATTACCATAAAACACTAGTAAGAATAACTTTATTAAAGGAAGAACTTATCATAACTACATAAAATTTCACAATTGCAAACAAAAAGTGGAAGAAGTGTGGGATGTGAAGTATGAGAAGGCCAATGAAAATAAGGAAACAAAAAGAAATTAAGATAAAGTTTTTAGTGGATTTAGAAAAAAGGAAGATGCTTTGGTCTTATGAACAATGGATACATTGTTATCATTTATGGTGAAGAGGGGCACAAGTGATTTGAGTGGGTTTTTATGGAGAATGTACATGGAAATTAGCACAACAATCAAGTAGGACACATGGAGGGGTAAGGAGATTAAAAAAACTATATGTTTGTACAAGAAACATGTTTTATGAACACAAATAATGATATCCTATGTATTTTATGTTTTCAATTCTTTTCATCATATCTTGATAACTTTATAACATCTTTTCTACTTTTGAATAATACTTTGCAATATATTTCATGATTACATGTTGAGAAACAACTAGCTAAAAATCAACATTAGATTGTCACAATCTAAGAACATTAACATTGTAAACATTTAGCATAACATCAATACACGCATGCAAGTATTTATTTTGCATTTATAATATATGAATAATATTGATTAATCATGAGTATTTCATGGAGCATTGTAGTGATATGCAATAATAGCCTCATTTTTGTGAAAGCAAAGTATACACTACCCCTTGTATGTGTTTGAAAACAATTGAACAAATTCTCATAACTTTCATGAGGATTGCAAAGAAGAAACATGTGATGAGTTCAAAAGGTAGGGATCATCATCTAGGATTCAAGGAACCATTATGTTATGATGATGGATGTCATGAATATTTCATGTTGTTATACGTTTAACAAACAATGTCTTCTCAACATGCACATTGGAAGTAGGGATACTCTTGTTCCTTTTAGATCTTGATGCATTTTCTCTCTTTTAACTCCTACAAGGATATTGAGCTTCAAGCAATCTAATGTTTCTAAATTTTGGAGCACTTATATGACAACCCTTTTTTTCTCATCGATCTTGTAAATATTTCCATGAATTGTAATTGATGTAAATAATATGGAAATGTAAAGGTTTTCTTTGGTTAAATCACATCGTTAGTTTTTTAGGGTTACCTTCAACCATTACAATTTCTAGTTGGTTCACAGTTTGCAATGGACTATTAATCTCACTTCTCAAGTGGTTTCTGATTTACAATAAACCATTGATCAAACCAAGTGATTTTTCATTGACCTTAAACCTTCATTTATCATGACAAGTGGTTATTGGCTTACCATGAACCATCATCATTGTATTTATGGGGATATAGTTTCTTTCTCATGGCTTAAAGCCATTACATTGATATCATTTGACTAATGTACATACAAAAATAAAAATTCCTTATGCATGCTCATCTCAAAATAATCTAAGCCATTTTGAAAATGGGTCCATCATTGAAAAACGCTATCAAGGATATCATAAATTTTCTTGGGGATTTTATGTAATTTCATTTTTTTTTTATGAATTTTTTTAGCTATTGTTGCATCTAAATTTTTAATCACGGTATTACTTTCACTGCTTATTTTATCTTGGTTCTATTGTTTTTTTCTCCGTTGTTTCCATTTTTTGAATCATATTTCCTAATGCATACAATATGGAGCATGTAATATGAAAAGTGAGACAAAGAATTATGTATATTTGCATCAATTAGTTGAATTGGATAATCTTGTTTTTTTTTCCTCAATCTTGCTTGCCTTTTCTTCATCCTTTCTCTAGCAATTTCTCAAACTTTCTCCTAGTTTGGCACTTGATCCCCCTTTCAAGAACAAATCCTCCAATTTCCCATGTTTTTTGTTTATCTCTATGTAGTTTCCTTGTTCTATGTTATTTTTCCATGAACGAAAGTTTTGTGTTATTTTCCATGAATGAACATTTGGTTGTGTTATGTTTCATATTTTTTTGGGTGGCAGAAGGAACTTGATTGAGCTCCTAAATATGTAACAATGTCAATCAATACCATTAATGTGTGGTTGTTGGTGTTTCTTGGGAATGGGATTCCCCCAAAGGACAGTTTTGGGGCTAAAAGCCCATGTTTTGGGTCGAATTTTGTAATAAAATAGTAAAGTATCCACATTTTGTGGTCGCAAAGCGCGACGGTGTCATAAGTCATAAAGGGTTGTCCACCCTTATTTTTGTAAAGTAAATTCGGCTATAAAAGACCTACCCATGGTTTGCAAACCATGGATTGTGTAAGAAGAGTTAAGCTCTAAGTAGTTTAATAGTAATGAAATGAAGTCTAAGAGAGTCATAGCTCTAAAGTAAGAAGTCTAAGTTTTGGGTCGTAGCGTAGGTAGAGGCTCTACAACTGAGTGTGTAGAGGCCTAGGATAGAAGTCCACAGTTGAGTGCGTAGACCCCTGCAGTTGTGTGTGTAGGGTGGATAGAGTCTGTAATCACTTGGAAGTTATCAATAAAGAGAAGTATTCTGCAATTTATGTGTCTTTGTTCCTGTTAATGCATCTTGACATGTTATGTATGAATTTCATTTATAATGCTTATATGCTGCATGAATGTATGTAATTACGTTGGTTAAGTGAACACAAGTAATAACCTCTGTTTACACGGTGCTAACTGTGATTACCTGATAAGATAAGTAAGATTCTCAAGATAACTAGATAATATGTGCAATATGTTGCCTTAACAGCGCGAAAGTATCTAAATCGAAGGTTAAGGCTTCGCGAAGGCCAATCGTACACTTTCGCAGAGGTATCAAAGGAAGGAATAAGGGGTTAGGAAGATAGAGCCCTAGAATTTAGCGACCTGCGCGAAAGCAGGAATAGAAGGAATAAACTGACATCATGACCATCTCGAGGTTTGGAAACTTGGTTCTAGCATCCCCCCATACTGCTTCGGGTGAGACTTCGGTCCACGCTCCGTGGGCTGATGCCGAAAGGACCAGTAGTGTAGGGATTTCTTTGGATAACTAACGCTAAACCTGGGTCAGGCCCCCTTCAAGCCAACAGTGTTGGTGGGCGGGTTTGTGATTAGAAGGGCTTGATCGAGCCCTTCTTTAACCATGTCAAAAGCTCAATCAAGCTATTTCAACTTTTACCTAAAGTGCTTGATGTAGAAATTTTGAATAATATAACACTTATTCACAGAGATTATCCCGATTATACACTATTGCAGAATGCATGCATAATACATAACCTCCTCTACTATTGATCATCAATTTGCATAATCAAAACATTCGCATGCACACATTGAAACACATCAATAACACATATCAACACAGTATGTGACCGGGGAAAGCATACAGTTGAAAACCCCCAACTATCTGTATATTATATTGATTGAGAACATGTAACAATACATAGTACAATACTGCTCACAAGTACTCAGTACTATCTCCACCTGCTACACACAAACTAGCTCAGATCTGAATCAATCACAGGTTCAAATCTCCTCCGCTGCTTACCTACCTCCACTGCGAAATCCTGCATGAGAATGGATGAGAATGGCTGATCAAACTCGTATTTCCTTTAGCTGAACCACACAATCCTCATTGGCAATACTCAATCCATTGATTGTGCAAATCTCATGCACAATTATAGTCACAACTGACAGTTGTCTTGCCCTTTCACTCACCTCTAACACTTGTCTCCACTGAACTGTCCATGCACTCAGTTAACTGATGTATTCTTTAGTTGATTTATGAGTTAATAATTAGTGAATTAATTAACAATTATTTCACATCACTCATCACTAGCGTATTCTACAGTTAGACTAAATACAACTAGTTTAACCAAGTCAAACTAAACACAACTCCATCAACTCCTCAATCAACTCCACCAAACTCAACCACATGAGTTCTAACTGAAGTCCATCATGCAATAGCTCAACTGACCCATAAGAAAAGCATATTTCCTTTTGGCAACTGCATGTGCCACATCTGTAGCTCAAACTGAAGTGCTCCAAGAGGATAAGATAATGTTTATAGTCCAAATATTATTATGAGCTAATAATATTCGACTGTTCTATTTTTAGCCTGGCAGTCTAAAAATAGAATCCGCCCATATGTCTAAAAATAGAAGTCCATCTATTTTTACCAACATGACCAATCATCCACAAATAGCATCCTGCAACTCATAGACGATGATCCATATGTCTAAAAATAGACATAGTCTAAAAATAGACTTTGCGCCAAAAAATAGCCTGCGAACACACTTAGTGAAGGCGACTTCTTTTCACTAAGCTCCATCATCTTGTTGCATTCTCAACACTCCCTCTCAACAAGATATGGATTATTAGCAACCCCTATCCTGCAACTCTGGAATGTTCTGCGTGCAACACATTTGCGCGGTCCACTTGCTCCAACAACACTTGGAACAAAAACACTCCCAACTGACCATTCTGTTGGGCTAGGAACATACTCTGATGCTGAAGCTCTACCTGCTGCTGACAAGTGCTCCCTCTCTGACATCTTCGCTAATGCAACATCTCCATGCATCTCACACCATTGCACATTTCTCTGTGCCACCTAGCAATGTGCAAAACACTTGTGCCTCTCGCATTGCTGCAGCCTACTAGCTATGCGCAGTCCTGGGATTCCCTACACTGTCGCTCTCTCTGCCGCTCCATCCACATTTGTCTCTACCCAATCAGTCAGTTCCTGCTACTCCACATCGGGGCTCTCGTAGAAAGGTCTCATCCAAGAGGTTGGGTACCTCAAGGATCCTGCCCCTCCTCCTTGGGACGATCAATCCACATCACCCCACCTCCTACCTGGAGGTATGGCTGCATGCGATCCCTCTGCCCACCTGGCTCGAAGTTTCCCCCTACTGGAGGTCTCTACATGAGTAGATGTCTCTACTCAATCTCCTTTCAGCTTCCCTTTTTGTGGCTGCTCCACAACCTCCTGAAGCTGCTGCACCAATCGTGGCTCCTCCACAATCGTCTGAGACTTCTTCTGGCTCTGCATGTTGAGAGGTAATATACGCTCCCTCTCAACCACCAAGTCTCCATCAGTTGCCTCGCTGCTCAAGGCTTTGCATGCATCTTGAACCTCAAGAGCATACAGGTTCTTGACCTGTTAACCAATCTGCTTCACCTATCTAGTGATGATGTGTCTAAGGAAAACATTTCCCTTACTGAAGACTACATCATAGCCTCTGTCTTCCAGCATCGCGATCGACACCAAGTTTCTCTTCAGTCCTGGTACATACTTGACATCGGTCAAGGTAAGGCGAGCTCCATGCTCCCTCTGAAAAATAACCGTGCCTACACCTGAGACACTATACTTCTCATCATTACCCATCGCTATGAGTATCTGGAGATCTTTCTCCTCCAAAGTACTGAACAAAGTCTTGTCACCGGTCATGTGGAAAGAAGCTCCACTGTCAAGAAACCAACCACTTCCCACCATGGATGAAACCATGCATGCGAAGAGTGTGAAATCCAACTCAAATTGTGAAGCAAGTGCCTCACCTTCAGATCCTTCCTCGGATCCCTTCTTGGATTTCTTCTTTGGGAAATTAGTAGCATAATGGCCCAACTCATGACAACGAAAGCATCGCACTTTCGATTTGTCAACCTTCTTCCCATCATTGGAAGAACTGGATTCGGAAAGAGAACCCTTCTCCTTCCCCTTCTTTGCTTTGGCAGCCAAAGCACAATTTTCTTCATCAGATGCCTTTGATGAAGACCCATCCCTGGTATTCCGCCTGATCTCCTCCTACACAAGATCTGACCAAAGTCTCTCCCATCCTGGCAATTTCTCTCGACCATTGACAGAGTCCTGATAGGAATGCCAACTCTTCGGAAGACCAAGGAGAGCCAAGCTCACCAAGTTCTCATCATCTACAGTCACCCCCACACTTCCCAGCTCATCCCGGCATTGAGTGAACTTCGTGAGATACTGGGGCATACTGTCTCCATTCTCACACTTAATGTTTCTGATTTTATCCTTGAGCGCCAACTTCCTCTGATCGCTCTTGCTTTGGAATAGATCTGTCAATGCTTTCCACATCAAGTATGGAGATCCTTTCCATGCAGGCTGGACACAATGTGATCCTTCACGCCCTCCAACAGAATCCTTCGACACTTTGCTGTCTTCTTTTGCCAAGCCACAGCTTCAACAACATCAGTAGGCTTTAGGACCTCAGCCTTTATGAACTCCTTCAGCCCATTGTCATCTAACACCGCCTCCATCCTGTCTTTCCATGCAATATAATTCGAGCTGCCTTCAAGAGCATACTCCAATTGCAATCCATTGAAAGACATTTCAACTTTGACACCAAGAAAACACTGCTGCAAATTCGAATTCCACCAGCTCAAAACTCAACCGCTTCTGATCTAAAATTCGTGAGAACAAAGTATTTCTCGTACAAAGATTGACTGTATGGGCTTTTACCAGATATATCACCTTCCAAAGGAAGGATGAATCCAGAGGCTACTTGGCCCGATTACAAACTCTGCCTGAAGAAATAAAATGTAAACACTTTTTGAATAATAGATCTGATGATCAACTGTTCTGATACCGTGTAGAAATTTTGAATAATATAACACTTATTCACAGACATTATCCCGATTATACACTATTTCATAATGCATGCATAATACATAACCTCCTCTAATATTGATCATCAATTTACAAAATCAAAACATTCGCATGCGCACATTGAAACACAACAATAACACATATCAACACAGTATGTAACCGGGGAAAGCATACAGCTAAAAACCCCCAACTATCTGTATATTATATTGATTGAGAACATGTAACAATACATAGTACAATACTACTCACAAGTACTCAGTACTATCTCCACCTGCTACACACAAACTAGCTCAGATCTGAATCAATCACAGGTTCAAATCTCCTCCGTTGCTTGCCTACCTCCACTGCGAAATCCTGCATGAGAATGGATGAGAATGGCTGATCAAACTCGTATTTCCCTTGGCTGAACCACACAATCCTCATTGGCAATACTCAATCCATTGATTGTGCAAATCTCATGCACAACTATAGTCACAACTGACAGTTGTCTTGCCCTTTCACTCACCTCTAACACTTGTCTCCACTGAACTGTCCATGCACTCAGTTAACTGATGTATTCTTTAGTTGATTTATGAGTTAATAATTAGTGAATTAATTAACAATTAATTCACATCACTCATCACTAGTGTATTCTGCAGTTAGACTAAATACAACTAGTTTAACCAAGTCAAACTAAACACAACTCCACCAAACTCAACCACATGAGTTCTAACTGAATTCCATCATGCAATAGCTCAACTGACCCATAAGAAAAGTGTATTTCCTTCTGACAACTGCATGTGCCACATCTGTAGCTCAAACTGAAGTGCTCCAAGAGGATAAGATAATGTTTATAGTCCAAATATTATTATGAGCTAATAATATTCGACTGTTCTATTTTTAGCCTGGCAGTCTAAAAATAGAATCCGCCCATATGTCTAAAAATAGAAGTCCATCTATTTTTACCAACATGACCAATCATCCACAAATAGCAACCTGCAACTCATAGACCGTGATCCATATGTCTAAAAATAGACATAATCTAAAAATAGACTTTGCACCAAAAAATAGCCTGCGGGCACACTTAGTGAAGGCGACTTATTTTCACTAAGCTCCATCATCTTGTTGCATTCTCAACACTTGATCGAGATTTTTAAGTGCTTGATTGAGCTATTGAAGGCCTAAAAAATAGAGTTTTAGCTCCCCTTGTAGAAATTTATTTTCAACACTATCTTGTAGCATGGCGAACTTAAGGCAATATTTGTTCTTAGGTGGTGGACTTGATCACGTTGGATTCATGAAGGAATCTTCTGTCCAATGGCATATGAGTTTGAAATTTTTGAATTCATATGATATTTTTCATTTAATTTCTTTTAGACCTTATGCTTGAATTTTTTTTGGATATATTCAAAGGGGCTGAATGGAAAATCAATAACATAAAAAACACAAAACAAGGAAAAAATAAAAAATTTGCATCATCTTCATTTACGAGTCCTCTTCAAAAGGGTACTATTATTTTTTGAATTTATTTAAATAATAGAAAAAATCATGCACAAATACGTGTTTGAAAAATGCAATTAAAATATTAATTTTCCAAATTCTAAAAATAATAAAAAAGAATAATTTTGCATAAAAAATAAAGTTTCAATATGCATGATTTAGTTCTCTCTATGTAGATCATTCTTATATATATATATATATCGAGAGAGAGAGAGAGAGAGTTATAGCACATGAACACACACATACTTGTTAAGATATGTGAAAAATCGCAGGGAAAAGAATTTGATTTAATGAAAATTTGACAGATTATATGACACTATTATTTCTTGAAATATCATTAGGACAACAATATAATTCGCCACAATTTGTCTTTTTACTCCAAATCAAAATTCACAAAGCTTTTATGAACTTTGAGGGCTTCAATTCCATGATAGAGTAAAATTTTGAAATTTCATCACCAGATTTGGTCGAAAAATGTAAACCATCTTCATGCACCCACCCATTTCATATTTCTAATTTATTTATGTACAATTTTATTTTAGGACAAGAATTTGGAAGGATTGTGTCTAATGGGTGTAAAAGGATACAAGATTTGAATATTGGTAATAGAGAAGATTGTTTATTGTTGGGATGTAATATTTATGGAGTTAAAAAATGGCCCCAAATAGGGGAAAGAGCTAAGCGAAAAAGAGTAGCATAACATGCAATTTGAGTTGTAGGATGAAGAATATGACTCAACGTGTTAGGGAATAATTCCCCACTTACTAGGGTCAAATAAATCGTAGAGTGAACAAAATATATTGAAACTATCTTTCTACATTAGTTATACATGTCAGTGCAAAGAAGATTGTATGAAGAAGAATCCTTGTGGCTAATTGTCTAAAAGCCTCCTATTATGGTTCATGATTAGTCATGAAATAATCCCAAATTTCTCAATGTTTGAAATTTCTTTTCTAATATACACATAGTAAGAAACATGACCTTTATCAAAGTAGAAACGTAGAATGATAAGAATTTGATCAATTAAGTAACTACTTATAACTCACTAATTTTAAATAGTTTTAGGTATCTAATTCCTCCGTAAATCATGTAATCAATGACAATTAATTAAATTAATTCCATATTAGTTGGGTTATGGGGTGGGGAAGAAGTGACATATTTATATTAAATCAAAATACAAAAAAATTTAACACTTGAATCCATCATTAGCACCTTTGTCACCAAATTTGAGGATCCTCCATATCTAGACTTCTTATAAACTTGAACTCCACTTCAAAATCTTAACAATATGTGGATGGGAAAATAAACAAGGTTTCTAAGGATTAAATCGCAATTCTAGTCATAAAAATCCAAGGATAAATTCTCATTGCAATGCTCTAGGATAAGGATTATAAAATAGTAGTTGCCCCTTCTCCAACAATATATGAACCCCATTTATACTCTTATAATTTAGTTAAGTGCGTAATAAATGGAATTTATGGTTAGGTAGGTGCACAAAACCCATAATTCTCACTTGTAAGTGCATAATTAACATGAATATATCAATCTTTGTAATATTTAGAATGTATATGCACTATGATTGAAGAGAAAGCATGTATATATGTTCATTCAATAGGAAAAGTGCATATACAATGTAGAAAAAAAATTTAAATGGATTTTTGTGGAGAGAAAATGGTTAATGGAAATATCCAGGCCAAAAGGGTCATTAATGGTTAGTGATGACCAAACAATGGTATAACACTCATCATACAATGTTGAACTAAAAGTGAAAGAATCTCAAATATCAATGTTAAAGAGATTGACTCAAGAAGGAAGAAAGAAGACAAACAAAACAATATACTTTACGAGATTTTCATTTTGACTTTGTTTTATCTACTACTAATGTTGACCCTACCATTTCTAGGGAGAATATAAAACTTAGAAAATATATACATTAGAAGAAGGGCATGATTGAAGAAATCAAAGTCCTCAACAAAATTAAGGCATGGTATTTGCTTGAGTTTCCCATTGGAATAGGAAATGTTAGTAGCAAATAGATGTTCAAGAAGAATTTATGGGCAAGGGGTAAATCTTAGAAGCACAAAACTCAATAGTAATAAAGGGATATTCCTATTAGGAGGGAATTGATTTTAGCAACATTATTCTCTTAATTCTAAGTTAATTTCCATTTCAAGATTTATTTCTATTATTGTTCTTACATTTGATCTTAAGCTATATAAAAGGAATATGAAGAATATGTTCTTACATGGGTATCTTGAATAAAAAATCAATATGAAGCAATTATTAGGTTTCACAATGAAGAGAAAGAAGGAGCTAGTTTTCAAGTTGAAATCTCCAAGAATGTGTATCTAAAGTATGATAGTTATATATTGGAACTTAGATTTTAAGAACCAAAGTTGATCATTATGTGTATTTAATGGATGTTGGTGATCAGTTTGTTTATGTGGTATTATGAGTTGCTAATTGGAAATAATAGGGAGATCATCAATCATTATCCAACTTTAATGTCAAGGATCTTAGTATTTTGAATTTTATTTTGGTAATGGAAATTATAAGAGATTGTGTAAACATAAACTCTAGTTGAATCAAATGAAATATATTGAGACAAAATTGTGGATGTTTAATATGCATGAAAGCAAACTAGTCAAGGTGCATATTTATAAACAGAACAAATTTATCTATAGAATGGTGTTCCAAGACACAAGAAGAGCTAGTTTGAGAACATGTAAGTGCTCTTGGAAGCTTTATCTATGTTATGGTTTGTATTAGACCAAGAATTGTCCATATGGTGGGAATCTTGAGTAGAAATATATGAAAACAAGGGAAGGAACGATGGGAAAATGCAAAGATGATATTCACATATTTTCATGGAACTTCACATCATGCAATCTTCTCTAAGGAATACTAGACCTAATAGAGCGATAGGTGTGCAAAGTTTTGTTGATGTAGACTAGGACAATGATATTTTTATCACAAATGATTTAGAAGTGGTTATGTGTTTAACTTATCTAGTGGAGCAATCATTTAGATGAGTAAGAGGCAAGTGTAGCTAACTCTCAACTATAGATATTGAGCACATCATAGAGGCTTGTGCCAATAAATAAGTTGTGTTTTGGTATTGGTCTTGTATAGAAAGTTGTAGTGATAGATAGTGATACTAGAAGTGCAATTTTTTTGGAAAGCAACCCTACCTATCATGTTAATATAAAGCATGTTGTATTATAGTACCATTTTATTAGACATGGTTAGATACAAAAAGGTTGGTGCAGAAACTTGGTATATCCTTGAAATATGTTGTGTATCCATTCACAAAATCTCCAAGTATTGAGGAGTTTTCTTGGAGTGGGGATCAAAGAGCTTGGCCATCCATGTAATTAGGTTTCTGGCATTTTGAGCACCATAGTATTTAATAGGTTGGAGATCATTGGATGCAAAATATCCTTTACACTAATAGACTTATATATATCCATTTCAGATAATCTAACCATCATATAATCAAAAGTTGGTTATTGGGTTAGATTTAATTAACGCAGAATCCCCAAATATTATAGTATGAACAAAAAAATATGATGTGATATAAAGGTGAGACTTTGAGTTAGACTAATTTTCCTCACTAAAAATCTAAAGGATAAATAGTGTATATACTTTACATGCATGTGCCATTATTTCTTGATTTTTAAAATTTTTGTTAACTTGTCTTATTGAACAAACTTCTCGATCGTTGCAATAATAATACTTAACCTCTTATTTTAAAGACAAATTAACAACTAGCTGATTGGCTATTGGCTATACCACTACACAATGATGGTCATTACATTCTCCCTTAATGATTTATTAATCCTATTAATAGTACTTATTTTACTAAATTTTAATAGACCTATATATATATCCATTTCAAATAATATAGCCATGATGTAATCAAAAGTTGGTTATTGGGTTAGATTTAATTAACGCAGAAACCCCAAATATTATAGTATGAAAAAAAAATATGATGTGATATAAAGGTGAGACTTTGAGTTAGACTAATTTTCCTAACTAAAAATTTAAAAGATAAATAGTGTATATACTTTACATGCATGTGCCATTATTTCTTGATTTTTAAAAATTTTGTTAACTTGTCTTATTGAACAAACTTCTCTATCGTTTCAATAATAATACTTAACCTCTTATTTTAAAGACAAATTAACAACTAGTTGATTGGCTATATCACTATACAATGCTAGTCATTACATTCTCTCTTGATGATTTATTAATCCTATTAACAGTACTTCTTTTACTAAATTTTAACAGATTTATATATATCCATGTCAGATAATCTAACGATCATGTAATCAAAAGTTGGTTATTGGGTTAGATTAAATTAACGCGAAATCCCCAGATATTATAGTATGAACAAAAAAATATGATGTCATATAACAGTGAAACTTTGAGTTAGGCTAATTTTCCTAACTAAAAATCTAAAAGATAAATAGTGTATATACTTTACATGCATGTGCCATTATTTTTTGATTTTTTAAAATTTTGTTAACTTATCTTATTAAACAAACTTCTAGATTATTTCACTAATAATACTTAACCTCTACTATACAATACTAGTCATTACATTCTCTCTTAATGATTTATTAATCCTATTAACCATACTTCTTAAAAAAAAAAAAAAGAGAAAAACGAGTATTTTATTTTGTTTTCCTTTATATATGTGTTGAAATATGCTTTTAGGCAAACCATCTTGTCATATGTTATGTTTGGAGCACTTACTCATCATTTAACCTATTATGTAGTTAAGTTTTTTTCGCACATTAAAAAAAACTAAATAAAATTAAAAAATTAATGGTTTTTAACATTTTAAATTAAGAGCAGCTTCTTAAATCTTCATTAAATTACCTTTACTTTCACTGCACTTTTCTATACCACCATCCCATCATTTATTTCAGATTCTTCCTGACAAACACTCTGGATTAAGCTACATCCTTAATCATTTATGTGTTAGTTATGCGTGAGCTTGTTTGCTGACTCAATTCTTTATTTTCTTCATTATTTGAATACCTTTACATAAAGATATATTTTAGATATATATATTTTTATTAGTGTTAAAGATTATAGTTCTAAAAATTTCTCCAGCCTTCTATAAAGATTTGATTCTTTATTGACAATAATGTGTGTTATTCATTTGAAGTATCACTATAACAAGGATAGGAATGCAAATAGAAAAATAATAATGTAGAAATGGGAAGAATAATTTATATGGGGGTTTTGCTGGTGAGCAATATTATATTAAGTGGATTTATATTGGGGAATATATATTGATGAAAAAATGTCATAACATATTAGAGGATATATAGGGGTAAATGGTTTTTATATTGACAAATATAAAAAATGGAGCTTAAAATCAATTAAAAAATATAAGAAGATATAAAAAATGTTAATGAAAAAATAAATACTTACAATATCTTTTTAAATTGGAAAGTTGTATTAAGTATAGAGTTAAAATATCTGATTTAAAAAAAAAAATCCAATATATAATTAATTTAAAAGAACTCACATGATATGTTAAAAATTCAATGAATAAATCCAGGTGATAATTCATTACCCTATGCTTAAAATGTGACAGTTCCTTAAACTTTTAATGGTAAAGAATGTGACAGTTCCTTAAACTTTTAATGGTAAAGATCTATTGCATTTCTCAGTACATATTTGAATGTCTTCCCAATAATTACACCATCTTTGAAATGTTCAGGAAATAACTCCCACTTGAAACTATAATATCTAAGCTGTTGATATTCATGATATTATTGTATAACATGCGCTATATATACAGTATATGTATTATTTACTGTAAGTTTTATTTTCATTTTGAAAGTCAGAGCGCTCAAAGGGGCCAACAGAAGTATGGAGCTCTTGCAGTTCGAGTGATGCAGTTAAACTGCACACAGAACTCTACCGGGAGACCTGTGGTTTGTACACTGGGATGGGTCCGATGGAGGTACGGGACCCCTTAGAAGAGATTCAAACATCCAATTCTTCATCTCAATGTTGTCATTATTTTCCACTTGATCTCCCTGAACTCTGAATTTGAATTTCAGCAGCTTGCTAGCCGAGCTTTCAGTAGCCGCCACCACCATAAACATGGTGGAAAATAAATATTACGATTCGTGCTACCGTTCTCATTTCCATAACGCTGAAATCAATAGGATTATTCTCTGCACAATCCAATAATTGATTGCAGCATGAAGCATAATGATAATAAAAGTGTAATTTCTTCCAAATATATATAGAACTAGCGCAACCATATTAACATATTAATATAGTTGATATATGTGGATAGGCATATATGAAGCATATATACAATCACATATTTCACTTCTTTGTTTGATATAAATTATAAACTTATATCAATCAAATTAATAATTATTATGGGTATTTAGGATTATTAATAACTATATAAATATTATCAACCAGATTTAAAATTATTAATAATTATATAACTAGCAATTGTCCAAAAAGGTACAAAGAGAGGCCGATAGGATTATTAAATTAGAATTGTTGAATTTCTCTAGAAGAGATCTTGGTTCAAGTGAATTATTAGGCAATATAAGAGGACCCCGAATTTAAATATGGGCTACTAAAACACTCTTATAAGTTCGCACTCTTTTGAAATTGATTACCCATAAATTAACCACAACACTCAAAATAAATAGATCTAAACCAAAAAATATGACGATACAGTCGTGGCTTAAACCCTGGAACCACCAAAATCATGGAATGTAATAATTATAAGAATTTACATCTCCCTTTTAGCGTAAAATTACCTTAAGTTTAAAAAACAGCATAAAGAGCATTTCAAAAATTTTTAATAATTAAATAAGGTGAGACTAAATAATCTGAACAATGCCATGAAATGGAATGGAATGCAAATGAAGACTCGGCTGACATTTTCAAGATTTTGGACATCTGTTTTGTCTAATGTGGCTCTTTAATTTTCCTTCTTGTGCTAGTGGTGCCATGATTTAGTGGCCTATTTTTCGTGCGTACATGCTTGTGAATGTTGTGATTCTAATCCAGAATCTCAACCAAAGGCATGACACCTTGCCTGCGACAACATTTAAGCTAAAAGCGAAATCAGAGTTTAATGGGGGCTAAAAAGAAAAGAAAAAAATTCTAGTACTTCAGAGGAGTCGTTCATTGAACCATTAGCCATAGCAAGGTCATGAAAGCTTTGTCGTATTTTTGTCTATTGAGCTGGTTTTTAACTAGCTGTGAACGGTTACCACTCTTTTGTTCCTCTTTGACTATTAATAAAAATATTGTTACAACACGAGAAAAAGACATTCTTAGCAACAATAAATTATTTCCTACTCAGCATTGGGAGCTAATTGCACATACCTTGGGCGGCAAATTCAAGATAAGGAGGCAAATATGCCCTCCGTTGTCAATATTGGGATGATAAATTGGGGTCACAAATTTCACATTTGGAGGATCTAAGGGATATCTGCAATTGGAAAAATAATATTAAAAACGACTTAAAATCCAGAAAATAAAATCATACTCAATAGACCGAAAAACCTAAATTGGAACTCAAACTGTTCCAGAATCGAAATTGTTACAACTACTAAAAATGAATTAATTCAAATAACCTTTCAAGTTCTTGGATCTCGAGCTTGAAAATCCCTTTACCATAAACAGTCCCCTCAGGCCCTTCAATCTCTGTTGGAAATCACAAAGCTTGTTGCGTTCAGACCCTAGCTTTAGACGCACTTAAAATCAAAATAAATCCAGGAAAAAGATTTACGCCTTTAAGGCGAGTGAGGAGATTATCATTGGAAGGCCATGTGCAAATTCTGGGAGGAGGATCAGTTTGCCGCCAATTCAGTTCTCTCTGCATATGTGAGCTGAGTCGCGCTATTTGTGTCTGCTATCACATAAACTTACATTATTAATTTAAAATTAAAAACACTATACATTGGAAAAAAATCATAAACTTAAATTAAGCCCACTTAGAAACATAAACTAAGGAAATTCAAAAAAAAACTGCAGACAAAATTACCTTGAACACACATTGCAGAGTTGATCACTCGTGCCACATCGAAGGCGTTTGCCTGTGCTCTCTAATTCAGTATTGTTCTCAAATTCGGGTGCCCTGTTTCACAGAAAAGTACACACGAAGCCAATGTCAAACCACCTGTGCCATGTCGAGCATTCAATCCATGGGCAAAACAGTCTCTCATGGCAGCTAATGAGTGTGGAACTTTCAGCTCCATTTTCTGTCGACTTGAATTTTCTGGTATTGTAACGTCGATTTTCTCTCAACTTGAATTTTTTGATATTATAGCATCGATAGTAGTAGGAGCCGAGTTTGCAGCCCAACTCCCACGATACCTGACCACTGCATCTGTTCCTGTAACACACTACACAACTCCTCCACCCCAACTTCATCGGAACCATGATTTCTTCGCGTTACACAAACTACTCTTCGATATACCAACCAAGGAACATGCTTTCGTCAAGAGACCCTTTCATTTCCCTGCACGTCCCCCGGATCTGGGGATATTGCTGCGATGGCACTCTCAGAAATATGCTCTCCAATAGATCGGGCACGATGTTGATTAAAATACAAGGATCTAAAGACGATGGAGTAGTAGTTGCAGAGGTTGCAGTACTGGAAGTTGATTCATCATAGTGCTCCATGGTTAATATCCCTGCAACAATTTCTAGAGGATGGCCTTCTTGATTATGACGAGTCCCTTCCCTGCTCTGTGTGAATTTATCTCCCAATAAATCAATCACACTGCTACTTTTACAAACCCAAGAAGCACAACAGGCCAGTGCTTGACAAAAGCCAGGAAAGATGGAAAAAGCAGTAAAAATATCTTGCCATGCCAAGAAGGCAACTCAACCGATATTTGGAAAAAGTAGTCACACTTCAAATCAACGGTTGAAAGTGTCTCACTTCATCGAACGGAGGAGGGTAAAAGTGATGACAATTGTTGATGCACAGGAAAGGCCTATTGGCCTAAACATTAACAACCAAATTATTTATATATATTATTATAATAATAACAATAAATACCAATCATTTGTTATTTATGATAATTAATAACTATACAAATAATAGCAACTATATTCTTATATATTTATATATTTATGATTATTATATTAATACTATTATAATAACATAAACTCATAATAATATTAGTATTATTAATTATTATTATTATTATTCTTAGGCTTTAGTGTTTTTAATATTTATTTTAGGATTTGTATACATTGGGTTAATTATTATCGGTATTTAAGATTATTAATAACTATATAAATAACTATATAAGATTATTAAAAACTATATAAATATTAACAACCAGATTATTTATATATATTATATTAATTTTATAATAATAATATAAACTCCTAATATATATTAATTAATAATAAGAATAACGAATAATAATATTAGATTATCATTATATTATTAAAATTATATAATAATATAAAATTATAATAATAACAATTATATTATATTATTAATATATTATTATAATAATATACAAATATAATTATTATTATAATAACAATATAATCAATATTACAATAATATATTAGTATAATAATAACAATAAAGACCAATTATTTATGATAATTAATAACTATACAAATAATAGCAACTATATTCTTATATAATAAAAAAGTGTGTTTCAGTGTTGAATTGTATGCTTGTGTATTATATAGATAGATAACCTGAGTGTGTATTTCATAAATGAGTTAAATTCCAGTGTTGCAAGTTTGATCGACCATCAATCACTGTAAGGATCGATGGCGATCCACTACTAAGTGAATGAATCATTATATAGGGATGTTTTGTGTGAAAACGGAGTATGGCAAAGAAACGATGGCTTTAAAGCATAAATCTGATTTACACTAAGATTTAACGCAAAACACAGTTGGATCCGAAATCCGGACTTGAAATGTTATTGACAGGAACCTATACCCTTATCGGGTCTATAGGACTGATCAGATCAACACATTGAAGTGGCAGGGAGTGAACCTTTGAATTAGTGTGAACGCAATCACACAATTAAGTGTCGACTGTCAGATTGAGATTCAGATCGACAGTCACGATCTAATCGTAGAGGTCAAGCGCAGAGATAGTGGATATGCGATATGCTGATACGCCGATAGCGATAAAGCGCCAATTGGCGATCGGAGATCGAAGCGATCACTTATCGGGGGTTGGAGAAGTGGCGCAGCGGACTTGCGATGGACCGAGAGTGGACCCGGCGATAATTATAGGTGCCAGTGTATTATTTTTGAAGTCCGGCCATGGGTTCGGAGCAGGGTTTTTTCCCGTATTCCTGTGTATTTCGATAAATGTTGATGTCCCGGGGTTTTAACGTAAAGGAGCAATGTAATGCTCCCGATAGTGTAAAAGGCTCCGATAATAATATCTGATTATAATATTATATTATTATAATAATAATAATATAATCAATATTATAATAATAACAATAAAGACGAGTTATTTATGATAATTAATAACTATACAAATAATAGCAACTATATTCTTATATATTTATATATTTATGATTACTATATGAGCTTTATTATAATAATATAAACAAATGATATTATTATTATAATTATTTGCTAATGCAAGAGTCAGACCTTCTTTTTCATTAATAAAATACATAATTTACATCATTCCACGAGGAGTTGTGGACCAAGGAAGAGACCCAAAAAACAAACAGAAAACGGGCCCGAGGCAAAAGCCCCTACCCCTACAAACCAAACCTCTAAACTCTTAAAAGCAAGACAAAGTTGAAGCTAGCATCGGACCCTAAGCGGAACAAAAGCACCAGTCTAAACAGATATCATGTTCGAAAAACCCACCAACCCGTGAATTTGTAGAGCGAACCAAAACATTATGCATCCCGCCTAGAACAATTTGCATCCCGCCAAGAATAAAAAGCATTAATGCTTCCCGCCATCTTCCTGACATGCATCTTTAATCTCCACCGTTGAACCTTCTCACCTGATCCAACGGCTGTGGCTAGTTTCGCAATGCTAAGAAGCGTGACGCTTACCCACATGGACCACCAACATGCTCGATCAATCCCAGCCATCGATCCACCTCGCTTGATCCTACGGCTGAGGATCATATTGCACCAGCCAACATCACCAAACAATAGCATGCGATGAGGGTGGTATTCTAGCCGACCCCACTGCCACGTGTAGCCCACTGAATGGAATCACTTCAAAATCAGAAATACCATTTCCCGCTTGCGAGGCCCGCGATCACCAGAAAACTACCCCAGACCCAGTATATCAATCAAGGATGGAAAACCCATGGTATTGAGGCTGCCAAGAGTGCCCGGATTCCGACCTTTCATTGTGTCTTCTCTTCCAGAACCTAAGAAAGAAGAAACTCCCACCAACCTGCCTTTCTTCCAAGAACCAAAGCCACCCGATTGGCTACCACCTGGATTCGCTAAAAAAGTGCTTACCTGGGTTACAAAGGTCGTAATTGGCCTGCAACCCACTGAAGACCTGATAGTGGAAAAATCGATAAACATAAAGCTCCTGATTCAACTGGACTCTGTCTCCATGGCTCTGCTCTGAAACACGATCCTATCTTCATCTGCCTGGTCATGACAATTCGCTTTTAACCTGCTCTGAGGCAGCTCTTGCCAGCTCATCACAACCCTATTCTCTGTGCTGATCACTCCTTGATTGGCTAGAAGATCCGCCAATTTATTGGCCGTTCTTCGTACATGTTTAAAACTAACTGTACGAAGGCTCTGGAGGTGATGTTGAATCCGTTGAAAGCCCTGGATCAGCCTCCAGTTTCTTGAGACTTTTTCCGGCTTTGTTCCCCAGCTGATTCTCTTAACCGATTTGATGATTAACTCAGAATCAGCTTCAACAATCACATTTTGGCGGTTATCCTGTTCCAGGAAATCTAAACATTGCTCCATAGCCATCAATTCTGCCATGTTATTGGTGGCTCTTCCTAAATGATAATAGAAGATGAAAAGGATACTTCCATTCTCATCCCTTAACACCCCTCCATAACCAGAGGTGCACGAGTTACCTTTTGAATCCCCATCAATGTTGAATTTCAAAAAACCCTTAGGGGGAGGATGCCAGAAATCTTGCTTAGAATCCATGGATATTACCTTCCTATCCAGTCCCTGAGGAATAAGTCCCTGCAAACCCAACTCTCTGAGAATTCTCAAATCTGCTGCTGAAGGTGGGTTCTTAGGGAGATTTCGCACAATAGTGCCAACCGTTTCCTTGAGTTGTTTTAAGATCTACTCAAAAAGGCATTGGGATGGCCTCTTTTCATTCTTGAAGATTCTATTGTTCCTTTCTTTCCAGACATTCCAAATAATGAAGCTTGGCATGATGGCCCATGCTGAGCCAAGAACTTCATTATCTGAAAAGTTTCTTCTCCATTTGTTTAGGGTGTTGATGATACTCCCTTTGTCCCTATCAGTCTGTTGGAAAATGGTGGCAAAAGAATCCCACAACCTGGAGGTGAAAATGCAATTGTTGAGAAGGTGCTCCATTGTTTCCTCTTGGGCTTCACAGAGCTGACATCTGGAAGGCCCCAGGACACCCCTCTTCCTAATATTATCCCAGGTCAGAATTTTCCTATGCTGAACCAGCCACATGAAGAGTTTAATTTTCATCCAGCCTTGATGTCTCCATAGGTCTTGCCAAATCCTATCCGAAGCTTGGGAGTTTAGGTCAAGGAGAATGAGTTTTTCTTCCTTGAGATTAAAGGTACCCTCATTATTGTTGCCCCATCTCAGTTGGTCTTGCCCCTCTGACATCAAAATCTTCCTTTGTTCTAAATTTTTTTTTAGTGTCTCTGCTTTAGCCTTCAGGGGGCTATCATCCCTAAAATCAAAGTTCCTCCAGGTTCTCCATTTTCCTATACTGTTGGTTTGATCCCAAAAGTCTTTTACTTTAGATAACCCTTTGGTATCTGTCTCTTCCTTGAGATCCCTCAAGTCTTATTTTAACAATATAGGTTCTTGTTTCCATTTATCCTCCCAGAATAGAGCTAGGTCTCCCTCTCTGATTTCCCAGAAGCTGTTTCCTTGAACTAAGCCCCGGTTCTCCCAGGCCTTATTCCAAATGTGTGAGCCCTTTATATTTCTAGACATCCTTATTAGATCATTGTTTTGCCAAGTGTTGGCATATTTTTCTTTCCAAATCATAGCCCACTGAGCCTCTGGGTCTTTTACCCATCGCCACCATAATTTAGCTCCTAAAACCTTGCTTAGAATCTCAGGATCATCCAATCCAAGCCCTCCATGGTTTTTAGGTTTGCATATTTTTTCCCATGCTACCAAGGCCCATTTCTTTCTTTCTTCCCCCTTGCCCCAAAGAAAGTCTCTTTGTATGGTTCTGAATTGTTGTAGGACTCCTTTTGGTGCTGGGAGAGTTGATAGCATGAAGACTGGGATTGATTGTAGGACAACCTTGGTGAGCACCAACCTACCAGCCAAGTTTAAAGATCTAATAGTCCATTTCCTGATTTTATCTTGCAATTTATTAATCACTAGCTCCTAGATGCTCTTGTGTAAAGGTTTGGCAGTTAGAGGAACTCCCAAATATTTTGAAGGGAGGATCTCCCTTTGAAAGCCCAAAATTCTGGATATATTTCTCTGAATAGCAATATGAGTATTAAAGAAAAAAATCTTAGATTTGGAGAGATTAACTTCCATACCTGAAGCCATGGCAAAGTCTCTCAGGATTTGTTTATAAGCAAGAGCTTCTTTGACCGTGGGGATTCCCTGCAGCATGGTATCATCAACAAATTGTTGATGAGTCAAGGCCTGTCCATTTTCAGAAAGTTGGAGACCTTTGACTTTACCAACTACTTTAGCATGCTTGATAGATCGACCCAACCCTTCCATCATGAGTATAAAGAGAAAGGGAGAGAGTGGATCTCCCTGCCTGAGGCCTCTTGAAGGAATAAAAGTCTCTGAGGGAGAACCATTAACAAGAATTGAAAAGCTAGGAGAAGTAACTAGGGCCATTACCCATCTGATCCAGTTGTGATCAAACCCAAAAGCAATGAGAACTTTCTTGATATAAGTCCAATTCAACTTATCATAAGCTTTGGCTATATCCAATTGCATGATCATTCCAGCCTTCCTATTGATAGTTAGTGAGTGCACCACCTCATGAGCTTGAATGATGTTGTTGAGGATTTGCCTACCTTCCACATATCTAGATTGTTCCACCGACACCAGGGTAGGAAGAAGAGGTTTGAGTCTATTGGCCACAACTTTGGATATTATCTTGTAGACCACATTACACAAGGCTATGGGTCTAAACCTGTCAGGAGTTTGAGCCAATTCCTGTTTAGGGATCAGGGAGATAAAGGTGGTATTAAGCGCCTTCAAAATGGTTCTGTCCCTCCTGGAATCTTCAACTACATTCAGAATGTCCTGTTTGACTATATTCCAGCAAGCTTTAAAGAAATCTACATTGAATCCATCTGGGCCTGGTGCCTTACCATTTTGCATTTCTTTTAGGACCTCACTAACCTCCTCTTCAGTCACTGGTCTATTAAGGTTGAAATTGTCCTCTCTGGATACCAGCTTAGGTATATGTCTTGTTAAAACCCTGATGGAGTGTTCTCTATCTGAACAGGTTTCCTGTGCAATACCACGAAAGTGCTAAACTAGAACTGCTTCTATTTCTTCATGAGAATTGAGAAGGTTACCTCCCTCGTCCTTGATTGAAGAAATCTTGTTGTGAGCTCTATTCGCCATAGTGGATCTGTGGAAAAATCTAGTGTTACGTTCTCCTTCTTTTAGCCATTGCACTCTAGATTTTTGTCTCCAAAATATCTCCTCTTGTTTACATAAGTTCTCCCATTCTTGGTGATATTTGGTTGCTTGATCACTTCTATCTTTATCAAAACCCTCCATGATAAGGGTTTGGTTGAGTTCCTGCATTTTTCCTTCAACAGATTTTTTTGCTTCAAAAATATTGCCATATTCCTTCTTGTTCCACTCCTTGAGCCTAAGCTTGATATGTTTTAGTCTTTTTTGAAGAAGGAACATTCTTGTGCCTTGAATATTCAAATCTTCTACCCACCAGTTGGCTATGTTGTTGATGAAATCTGGGTGGGAGAGCCAGATGTTTTCAAATCTGAAAGGTCTATTCCTCGGGGTACCAATGCCCTAAATCTCCAGTTGAACCGGCCAGTGATCGGAGCCTCCAAAGGGGAGAAATCTTGCTACTATTTCCTTGTCCTTGAGCATAAGATCCTCTGAGATTATGAATCTATCTAATTTGGAGGCCACCTGAGACTCTCCTCCTCTTTTATTGTTCCAAGTAAAAATACCATTACTCATTACAATATCCACTAGCTTCATATTATCTATGAAGGTTTGAAATGCCCAAGAGTCTTTATTTAGAATTTTGGTTCCCCTTTTTTCTCCGAAAGTGATTTGATCATATTGAAATCACCCCCCAAGATCCAAGGGATTCCTGCATGTCTATCCCTGAGATCCTCCAGAGAATCTAGAAGCTTGAGTTTACCATCCATTCTTTGGGGACCATACACATTCGTGACCAGGTAGGTTTCCTTATCTCCCACAGGCTGAATGACCACTGATAAATAATCCCTAGATGCCTCTGCATCTATAATGCCAATTTTTTGGGGGTTCCAAAGCGTGAGAATGCCTCCTGCTGTATTCTCTTCTTTGACTTCCAGAAACTCAAATCTATTGAGCCATTTTCTATGGATCTCTTTTATTTTCTAAGTGGAACATTTAGTTTCTTGGATGAATATCACCTCCGATGCTGCTTGTTTCATCCTATTACTAAGTAATCTTTGTTTTCTTTTACTGCCTAGACCCCTAATATTCTAAGAAGTGAACTTTATTATTAAATATTTTTAAAGGAGTAACTGGTTAGGTCTTTCATCTTACCTAAGTCTATCATTAGCTTTCCACATTCCATCAAAATCTCGTTCTGCTTTTTCCTACCTCTTTTCTTTCCTGGGTTTCTGGGTGCTAATCCTGGTGTGGTTTTCATAGTTTTCACACCTTCGCTGCCCTGCCTTTCATTATTCCCTTGCTTTTCCAACCCTATGGTCTGAGTTTTCCATATAAACAGCTGTTGAACTCTATTGAACTCCTCTGGAGGTAACAAATCCACTCCCTCCCTGGTTCCTTGTTTCAAGAATCCTTCTAGATCTAGATTCTCTTTCTCAAGAATCTCCTGTAGTTTGTGGTCTTCCATCTCCATCTCACTCTGGGTCATTTCCTGGTCCATTTCCAGTTCTGTGTCACTCATCATTTCTTCTTTCTGTTTATTGATGTTTTGTGTTTGCTCATCATCTTCTTCATTCTCCTCCTCCACTGGACTTCCTCCCTTAGCCTGATCTGCTTTCACTATCACCTCTTCCTCTTCTAGTACTTGAAACCTATTTTGACTGGCCTGTTGCCTTTCTATTTGATGTGGCTTCGGTCCCCTTTTTCTCCCTTTTCCTTTCTGTACCACTTTGTGAAAGCTTTCAGTATCTTTCATGGTGTTAGCTTTACTCTTGTTTTCTATTTTACTGAGAGGGCAATCTCTAAATAGATGCCCATGCTCATGGCATTTGTGACATCTGAATGGAATATGTTCATAATCCACTGTTTGCACCCATTCTTCATCAAACACTTCCAAGATTACCTCATCCGGCAGAGCTCCAGAAAGATCCATCTCCACACATATTCTTGCAAAGGATGTATATTTTCCCCTTCTAGTGGCCTCAGAAGCTTTGACAAAATGCCCTAACTTATTTCCTATGGCAGATAAGGATTCTGATTGCCAATAATCCAAAGGTAGAGAGTAGAGTCTAACCCAAACCGGGACTGAGGTAAAAGTCTCACGTTCTGGGACAAAATTCATAACCCATGGTCACATATACAGGCCTGCAACTACGTAAAAGTAGGGCCCTCCTTCAAACACTCTGTCCTTATCTTCAATATTAGCAAAGACCACAGTAAAGAATCCCTTTGACCCAAGATGTAGTTCTATGCTTCCTTTTGGTTTCTAGTGGTATTTAATCCATGTTTGTAAAGCTTTTTCAGTGGGCCATAAACCCATGAATTTACAAATGATTGCATATGTCTGCATGTGGTCCCTATGCGCCTGCAGAGCAGGATCATTCAAAACTACTCTGGGAGTGATCGTAGTTTTGGGTTTGCATGGTCCCTTTTGTGCTTTGTCTTTTGTTCCCTGTTCCTTGTCTGCTTCCTCATTTTCTCTAGTGTTGTTATTCTCCCTGGATTTAGAACCATCTTGCTCCTCTTCACTGTTTCTTTGCCTTCCATCTGAAGGACCTCTATCATATTCTATTGGTTTTTTACCTCTGCTGGCCACCACCTGCTTGTAGGAGGGAGTGGAGCTCCCTCCTTTGTGTCCTTCCATGGAGAACAAACTCTGCAAGCTTGTAACTCTAGCTCAATAATCGCTCTTCCTCAACAGCTAGATTTTTCCTTATTATTATTATTAGGCTTTAGTATTTTAAATATTTATCTTAGGGTTTGTATACGTTGATTTTATAATATTAGTCCCTTTTGTTTATTATTACCTAAGGGTTTAATACTAAAATCCCAAGGGATTATGAACCAACGGGAATAATATTAAACAAAAAGGACTAATATTATAAACCCAAGGAACTAATAAACCCAACTCTTTAATATTATAAACCTAAGGAATTAGTGAACCCAACGGATAAATATTAAAAACCTAAGGGATCAAGAAGCACAAGGAATTGATATTACAAACACAAGAGAAACATAAAGATGACGATGATTGATATTATAAACCCAAGTTAATAATAAACCCAAAGGATTAATACTAAAACCCCAAGGGATTATGAACCGAAGGAAATAATGTTAAACCCAAGGGACTAATATTATAAACCCAACATTGGTAAACCCTAATATAAATATTAGAAAGACTAAAATAAACATGGTTTATTTTCATGGTGAGAGAATCCTTGTCACAATGTGACATTCAACCATGGTTGGCCATGGTTGTCTATGATTGACAATGGTTGACCATGATCGATATTATAAACCTAAGGGAATAATAAACCCAAGGCATTGATATTATAAACCCCAAGGAATAATAAAACTAAGTGATTAATACGAAAACCCCAAGGGATTATGAACCCAAGGGAATAATATTAAACCCATGGGACTAATATTATAAACCCAACATTGTTAAACCCAAATATAAACACTACAAACACTGAAATAAACATGGTTTATTTTCATGGTGAGTCAATCTTTGTCAAAATGCAACATTCAACCAAGGGACTAATATTATAAAACCAACATTGGTAAACCCAAATATAAATACTACAAATACTAAAATAAACATGGTTTATTTTGACGGTGAGACAATTCTTGTCACAATGCGACATTCAACCATGGTTGACGATGTTTGGCTATGATTGACAATGGTTTACCATGATTTATATTATCAACCAAAGAGAATAATAAACCTAAGGGATTTATATTATAAACCCAAATGAATAATAAACCCAAGGGATTAATTCTAAAACCCAAGGGATTATGAACCCGAGGGAATAATATTAAACCCATGGGGCCAATATTATAAACTTCACATCGAGTAAAGGAAAATATCAATACTACAAACACTAAAATAAACATAGTTTATTTTGATGGTGAGACAATCCTTGTCACAATGCAACATTCAAACATGGTTCACCATGTTTGGCTACGATTTATATTATAAACCTAAGGGAATAAAATAACCCAAATGAATAATAAACTGAAGGGAGAAGTACTAAAACCTCAAGGGATTATGAACCCAAGGAAACAATATTAATCCCAAGGGACTAATATTATAAACCCAATATTCGTAAACCCAAATATAAATATTACAAACACTAACATAAACATGTTTTATTTTCATGTTGAGACAATATTTGTCAAAATGTAACATTCAAGCATGGGACTAATATTATAAACCCAACATTGGTAAACCCAAATATAAATACTACAAACACTAAAATAAACATTGTTTATTTTATAATATAAACCCAAGGGAATAATGAACCCAAAGGATTGATATAATAAACCCAAGGGATTAACACTAAAACCTCAAGGGATTATAAACCCAAGGAATTATTAATATTAAATGGTTGAAGAATGAAGAAAACCAATAATTTGATATTATAAACCATTGGGAATTAATAAACCCAAGGGAAAAATACTTTATTAAAGCCTTTCTTTCAAATCCTTCCTATCGGGACTAAAACCCTCTCATTAACCTTTATAAAAACCTTTGTTAACCCTTTAGCCACACATATATAACCTCTTCTCTTTAAACCTTGGTTACATATATATTTAGTGCATAAACCTTCTATCGACGCTATTTTCTTAATAAACCATTTACAAAGGAAATATACGCTTACCACACCTTTTTCGCCTTGGTATGGCCTTGGCATGCTTTTCGAGATTTACCTTTTCGCTTATCGTAATCGCGATTCTCTGCGGGTTTTGTTAACAAAGACCTCTATCGCATCCGATATGCAATAATGCGATTTCGGATCTCAAAACTTATTAACTGTGCCACATAACACCATCGGGTCTACTCCTTTGTATGTCGCATTACTTCTCTACCATTGATCTTCTCCCGAAAGATCCAATGATTCACATTGGTTTCGGGTTGACCACACACACGGGGGTTAACTGCCTGATAAAGTGGTTTCCCCACTCCAACTCTCTGCCACGCGTCGTGATATGTATGGAATCGGTTGATCAACGCTCAAACCACTTACCATCTAGTCCTCGCCTAAAATACTGCCTAAGGTTATAAACCCGCCTTTTCTCTGTGTTAACTCCTGCACTCCTTCACCGTGTGATGACCGTCAATCTATGAGATCGACGGTTCTTGCTCTTTGTCGTCATGCCATTGATCTATAAGATCCAATGGTTCCTGTATACTGAAACCACACTTCTTCATCTGTCCCTTTAAATCGACTTTAATTCATTCTTCAATGTTTTCTCTGTGTTTTCGATTTTTCTTTAGGGTTTCTTTCTTCAACTATTCTGCTGCTCAATTCTCTCTGAGCCTCAATCCTCTGCAAACTCCCACTTCGCTTCCTTTCTAGAGCTTTGTCTGAACCCAAGGAATTATTAATATTAAAAAGTTAAAGAACGAAGAAAGCCAATAATTGGATATTATAAACCATTGGGAATTAATAAACCCAAGGGAAAAATACTTTATTAAAGCCTTGCTTTCAAACTTCCTATTGGGACTAAAACCCTCTCATTAACCTTTATAAAACCTTCGCTAACCCTTTAGCCGCACAAAAAATCATGTATAAGTGGTGAGACTTTAGCGTTGGAACCAAGGGCACTAAAGGGTAAAGCTTACACTGTAAACATTTTTAAAAAGCACAAAACTCCAAGTACAAGTGTGGGACTTGAGGGCTGGAACCAGGGGCACTAAAGGGTAAAACTGACACTGTAAGTGTCTTGAGAAGAGTGGTCCGGGCTTACAAAAACTTTAAGTTTTTTTAACAAGTTTAAGATCATCAATAGAAATATGTTGTGCTGTTCAAACTAAACAATGATTAATAAAATTAATAAATTTTAAAAAAATTAACAATGATTGATAAAATTATAATTTTATAACATTTTTAAAATGACGATAAAATAACCTAAAAAGGTCTTTTATTTATTAAATCATTTTACAATAACAATATTTTCATGTGTCCTGCCTATGATGTATAACTCAAACATGAAACCTTGAAAGAAAAAATTGTGTTAATGATAGTTATTAAGTAGGCATAAATATGCATGCATTGACTAGTCAATAAGTACTGCTTTTAGTGATAACGATGACTTTTACTTTTACTATGAGCATGAATAGAGAAATTGTCATCGTATTTTATTAAAAATAATAATAAATGAAAATGATTATTATACATGTTTAGATTGATAATAAAAAAAGGAGAAAATTCATAAACACAAGAAGGTTTGGAGAAAGAGATGATCTCACATAAACATTTGAATTTTACATACAATGTGTATTTCATAGACTCCCACTCTAAACAACTATACGTTCCTTGGTTTATCAAGATGGCTCATCTCATTCAATAAATTAATAGAGACTTTAGCGCTTTCTAAACCAAAGTCAATTAATAAAAAATATACTGAAACCCAAAATGTTTCATAAAGTGAACCTTTAGAGAAAACCTAAAAGGTTTGACAAAGAGACGGTGTCCACCATTGCTAAACAATGACTACGGGTAAAGAAACTCTGATCAATACCCAACAATTCATTACCGAAAAGAGCTGCCTAAAAACATAGACCCAAATTTCGCCAAAGTCAAGTGGCTACTATTGTCAACTGCTAAAACTCTTTCATACGAGGGGCACATGGTAACGGTTGACACAGGCTTGAGAGGTGGTGACATTTTTAAAGCTTTCAGTTTTTCCAGGTCTATGCGAAGTTTTATGTTCTCATCTGTAAGTGCCTCATTATATCTCTTTAGAAGCTCGCAGTCCATTTCCGTTTTCTTAAGCTTCATCCTGAAACAAATTCATAACATTTAATTAACCTATAACATAAATGAGTCAATAAAACTGTCAACACAATAGGATCTCCATCGGATCAAAAGTTTTCCAAACTATAAATTTGCACAACAATTGATTTCCAAGTCATTCTTCATAGTTATAGGCCAAATTATGTAGTTGTTGATTCCAAAATGGAACTTTCCATATGAATTTCAACATGCAAAATACAATGAATCAATAAAGGACTGGAGCTAACCTTGCTTGTCTATTCTGGAACCACACCTCAACTTGTCGATGGCAGAGATTCAACTGTAAGGCCAACACATGCTTTTCCTTCTGTGGAAGAAGAAGAAGTTACATCAGCCAAAAGCATGACAAAACACAAACGATAGAGCAGTAACCTGTAAGTGAATACTGTGTATAGAAACTTACAGGTTCGGGCACCCTGTTCTTTCTGAAGCTTTCTTCCAAAACAACACATTGTTCTCTGGACAGTCTAAGCTTCTTCCTGGAACAGCCCTCCTCTTCTACATCGCTAAGCACCCTTGACCAAACTCGGTCATTCTCCAACTCCTCACCATCATCCTGTCTTTGGGCTGGAATCTACATGTAGGTTTATTCTCTGCCATACTTTGTCTTTACACCTAATGCTGAAACCTGAAAAAATAGTAGGTAGAGAAAAGGAAGGCTATGAAAGATTTGTCACCTTTTTTACCAGATAGAAGCCGAGAGAAGCCCTTCAAATCTTTAGAGTAATCAGCGCTCGCATTCCAGTAATCCTTCAACAATTCCAATAATAATTATCAAACCAACGACGATTAATATAAGAGCGAGCGCTAGACTCCGCTTCGGGTTATCTGCATGGAGGAGGCCAATTGAAACAGTAAGTGATGGCTATATGAAATTGAAATTGTTAGTGATTTCCACGCTAAATCAATGTCTTACATCCGTCTGGCCACGTTTTGTATAGGAGAATTGAAACTGTGAGTGATGTCTAGGCAGAATTGAAACTGTTGGTGTTCCTAATGTAATTGAAATGGATGTTGATGGTGATTCATATGTTTCACAACCATTTTTAATCTTTCCACTTCATCTTAATCATAATAGGTGGCGATTAATAAATGGTATGGTAAATTTTTAATCATGCTTTGTAAAAAATTAATTTGAGTATGCTTTAAACATGTGATTTAGACATGCAAGAAAGTTACTATTGCGAATTTCATTCATTGATTTAGTGATAACTGTGAGAATATACTGGCATCTTTCAATTCAGGCCATCCGGTCAAAAAGATTAATTAAGAAAATGATTAAAGTTCCCAACTCCAATAGGAGGGATGCCTATCAGCATAACTAGTTATACCGTTTGAAAGGCAAAATAGTTGAGTAAGGACTTTGTAAACTGAGGTGTGAGATTCGTTTCACATATTCATGGAGCGCCCTGGTTTGATAAAGCCATCGTAGGTAGGTACTAAAATTCTACAAGACCGCCACAAGACTGTGAAATTAAATATCGAACTTTGAGAATAAGATCTTTGACTCGGATTTTGTGACTTGGAATTTGGAGTACACACTCGATGAAATTGGATGCCCCATGGTCCTTTTCTACCTTCTGACGTTGAAGGATTCATATGACATTTTATATTTTAATTATTATAACTAGCAATTGTCCCAAAAGGTACAAAGAGAGGCCGATAGGATTATTAAATTGGAATTGTTGAATCTTTCTAGAAGAGTTAATTGGTTTGTGGAAAACCTTGTTTTCTTGGAATGGATCATTGTGCAATTACTTTTCTTTAGATCTAAAAGAAAAATTAAAACAGAATAAAAGAGCATCAAATTCATGGTTCTGAATGGTGCATAACCTACACTGACCCTCAAAGGAATGATTAATAATTTTCTTTCCTTTAGATCCTACTCATACCTGACATAACAGAACTTGATAAAAGACTCTCAGCATCAAATCTCATAGGAAATTTCACTACTTTGGACCATTCACCCTAGAGGATTGATCTGTCACTTGTTGATCTGAAGTTGCACAATTTTCCAGATCTGGAAGTACCCATCTTTTCCGTGGCTGGCTTCTACTTTTTAGAGTGGTGTTGAGAGATTTTCCAAGAAAAGCACCTCGAATTGTGGACTTAATGTCATTGGGGATGACTGTATCAGCCACTTGTTTCCATAGGGATTGAGTTTCTACTCCATTCTTTGAATCATAAAATTATTTCATAGACAGAAGACAGTCTACAACAGTCACCATATTACCCTGAAAACATCCACACATGCGAAGGCTGAGAAAGCGAAACAGATGATTCTATACAGGCAACATCAAGAAGAAAAGGCCAAGTAATCCTGCTTGTTCCAAATCAGAAGCTTCAAAAGTTGGCAGCCTTAAATCATCTATAGCCACCAGGAAATTCCTGACATTCTCGGACCGCAGAATGCGCAGCACCTTCAGTAGTTGCTAGGCCTAGTTTTGATACATTCCGCAAGAAATTGTCCCCTTCAAATGCTAAATCTGGAAATATTAAACAAATGGCATAGCATAATAGAGACACTCGTGTTCACTGTAAGAACACTTCGAGATAGGTTAGGCCCATGTTTGCTTCTCCGCAAACCATAGAGGCATAGAATGTGAAAAAATCCCTTGTTCGTGTACAGGAACATGTGCAAAAACCAATTTTCTTTCATTTGCAAAATCCCAAGAGATTGAAGATTTTCATTTGGAGAATCTTGTTCAAAACGTTTTTCAGTAACATGCAGACAAAAATTTCCCTTCTATGTAAAATATAATATTTTCTAGAGTCTAATTGCTGAATTCATTATTGGCTCTAGAATGGAAACAAAAATTGTCTACTGTCTTAAACATGGGGAATAAACACATGGTAAGGAGGAGGTAAAATGTACCTTCGATATTGAGCCAGGATTCAATTTATTCATGACCTGGCAAAGAATTCTCCCATTACTTAAGCATGCTCTCAAATCCTCTTCCAAAGGCTCATCAAGGAGATTTACTATGGGGAACATGCCGTTAAGCCAAGCCACCACATCAGTCCTTCGTGTAGCTAGATCACGAAAATACGACAGTAGGTTACTGGCATAATGGTAGGAATAGAGGTTTTAAACAGAGAAAAGTAAAAGAAGAGGAGTTTCTCAAACAATAATTCCTATCCTAACTCCATTCATCACAAGCAGCTGAACCAGATCTCCATTATGGAGAGACAAGCCTTTTAAAAATAAATAATACCTCTAGAAATCGAAAAGACTTGAAAAAAATTCAAGATACTTGCTTCTGCAACTCTTCTTGAAGACATTTGTATGTCGCTCAATTTCATGGTAAGCTGTTGGCAAGCATGTTTGATACCCTCTTCAACTAGAGCCTCAACAGTCTAAAATCCGTTTCGAATGACATAGTTGTTATTATTTCCATTATCGCCATTACTAGGAGCATTCAGGCTCATGAACTTGCCGTCGATGGTTGAACTATCAGAGTAACCAAAGGAAGAGTTGTTGTTGTTCTCAAACGATGAATTCATGGCCAAAACTCGACCTCATGCTGTTCTCCTAGAGCAATTTGCATCAATGAAGAAGCGGTAAAAATATCTTGCCATGCCACAGAGCACACAGCAGAACTCAGAGGTGAAAAGAAGGCAAGTCAACCGATATTTTGAAAAAGCAGTCACACTTCAAATCAACGATTGAAAGTGTCTCACCTGATCAAACGGAGCAAGGTAAAAGTGTTGACGAAGAAGTTGATGCATAGGAAGGCCTATCGGCCTAACTAAAGTTATCTTATTTTTGGATTTATTAAATAATTTAGAATTAGGATGAATTTGGGGTTATATATATATATCTGTGTGTGTGTGTGTGTGTGTGTGTGTGTGTGCAGAATTAGTAAAAAAGTTCTAGCTCAAAAACTACCAAATCTTCATCCAATTTTTTTTTTTTAATTTAGTTTAATTTAAATTTTATTTTTATATTTGATTGAGTAAAAATATTAAGAGAATATAATATTACAACATTTCTTCTATACCTCGCTGCAGAGGTAATAATAATCAGAATAAAAAAAATAATTTTTAGTTCATACTCAAGTTAAATACTAAATATTAAATTGATGTATAATTTATAATAATTTAATTTTAAAATTATAGTTAAGTCAAACACTAAATTAGTATTGGACACTTTATTTATTTTTGTGAGAAAAGACTTATTTTATCTTAATGATTTTATTACTAAAAATTTACAACGATATATGTCTTATCATTTTAAAATGAGTGATTGGGATAATGGTATATTATTCTCTCCACCCTATTTCAATTTTGGTGAAAGACGCGTTGACCTTAAAAATAAATAAATAAATAAATTCACCTTAAAAATAAATAAATAATATTTTTAAAATTATTCATTTTTAATTATATATTTCAAAATTAAAGTAAAATTATATTATCTAACTTTCATAAAATCACAAAATATACGAAATTATTCATAAAGGATTTTAAAATTATGAAAAAATAAGCTAGTATATTGTTTCATATTAAGGGTGGGGTGAGGTGTTTTTTAATTGTGGTTTTATAGCTATGGTTGGGTAGAGAATAAGGGGTGTAGCGAAATTTTACAGGTATGTTGGAGGTGTTATAGGTATTAGGCAATGGCTTATTGAGTAAGAAATAAATGCATAATCAATAACAATGAAACTCTCTTTCAAAAATGAAAATTTAAATAACAACATACCTTCACGCCTTGCTAAGATATCCAAATCCTCTATATGGAAAATGAGATTGAGAACCAAATTCCTTGTGCTGCATACCTCCTATGTATTAGCTATCATACCCCCACTTTTAATAGATGTATTTATCTATGTAGTGTATTACCTCTAATTTTTTATGTTGTATTTTGCTGTTGGTTGTTTCTATGAATTTGTAAAATTCTATAACACGATCCTACATTTAAGGGTAGAAGTGTTTGGTTGTTGAAAGGGATCACCTATAAACCCTGATTTTTCACCATCGAGGCTCTTTTGAGTGGGTGATTTTAGTTGGGCGAATGAGGGGTTTTACATTTTTACAATGACATGGAAGCCATTTCACTACAAAAAATATATGATCCTTCCATATAGCCTCGTGGGGATGTATGTATACTTTCCTTTTATATTAGAGATTGAAAGGATTATGATTACTTCAATGTTGTTGAGCTCAAACAAGCAAGTAGGTTTCTAGTTTAGAAAGTTTATATTGAGCCCTCATCTACAAATAATCTCCTTGTGATGCATCCAAACTTAATACCAATACATAAAAATAAGTAATACAATGATAAAGTACAAGGAAGAAATGACTCATTTCTACATAAAGGATAATAATATTTCCCATAGGACATATTGAGCCTTGTGATCACAATCTCTTTCATCTCACCTAATGAGAGTACCTTTTAGTTTGAACAATAAGAAAATAGAATGATTTATGGGTTATGTCATTTGCCTAAATATTACAGCAAATGCAAGTTTAATAGATAGATATATTTTTTCTTAAGGAAAAAATAATTATGACTTTTGGAAACCCATCTCTCTAGGTCTATAAATAGATATATAGATACATAAATCTCCTCCTTAGTGAATGCATGGCCATGTATTATATTAAAGAAAGGTGATAAAATAATATAACAAGCAACTTTTGAACCCACGACTATCTTTCTATGATGGTATATCCCTATGTTGGGATGCCATTGCACTTGTTTGCTTCTTTTTTTTGTTATTTTTGGGATTTTTTATCCATAGTGAATTAGTATTATTCTTTTTGTGATTTGTGACCTTATAAAAGCTCTTACAACATGGGTGAGTGCCTAAGGGCCTTAACCTAGCTAAACTATTAACCAAAGGCTATAATAAGAGGGAAAATATAAGACACCCTACCTAAGCACTAAACATGCCTAAAATATTGCATTTATAGAGTAAGGTGAGGAGACTCAAGGAAGGTAATGTAATGTGAAAGAATGATAGAAATATATTGATGTCATAACTACATGAGTCATGTGTAGATGCAACACATAAGTAAGCCACAACACAACATCTTTAATGAGTAAGTGTATATGAGTACTAAAGTGCAAAGTATATATGCTACATATTTCACCTATTGCAAGAGATGTCGTCTATAAAATGAGAATAATGTTGAGTTGCAAGATAGGAGAGATACAAACTACAAGGATATAGAAGACAAATATCAACTAAATAAGGCAACAATAACAAAGAATTAATTCATGGGGAGGAGCCTTCTAGTATGTGTATCCTAAGCTAACCCTCCAATTTTGAGGGGGTAGTCATGATTGGTAGGGTAACCAATGCACTTGGCGTTTTTATGATACTCAGTGCTCTGAGAATTAGTGAAATGCATGGAGTTATGAAACATATGTGCAAGGAATATTATACCAATCATATATAAGACAAAGCAAAATGAAAATGAAACAAAACAATATATGTGTGGCAAGTAGAGAGTTTTAGGATAGGTGAAAGTATGCCAAACCATTGTGATAAAATAAGTAGTGTCTAAAATGTGAAATGTAATACCCTAGTTTTTATCCTAGAAAAGTAATATTTTATGAATAATACCAATAAAAATGCATGATCGATTACAAATGAATAAGGACATGAGTTTAGGGGGACATAATTCTACGAGGGAGGGGGGTGGTTGAAGAGGCTAGACCAAATATTAGCATATATTTTAACTATTTGGGAAGATGTCTTACATGAGTTTCATGCATGGGAAGAAAAATGGCACATTGAGAGTATTAATATATTAAAGTTGTTTTAGATGGTTAGCAAGATTCCTCATCCATTATTTCTCTTTCATATTCGAGAGGAAATTTCTATACAATAAATAGCCATTGCTAATTGGATGTTTGTTAAGATTGGTTATAGTCTAGCATGTGAGGATGCCTGACTACATGGAAACAATGGAATTGATGAGAAAATGGTCCATGGCTAAAATCTTTGGATATTCTAGAATTGATATTTCTTGACCAATAGCAATGTAGAGCTAGAGGGAAATGGAATGACCTTATACATTGCATTGCAAAGAAGGGAATTCATTTCCTTAGGTTGTGTAAGCCAAAGGGGAAATAGAGATGAAATATGAGAGGGCTTTGTGATTGTGTAAACTTTGATAGCATGTGATGGTTATGAGAATGAGTAAACTATGATAGCACATAACACCCCACCCCATATTTATCAAGTTTTACAAGATCACCAGGTTAAACATGAGGTGAGAGTTACTATGCATGACCCAAAATCCAAGTTCCAATTATGGAAGTGAGGTATATCATCTTGAAACTTAGTACAACTTCACACGGAAACCAGACTACCTAGATGTCAGACAACATCCACTGGTGATCTTAACCTAAGTTGGAACTATATTTTCACCTGACATCACAGCCTAGTCGCATGCATGCCAAGTTGTTCATGTGGACAGAAGGCTCCTGCTTCATAAACAAACCTTGTTCCATGCAACTACAACTGATATTTCTCAATTAAGAGACTATGGACAAAAGCCCTATTCTAGATTTTCAGGGCTAGCTACAGACCAACTACCTAAAACAACCCAGAACTATCCATGATCCAGTCTATGATGATGATAGGTATATACAAGCTAAACTAAAGCTAATATCTTGCCCAAACTTTCCAAAAACATGATAAACATTTTGTCAAACACATGGTAAACATAGTAACTACAGGTCGTGAATGCATATTTGTTCACTGCCTCATTAATTTCATCATAGAATCATAAAGAAGGCTTGTTTCCCTTCTCAATATAGATGAAACAATACTTGTTAGATCATACATTCATATAACCATTCAATAACTTATCGAATCATGAATAATATCCATAACAAGAGCACATCATTTCACCATGCTTATAACTAGTGTTTAACTAGAATGAAGCTATGACAAACCAGTCATAAAATAAACACAATAACCCATGCAAGTGCTCATTGATCTCAATAAGAAATAACACACAATAACATATGCATAAAGCCGACCAAGTCAAGGAATTCCACGTACCACTTGACAACAGATTGGTTTGAATTAAATATTTCTTTCAACCAATCACCTTCGTGCCATATTCAAAGCATGAATGTAGTATCACATGGGATAAACCAAAATAGAACCAACTAGGGCTTCCAAAGGTTAAACCACCTCAACCCTCCACCACAGTGATTTCACCTAAACCAGTTCAGAAATCACAAAAACCAAAATCATCTTGGAAGCCTCCGACTTCTTCACCATAACCAAAAGAATTTTCCTCTCTCCACTCATCTGCCAAGATTTTCGGGAGAATTCCCATCTCCACCCTTGACCCTTGGGAATCTTCTTGAGACCACCTCACCAAGATCCAAAATCTATTTACCATATGAAGCTTAAACAAAAAATGGACCCCACTACATCATGGCTATCTAGGAAATGGCGAGGTAAGGTTGAAACCATTGTCAATCTAGGAAAATCCCATGCTAATGGTAGCATGCATTCAAATCCTTGCATGCTTAATGTACCATGCATTCAAATCCCCACATGCTAAATCACACATGCACAGTATAACCTACAAATACATAGCTATTTTCTTACCTTACTTGTTGTCCAAAATTCCTCTTGCACTCCCTTATTTTCCTTTGCTTTCTTGCTCCCTTTCATGTTCTATCTCTCTTGGAGTTCAATTTCTTCCTTAGAAAAACTAAAGTTGTCCAAAACTAAAAACTGATCACAATTCAATCAAAAGTTGCCAATTGTTTCTCAGATACCTTTTTATCATTGATGTTTAGTGTCTCTTCCTTTCCATTTCCTCGTTTCTTTCATTTTCCTTTATTTTCTCTTTAATTTCCCTTACATGCATATTCTTATCTCTTCATCTTTTCTTTCTCCTATTTTCCTTTATTTCTCGAATTAATTGTCATTTATTGCCCACTACCTTTTTTCCAATTCCAATGCCAATTTCCATAGCCATTAATTAATCACAAGTGACCCCCAATGTGATTTGTTTCCCCCCATCCTGCTTGGAATACGTGTTCCATGACCTTGGTTAATTTTTTCCTTTTTACATGGAAATATAACCCAGGGTTATTACAAACTCCTCCCCCTTGGGGAAACACCATCCTCGGTGTTCTATGACACTTATCACTAGTAAAACATATTGCTTATGTAGCTTTATAGACCCATCTCGATGCAGTATTTACAATGTGTTATAGACATTTTTGTGCCTCACAGCATGGAGCATGAAATGTCGATAATTACAGGGATCCAAAGTCCCTAAACATGTTGTTCTTACCCCTAGAGGAACAAGGTCAGCAAACCACAGCACTTCCCATCAGTTCTCCACCTGAAAACACTCAAAAACAGGCTATTTTTGGATCATGTCAGCTGCTCCACTGAGCATCTGCGCTGAATGTCAACTGCTCCTCCTTGTACCTGCGCTGAAAGTCAAAACCAATGAAGGCTACCTGCTCTGGGCGAGATTGGCCAAGTGGCACAGTCATTCTGCAAGGTGTCAACTGCCCAGGAAGCTTCCAAACTGACACTTGGTTCAAGGAATTCGCCCTGTGATGAGTAAGAGGTACTTGATCTCCATGTGTAAGCAAGGATCTCCAAGTGGACTTAAGAACTGAAGATTAACTGAAGAGGGAAAGGACACAAGGCAGCTTTATGTCAGTCTCAAGCTGACTCATCCTTTCTTCTTCTATCCTATATATAGAGCTCTTCTATGAGGTCTAAGGAGGCTGGAATTTTGTGCAAAGCAAGGAAGTGCTGTTGGTTTACAGTTAGAGTTATTGGGTGATTGCTTTTATAGAGGTGAAGAGGAGATTTCTTGCTGCTGGGGAGGTGCTGCTGGATTGGAGCCATTGATGGTTGTAACCTTCTCAGAACCTTTTACTTCTATCAATAAAGCTTTGAATGTTCTCCTATATACTTGTATTGCATTGATGTATTGTATTTACTTGTATATCTGATTCACTCTAATCCATGCATCAGTTATGAGTACATGTTTCTTGTAGTTTCCCTCTCTTGTTTGTGCAGGATCTTTGTGTAGCTGGGCCGGCAAGAGAACAAGGAGCTGGAAGCAAGGGACGAAGAGAGAAGACAAGATCGACAAAAGCGAAGGATATCGGTTGGTCAATATTTTCTTCCTTCTCTGTACTTTCATAAAGGAAAATATCAAAGCTTTACTTTCAGTTGTTGCTAAGGAACTATCACCCTTAGAGTAGGGATAGGGTCATTCCGAGTCGGATACTTTTCCCCACAACAAACTGGCGACTCCACTGGGGATCGTATCCATTTGATTGTATTTGTAGTATCTTTGCTATTCATTTCCTGAAGAAAAGAGTACCAAATCGAAAAGCTTTTGACTATATCAAAAGCGAAGTAGAGGGGCTGCTACTCTTGCTCATTTTCTGAGCAGATTCATGATTTGAAGAGCTGATCTACAAAAGACTCTTGTGCTCTTTGTGATAGCTTTTCATCCTCTTGATCGTCCCTTAGCTTGTACTTGACCTATAGCTTTTTGTTTCAGCAAAAACAGTGAATTTTTGAGCTTTTTATGACCCGGAAATCCTTGTAAACGCAACTCTCGTGTCTCAGTGCAGGCTGTCCAAAGGCAGTCTGCATTTCAACGCAGGTACTCCCTTCGGGAACTGCGCTGAGAGTCAGTTTGACAGATCAGAGCCTGCGCTGAACCAGTTAGGCTATGTCTTCCTGAGGTTTCCTACTGAGTCTTAGCCCTGTTTTCACTGTTATTTTGCTGTTGATTGCTTGTCATTTGTACTTGCTGTAAACCAACTTTCCTTGACATTATTCTGCCTCAGTTGTGTGATGAAACTGTGATTGTTCTTTCAGTATTTCTTGTTTCAGTTACAGTTTCCCATTGTGAAAAGCGAACCAGTATAGTTGTGGCCTCTTAGATCCTGAACTGTAAAAGTGTCTTTGTGATCTTAAGAGCTAGTTTTATTACTGTTCATGGCTGTTTGAGTTTGTTTGTTTTTCATTTTATGGTTTGAATCTATACATTTCCAGTGTCTAAACAAGTCGATCTTAAGGTGTCTTTTGATTTTGGACAAGCTTGTTTACTTTCGCTTGAAATTAGATTCAAAGTTATACAACAGTTTCCTTTTTGTCTTACATCAACATTAAGGATAAAGAAAAGAAATATCTGCATTGTGCATGTGCATTATTGACAGTTTGCATGTTGATTTAGGAAAAAGTGCATTTAGTGTGTGTTCTATGATCTGTGTGAAAATTTGATGTCTTTCTTTTCCCTCAGTAGATTAAGGTTTTCAAAGTTGAAAGATTGAAAAGTTTTTGCTTCTCATCTTAGATTGCATTTAGGAAGTTGTATATATACATCTCGTGGTGATCCTTAAAGGCAAACTGCTAAGCAAGATCAACATTAAAATAAATCCAATTTACATAACAACGCTTTGTAACATAACGCAAACATCTAGAGGTCTAGGTAGAGACGTGTTCCGGCGTCGTTAAACATAGTGACTGTCGATCTCTACGAAGGTGGGTGATTCCTCCTGAGAGTCGGTGGCACTAATACGGACTTGTGCTCCCACGTACCGTCGCGTATATATTGGGAGACCCCTATAGGCAATTATCCTTTATCCATAGGAAGCCGTGTCGACCACCCTACTGATCGCGATGCAGTGAACACAGCATTCACGAAGATCGACCACCCGTACCGTAAAACGTATTCTGTGGTTTCGCGAAAGGTTTGGCACACCCTCTGCCTAGATCTCCAGAGCAGTTTCTTTTGGCCTTTTTCAAACTCTATAACTGAAAAAGTCCAACCAAGCATTTGTCACTTCGGGCTCGTTAAAACATCGAAGGCGACTAGAGTCATCTTTAGCTTTTTCTCGACTCTTAAAACATGAAAAAGCAATTTTGTGTCTGAAAGCGTCGTTAATAAAATTTATTTTAAGCGGAACAAAATCACCTGTTATTCCCACGTTGATCTTTCAGTTGAAAAGTATGGAGCCCACCAACCAAGGAGGCAACCTTGGCGGAAGTCCAAATCCCTTCTCCTCTTGGGGAGATGTTGGTGCGCCTCATATGGCAACATTGTCACTTCCAGGATTGACAATCGGCCTCCCTGTATGGCTCTTTTCAACTAATGTAGTCCAGATCGCCACTAATCCTGAGCAGTCGAATCAACAGTCAGAACAGTCTAGAACTACCCACCAGCCTTCCACTTCTTACAATACTTCCTCTGATCCTTCATCTTCGCAAGGTAGAGTTGGCAAAAGTCAGCCTCCCAAGGAGAAGAAGGAAAGGAAGAAGAAAGAGAAGAAGAAGAAGGAGCCTAAGGCGACTGGGGGCAAGCAAAAGACATCTGACGAAAACCCACCCACTGCACAGACCGGGCCTAAATCGCCATGTGTCATATGTAGAGGAGACCATTTCCACAGAGATTGTCCCTGTATTCCCCGGATACTAAGGGACTGGTCCCCTCGTCTGCACAATTCAGGGGCATCAACCTCTGACAATCAGGTTGATGGCTTTCCGTCAACCAGCGAAAGTGAAGGATCAAGACAAAAAGGGGGAGTAAGATTCCCCTGTAAGTTGTGTGAAGGCAGTCATGCCATCCACCGTTGTCCCTTCTTAGACGAAGCGAAGAGAGTTTTGGAAGATTGTCCGGTTTCACCGGTAAAACTTCCTCCTGGATACAAAAAACTCGTGCCAAGTCCTTCGTTGGTTGAAAATACAGCTGGCCCGCTCAAGTGGTCGGCTGAAGCGTCAGTCACTGAAAATGAACCTACTGAATCCAGACCGGACGAAAGTCCAAAGGTCGATACGGCAGTTGACCCGGTTCTACCTTCAGAAGTTTCATCTTCAAATGACACCGTCGCCGAAGAGTCATCTTCATGCGACACCCTCACTGAAGAGAATAAGGATGACACCATCCAGGTTCTTTTCATCAGCACCGACTCTGATGAGCGTCAGGGCAATGCACCCATTCCTTTATCGCAGGAAGGAACATCATCAGGGTCATATCCGGCCGTATATTCGGTCCCACCACCAAGCAACCTGGTTGTATCCTTTGATTGGAATCAACTAGGCAGACCCCGGTTACCAGCCAGTATACCATTCAGAATCATTGTCCAGATCTATAGAATGATCATGGCTGGTACTATCATTGATGAAGGGGCGTCTGTGAGTATCCTTTCCTCTGTTGCTTGGAAAGCACTGGGTTCCCCGGCGCTTTTACCTGAGTTAAGAAATCTCTCAGGTTTTGATAAAGGAACCAGTCGACCATTAGGAATCCTCCCCAATGTGCCTGTTACATTGAAAGGGAAGACCGTTAATTTGAACGTGATGGTCGTCCAAGGACCCTTGGATTATAACCTACTCCTTGGACGTGACTATATTTATTGCATGGGAGCGATAGTCTCCTCACTCTTTAGAGTAATGTGTTTTCCACACGAAGGAAGGATGGTCAAGCTCGTAGACCAACTTTCATTTCCGGGATCTCGCATCGCAAATAGTCAAATACCATTCCTAAATGGTCTGTTCACACAAGATTCGCCTCCGCCCCCAGTCCTCCTTCCCGATGAGTGCGAGTGATTCAGAAAGAAAGACTGGAACCCAGGGGGCATGCACCCTGGTCTGCTTCGGGCAGAAGAGACCCTGGGTATAAGGTAGAATTTCCGTAGAAGAATATGACTAGTCCGTACCCCGTCCGTGGATGGAAGAGGGGTTGTTCTGGAATAGTATTCTTTTGTTAAAGTTATGTGTTTAGAAAAAGAGTCATTCACCTTTGTCTAAAGAGGTGGGCACTGCCCAAGTAGGAATTCCCTTATTGCGACAAGTAGTAACCATCTTTGGGGAAAAGCAAGCCTCACCCATTAAAACAAATGTTTTGAAGGATAAGTAGGGGCAGCCTCCAAAGAAGGAGATTCTATTGTTGTGACAGAGGGTAACCATCTTTGAGTAACCCAATGATAGACATCGCCGAAGAAAGAGATTGATTTGCGGCAGCAAATAGAACCCTCTTCGGATAATAAGTAAGAGATGGCGGTATCTCGAAATTATACTTTATACCTGGGGGCATGCAAACTTTTGGAATGTGAGCGAGGGACGACTATTTATTTTTTTAAATTTTTAGGTCCTCCCTTTAAACCTGTAGGTCTAACCCTTTAAACTTGTAGGATTAGCTGATTCCGACCTTGCATGAAGAAAGTCTGTGGGGCAAAGGTAAAACTTGCCAAAATTGGAGCATAGCTTCGTGAGATAAAGCTCCTTAAAAAATAGCTATCTCACAGGAGGCATTCTTATTCTATGACTGGTATATCGAGCAGTTTTAGCACATAGTTCATGCTCGTTAAAAAATAAACGCAAGATCCGAGCAGTTTTAGCGCATAGTTCATGCTCGTTAAAAAATAAACATAAGTTTATGAGCAGGCTTTCCTTTAGAGTTCAAGCTCATTCAGAAAAAATGAACCGGTAAATACCCTTTTGAGATCGTAAAATCATCAGCCATAAAAGCCTTGGTCGTGTTTGTGCACCGTCACCTCCACCGTCATTTGGCCGATCATTCACTTCCATTTGTGTGTTTACCCATTTTGAGGAACATCTGCGAAGAGTGATTTCACCTAGCCATCCTTGTGACACTGCCGTGATTGGAGAATTCCAACCTGTACCTGGAATCTGCTGCTATCCCTGTTCATCACTCGTTCCTCAAAAGACGAGTCTTCTTTGAGCTCTTTTCACTGACTCGTAAAATATGAAAAGTTTGCCGAGTTTTGGCCTTCCAGCTCGTTAAAGGGACCGGAAGAGCTATCCCTCTTTTAGACTTTAATCTTTTTGGATCTGAGGGATTATTACACAAAAAGATCGAGCGCTTGTCTTGTTCGGCTCGTTAAAAGTACCGAACACCCATCCCTTCTGTATTGTTTTATACTTTTTCGGACTTAAGGGATTAGATGACGAAAAAGGAATTATGGAGTTAACTTTCTGTACCTTTTCAGACTCTCTAAAAATGAAAAGGACTGAGTTTTCCTTGTCGTTAGACTCGTTAAAATGATTAAATAGCGACAAACTTGTCTTTAGACGAGAACGAGTTTCCCTATCGCTAAGCTCGTTAAATCATAGCGATGGGCTTGCCCGAAGGGCAGGTTATAGAACAAGCATATGTTATCCTCCTCAAGCTTGACAAAAATAAAGAGGTACTGGTCAGAAATGACTGGGGAAAAATTGGGAGAACATCGAAGCTTAATGGTAGCAAGTCGCTCTTGAACATGACACTTTTCTTCTGTACCACATCGGGTTGGGTTGTTTCATTCACCGGTCTCATCACCATGGTCTTCGCCAAACCATCCACATTTTGGGGTAATGTTACCGATCCATCGCATCAGTGTCGTTATATGTTCAAGAGAGGTCATTCTGAAAGTGTCAACCGTGTCCCATCCACTGCCATACATTATCCTTCATCCATTCATGATCGCCACCCTGAATCATATGTCACAGTGTGTTTTCACCTCCACTAAAATCATTAGCTCCGTTCCGTGTCATTGATGTGGGATTCATTAAGGCCCTCCTTTGACGGATCGCTTCTTGTCGACTTCAGCTCATTATCCAAGAATTTGATCTAGGAACAACCCCATCAGTACTTTGAAGCTTGCATGCCTCAATGGCAAGTTTCTCACTTCCGGCGACAGGTATACATCAATGACCTTCGACCAGAAGATTTTGCGTGGCGTTCGACGCCAAGTCCTTTATTCACGCCACGTGAATTGTACTGCAGTACCTTGAGGGTCATTATCATTATCGGTGATTCCTCTCGCGCTTGTTAACGGTTTTCATCATTGACCGGTAATCAAGCGATGTCTTTCCATGTTCGACTTCAGCGAAATTCTCACATGGATCGACTTGTACTTAGAGTGAAGATCGAACGAGTTTGAAGACCCCGGATCTAGTTTCATCCATCCGGGCTGCGATACATATTCAGGAAATATAAAAGTATTTGTCATGTACATCATTGTAGCAGATGATCATCCTACTCAAAGGATGATAATTTCAGCAGAAAATTATCAGTCTACCATCAGACGATCGTCTGTTCTATGTACCAAAATGTATTTATAAAGCTGAGCATGGGAATGCCCGCCTCAGCTAGATCATGAAAACAGAATCAAAAATAATGTATTGTATTGTATTGTATTACAGGGCACCTCTCAGCACTTGAATGAACTTCGGACCCTCTGGATAAAGCATTTCACCCGATAAACGGCCTCATACTTTAGGGGGCAACTGTTATAGACATTTTTGTGCCTCACAGCATGGAGCATGAAATGTCGATAATTACAGGGATCCAAAGTCCCTAAACATGTTGTTCTTACCCCTAGAGGAACAAGGTCAGCAAACCACAACACTTCCCATCAGTTCTCCACCTGAAAACACTCAAAAACAGGCTATTTTTGGATCATGTCAGCTGCTCCACTGAGCATCTGCGCTGAATGTCAACTGCTCCTCCTTGTACCTGCGCTGAAAGTCAAAACCAATGAAGGCTACCTGCGCTGGGCGAGATTGGCCAAGTGGCACAGTCATTCTGCAAGGTGTCAACTGCCCAGGAAGCTTCCAAACTGACACTTGGTTCAAGGAATTCGCCCTGTGATGAGTAAGAGGTACTTGATCTCCATGTGTAAGCAAGGATCTCCAAGTGGACTTAAGAACTGAAGATTAACTGAAGAGGGAAAGGACACAAGGCAGCTTTATGTCAGTCTCAAGCTGACTCATCCTTTCTTCTTCTATCCTATATATAGAGCTCTTCTATGAGGTCTAAGGAGGCTGGAATTTTGTGCAAAGCAAGGAAGTGCTGTTGGTTTACAGTTAGAGTTATTGGGTGATTGCTTTTATAGAGGTGAAGAGGAGATTTCTTGCTGCTGGGGAGGTGCTGCTGGATTGGAGCCATTGATGGTTGTAACCTTCTCAGAACCTTTTACTTCTATCAATAAAGCTTTGAATGTTCTCCTATATACTTGTATTGCATTGATGTATTGTATTTACTTGTATATCTGATTCACTCTAATCCATGCATCAGTTATGAGTACATGTTTCTTGTAGTTTCCCTCTCTTGTTTGTGCAGGATCTTTGTGTAGCTGGGCCGGCAAGAGAACAAGGAGCTGGAAGCAAGGGACGAAGAGAGAAGACAAGATCGACAAAAGCGAAGGATATCGGTTGGTCAATCTTTTCTTCCTTCTCTGTACTTTCATAAAGGAAAATATCAAAGCTTTACTTTCAGTTGTTGCTAAGGAACTATCACCCTTAGAGTAGGGATAGGGTCATTCCGAGTCGGATACTTTTCCCCACAACACAATGACAAACACATATATACTTATACACATTTTCTTCAACCAACAAATAAACATATTATTTATGGAGCTTTATAAAAACTGCTCGATTCAATATTTACAATAATATACACATATATACATATGCACATTTTCTTCAACTAGAAAATAAAATGATATGATTCCTACATTATTGACATGGGGATCCATAGGCTCACATATCCACCCTGAAAAGTAGTATAGGGGATTCACCTCCTTCCTATGAAGTCCAAAATCTACTGCTAAAATCAAAGCCTGCCTCAATGTCCAGCGTTACAATCACTGTGCTCTTTGTTCTCTCAGTGAATAAATACCGACTCATTTCTTACGAGCACACTCCCAATGTGCTTCTGATTCCATCTGGAAATGCTAATGACCAACAAAAAAGTATTCCATGACTCCCTTCTTTGCTTCCCAATCCCTCGGGAAATCTGATCACCCCCTTCTGTGAAGTCACTCACCTTCCAAGTTTAGGCATCCCCTTCTTTGCATCCCAGCCCCTCAAGCGATCCATCGTTGGCAAGGTTTCCTTGTACTGAAAGGTACAAAAAACCAAGCCATGCCCCTACCTCAAAACCATGATACCAATCATAACATGCTTATGGAAATCAATGGACACTATTGGGTACCACAACACTTTCACATATACACATGATACAATGCAACACATACACAATACACATGCAACAGTACAACACATACACAACACATGTACATAATAGTAGTAATACAGATCCAGAGATCACACCATCTCTACCAGACAACCTTTCCTCTAGTGTGTTTCCCACACGTTACTACGTGCGTTCACAATCCAAATATAGGATTCGTGGTATTTATAGTTATCCGTGCTTTTCCCATCATGTCACATACCACACTGCTAAAATCAAAGCATAAATGTAGAAATCTTCAGAAATGACCTCTACAGACATTAACTCAAGATTGGTCTCTTCCCAAGTTGTCTAGGGCTCTAGGGACTACTATCCCAACTCATAGCCTCCAGGGAACCCATGCTTTTATAGGGTTCCAACCCACAACCTCCATGGAACTTGAGAACCAATCCCCTTCGCTTCCCTATTCATAAACATAAGCATAACCATAAACACATAATAACAAAATCATATCCACATGATACTAAAAGCATAGATCTTCTAGGGGTATTGTGCCCACTTGATTCCTCATAAAACCAAGAACCTTTTCATGCCATTCACCTGCATAAAATAATCATTCTTCCACAAGAATGATCCCTGACAACCCTGTTAGACAATGGCATATATATATATATATATATATATATATATATATATATATATATATAAGCATAATCATGATCACAACACAATTACCAGTGTTCATAAGGTCAAGGTTAAGATAACTTCCTTTATCCATGAAATGCATGCACGACATTGAGAAAAATAGTTTCCAACTTAGCCAAGACATATGAAACCCCAAATACATGTACTTTACCTTTCCTGGTTACCTTTCTCATGACTATCTTTCCACTGTCCATTTATCCCAATGGACCCAACCAGCTCAACTGGTTGTCATATTCTTGCCTTCAACTACTCTTTATCCATGCATTAGGCTTCATCTAGGCCTTATTCTACCTGTTGGGTTTCACTTAGCTCTCCCCGAGATTCATTAGCTTTCCTCTTCCCCCAACCACTTCCAAAGACCCTCAAAACATAAAACGAAATAATAAGAAGAAAAAATGGAAACTAAATAACAATACAACACCACAAACAAGGTCTCATGGCCATGCACCAGTCACAGTCAAAAGTGAAAATCAAACACACATAAATCACAAAACAATGAAATCACGAGACTTTCATCAAACACCATGAATCAACCCCCATGAGTTCCCAGTGCTTCCAATTGTTGAAATCTAAGCCCAATCCCTCTTCAAGATCTATGGAAATATCTTTTTCCATGCAATTCCCTTCATCATACTGCCATAAGCACGCAATCGTCAGTGCATTAATAAATATAACAACATACTAGTTACCTTACCCTGTTGTACCAAGAACTCTTCCCTGCAACTACAGACATGGACATATCATCTCTTAAGGGACTCCAATTCCCTTAACAAATTCAGCTATAACTCGAAACTGACTATTATTTATGCACCTGCTCAACCATCTGCCATGTAGCTTCGTCAGCTCCAAAGTGATTCCATCCACGTTAACTTGCTCTATTTCTCAGTCCCAAATCATGAGTTTGTTATGCTACAATATGCATTGAGGCTCTACCTAGAACTATCCCTTTGGTTCCACCTTCCATATTGATAATGGATTCATGATGATTTACTTTCCTATTATCCACTACTTCATAGATCTAGGGATTTCTCTAACCTACATCCCCAACTTCCTATGCCTCTTGTGCATTGTAGATTTGAGTCCTGCCACCCTGATACGATGGAAAATCCCTCCTATGATGGTCTCCATCGTAGGTTCAACACTACAATGGTTCTCTTCCATTGCCTTTATTCTGTTGCTCCACAAGTTGATATCCATGTCCTTTCTCAGCTTCAATGAAATTCTTATGAGGTGCCACATTTTCCTTATCACCTAGATCCTGAGATCTTCCTCACTTCTTAGGACATTTTCCTTTAGCCTTCTCATTACCCTTCCATTCATGCTTGAACTCAGGCTTGCGTTTTGATACTTCATAACAGTGCTTTAAATTCCTGTTGGCTTCTTCCAATTATTGAGGCTCATGAAACTCAATTCGTTCTTTGAATGATAATGGCAGTCTTCTGATGAACCTTCAAATCTTTTCTTTCTTATCCTTGAGATAAGGTAAATATCTCAACAACTCTAGAAATATGGTTGTATACTCTTATTCTATCATGGAACCCATCTTGAACACATAGAATTTCTTGGCCTTTCCATCATAATATCTCTCAGATAGGTACTTATTCTTGAATATAAATTCAAACTCATCCCAATTTAGCTCCTCTTCCATGATGCCTCTGACATCCCTAACATCTTCCCACCAAATATTTTTATTTTCCTTGAGGCTAAAGATATCTAGCTTAGCTTTCATATTCTCATAGTAATCATGAAGTTTGAATAATTTCCTTATCCCAAGCAAGCACGCTTCTGCATCTTTTGACTTAGTCAACTCACCACCAAAACTAGGAGGCTTGTCTTTATTGAACTCTTTTGGAAAGTACCCCTCTCACTCCTCCTATACAAATGATGGCGATGGTGGTGATGATGTCTCCCATAAGCATAACTAGAATAAAATCCATGATTGTTATCCCCTCTCAAGTGTATCCAAGGGTTTACCACTCTTCATTGCATCAACCCTATTCAAATTGTGCCTTTTCTAAGACCTACTTTCCTCTGCACCATTAGTCTTTTCTTATTATCTATCTCCATGACTGATCCCCATCTATCCCTGCTTTTGAAAATATGAAAGTCCCTAAAGGATGATTGCATTAACCTCAGCTTTCTTTTCTTGAGCTTTGGAAAGCCTTTCCTGTGCCTCAATCAATTTCTCATTGTCTACCTTGAAACTCACGATTTTTTCCTTCAAACTTCTCAATGTATCTACCAAACCAGGAGAATATCCCTCTCCCTGTTGCTCAACTGATCTCTCCCATCCTACCAATGTCTCTTCTGCCCTGTATGGAGAGTCATATGAATTGTAATCAACTATTCTTCTCTTCATCTCCTAGCCTTCTATTTCCTACAATATGTCATTGTTAGATAAACCAAATAGAAGAAATAATCAAAATCATACCTCAATGTATCTTAGGGTAGGATATTTCATTTTCACAGGAAAATTCAAATTAGCACGATACAACATCACAAACATACTACCTCATACTTGGATATCATAACCATAACAAAAAATAGCTAACATACATGCATGATAAACATATAAACAAATGACATGCATGCATAGCAATCTTCCTTTACCCTGAGGTCCAGTTCTGCAACCTTGCTCTGACACTACTCTGTAACACCCCACCCCATATTTACCCACTTTTACAATCTCATCAAGGTAAACATGAGGTGAGATTTACTATTCATGACCCAACATCCAAGTTCCAAATATGGAAGTGGGGTCTACAATCGTACAACTTCCTAGGGGCACCAGACCACCTAGCAGATGTCAGACAACCTCCATTGGTGATCTTACCCTGAGTTGGAACTATCTTTTCACTTTGCCTCATAGCCTAGCCACACATATGGCAAGCTATGAATGTGGCCAGAAGGCTCCAGATGCACGCACAAGCCTTCCTCCATGCGGCTACAACTGATACTTCTTAGTTAAGAGACTGTAGCCAAAAGTCCTGTTGTGAATTTTCAAGGCTAGTTATGCACAAGCTACCCAAAATAACCCAAAACTATCCAGAATCTGTTCTATGATGATGATAAGTGTATACAAGTTAAACTAAGGCTAAGACCTTGCCCAAACTTTCCAAAAACATTATAAAAATTTTGTCAAATACATGGTAAACATAGTAACTACAGGTCATGAATGCATATATGTTCACTCCCTCATTAATTTCATTAGAGAATCATCAATAAGGATTGTTGTCCTTCTCAAGCTAGTTGCAACAACATTTTTTAGCTCATACATTCATAAAACCATTCAATAACTTATTTATTCATGAACAAGATCCATAACAAGAGCACATCATTTAACCATACCTATAACCAAAATTTAACGAGAATGAAGCTATGACAAACCAGTCATAAAATCAACACAATAATCCATACATGTGCTAATTGATCTCAATAATACATAACACACAATAAAATATGAATAAATTCAACCAAGTCAGGGACTTCCACATACCACCTAACCATAGATTGGGTTGAACCAAATATTTCTTTCAACCAATCACCCCCGTGGAATATTCCAAGCATGAATGTGGGATCACATGGGATAAACCAAAACATAACCAACCAGGGCTTTCAAAGGTCAAACCACCTCAATCCTCGACCATGGTGATTTCACCTAAACTGGTCCAGGAATTGCCAAAACCAAAACTATCTTGGATGCCTCCGACTTCTTCACCATACCTAGAGGAAATTTCCTATCTCTACCCATCCATCAAGAGTTCTAGGAGAATTCCCATCTCCACCCTTGACCCTTAGGAATTTTCCTGAGACCATCTCACTAGGATCTGAAATCTATCAGTCATTCGAAGCTTATCCAAATCAGAGAACCCACTACATCATGTCTATCTAGGAAATGGAAAGGAAAGGATGAAACCAATATCAATCCAGGAAAATCCCATGTAAATGGCAACAAAGTAACCAAAGAACCAAATGCATGTAACATGCATTTAAATCCTCACATGCTAAATCACACATGTGCATTGTTACCTGCAAAACTGCAATTAGTTTCTTCCCTTACTTGTTGTTGTCCAAACTTCCTCTTACGCTCCATTGATTTTCTTTGCTTTATTGCTCCCTTGTTTGTTCTCTTTGTCTTGGAGTTTGGTTTCTTCCTTAGAAAAACTAAAGTTGTCAAAATATTAAAATTGATCAAAACTTGTCAATTTTTTCTTAGATACCTTTTTATCATTGATGTCTAGTGTCTCTTCCTTTCCCTTTCCTATTTTCTTTCATTTTCCTTTATTTTCTCTTTAGTTTTCCTTGCATGCATATTTTGGTCTCTTCATCTTCCTTTTCTCTTATTTCCCTTTATTTCTTGAAATAATCTCCATTTATTTCCCTTTTTCTTTTTGCAATGTCAATGCCAATTTCCATAGCCATTAATTAACCACAAGTGATCCCCAATGTGATGTCCCCCCCCCATCCAACATGGAATACGTGTCCCCTGACCTTGATTGATTTCTTCCTTTTAACATAGAAATATAACCTTGGGTTTTTACATAGCATGAGATCGTTGACTTCATGTGTGAGAGTACAGTTGACTTACGCACCCATCCTTGTGAATTCATAGCCTCTACTCAAGGGTGACCTACTAATGAGATATTTGGAGTAACATAATCTACAGTTGTGTGGAATTTCTATAGCCAGTTGATGTAATCTTCTGTAAATATAAGTATTCATTGTTATGTTCAGTAATTCTCTATTAACTCTATTCCTTCTTACTATGTATTGCTAAGTATATCTATTAATACTACTTATTATGTGATGATAAATTATTTCATGTTAATGTATATGATCCTTAATGGTTTAGATGAGTTCTTTCCACTAGATGTTTCTTAAATTCAGTGAACTATATGAGAGGTCAAAAATTTGTCCAAGAATTTGCGTTATTGATGTGATTTACAATTTGAGGAATGTTCAACTCGTATCACTGATGAAATTTTACTGTAACATGGCTCAACTTGGAGCTAAGTATGTGAAATTATGTTATGAGAGCCAAATTTCAACACTTGAACTTGTATGGATAGAGTTCAATGTGGGTTCATTTAAGTTCGCAATTGCAGGTTGCGTTTGTGTTGAAATTGAGGAAATATTATTTTAATCCAAGAGAAATTTCCAATTTATGGTTGGAATCCTATTTGGAATGACCATGGAATTTTAAATGGGGTATCATTAGTTTCAAATCATCCATGTGGAGCTTAGTCCAAAGCTTTCATGGAAGCCCTATGTAATTTTTCCAAGAAAATTTGTGTGTAAAAAAATTTATGCGTAACCAATCAATGGCTAAGATTAGTTCAAATTTTGAGATAGATGGTTTAGATTCACCATGAAAGTGGTAAAAATAATTAAAAAAAATTGTGAAAACCAACCCAAAAAAAAAAGAAAAGAGAAATGAAAAATTCCAAGATCTTCAAAATATGAATATTTTTATAACCTCTACAAGAAGACAATGCATTTTGACGATTGTTGAAGACAAATTAGTGCAACATGGAGATCATTGAAGAGTTGTACTTTGTACGCATTGTCCAAATTAGAATTAACTCTTAAGCTCTTACTTGAAGAAATTGGGCCAATAATTAATGTACATACCACGAAGAATTCTGGTTGGACACATCAAGAAAAATAGCTAATTGATACATTGGGTGAAATCATCAATGGACACTTTTCTACCAACCGTTAATGGAGTGATGATGTAGCATAGTACATATGGAATTATAAATGCTGATGGCATGGTGTACAACTATGATATGGCATAGTGACATGGGAGGGTAGTAGTAGTGATATGGAAGTCTGGATGATGACATGGTAGAGTACACATGTTAGTATGAACGATGGCAGGGACAAGACACATGGAAGTCTAACGAAACTTTTCATAATAGTTAATTGGCATTCGTAGGAAATCTTATCATTTGTAACTTTAAACAAGTGCCAATAAAGATGAAATTTTTAGCATTAACTAAAAAGGAATAACTCTAGAGTTGACAACAGAAGAAGTTCACAATTTTGAATGGGAAAATTTAGGAAAAATAGTCAATGGATACATTGGTTAGAATTGTTGATGCTTCCATTTGGGTAGATCATTGATGGAGACATTTTTACTAGCCCCAATGGAGATGATTCTACCAATCACTGATGTGATTTTCTAGAAATGGCCAAAAATGAATAATTTTTATAGTTTTCATTGGAGGAATCTTCTAATAACTAATGAGGGGTTATGTTGATTGTTGAAGGAGAATTGGGTGATTTTTTATGAGATTTTCTTTGTTTTCTTAAGGAGATTATGATTTTTTCAAGTGAGGAATGCCACGTTGACAGATATGCCATGTCATTTCCATATAAATAGTTCATATCAATAGTATTATTATAATTTTTCATATGTTCTTTAGGTATAAATTTAGGAGCTATTTTGAGGTGCTAAAAAATTATTTTTAATATTGAAATCCAATAGGAATTTTGTGCACTAATGGTACACATGAAAACCCCTATAGCTTACATGAAACAACTCAGTGAGATATTTCCAAAGAGATACTGTAAGTTCAAGGCATAGTTAATATGTAAAAGTTACATCTAAAATAATGTAGAAAGTAGATAAAACATCGATTCACTTCCACAAGGCACAAATTCTTGTTGGGAAAATATAATGGAACATGGAAGCAATAAATGTAAATAACTTGAATAGTAGAATACACCCATGGGATCATAATTACAATTTAAGCATATAGATCTCTGGCAATTAGCAAAAAGGTGTTTGTGTCATTATGGGGAGAAATTGTGAAAATGGACCAAAACTTCAACATGCCACAACTCTATACTTAGAGATAAAAATGGGCATATGAATGTAGAGAGAGAGAGAGAGAGAGAGAGAGGGAGAGAGAGAGAGCGAGCGAGAGAGCGAGCGAGAGAGGGAGAGAGAGCGAGAGGGAGATAGTAATAATGTAGAAAGTAGATAAAACATCGATTCACTTCCACAAGGCACAAATTCTTGCTGGGAAAATATAATGGAACATGGAAGCAATAAATGGAAATAACTTGAATAGTAGAATACACCCATGGAATCATAAACACAATTTAAGCATATAGATCTCTGGCAATTAGCAAAAAGGTGTTTGTGTCATTATGGGGAGAAATTGTGAAAATGGACCAAAACTTCAACATGCCACAACTCTATACTTAGAGATAAAAATGGGCATATGAATAGTCATTGGAAATATATATGGAGAGAGAGAGAGAGGCATATGAATAGTCATTGAAAATATATATGGAGAGAGAGGCATATGAATAGTCATTGGAAATATATATGGAGAGAGAGAGAGAGAGAGAGAGAGAGAGAGAGAGAGAGAGAGAGAAATGGGCATATGAATAGTCATTGGAAATATATATGGAGAGAGAGAGAGAGAGGCATATGAATATTCATTGGAAATATATATGGAGAGAGAGAGAGAGAGAGAGAGAGAGAGAGAGAAATGGGCATATGAATAGTCATTGGAAATATATATGGAGAGAGAGAGAGAGAGAGAGAGAGGCATATGAATAGTCATTGGAAATATATATATATATATATAGATAGAGAGAGAGAGAGAGGGGCATATGAATAGTCATTGGAAATATATATGGAGAGAGAGAGAGAGGCATATGAATATTCATTGGAAATATATATGGAGAGAGAGAGAGAGAGAGAGAGAGAGAGAGAGAGAGAAATGGGCATATGAATAGTCATTGGAAATATATATGGAGAGAGAGAGAGAGGCATATGAATAGTCATTGGAAATATATATGGAGAGAGAGAGAGAGAGAGAGGCACATGAATAGTCATTGGAAATATATATGTAGAGAGAGAGAGAGAGAGCGAGAGCGAGAGGGAGAGAGAGGGGCATAGTTAATATGTAATAATGTAGAAAGTAGATAAAACATCGATTCACTTCCACAAGGCACAAATTCTTGTTGGGGAAATATAATGGAACATGGAAGCAATAAATGGAAATAACTTGAATAGTAGAATACACCCATGGAATCATAATTATAATTTAAGCATATAGATCTCTGGCAATTAGCAAAAATGTGTTTGTGTCATTATGGGGAGAAATTGTGAAAATGGACCAAAACTTCAACATGCCACAACTCTATACTTAGAGATAAAAATGGGCATATGAATAGTCATTAGAAATATATATGTATAGAGAGAGAGAGAGAGAGGGGCATATGAATAGTCATTGGAAATATATATATATAGAGAGAGAGAGAGAAGTGTTGAGCCTCAATTTCGACATGTTTACTTTGACCACTATTAGCCTTGAATATATATATGTATAGATAGATAGATAGAGAGAGAGAGAGAGAGAGAGAGAGAAGTGTTGAGCCTCAATTTCGACATGTTTACTTTGACCATTTGAGCCTACTATCACTTAAATTACCATTCATTCTCACCAATTTGTCATTCATATTACCACATAAGATCTTAGTGAGAAAAGTGATTATTAAATTCAATGATTTCCCATGTTTCAATAATCACTTAAAATGGATTGTGGTTCCCTAACTACTTTTGGAGAAATCCAGTAGCGGTCGAAGTAGAGACCCTAATTTTTGTACATGCTCCAGATCTGAGACTTTGTTGCAGATCAATAATGTCAGATGCACATAAATCATACTTCAACAGTACAAAATGAAAATTTTAATAAGGGTAAGAATCTTGAGAAGAGATTCTCCCTCTGACTGGGAATCTGTGTCATCAACTTGTCTCTGCTAGAGTCAAGCAATAGTAGATCTGTTAAATCATAAACATATATCTATCATGCCTATCTACATCATGACATCAATCTTTAGACTCAAAGCAGCATATAGATGCAACATCATATCTAAGAGATCATGAACACATTATCACTTTCTATCAAGTCACTTCATCAAGTTACGACATCCATTTTTACCATATGATATCAAGTCATGACCACTGGTAGTAAGAGATCTAGAATATCAATATCATATTTATACCTCTAACATCAATGTTACCATGCTTATCATGGTCAATGAGATCAAGTTAGGTCATTCAATAAAACTTTACCAAAACAACAAGAGTGTCAATCTCTCTTTCCATATGCTTTCATCATGCTTATCTCAAGCATTATCAGCAGACTCATGTATAGGAGTCAATGAGCTATCCTTACATATGAAATCCATCATGACATATATCGAGAGCATCATTTACTAGAGTTAAGGTGCTAGCCTTATTTATAGAATCAGGATCTCCAAGAACAATAGATGTTTGCCAAACATCAAGTTATGCCACTATATCCAAAATCAACAATAAGTAGCCTCATAGAATCAAGAAGATCAACATGATCAAAATATTCAATACCAAGTGCACCATTTCATCATAAGAAACATAAATCCAAATCTATTTCATATGCAAGCATGAGCCATTTGTGAAGGAGACATACCATAAGGATTACCTAGTCTTCTAATGTTATAGTTGAAACATAACATTTAAGCAATATACCTTTCATACCTTGTAGTGTTCAGATACCTATGAACCTTCTCATAGGAAGCTTGTAGTGCTTTTCACCTTTTCATCAAGTGTCTCTTTACCTCTTTCCAGATCTAGCTTTTCTTTCCTGCATCTCAAATGATCCTCAAGAAGGATCTACTCATCACATCTAATCAAGGAGGTTAGAAACATCCATATGAAATAAGTATAAGAAATAAACATAATCATTAGATCCATAGGTCTAAACAAAAGTAAGAGGCATCATAAGTTAAGAAATACTTATCCTCAATGAGAGGTGATCCTCTCCCTCTTGAACCAAACTTCAAGAGCCATTAATGTCCATGGTCCATATCCCAATGTTTCCTTCAGTTATCCAACCAGATCTGCTAGGGATTATCCCATATATAGGGCTTCATCAAATCTTTTCAAGTGCTTGAGCATATTCACATTAACCATCTAGGTTCCATACCTCATATTGTTTCCATAAACCACGGTTTTCTCTCCAACCCTAACCTCATAGAATCCATCAAACCATAATAATCAAGTTTCCTATGGTTTTCTTCAAACCCTAGAATTCTTTTAGGTCTCCACCATTCTCTTCTTTCTTCCATCAAAGGTGTCATCATCGGGGTGATATCCATGCCTTTTCTTTAGCCCAGCTCTGATGCCATGTTAATTTTTCATAGGGCTAATTGTTATTTGCTTTGATAATATTCATAACTTTATCTATTCAATAAAATAACTATGATATCTATGAAATAGATCTAATCATGCTTATAATCAAAACCCTCATTCTAATGGTTGTAATTCGTTGTCACAAACTAAAGTCAATTGTTGGATATTGTTGTCATTGATCTGAAAATTGTTGAAAACTGAGCAAAATATTTGGAATATTTAAATCTCATCTATGAGTCCCAGATGCAGGGAGGATGATTTGTGCCAGAGTCTATAGAAAATATGGACATTCATTGTGTAACTGGATAACTGCATCCAGAATAGATCTGGATGCTCCGAGGTGAACTGGATGATGGCATACGAGGTCAAACATACCCGGATTTTCTTCAAGCCTTGGATGCTCTCATAAGGCTGATGTGTGAGCATCTATGGCTAACCAGACACTCTTAGGACCACTCTATGTGAGTGTCTAGGGACTAATACAACCTGATTTGTCTCTGAAACCCTGGGCACTCCCATAACACATTGTGCCAGCATCCAAGGCTCCCTAGACGGTGTCAAGACCATTGTGTGCCAATGTTCAAGGACTAAAATTCCTATTTCTTTGCTAGGGTCCATGAATTACAAAAGCATATAATGGTGCAAGATTCAACCCTAAGATTTCATACCCTTGCGCAGACTTTCCTCCGACAGACCTGTGTGGACCAAGACAATAAGAGAAAGGAAAATAGCTTGATCAATGTGTCCAAATGAGCTTGAGGTCTCATTTATTTATATGCTTTCATGAGGGTCCACTTGGGGTTGAGGACGACCTAAGAAGTTACACATGTGGTTAAGTTCGACCCATTCCATAATACATGTATGAATAAAATAATTCAAAAATCAACTTCTTCTTGACCAAATTGCGTGATATTTAGGTCAATTTTGGTCCTCTCGAAAAGAGGAATCTAATGGAATCATCATCTCAGTCATATAACCTATCCAAGGTGGAATTTTACCGTAGTTGAAAAAATTAATAAGCACGACCATGTAGGAATATGAAAGAAATTTCTTAGAGTTATTGAGGTATATGGGCTTTATCGAGGAAGAGAAAATGAAAATTCAAAGTTTCTTAAGTGGATTACAGTCTTTCTATGAAGACAAGATTGAAGTTGATTAGCCTAGGACTTTGGTTGATACCATTATAAAGGCTAAGTACATGCATGAATAAAGAAAAATAAAAGAGACTGAAGCCCTAGAAGCATAAGAAGAAGGAGAAATTATATTAGAGAATGAAAGGGTTGAGAACTCCTTTCGATGGAAATAGTCCTAGTAGACATCCACAATAACAACCTAATCATGATGTAAAAAAAAATGGAAGACTCCTTGAGAAAGGAAGGAACACAACGAATCAAATGTTGGGTATGTAAGGAGGAGAACTAATAAAACATTTCCCTCACAGAGATGAAGAAAATGAGGATTTTCCACAACATTCAAGAGGCTACCATAATGGAATACATGGGAAGAAATATTCCAAGAATATATACAGATTTGGAGGATCACGGGAAGAACATCAAGCCCATATCGTTGAGGTGGAAGGTAAGATTGCAAATAAACTTGTTTTTATTTGATATATTCATGAATAAATCATTATTAAATTGATCCTAGAAATAGTGGATAGTTTCATTTGATGAAAAGTAAGCTTGAAAAATCATGGTTGGTTGAACTAGCCACTAGAACCAAAAGAAGGGTCAATGAGATTCTCTAAGGCTATCCAATAGATTTGAATGGAGAGAATACAAATGTTTATCTACATCTCATATCATTGGGATCTTATGATATCATGCTCAGAATGGATTGGTTGGAAAAGCATAATGTTATCCTAGATTTCCAAATAAGACCTTCGCTTGTATTTATGAAGAAGAAAAATAGATCACTGTGCCAGGAATTCCTACACATTTCTATAAGGAATATTTTAGGATTATAATTGAGTAGATGTTTTAGGAAATTATTTCAATTATATTTAGCTCATGAGGAAGAACCAAACAAGACCAAAGGGATAATTCTCAAATATTTTCTAGTGTTTTAAGTGTTTGAAGACGTATTTGAAGAAATATTAGGATTCCAAAGGGGGATATAGCGTTTTCTATTGACATAGTTCCTAGTACTATCCTAGTATAAAGACTCTTTACATAATGAATAGACCAAAATTAAAAGAATATAAATTTAACTAGAAGAATATAAATTGGCATCTCACCACAGGAAGCACCAGTTCTTTTTTTGAAAATGAAGGATGAACATGGAGGTTGTGTATTTAGCACGAGATTCCTATTCTTCAACAATATATTGTTCAACGCCCTATAATCTGTTAGTGTCAGTCTTTCCAGCCTTCCTCCAGTGATCAAATATGCTCTTACAAAGTGGTCTCAGAGTGTCAAGGTCAAATTTTGTCATTTCAGTGAGTCTTCAAGCAAAATTTGGTCACTAGGCATTAGGTCTAGGGTTTGCTTTCACTCCTTCTAAAGTTGTCCAAATGTCAGTCCATGTCATCATTCAGCTCAGTCTATCATCATTCATATGGTTGTCCTCATCATGTCAGGTTCCATTGGGTCATTTTACACCTTGTTCATGCTTTAGTTGCGCCTAGGCAAGGTTCATTTCCCTCTCCTAGGGTTTTGGAGGTAAACTCTCTTGGATGGTCAAATCATTAGCAAAACTTGTATCCTGATGTTCATACACCTTCCCCTATCCTTAAATTACCTTATTAAATGCTTCCCATCCCTTAGATCCGCCAAATTCCTCATTTTCGCACAAACCCTAGTTTCTTGCTACAACCTGGCAATTTTCTAGGTTGGGCCTGTGTTTTGCCCTTTTGGACCACTTCCCCTCACTCGATCTCCATAATTCCACTTTCCCCTGATCCCTAACATCCCTCCCTACTTCCAAAAATTTCCTCAAGAATTTAGAACCCCCTATCCCCTTCATTTCGCTTCATTTCGACAAAATTCCTTGTTTCACACATCGGGATAAGTTTAACTCAAAAGATGTTTCAGAGAAATCAAAGATGAATTTTGGAAAACGGAGAGAGGTTTTTGTCCACAACATGCCAAAGAAGAAAAACCCCTCCTTCACTTTTTGCACAGGTCTCATGGTTTTAGAGAATTGTCAAAAATACAATCGGTAGATCCAAGGAGGTTGGCCAAGGCACTAAAACGACGGAAAAGGCCCGATCCACTCCAAATTTTGGCCAAAGCCTCTTTGACTGAACATGGTACTTGATTGGGGACTCCCAGCCCAAATTTCAAGAAATTTGGAGAAAATTTTGTCAATTGTGAATTTTTTGTGCCAAACACAGGTTTTTGCCCTCAACGCGTAGCGCGCCGCGCACGACCCTTAAGATGGGCAACTCCATTTCAAGAAAACTCAGCATTTTTGGATTTTTCATGCAAAAATACACTTGCTCAGCAATTACCAAGAGATTTCATCAAGTTTTGAGCCTCCATAAGGTCAAAAAACATGCAAAAAATGACTTTCTGCAACTTTTTTGACACACAGGAAGCAGTCTTGGGAGATTGCAATTTTGGAGGCGCAAATAGGCACCAAATTCATAAATTCCACTTGGGTTGGAAAGTAGACATCCAAAACTTTCCAACAAGCCCACTTTTGCCTCATTTGGACACCTAGAAGTGCCTCAAAAGTTGCTCCAAAGGCGCGCTACGCGTTCCGAATCAGGGCGCTACGCATTGGGCAATTTTCACAGAAATGCACCTACAGCTCAGCAAAACGCAGTTTTGACTAGGTTTGACTTTTTGGAGTGGATTTTCATCCTCCTTGATGTAAATGATGTAATTTTATGATACTTTGACACTTATTTATCTCTTCCAGAATATTCATTCATGAAATAGGCAAAAATTTAATGAATGAATTGGTTTCCTAGCTTATAGAGGCAAGTTGTTTTGACTGCCTAGATTTTAGTGCTCAGTTTGGAATTGGTTGAAACAGCTCCTAGGATAGTGAGCTCGACCCCTAGAGGCAAGGAAAGATGTTAGATTTCCTATATTATGTACTTTCTTGGTCATTTTCATGGTTGGACTCTTGAGGGAGAAAGCTTCTATTGTATTACTCATTGTATCTCTGCAATTTTTGGCAAAGGAAGACTAGGGTTTTGCAGTCCTTTTTGGGATTCCTATGGTTACATGTATTTATGGTGTGTTTCTCTTTGTACTTGTAAGTTTGTTATGTGAATCATCTTCTTACTTTTTCTTCTGAAAATTAGGAAAATGAAGTGTTAAGGTAGAATTCATGGTTGCTATGCTCTGCCTTTAAGTTTCCTTAATATCAATGTTTTCAGCTGTTTAAGGAGAATTCAAGGTGATTGCTTGCTCTCCTTAGCTCCTCACCAGTCATTCTCATCCATCCAAATCTTTCAAAGGCATCAATACAGTCTCCTACCTTGCCCCAAAGAACCCCCTGCGAAAACTGTGTCCAATCCCCGCACCCAAAATTGCCTTTCCCCAATTTTCCACCAAAACCCTAAAAATCCCAAATCAAACATTTTTATCAGTTTACTAGCCTAAAATCAGTGTTCTTTATTGGTTATCTCTGCCCGTTGAAGATCTTTGCCGAGATAGACCGGAGAGAGCCATCTCCTGCCCCGTAGGGCTAGCTATGAGGCTAAGTGGTTTGATGTTGCCTTGGAGTTTACCTTTTTCAGCCTGAGGTGAAATTTCAAGCGCTAACATATTGGTGACCATACTGGGGAGAACAAACTTGTTTGTGGGTTGATGTGTTTGTCTCATAAGTCTTAGACGGAGCCTAAAGCTATGACAAGTAGCCTTCAAAATGCTTTTTCTTTGCATAAGCGGAAGTAGATAAACGTTGCTTCAGTCCATCTCCGTGAGCTTGTGAATACAACACTTCATTTGCATTTCACCCCAGTACATGTATCAAGTTCAGGTCTGATTGTTGATGGTGGACAACGATCAGACACTGGAAAGGATGAAATCATTCACTTGGCAACTCTAAATCATTTTCGAGATCAGATCCAAAGACTCCATTGGAGGATGATCCCGACCAGCAAAAACATGAAAGGACAACATGGACAAATCAGGTACTCAAGTTGGAATTTCATCCAAGACATTTTGTTCTTTGTCATAAATTATTTCTTCTCTTTTCCCAAGAATGTCAAGAAGGCTTTGCAAAGTATACTATATTTGAGAAGAGATCCTTGGCCTGCAGTTGATTCTTTCCCTTTGAATATTATGAATACCAAAGATTTGCATACCTTTGAGCTTGATCAAGACCTTTCTTCTAAATTTTGTAATGACCATCTTCAAATTGATGAGTTTCAAGAGACCAAGACTAATTCTATACCTGTTGTACATACCCCTACACCTTGTAAAATTCCAGATCGGTATAAACCCCTTGTTTTACCTTCTGTTCTCCATGCTTTCCCCAAAAACTATGATCTATACTTGCCGAGGTTTGACGGTGAAAGTAAGAATGTCAACGCTGAGCAACATGTGCAGAATTTTGAGAATTTTCTAGATCTTTTTGAAGTTGATGAAGAAGATGTTAGTATAAGGCTTTTTGCTCTTTCTTTGCAAGCCAAAGTCAAGAGTTGGTTCAAAACCCTGCCAGATGCAAGCATCTCAGATTTTCGACAGTTCATCAAAGTTTTTCGCGACTGGTGGATGATCGGGCAGAACCTTTTCTTGATTGTAGAAGAGTATAACCAACTGAAAAGATTGCCAAGGGAGATAGTACAACAGTTTTCGGCTAGATTTAACCAAGTTTATTATTCGATGCCAGTTGATATAAGACCTTCTCCTAGATCTGCTCTCTTGCACTATCCGGGTGCCTTTGATCCGGAGATGGAGTTTCAACTGAGAGAAAGGGATATTGCAACACTTCACGAGATGCAAAACAGTGCAGTAAATGTAGAGGTGCATCTGCTGATCCGACGGGCAAGGTTGAAAGAAGAAGAGATGAAAAACATAGATCCGGAAAAATCAACATCTCTAGAGGTGAAGCTTGACATTTTGGTAAGTGCAGTAGGAAAGATGATGGACAAGATCAACGCAAGGAATGATTATGATGTTCAATCCCATGGCTTGTCGAATGAAGAAGAACAAGTTGCTGATCCAAAACATTTTGTTTCTTATCCTAGTTATCATAGATCTGATAATGATTGTTTTGTAGATCACATTGGCGAAGAAAGAACTGTTGATATGACATGTATGCTTGATGATGTCTTTTATACTGATGATTTTCCTCAGTTTGATCAGTATGATGATGATTATGTTCTCCAAACAAAAGCTAATCTTGCAGACAAATCGGCAGTTAGTTTGTGGGAGGAGGGAGTTCATTTTCAGCAGCTCGAAAACAATGTTTAGCCATCACATATCAGTTATGACATTGATGAGGAAAGTGCAGCAAATTTTGAAGTAAGTGAAGGATCTTTGCCTTTTTGTTTTGATTCGTTTCAGTTCATCAAAGAGAACTACCATGCAATCAGAAATCAAATGTCAACAAGTCTTGATTTGAATCATCTTGAGAGCAATGAAAATTTTGTTCAAGACTTCTCATATTCAGATTTTCAACCCCCGAAAGCCATTGATTGTCAAGTTGCAGCTGAAGACTTGGAAGTGGACACACATGATTTAATGATTCAAGGTGACTCCGTAACATTCTGTTTTGAATCATTTCAGTTTTTGAAGGGTAGATTGCATAGTAAATCTTCAAATGAACAGCCTATAACAAATCAGCAATCTCTCAGTGTTAACGTTGAGGATGAGACAGATAACAAAATTCTTGAGCAGCCTGTAGCATCAGATTTGCAGCCACCAAATGAAATTGAAGGGAAAATTACAGATGAAGCTGTGGAAGATGAAATACATGATTTGATGATGCAGGAAGATTCTATACCCTTTTGTTTCGAAGCATTTCAGTTTATAAGGCAGAATATTTGTAAAATATCTCAAGAAAAAGATGAACAGCTAGAAGGATGTCATACATTTTCAATGGATACATTACAGCAGTATTTTCAAGTTTTTCATGACCCAATAGCTGATGTTTTGGATGAGGTTTGAAGTCAAAGTCTTTCTCCATTGAATACATGTGAGCTTGAAACAAGTGCTGATATGAATTTGATCCGGCAACCGGTTTCTTTGGCATTTTCAGCAAAGGTCTCGTCACAAGGCTCAGATCAAAGTTTGCATTCATGGTATGAGGAAACGAGAAGTAATCCATTCGATGAGCTAAGTTCCAGTGTGCTTGAATTTCAAGATCCTTATGCAGTGTTTTTGGAGGTGGATAGAGAATTCATATCATTCAACGGATCTGTTTCTAAGTTGTCATGGAAGTTGCCTTTCAGTAGTTCTCTCTTGTTGTTCATAAGTGAGCACTTGCGGAGAATTCGAACAGCAGATGGAATACTTACTTGGTTGCACTGGTTGTTTCATTTCACTTGATCAGTGATGATTGAAACTGTTAGAGTAGGTTTTGATGAATAAGCTCTACTTTGAGCATCATTTTCAGTTGGTCGATTGTGTTTAAGTATCGAGTCAGTTTTTAGTTGAGTCATGAGTCCTTTGTGAGTCAATTTTCACACTTGTTGTTAAGTTAGTTTGTGTTAGTTTTCAGTCATGCATTTTAGTTTGAGTTTTTTGACTCCATTGCCCAATGGATGAAAGCACTGGTCTGCTCTCCCAAAGATCTGTCGTTCTTGGCACCTCCAAGGAGCTACCATCCCCATTGGAGCCAATTTTAGTGTCAGTCTTTCCAGCCTTCCTCCAGTGATCAAATATGCTCTTACAAAGTGGTCTCAGAGTGTCAAAGTCAAATTTTGTCATTTCAGTGAGTCTTCAAGCAAAATTTGGTCACTAGGCATTAGGTCTAGGGTTTGCTTTCACTCCTTCTAAAGTTGTCCAAATGTCAGTCCATGTCATCATTCAGTTGAGTCTATCATCATTCATATGGTTTTCCTCATCATGTCAGGTTCCATTGGGTCATTTTACACCTTGTTCATGCTTCAGTTGCGCCTAGGCAAGGTTCATTTCCCTCTCCTAGGGTTTTGGAGGTAAACTCTCTTGGATGGTCAAATAATTAGCAAAACTTGTATCCTGATGTTCATACACCTTCCCCTATCCTTAAAGTACCTTATTAAATTCTTCCCATCCCTTAGATCCGCCAAATTCCTCATTTTTCGCACAAACCCTAGTTTCTTGCTACAACTTGGCAATTTTCTAGGTTGGGCCTGTGTTTTTCCCTTTTGGACCCCTTCCCCTCACTCAATCTCTGTGATTCCACTTTCCCCTGCTCCCTAACATCCCTCCCTACTTCCAAAAATTTCCTCAAGAATTTAGAAGCCCCCTATCCCCTTCATTTTGCTTCATTTCGACAAAATTCCTTGTTTCACACATCGGGATAAGCTTCACTTAAAAGATGTTTCAGAGAAATAAAAGATGAATTTTGGAAACTTGAGAGACGTTTTTGTCCACAACATGCCAAGTAAGAAAAACCTCCTTCACTTTTTGCACAGGTGTCATGGTTTTAGAGAAATGTCAAAAATACAATCGCTAGATCCAAGAAGGTTGGCCAAGGCAGTAAAATGACGGAAAAGGCCCAATCCACTCCAAATTTTGGCCAAAGCCTCTTTGACTGAGCATGGTACTTGATTGGGGACTCCCAGCCCAAATTTCAAGAAATTTGGAGAAAATTTTGTCAATTGTGAATTTTTTGTGCCAAACACAGGTTTTTGCCCTCAACGCGTAGCGCGCCGCGCGCGACCCTTAAGATGGGCAACTCCATTTCAGGAAAACTCAGCATTTTTGGATTTTTCATGCAAAAATACACCTTCTCAACAATTACCAAGAGATTTCATCAAGTTTTAAGCCTCCAGAAGGTCAAAAAACATGCAAAAAATGACTTTCTGCCACTTTTTTGACACACAGGAAGCAGTCTTGGGAGATTGAAATTTTGGAGGGGCAAATGGACACCACATTCATAAATTCCACTTGGGTTGGAAAGTAGACATACAGACCTTTCCAAAAAGCCCAAGTTTGCATCATTTGGACACCTAGAAGTGCCTCAAACGTTGCTCCAAAGGCGCGCTATGCGTTCAGAATCAGGGCGCTACGCGTTGGGCAATTTTCACAGAAATGCACCTACAGCTCAGCAAAACGCAGTTTTGACTAGGTTTGACTTTTTGGAGTGGGTTTTCATCCTCCTTGATGTAAATGATATAATTTTATGATACTTTGACACTTATTTATCTCTTCTAGAAGATTCATTCATGAAATAGGCAAAAATTTAATGAATGAATTGGTTTCCTAGCTTATAGAGGCAAGTTGTTTTGACTACCTAGATTTTAGTGCTCAGTTTGGAATTGGTTGAAACAGCTCCTAGGATAGTGAGCTCGACCCCTAGAGGCAAGGAAATATGTTATATTGCCTATATTATGTACTTTCTTGGTCATTTTCATGGTTGGACTCTTGAGGGAGAAAGCTTCTATTGTATTACTCATTGTATCTCTGCAATTTTTGGCAAAGGAAGACCAGGGTTTTGCAGTCCTTTTTGGGATTCCTGTGGTTACATGTATTGCTGGTGTGTTTCTCTTTGTACTTGTAATTTTTTTATGTGAATCATCTTCTTACTTTTTCTTCTGCAAATTAGGCAAATGAAGTGTTAAGGTAGAATTCATGGTTGCTATGCTCTGCCTTTAAGTTTGCTTAATATCAATGTTTTCAGCTGTTTAAGGAGAATTCAAGGTGATTGCTTGCTCTCCTTAGCTCCTCACCAGTCATTCTCATCCATCCAAATCTTTCAAAGGCATCAATACAGTCTCCTACCTTGCCCCAAAGAACCCCCTGCGAAAATTGTGTCCAATCCCCGCACCCAAAATTGCCTTTCCCCAATTTTCCACCAAAACCCTAAAAGTCCCAAATCAAACCTTTTTATCAGTTTACTAGCCTAAAATCAATGTTCTTTATTGGTTATCTCTGCCCGTTGAAGATCTTTGCCGAGATAGACCGGAGAGAGCCCTCTCCTGCCCCGTAAGGCTAGCTACGAGGCTAAGTGGTTTGATGTTGCCTTGGAGTTTACCTTTTTCAGCCTGAGGTGAAATTTCAAGCGCTAACATATTGGTGACCATACTGGGGAGAACAAACTTGTTTGTGGGTTGATGTGTTTGTCTCATAAGTCTTAGACGGAGCCTGAAGTTATGCCAAGTAGCCTTCGAAACACTTTTTCTTTGCATAAGCGGAAGTAGATAAACGCTGCTTCAGTCCATCTCTGTGAGCTTGTGAATACAGCACTTCATTTGCATTTCACCCCAGTACATGTATCAAGCTCAGATCTTATTGTTGATGGTGGACAACGATCAGACACTGGAAAGGTTGAAATCATTCACTTGGCGACTCTCAATCATTTTTGAGATCAGATCCAAAGACTCCACTGGAGGATGATCCCGACCAGCAAAAACATGAAAGGACAACATGGACAAATCAGGTACTCAAGTTGGAATTTCATTCAAGACATTTTGTTCTTTGTCATAAATTATTTCTTCTCTTTTCTCAAGAATGTCAAGAAGGCTTTGCAAAGTATACTGTATTTGAGAAGAGATCCTCGGCCTGCAGTTGATTCTTTCCCTTTGAAGATTATGAATACCAAAGATTTGCATACCTTTGAGCTTGATCAAGACCTTTCTTCTAAATTTTGTGATGACCATCTTCAAATTGATGAGTCTCAAGAGACTAAGACTAATTCTATACCTGCTGTACATACCCCTACACCTTGTAAAATTCAAGATCGGTATAAACCTCTTGTTTTACCTTCTGTTCTCCATGCTTTCCCCAAAAACTATGATCTATACTTGCCGAGGTTTGACGGTGAAAGTAAGAATGTCAACGCTGAGCAACATGTGCAGAATTTTGAGAATTTTCTAGATCTTTTTGAAGTTGATGAAGAAGATGTTAGTATAAGGCTTTTTGCTCTTTCTTTGCAAGCCAAAGTCAAGAGTTGGTTCAAAACCCTGCTAGATGCAAGCATCTCAGATTTCCGACAGTTCATCAAAGTTTTTCGCGACAGGTGGATGATCGGGCAAAACCTTTTTTTGATTGTAGAAGAGTATAACCAGCTGAAAAGATTGCCATGGGAGACAGTACAACAGTTTTCGGCTAGATTTAACCAAGTTTATTATTCGATGCCAGTTGATATAAGACCTTCTCCTAGATCTGCTCTCTTGCACTATCCGGGTGCCTTTGATCCGGAGATGGAGTTTCAGCTGAGAGAAAGGGATATTGCAACACTTCATGAGATGCAAAACAGTGCAGTAAATGTAGAGGCGCATCTGATGATCTGACAGGCAAGGTTGAAAGAAGAAGAGATGAAAAACATAGATCTGGAAAAATCAACATCTCTAGAGGTGAAGCTTGACATTTTGGTAAGTGCAGTAGGAAAGATGATGGACAAGATCAGCGCAAGGAATGATTATGATGTTCAATCCCATGGCTTGTCGAATGAAGAAGAACAAGTTGCTGATCCAAAACATTTTGTTTCTTATCCTAGTTATCATAGATCTGATAATGATTTTTTTGTAGATCACATTGGCGAAGAAAGAACTGTTGATATGACATGTATGCTTGATGATGTCTTTTATACTGATGATTTGCCTCAGTTTGATCAGTATGATGATGATTATGTTCTCCAAACAAAAGCTAATCTTGCAGACAAATCGGCAGTTAGTTTGTGGGAGGAGGGAGTTCATTTTCAGCAGCTCGAAAACAATGTTCAGCCATCACATATCAGCTATGACATTGATGAGGAAAGTGCAGCAAATTTTGAAGTAAGTGAAGGATCTTTGCCTTTTTGTTTTGATTCGTTTCAGTTCATCAGAGAGAACTACCATGCAATCAGAAATCAAATGTCAACAAGTCTTGATTTGAATCATCTTGAGAGCAATGAAAATTTTGTTCAAGACTTCTCATATTTAGATTTGCAACCCCCAAAAGCCATTGATGGTCAAGTTGCAGCTGAATACTTGGAAGTGGACACACATGATTTAATGATTCAAGGTGACTCCGTACCATTCTGTTTTGAATCATTTAAGTTTTTGAAGGGTAGATTGCATAGTAAATCTTCAAATGAACAACCTATAACAAATCAGCAATCTCTCAGTGTTAATGTTGAGGATGAGACAGATAACAAAATTCTTGAGCAGCCTATAGCATCAGATTTGCAGCCACCAAATGAAATTGAAGGGAAAATTACAGATGAAGCTGTGGAAGATGAAATACATGATTTGATGATGCAAGAAGATTCTATACCTTTTTGTTTCGAAGCATTTCAGTTTATAAGGCAGAATCTTCGTAAAATCTCTCAAGAAAAAGATGAACAGCTAGAAGGATGTCATACATTTTCAATGGATACATTACAACAGTCTTTTCAAGTTTTTCATGATCCAATAGCTGATGTTTTGGATGAGGTTTGCAGTCAAAGTCTTTCTCCATTGACTACATGTGAGCTTGAAACAAGTGCTGATATGAATTTGATCCGGCAGCCGGTTTCTTTGGCATTTTCAGCAGAGGTCTCGTCACAAGGCTCAGATCAAAGTTTGCATTCATGGTATGAGGAAACGAGAAGTAATCCATTCGATGAGCTAAGTTCCAATGTGATTGAATTTCAAGATCCTTATGCAGTGTTTTTGGAGGTGGATAGAGAATTCATATCATTTAACGGATCTGTTTCTAAGTTGTCATGGAATTTGCCTTTCAGTAGTTCTCTCTTGTTGATCATAAGTGAGCACTTGCGGAGAATTCGAACAGCAGATTGAATACTTACTTGGTTGCACTAGTTGTTTCATTTCACTTGATCAGTGATGATTGAAACTGTTAGAGTAGGTTTTGATGAATAAGCTCTACTTTGAGCATCATTTTCAGTTGGTCGATTGTGTTTAAGTATCGAGTCAGTTTTTAGTTGAGTCATGAGTCCTTTGTGAGTCAATTTTCAGTCTTGTTGTTAAGTTAGTTTGTGTCAGTTTTCAGTCATGCATTTTATTTTGAGTTTTTTGACTCCATTGCCCAATGGATGAAAGCACTGGTCTTCTCTCCCAAAGATCTACTGTTCTTGGCACCTCCAAGGAGCTACCATCCCCATTGGAGTCAATGTTAGTTTCAGTCTTTCCAGTCTTCCTCCAGTGATCAAATATGCTCTTACCAAGTGGTCTCAAAGTGTCAAGGTCAAATTTTGTCATTTCAGTGAGTCTTCAAGCAAAATTTGGTCACTAGGAATTAGGTCTAGGGTTTGCTTTCACTCCTTCTAAAGTTGTCCAAATGTCAGTCCATGTCATCATTCAGCTGAGTCTATCATCATTCATATGGTTTTCCTCATCATGTCAGGTTCCATTGGGTCATTTTACACCTTGTTCATGCTTCAGTTGCGCCTAGGCAAGGTTCATTTCCCTCTCCTAGGGTTTTGGAGGTAAACTCTATTGGATGGTCAAATAATTAGAAAAACTTGTATCCTGATGTTCATACACCTTCCCCTATCCTTAAATTACCTTATTAAATGCTTCCCATCCCTTAGATCCGCCAAATTCCTCATTTTCGCACAAACCCTAGTTTCTTGCTACAACCTGGCAATTTTCTAGGTTGGGTCTGTGTTTTTCCCTTTTGGACCCCTTCCCCTCACTCGATCTCCATGATTCCACTTTCCCCTACTCCCTAACATCCCTCCCTACTTCCAAAAATTTCCTCAAGAATTTAGAAGCCCCCTATCCCCTTCATTTCGCTTCATTTCGACAAAATTCCTTGTTTCACACATCGGGATAAGTTTCACTCAAAAGATGTTTCAGAGAAATCAAAGATGAATTTTGGAAAACTGAGAGAGGTTTTTGTCCAAAACATGCCAAGGAATAAAAACCTCCTTCACTTTTTGCACAGGTGTCATGGTTTTAGAGAAATTTTAAAAATACAATTGCCAGATCCAAGGAGGTTGGCCAAGGCACTAAAACGACGGAAAAGGCCCGATCCACTCCAAATTTTGGCCAAAGCCTCTTTGACTGAGCATGGTACTTTATTGGGGACTCCCAGCCCAAATTTCAAGAAATTTGGAGAAAATTTTGTCAATTGTGAATTTTTTGTGCCAAACACAGGTTTTTGCCCTCAATGCGATGCGCGCCGCGCACGACCCTTAAGATGGGCAACTCCATTTCAGGAAAACTCAGTATTTTTGGATTTTTCATGCACAAATACACCTTCTTAGCAATTACCAAGAGATTTCATCAAGTTTTGAGCCTCCAGAAGGTCAAAAAACATGCAAAAAATGACTTTCTGCCACTTTTTTGACACACAGGAAGCAGTCTTGGGAGATTGCAATTTTGGAGGGGCAAATGGACACCAAATTCATAAATTCCACTTGTGTTGGAAAGTAGACATCCAGAAATTTCCAACAAGCCCACTTTTGCCTCATTTGGACACCTGGAAGTGCCTCAAAAGTTGCTCCAAAGGCGCGCTACGCGTTCAGAATCAGGGCACTACGCGTTGGGCAATTTTCACAGAAATGCACCTACAGCTCAGCAAAACGCAGTTTTGACTAGGTTTGACTTTTTGGAGTGGATTTTCATCCTCCTTGATGTAAATGATGTAATTTTATGATACTTTGACACTTATTTATCTCTTCTAGAAGATTCATTCATGAAATAGGCAAAAATTTAATGAATGAATTGGTTTCCTAGCTTATAGAGGCAAGTTGTTTTGACTGCCTAGATTTTAGTGCTCAGTTTGGAATTGGTTGAAACATCTCCTAGGATAGTGAGCTCGACCCCTAGAGGCAAGGAAAGATGTTATATTTCCTATATTATGTACTTTCTTGGTCATTTTCATGGTTGGACTCTTGAGGGAGAAAGCTTCTATTGTATTACTCATTGTATCTCTGCAATTTTTGGCAAAGGAAGACTAGGGTTTTGCAGTCCTTTTTTGGATTCTTGTGGTTACATGTATTGATGGTGTGTTTCTCTTTTTACTTGTAAGTTTTTTATGTGAATCATCTTCTTACTTTTTCTTCTGCAAATTAGGCAAATGAAGTGTTAAGGTAGAATTCATGGTTGCTATGCTCTGCCTTTAAGTTTGCTTAATATCAATGTTTTCAGCTGTTTAAGGAGAATTCAAGGTGATTGCTTGCTCTCCTTAGCTCCTCACCAGTCATTCTCATCCATCCAAATCTTTCAAAGGCATCAATACAGTCTCCTACCTTGCCCCAAAGAACCCCCTGCGAAAACTGTGTCCAATCCCCGCACCCAAAATTGCCTTTCCCCAATTTTCCACCAAAACCCTAAAAATCCCAAATCAAACCTTTTTATCAGTTTACTAGCCTAAAATCAGTGTTCTTTATTAGTTATCTCTGCCTGTTGAAGATCTTTGCCGAGATAGACCGGAGAGAGCCCTCTCCTGCCCCGTAGGGCTAGCTACGAGGCTAAGTGGTTTGATGTTGCCTTGTAGTTTACCTTTTTCAGCCTGAGGTGAAATTTCTAGCACTAACATAATCTATACGCATTCTCCAAGTCTAATCCTTCTTTTGCACAATAATGATGGGTGAGCCATGTGGTGATGTACTCAATCGAATTACACCTTGTTCCAGTAGCTTGTTCAATGGTTTCTTCACCTCACTTTATGCTATAATAGACTACATCTACAGCCCAACTTCTAGCAACGGGGAGTCCAACAATAGCTATATCTCATGCTCCACTTCCCTCTTAGGTGGTAGCCCTTTAGGCTCCTAGAGCACATCCCTGTATACCTATAGAAACTCTTCTAGTTGTTTTTTTTGTTTCTTAGTACACACCTTTAGGGATTCCTTGCCTCTTAATGACTCTTCTACAAAGTAATTTTCTTATAAAAAATAATAAAACATACTTCTTGCTGGAATTGATCAATTTCTTGTCTTGGTTGGCACTTACTAGCTAAATGTTTTACTTGCCTTTGTACACGTTGATGTGAAGGATTTTCCATCCTTAGCAATCCAATATTGGTTGTATCTCCACATGAATATTGCATCTCACACATACATGTAGGGACTCCCAAGCATGACTCCATATAAACCAACAAGAAACTAGAGTCTAGTTCTACCCCATCAATAAAATCGACACTAATAGAAAATCTAATTTTGCACTATTTTGTTATCTTCAACTTTGTATCCTTATTTACCCACCCCAATGGATATGGGCTTAGATGATAAGGAAATCCCAACCCCAACTTCTTGACCAGATTTGCTGCAATGATATTTTCCTTTAATCCTAAGTAAAATAGAGCATCAATATTGGTCTTCTTCACATGTATCTTTATATGGAAGAGTTTGGTAATTTGTTTCTCTTTATGTTTTTGAAGGCTACTTGGATTCACCTCCTTCTGCACTGATGTACATACGATTTTCTCATCCACATACGAGCTACCTTCAACTTGGTTGCTTGAATCAATGGCCATGAGATTCTTCTTCTTAATGTCTTTCTTTTTGTTCTTCAGGTTAAGCTCTAGATGCAACTTCTAGTATTTTTCCTCTATATGGTCATCAATGTTGCAGTGATTGTAGTGGTTTCTAGAATATTTTAACTGATGTGTCATGGTTGTTTTCTTCTTGATTTTCTCCCTTTATGCTTCTTATGCCCCTCCTTAGAAGCATTATGTTTCTCCTTCTGCTTCAATCCACTTGATTTCCCTTTGTTCAGGCCTATGTTTTCCAATTATTGTGCATGTACACAAGCCTCATCCACTGATCTCGGCTTGAACAACATCACTTGCTCCCATAGATGGTGGTGTAGAACCCCCAAATATTTTAGGAGTACATTTGGGTTCTTTGGGGAGATACCCAAAATTATGGCTATCATTCTAAACTTTGTGGTGTACTTTTGCACGCTTTGCCCCTGTTTTTTTTTCTAAAGTAGTGTCATTGAATCTACTGGTCCTTTTCATACCCAATAGGGTAAAATTGTGAATTCATGAGGGTTTTGAATTGCTCCCACTTAGTCACTGGAGGTTCTCCCTCCAACCTCAAGGTATCTATGTGGATTTCCCACCAAGTCAAAGCATTTCCCTTTAATTCTAGCCAAGCAAATGAAATCTTCTATTCTTCCACAATTTGATGGACACTTAAATACAGTTCCAGTTGTTTCAACTAATGATTTAGCTTTAGAGAATTGATATCGTCACGGTACAACTTGATATAAACCTTCACTTTCATTTTTAAGAGGGACTGTGAAAGATTCATGGCACTTGAATTGGGTTGATATTTTTTGGGTCCTTTCTTCATTTGGTTCTGTATTTCTTCCCAATCTCCTGATCCCCCTTTTGATTTGTATTCTGCATTAGAACCTCCATCTTTTTTTAATATCCCAAGCTTATTACTCAAGATCATCATGAGGATATTTACATTGCAATTTATATCTGTGACTTGTTGTTCCAACTGTGAAAACCTCTCCTCTACATGATCATGAGTGTTATTCATAGATTCGTCGACCATGATTAAGGTTTTACGACTTTTGGCCCAATTGGTCTAGATCCCCTAACAATATCCATAATACACCCAATGAAACATGCTCTAATACCAATATGATCCATAAAATTCCACCAGTATTCCACTGGACAATTCATCACAACAAATATGATAAAATTATATTTAAAATTTTGAAATCTACACTATTAAAATTTTATCTCTTTAGATTTATATATTTGTAGATTACTATTAATAGCATATGCATGCAAATTAAAATTATGCAAAAAATAGAGAAGAATGAAATAAAAGTTGACATGCACATTTGACACAAGATATGACCTAGGAAACCCTTTTGGGAGAAAAAACTAGCTAGAAGGTGAGGTCACTCTACTCTCTTTCTTTGAATAGAAAATGTCTGCGATTGCAAAGAAGTATGGCTTCTGGCATGTGGCTACTATAGTGCACAAATCCCCTCTATTTTCTCTATCTCCTATATCTCTTAGCCATTTTTTCCCAGCTATGGAATGAATGCAATTGAAAGAATCGAGCCCCTTTTCCTCCTAGTGGCTTGGTTATAAGACAACCCAATAGCCTATCAGTGGTTAGGTTTGACTACCTTAACTCTTAACTAGAGCTACAATATAGACTCTTCTAGACTGTTCTTCATCATAATCATTTGGATAGAACCATTTTCATGAATAATGGAGGTTGATGTGGCATCCTCTCGAATTATGGTAGTGAAAATAGGAAGGTCAACTTCTGAGTGGCATAACTTTTGCATACGGCTCTGATTAACATGATTCTTATGTCATTGGAAATTTCTTTGTGTGTAGAATAGAAAAAAAGGGTGTGATACTAAAGTGGCAAATTTTTACCCCAAAAAAACATCATTTGATGCCTCAAAATGCTCCCGAAAGGTTTTAGACCCTAATTTTCCAAACTAGGTCATGCCGATAAAAAGAGTCTTGTGAGGTGATTCATCCACTTTCTCCCCTCTAAAAGCATCGAGATGGATAAAAAACAATATAATGATCAAATATGGACCACTTTCCTTTCTTTTTGTACCATTTTTAGTTTTCATGTATCAATTTATAGGGGTTAGAGTTAGGTAGTTAAGTTATTAGTTGTCATAGGTCATTTCCTAAGCCTATGGGATAGACTCTCTGGTAATAGAGATGAAATCTAGATAAATAGAATTGGAAAACATACTAAGGAACAATCCTAGTTCATTTTTTTGGCTCTTTGATTTGTTGTTTATTTATTTCTCTTGCTTTTTATTATAATTTCTAGGTAGTCATTAGGACTTCTATTAGGGTTAGGTAAAAAAAAAATTACTTAACAATATAAGAAAAAACTAATCAACTCTCTTCACAAATGGTAATAGAGTGTTGAATCTCTATCCAACACTCTATGGGAAGATCCCTTGACTGTTGCAACACTCTTCATAATGATAGGCAGATTTTTGAATCCCTGTAGTTGGGTTTTCAAGGTTATTTCTTTGTTTTCCTCGAACTTTCTTATAAACTCCTAATCCTAGAGCTTAGATGAAGGATATATTTGACTCATCAACGTCTGTACTTAGTCTTTATATCTCAAATTCACTTAGGTTAAGTATACTCGGGGTTGTCTTTAAGGGTCTTAAACTTTCTTGGGTTTGGATCCTTGCAGTGACATTAGAACTGGGTGGATCCCTCCTAGCATTGTCTTTTGTATTTGTTTCTACTTGCTAGAGCCTAATGTGTCAAGTCTTCTTCTTCTTAGAATACTCTATTTGTTGCATCCTTTCTAGTAGGTATGGATTCCAAGTTTTTGGTTCTTTATTTCATTTTCTTTTGGACTATTTTCTTGTTTGAGTGTTCTATTTTAGATCTAATTGTGAATGCTCAAAGTGAGAAATAAGAGTATGGTAAGAAACAATAGTTTGTATTTTAATTCAAAATATCTGTTTCCTTACTTTAGATTAGTTTTCATCAAATTGAAATATTTCATTTTCATATCGTGCATGCCATTCCTTAAAGATACATCAAGATACACATCATCTAGTTTCATGCCATTACCCTTGATTTAATAAAAAATCACTAAAAGCGACATAAGTAAAATTAACTAGACATTTTATTTTCATTGGTAGTGTTGTATCACCTTTCACATAGTCCGAGCTGCTCAAAACAATGGCAATGTAATATAAAACCTACTTTAGGCCCAAGTTGGCCCTTAAACTAGAGGGGTATCCTTCAAATGTTACAAGGCTTACTTCTTGTTCACTGTCACTGAATAGTAGCCTTAAGGTTTGAGCATAGTGGGCATATTTAATGGATGGAAAAATGGTGGAATAGGCTAAGAATCAGGATGGTAGAGAGATAGGATAAAATAGTGCAAATCGTAGATAGCCAATAGAGTATTCATTGGACATGGAATACTCAAAGATATAGGGAAAAGTTGATAGGGGAAAGGTGGAAGAAATTAAGAAGAAAATAACAAACTCATATATTCACCAAATTTCTTTATTATTTACTATAGAAAATGCACCAAAATAGCATTTTAATGGTTAAATAGCATAACACAATTTCGTCATATGAAATTACGACAACAAATTATTGGGTATGTGCTATATTATTTCCATGAATAGTAGAAAATGTCATTACATTGTGCCACCAAGGATGGACCCAAAGATGGTGAGCCCAGCCACCCATGGTTTTCCACATAGTTTTTTGTGCATGGTTTTGGGCATGAAGATTTTCCTCGTGATATTTTTTAGATTCGGTCAAGGGAACTACAATTATGTTTTAATCTAGGGTTAATGGATAGGGGTTTATGAATGCTTCAGCATGTATATAATGTATTGTAACATTGAAAGGAATAAAAGTGAAAAATCAATCTGGTTTTCCTAGTTTTGGGTTCGAGGAGAAAATCTCTATGTATATTTGTTATGTTCTCGGCATTGTATATTTTTTCTATTTTTAAGAATTCATTTGAAGGTAATTTATGTATAGGGTTAAAACCTAAAAAATTAATAGATGCAAATGGATAATACTAATATATTTCTCTTACTAAAATCTTATTTTTAGAAATAAAATTTCTAGGGGAAATGAGGGAAGGTGATTTTTAAATTAGCCTCTCTTGTGTTCCTCTCAGTGCAAAAAAACCTCCTTCCCTTCTGACATCTACATCTGACTTTTTATTTCTTTTACAAAGTTAGGCCTCTACCTAAAATCATGAAACAACTTTCTAAGAATATAAATGAACATGATACCTACTGTGATGTGTTGCATCAACTCCCCAACAAACCAGGAAACGTCTACCACCTATTTAACTAGTTGTCCTTTCATTATATTATTGAGGAGTATATATTTCATTAAACCTTTGAGAAATAACATGGGTTAATATACGACAATATTAAGGTAAACTATCTTTGTGGCCCACCACTTTGAATAATGTAGGAGTAACACTTTGAATGACATATTCACCAGTAATTTTTATACATTCTTGGTGTGAAAGAATTGAACTCTATGCCAATAAAGTCACTTTTATAATAACCCTTCTTGCTTTAAATTGTTTGAGACAATGTCAAAGAAGGCATTTTTTGGCACAATATTATCGAAGTGCAAGATGGATGTAGATGATGCAACAACCCTCATGGCTACATGGGGATACATCAGTTGGAACCAAGCAACTAACATTACACCGTAAGAACCACCAAATACTATAGTTGGAAAGTATTGGGAAAATAGATTCTTCCTTTAATTCTACTATGAGAGTAACATAATTTTCCAAGGCCTACTGGGAATTAAGATGTCCCAATGCTTCTGTTCTTTTATAAGAATTGGTCTTGTTTCCAAATGGCATCGATTTCCCATAGAAGTGGTGCTCAGTGAAGATGAGAAAAGCTTGAAACCTGGGTGCAATCTCGAACATGAAGCCAATGTTATCGGAAAACCATTTGATATCTCCCTCATTACTAGTATAAACAAATATAAGTTCCCTTTTCTCGATCCCTCCCTAGTGTCAGTGAGTGATGAGATAATTTTGTTGAAAGACTCTATAGTTTCTAGGTGTATATCTGAAATGATCCAAAATCTGACCAAAATAACGTGTCTCATACTCAAGCAGGGTTTACTTCTCTTTTTCTTTCACTTCCAACAAATGAAAAGATTGTGACCTCATTTGGTCACTATAACTCCTCTCATGGATACCCAACATAGGATCAGCTCTATCTCCATGAGTGTTAACCTATAAATATAGATACGCTATGAGAGGTTAGAGAATCCATTCATGGGGAAATCCTTTGCACATTTTTGTAATCACCTTGTGATTATTTTGGTTTTAGAGCATAGTTTTCATGTCATTCCCCATAGACCATAAATTATAATATGAATCAAGACTAATCTTTGGTACTGTAAACCCTCCGAGAAATCTTACAAATATTTGCAACCACGTGAGGGATATTGTATGGAACCTACTTTGATGTAGCAAAACCAAAAACTTGAATTGGCTCTACAAAAAGTGTAGGATAAAGAATTGGAGACTCAATTGTTATAGAAAATTCCCTTGATTATAAGTAGTGCATACATTGGGTTAACTAGAAACATTTCTTACACTCATAGTTCCATTCAAATGAAACAAAATGTGCATTACTTTTAGTGCTTTTGGAAAAAAATGCACTTTTGAAGCTAATTAGTAATGATGAATGTCAGTTTCTTCAATATTACCAAAGATTGAATTTGAGTAATCATAGGCTAGAAGTTTTGTTTCTGGAAACATCAATGCTATGTATGCATATTTCTGCAGTATAGTGTCCAATAATGAACCTTGAAAACTAAAACCCTGAAGTCTTTCAAAACCACTAGAAGGATTAAAAGATCATTTGAGCAAATAAGGACAAGTAAAAAAAAAAATTACTGAGTGATTTTGTGCTACAACAGGTAGCACAGTCACATTAACTTAGGATTTTAGGGCTATGGAATAGGTTGGAGAGGAAAATCTCCAAGGACACAAAACCAAACTCTAGAATCTTAATTTAGGGACTAGAAATCCATCTATAATTAATCATTTCCTATGAATCCCCTCTAACATAAGGGTTAAGCACTAGGTCACATTGGAATACATGGAGTGATATATCTACATCATGGGGTTTTGGCTATGTGGTCTACCCACATAGGGGGTCTCCTTCAAGAGGTTTCAAGCTTATATACCTTACCCTTGTGTCTAGATCCATCCAATGACTATTCCACCAAGTTAGTTGATTCCAGGTGGTAACCTTAGTGGCCTACTTTTTAGAGATATTACATAGGTGAATATAGGTGGGGTGTGTTTGTATTACCTAGGATAGAGATTGTTCATAACTGGCTCGATCCCCTGGGGTTCCCTATTATTAACAAAGGATATTTGTGTTGAATCATGATTCATTAAGTTGGATTCTAATGTAACTATTCCCCAAATCTTTGTGGTTGATTTAAGCCCTCATAAACCAAGATCCAACCAAAGGAAGACCCCTTGAGCCACTTGGTTTGCTTGCTTGTATCTCTTATATTTTCTAGTTGTGTGTTATTTGTTCTTAGTCTATTTGGGCTTAGGTGTTTCTCTTTATTGTAGTGTAAAATTAATATTTTCATCATGTATGATTTTAATATACGTCATTCTTGTAGAAAACAAAACCTTCCTCCAAAACTGAGGGTTCTACCTCCTCATAGATGTTGGATTGGCCTCATAACAAACTTTGACTTAGACTTACTTATCTTAGGGGATTTTTTCATTGGTTTTAGAGAGACTGAGTATATATTATAAGAAGTGGTTGATGAGCCACCTCACTCTCATCCTTCCTGACTGATACCCCTAACCCCATCTCTTCTAGTGAGGGTGTGCATTTGACTCGTATTTTTGGTCCAACAGTCTTTTACAAAGATTTTATTGCACCTAGTGTACACCAAATTGGATAGCCTAGTGTGTCAACCCCTAGTCTCACTATAGGTTCCCTGTAGGCCACCTCTATACCATTTTCTAATACCACAAGTCCCATCTCCACCATACCTACATCATGCATTTTATCATTTTGGAAAACTAACCCAAGATTGACAGTTCCACCTATTGGTACATCTAATATAAGTTCCTACACAACAATGACAATGATCCCTTCATCCACATCTATTGGAGGCTTTAGTTCCACTATGAATAATATACCCACTTTCACTATCACAGGCTTAACCATATTTCTATGTCTAGTTTTAGGGGTTCATCCCTTGGTCCTGCTATTTCTTTAAGAAGGTTGTTTACACCCAATACTAGGTTGCCTTTTGGTGGGAACACTAATGCTACATCCATGTCATTCCCTAACACAACTAGTGCACACATGTTTCTAGTAGATTTACTAATATGTGGGAAATCAACCTTTAGTGGGCTACTTTTTCTAGGGAACACTCAAGTTCCATGGAATGTCCAAGGCGCTTAGAGAAACATTCTTGGTAATGTGTTAGCACCAACTTCTTTTGTCATCCTTTCTATCTAAGAGGTTTTCTCTTGGAATACCCTTTGGTATTAGAAGTCAACAACCTTTAGAGAGTGTCTTTACAACTAGGGATCCATCCCTTGTAGGTAACAACCCTTATGCTATTGCCATGGGCCTTGGAGCTAATCCCTTTAGGAACAAAGAATAATAGAAAATCAATGTAGCATAAATATATGATTACCCCAATATAAAATATTAAAAGTATCTTTATGTTATAGTTAGCTCAAAGAAGAAAAATAACATTTGTAAAAAAATAATACTAATAAAATTCTATCATGATTTATGTAATTTTAACTTTGAAGTGGATAAGTAGGTGAATACAATGTTTCACCTATCTGAATGGTGTCTAAGTGAAAAGGAAAGGTTAATACTCACCACCATCACATGCCTATACCATCTAGTGTTAAAGTATTAGGTTAGATGTGTTGGAAACCAAGATAATACTGAGAGGAGAGGTGAATTAGTATTATATGATTTTTAACAATTATTTAGCCAAACAAACACATTCAATCAGAAAACTAATGCACTAATCAAATGGAGCTTGAACACAAGATATTTACGTGGAAATTCATGCGAGAGAAAACCATGAAACTTCTTTTGATTATAGTGTAAATGAAAGCACCAACTTCAATTCACATTATATTTTCTAGGCACCAGCCTATAGAAGGAATTGTCCCCCTTTTTCTTTGCAAGTACCCACTTTTTGGAAGCACTAACTCCCACTATTTGCAAGCACCAACCTATTGGAGGCACCAACCCCCTTTTTCTTTACAAGTACCCACTTTCTAGAAGCACCAACTCACACTGATATTCATAAGAACCAACCTGAAGGAGACTCGAATCCCCTGATGTGAAAGGACCTACTTGCTACGTCTGTTAGATCGCTTTTTCATTCATTTTCATGGCATTGACCCATGTTATTTCAGTGAAACATGGTCACATAGCCTCCTCCTATTCTACACAAAACAATTCTATATGTAACAGTATAATTCTCTCTCATTGTTGTTTTCTAACTACAACTCTTCTCATGTTCACAACTCTTCTATGACTTGACCTACATGGGAACATTATTATTCACATCATGTTTATAACCTTAGATCTGACCAATTTGTCCCATTTTGTCTTCTTTTTTTTTTGCTTTTAACAGAACTTAGCGTCGTTTTAACTAAACATAGCATTTGGGAATCACTGAATTTCTCAACCCTTGGCACTAGTTGAACCTCTATATCATCTGGTTCCATGACCTTTGTCTTATCACTTGTCAGCTTATCATTTTTGTTAGGAATTGGGTGTCCCTTTTATTTTTCAAGGCTACTATGTCCTAATGGTCGATGGCCATATGGGTCTAGTTTCCTGGTGCTTAAACCTTAGTGCCCTATTACCATGGCTATGACCATAGGTGTAACCCCTATCTAGTTATCAAATAGTCTATTATATATTATATGATATGATGATGGCTCAATAGGGGAAATGGGACCCACACCTTCAGTGAAACAAAAAACATGGAAAATGATTGTCAAAACATGGTCCTTGCATAAATCCTAAGGCCATTGAGTTTTTTGTGTCAACCATGGTGGACCAATCATGGTTTTTCACGTGGTCCTCCTTCCACCTCAGCACATCCATGATTCATACCACATCACATGCCATATCATTCACCATGTCATCACACTTTTAGATGGATCATTTTCCACCCAAAAGTGCTATTTTTTCCTACCACATGTCATCACCTCAAGTTTCCACATTACTTACATTGCCATCTAGTATCCATGTCGTTTTTATGCCACTTGTTCTACCATGTTTTTCAGATTCTCAAGTTATCTAGATATTAGAAAGTTAAAACATTTTTGAAACAAGGATGATGGCTTGATGGTTGATGGGTCGATGGGCCCAATAAGATCTTAGCCAGTGGATGCTAGCCTACTAGCCCCTTTATGAGAATGGGCAATGAATGGGGGCTTAACTTCCTTAATGATTTGTGTTCTTAGCTTCTGGACCTTTCATCCTTTTCCTCCTTACATTACTTTGGCTTTAATGACCCGATGTTCTCCCAGCCATCTCAACCAGATGCACGCACCTATTAACTAAGGGTGGTGGTCTCCATCAACTAGCGAGGTAACTTCGCTAACGTGTCTTAGGAGAGTGTCAAGGGGGGAATCCATTGTAGTTCAAAAAATGGCTAGGACCCCCTGTTGCAATTTCTGAACTACCACTATGCGTCCTGGAAGTTTACTGCTTGGGTAGTATCGTGGACCCCCTCTTGGTTGAACAATGAGCACGTTGCTACCCCCATAGTGGACATGAGCCATTGATCTCATTCCTTACTTGTTGAAATTCAAACCTAAATTTATCTTTTTTCCTATGGAGTTAGAAAAATTGGCATATACTGTTGGAAAGGTCTTAGAAATGGTTATCTAGCTAGACATGTTTCATGATCTCTTTTGAACAAAACAACAGGAGGAAAAATTATTGCAAAGATAAAAAAAACATATTGTAGCCACTACAACACCCTCCAAAATTTTGGCTTACACTCAATTTCAGAGCCTTCCTTGGTCTTGTACATTATTGTCGTAAACACTAGAGCTTATTTCATGAGCTTCTGTGTAGTGTTTTGTTCTCCTTTGCATGTTGGATTAACTATCATATTTTACCATGTTGGGATGTCACGTAATGTTTACAAGCCTTATTTGATGGTTTCAAAGGTCTATCTTTGTGTATATGAGTTTTTCTAACTATGTAAAAACTTGTTACTCCCATACACAAAGTCCTAAGCATTGTCGTACAAGTGTTGTCGCGGTCATCCCAAAGTCTATCTTAAGTGTCACACTTGTCGTATCTTGTCACAAAGTAGTCACATGGAGGGAAATGACTTTTTCATGTGTTTGAATGATCTATGTTGTCACATCATTAAAGTATGTTAAGTGTGTGATCACAATCAAGGTTCATCATAGTTCATCACCTATCCCACACAACCATTTTCAGAATAATTTCTCGTTCGAGGAACTTAGCTTCACTATACCCCTTCTGAACTGTGCACTGTGTAGTCTCATCCCTCTAAGTTTTGACCTTGCTTCTTGGCACTGTGCAATGCACAGTTCCTGTCTCCCTAAACTATTACACTGTGCTGTTCCTATTCCCAAGCCCAGGCCTTTACCTCGAGAATTTCACATTTATGTCCTCCAGTCCATCTTGAACTGTGCTTGGCATATTCAAGCCTCAATATCATCCTTTGAGTACTTAAACTATGTAGCTGCATAGAATCCCAACCTCCCTTGACTCCAAAAACTACGCAGTTGGCCCTCCCACTATCAATTCCCTCAACCTAACCCCACTGGATCCAGAAACTGTGCAATCTAGTCCTTTAAGCCTCCCTGAGATGCACACTATGGAGTTTCAGAGCTCAAGCTCTTCCCCCTGACTACTAGAACTATTCACTATGCAGTCACTAAGCCCATCTTCCCAACCTGTCACTTGTTCTGGGCTCAGTTGATGGATTAGAATGCATCATCTTAAACTAGGGGGTTTTTGGATTGATGTCGTCTTGTCATGAGTGGATTATAGAAATGAGTACCCTATCATGTCATGAAAATATGATGGAGAATGAGAAGGAGGGAAGGATTTCTAAAGTCTCTCTTCTAGCTTAACTCATAAGTTTATTAATCAAGAGAAAGCGAAGGGACACAAGTTTGTGACCACTATCCAAGACTGAATAGCATTGAAGATTTTGCATCACCAATCCATGCGAAGGCGAAGAGAAATCATCTTCAAGAAGACATCCAAAACTTAGCACCACCAGTGACTTGACATTGCCACATCATCAAGAAGTCCATGTCAATAGCATCATGTCATGTCATGAGTGGTCATATGCCACATCACTATTATGGATCATGTATATTTTATTCAAAATGTATTGTAAAGTGGAAGTCCAAAGGACACACATGGAATGTAAAGATTCATGTAATTTGAAAAGTCATAGGAAGTCAAATAGTCATGAGGGTAGTAAAAGAGTCATCCTTGGTTATATATACTCCCTCATTGTATGAGAAAAAGACTTTTCACCTTAGCTCCTCCCATAAGGCATTAGAGAGATAACCTAGTTCTTTGAGGAGAAAGGAGTGGCTCCAATGCTCCACTATTAGAGCTAGTGATCTACATTGTAAACATGTGTCTTGGAACTTTTACTTAATAACAGAAGCCTTCAAGGCTAGCGCATTCTTCATCCATGGACTATGAATGTTTGTAAGACTATTCTACGGATGTTTGTATTTCATGTTTTCTTTCACATGTGCTAAGATAGTTGAACTATTTTGGTTATTTTAGTTCTCATCTTATTGAGAATTTATTTTAATGGTTGTTATTGTTGTCACATCCTTGTGGACTATTCCATGAGATATTAGATAGATATTTCTTCATTTATAAGTTGTAACAACCATCGCATTCGTTGTAGACTATTCCATTGGATGTTAGACGAACCATTCTAGTTCGTGTTTGTCTCTTCTTGGGTGGTACTATTACCTCTCACTTAGAGGCTCACTTTTCTCTCCTCTTCAAAGTATAAGAACCTTGACACAATTTTAACAAAACACTCACCAGGCACACCCTATTGCTTTTCAAATACACCATCGCATCCCTCTCTCTTGTTGACAACTAGAGCCAAGGAAAACCTTTAAGAATTTTGAAACTGGGAATTTTTACTCGATGGGACTCCTACACCAAATTGTGTGAGGTATAATTAGTACTTCACATCGTGGAGATCCCCTGGATGTTGGTAGGTTTAGCACCATCAACATTTATGGGTCCAGAAGGAGGGAGGCCAGTGTTTTATGGATGATAACCCCACCAACCCCATCATCCCATCTTCTGATCAAGGCAACCAAAATTCATTGCACATCCCCTACTTTTTCTTCTAAATTTGTTGACTCTTCTGAGCCCAAGCCTTAATGTGAAATCCCATATGATCAAATTTGGGCCATCCTCCCTATAGCCTATCAATTTGGAAAGGTTGTTGGATTGATCCCAAGAGTAATCAGTCTTCTGTATTCTTCAAAGAAGAACAAGACCACCCCCATGGGGATATTAGTTTCTACTCTTAAAGAAGTGGTTCTTTCCACTCTTGAAGAATTAGCAGACTCTATGGAAAGGAAAGAAGAGCCTCCACTCTTTCACGGTGGTGACAGAGATAACATTCTACTTTCGGACACAACTTTTTGTTAGTCAAGCGGAGAAGAAAAAGAGGAATAAGAGCCATCATATTCTAAAAAAGACGAGGAGGACAGTGAAGAAGAAGACATGGCAGACCAACATCTAGATTGGATGAATCAAGGCTCACTTTCACTTCTAGGTGTTCTACACAAGATTCAAAAGCATTCAGAGAATCTCTTAACAAAATATGACCCTGATAAAAGAGTGAAGGCTAATGACCATCTGGAAAACTTTTACCTACATCTGAAAACACTTGAGGTACGTTACGATGATGTTTCATGTAGAATTTTTCTATGTACCTTAGATGGTAGAGAAGTTGTATGGTATCACAACCTTCCTCCGAACTCCATCCATAGCTGGAGGGGATTTAAGAATATCTTCCTTGAAAAAATTGTTTATGATAAGACCCCCGCCATGTTATTGAAAGAGTTGGGTAATCTTAAGATGGAGTAAAGGGAGAAAGTGAAGGAATTTAATAAAAGGTTCAACCGCATCTTGAACAAATTTTCAGAAAACATGAAACCTCATTACTCCATCACAATAGGTTACTAGAATTTTGTCTTTCCAGATAATAATTACGCAATTTGTGAAGCGAACTGCGAAACAAACACTAATGAAAAATCATGAAGAGGTTATCATTGTTGAGAAGTACTTGCATGAAATTGGATTCATTTCAGATGATGAGCCAAGAAAAGACTCCAAAGGCACAGGTAAGAGGTCTCAAGCCTCTGTGAGCAAGACCAAAGAGAAATAACCATCTTATCTTGAAAGATTGACCCATCTTGTCAAGACTCTGTCTAATGAGATGGTATAACTCAAACAGAGGTCAAGCGAGACAACCATGAGTAGTAAGCCCCCCAGATTCAACCTGTTCCAAAGGACTACAACCTTTGGTAATAGCAAAATCCAACCAACAAAGTTTGCATAGAGATCCAATGTTGTATTGAATATTGAAAAATTGGGCACATATCAATACTCTTCATATCATCAAGAACATCATTTAGATAAAACATGCCCAAAGTGGAATAAGGTCATGAGCATGCTTTCTATTAATCTTATTGATTTTCTTATGGATGAGGAGAAGACTAACCCTGCAAAATAAAAGGAAGAAGTTGTTGCAGCCGATGAAACTCCAAGTGTCGAGCATGCAGTACACATGTTCAATTGTATACTCACAGCCCAAAAGAGTGTTGGTCACTTTAATTGCTTATTAATTTAAACAACCAAGTGCTACATGAATTGTCAACCAAGGGAAGTCTGTTTGTTTCAAAGGCAATCACACACTATATATGCTCAATCCCAAAAGCAATGAAAAGTTGTAGTAGCAATTACACTAATCACACCTTGATTTAAACAAACTGAATTTCTACTCTGAATTAAAATAGGAACAATCTCTCTATTGTAGACAATTATCAAAAGAATCCTAGATTACATTAAAAAGAACAATCTAGGAAAAGAAATCAATCTGCAGAGGAAAAGACTAACTGTGCTATAACAGAGAACGGGACCCTATTCCCCAAGCAGGAATCTTCAGCCCCTGTTTCTGATTACCATGCTTCACAAACTCACTCTGTAAACCTGAGGACCAATTGAAATAATCATTGATTACCTATGAATGAATTTATGAAAACAATGCATTAATCAAATAGAAACAGAGTTTCAGCAATGAATATAGAGTTTCAATAATGCATAAGTAATTTCAGCAAATAGATTTTCACAAGGCATGAATGAAAAATAACACTTAACATGCTACAGAAATTAATGGGTGAATATTGTGAGGAAGGTGGGCCCTTTCCTTCTCACAAGATTCCCCAGAAAAAGGAACTAAGAAGAAGTGCTCAGAACAATATTTTATTCATCTGTCAATGTATCATATTACAAAAAGATTCAAGTTCCTTTACTTTCAGCTAGACCTTCCCGTCATCTCCCACTAATGTTGATGTCTCCTCTATTTAAAGAGGAGACATCTATTATACATTTGATTACATTATAAATCCTATTCTTAACCCGATATGCTAAAATAGGATAATTGGTTCTTCCATTAGCAAAATGTTGTTACAATGGTTGTGACAATGCCGACTTTGGAATGTAGTTGTTGCGGCCAGTGTAACAGCTCCTTCGATGATCTCTTCTTGTTGCTGCCGAATCTGAAATGAAAATCACGGGCTGTTTCAACAATGGGATTTGTGCACTGTTCTAACTGTTTCAGCAACGTAGATCGCAATGATAAATCTGCAATCTTCAGACTGTTTCAGCAACTATATATTTCCGATCAATGGTTAATTATGAAAGTAATGTAAAATTATATGTAAAACAAATTAAACATATAGTAACGAGAAGAAATGTTATATACCTTTGGAAAATGGATTAAAGTGATAACATAGACTTTAAATATGGATTGAAAAAGGATGGAATGATAGCAAAATATATGAGCAAAAAGGTACAATGTAGGGTCCTAACATCCCCCCCAACTGAAAGGGTTGCATGTCCTCATGCAACTTCACTCTGAATCTGAGTCCGAGTACTGGCTCTTAGAGTGAAAATTACTTAAGCAGTAACTATAGAAGGTATTGTCAGTTAGATCTCTGAACCCTTGCACATTTTGCAGCCTCTGCCATGCTGCTGCTTCTTCCTTTTTAGTCAACTTGTAATGAGCCTTATATTCTTGTGCTGGCATCCATAGAAGAGGAAAATGAAAATGATACCCTATCCAATTTTCAGCACATTGCTGAACACATCTGATATAATTGGGTACCCTTGAGATTGTTGCTTCAAAATTAGGGGGACTGAAGGGGTTATACTCCTGCCTTTCCTTAGAGGACTGTTGCCAGAATAAGTTGTTTGCTTTTAAGGCAGCAGCTTCCTTGGTCTTAACAAAGTGTTGGTAGTCTTGTAGCACTATTGCTTGTAGTTGCCTGGTGTGTTCAACCATCCCTGGTTTTTTCAAAAATTGATGATACTCTGCAACAAAAATGGCAGGATTTTGTGGCTCTGGTCAAATCCACAGGAGACGGTTGTCTTCATTATGCCTTGCTATAAGAAAGGCAGTCTGCCATGTGATCTGATTAGCAAGGAAGGAGGCAAATGTCTTGATCTGAACATCACCAACCGAAGGGTTAAGATTGAGCTTTCTATTTTCAGGGATAACTTCATTATGGAGATACAACTCATAGAGTAAATGTCGATCACTGGTGGATGCTTCTGCGAAAGTTTTCACAAACTATTCGGGTCCAAATACTTCATGAGGTCTCCCATCTTTAATTTCCTTTATTTGAAAGAATGCTAAGCATTCTGCAAGAAAAAGAGAATAATTGGAAGATGGTTTCCTGGCAGCTAATAATTTCTAAACCAAATCAAACATAAGGAGCAGTTTACTTTTTAGCTCTTTATTCTCTTTCTTTTGTGCACGAGAATGTTGGAGTACTTGCTCCAAGGCTTCCCAGTTTGAATATATATGATTTTTCCAGAGTAATTTATGCTCCTGCAAGATCTTATCTTGCAAAATAACATATTGTTTCTTCCACTTGTCCATTATTTGGTGCTTATTCCGAGATTTAGTTTGTTTTTCAGTACTGCAAGTGGTAGGATGAGGTATAGTCTGAGTAGAAACAAGATTTTCAATTTTAACTATTACAGTAGGCCGAGGTACTTGTGGTTTAGCTTCTTTTTTAGAAATTTTTGAAGGCCCTACTAGTTCTTGTGTTACAGTAGGCGTTCCTCTTTGATTGCAGAAGACATGGATGCAGGGGAGGCTCCAAGTAGTGGAATTTCAACTATTTATACCTTGCTTGATGATAAATGTTACCGCATTGGCTGCACATAAATTCCTTATACTGATCTTTCTCTGTATTTTTCTCAGCTAAGGATGCTATATGGGATAAAATGTACAAATTAAGCTCTTTGTTGTAGGCTTCCCTTGCCATTACTAATTCCTACTTATAAGCTTCGAGTTTTGATTTCAGAAACTCGTTTTCCTGTAAAAGGGAAGCCAGGGTGACTGAGCTTTGTGTAACAGTCACAGTCTCAATAGTTGGTTCCTGTGTGACAGCTACTGAATGAGTAGCTGGTTCTTGTGTAATAGCTACGTGATGTACAACATCCTGGGCATCTAGATTTTGTATATCACCAGCTGGTTCTTGTGTTACAGCCGTAGTTGGTTCTTATGTGGCAGCTATAGCTGGTTCTTATGTGGCAGCTATAGCTGGTTCTTATGTGGCAGCTACTGAATGAGTAGTTGGTTCTTGTGTAACAATTATGTGATGTGCAACATCCTAGGCATCTAGATTTTGTATATCAGTAGCTGGTTCTTGTGTTACAGCCATAGTTCGTTCTTGTGTGGCAACTATAGCTGGTTCTTGTATGGCAGCTATTGCTTGAGTAGCTAGTTCTTGTGTGACAGCTACTTGTTCTGAAAGAAATAGTGTCGTAAAATCCTGGGCATCTGGTTCTTGTGTTTCAGTGCCCAAGGGTGAGACAGGTAAAGATTCCGGGACTTGGGACTATGGTGGGGTATGGGCTTTTAGACGAATAGGTTGAGAATTTAGGATAGTGGCAATAGTTGTCGCTTCAGTTGATGCCCTCATTCGTCTTCAGGGTAAAAAGGCAGGGAGAGTAGTAATTTTCCTTTTATGAGTGGGTTTTTTCTGAGGGGGAGGGCTATTAGAAATGGTAGCTGCTTTGGTTGAGGCCCTCATTCATTTTCTTGATAGGAAAACAGTCTTAGTTTGCCTTTTTCTTTTTAGAATAGAGAGGGGAAGGTTATCTTCAGAATCATCACTAGGGATATGAACAGTAGGATTAGATGATTCTGCTAAATTGTGGGATGGAGTTGATATGGTGGGAGGGTCAATTGGATCAATTGGCTTTGCTGGTGGAATTTCTGGAGGGTCAGGGATGTTCTCTGGTTGCTGCTTGTGGGGATTTTCAAGGATTTCTTAAGGATTTTCAGCCACTTGCTGAGAGATTTCAGAATCTTGCTCAAGGTCTAGGGGCGGATTGTTTAGAGGAAGGTTTTGTTGAGTAAAACCCCTCTAAATTAGTAGTTGAACAAGACAGTGATGGGTGAGGGAAAGGAGTGGGAATTTTACCTGTCTGTAGTAATGTGACATATTTCTTAGACACCCAAGTAAATAATAAGGAATATTTAACAGTCAACCATGTCTCAAATGATTTAATAAGACAAAATCATGCTGATAGACTACCTGGTAGCGACCTTCACAAGTAAGGTAATGTTTGATGAATTCAGCAACCTTCGGCCACGGAGGCGGTAATGAGTGAAGTCGGACACCCCGACCTTTGGGCTCGACTTGTTCTCCTGGCAGAAGAAAATCATGTTGTGCATTCAGAATAATATGCTTGCGACTAAACCATCGAGTGCCAGTGACCGGTAGACCTGAAACCTATGTTATTTCACCCTCTGAGACTGGAATTCAAACTCCCTAGATAGTAAAATGATCTTCCTATAGATTTCGTGCAAATTCAAGGACTTGTTATGGATCAAATTCCTGAAGCCTTTGAAAATATCCTATCCAGCCTGCCTGCTGAAAAATCTGATACGCCTCTGGATATAATTCAAGCAAAGCTATCAAGTTGGGCTCATGTCGAATAGCAGGTCCTCCCATAGTTAACCAACTTTGGTAAAATGCACAGTCAAAAACCAAGTTACTGCACTTCGAACAGAGTAAATTTTGTGAATGAGAACATGGAGTAACAACGAAGAGGCGAGGTAATAAGACGGAATAATGGTAAGAAAAATGACGGTAATTGACTTGGTGTGAAATGATGGCATATAGTTTCGGTATTCCCCCCAACTACAGCTGAAATAATGACTTTAAATGTATGGGGATTGTGGTAATGATGAATGTAATCTTCTCATTTAACCATAGTTTAATTGTACTTACACATAATATTTACATACCTCATGTTTACCTTTAATTCATATTTTGAAAAGTATAGTGCTCGTTCATAATAGATCAACAATAGTCATGGAAGAAGCTTTTGAAACATGAGGGAGATTATATTAGAGGTCTATATAATCATAGGAGAAGGCAGTGAAAGGATAGAATTAGCATAAAAATAATGGAAGAAAGTGATTTTCATGACGGAAAGTGCTGTATGGTGATGTCTTTGAAAAGAAATGGTGTTTCAGCAATGGGAAAATGGGTAAAGGGTGGTGTTTCAGCAACGGGAAAGATAGGGAAAACGTTGCTGAAGAGTACTATTCTAGGAATGGGAAAAATAGGGAAAATGTTGTTGAAGAGTGTTGTTTCAGCAATGGGAAAAATAGGGAAAAATGTTGCTGAAGAGTGATGGGAAAAATGGGGAAAATAAATAAGGGGAATTAATGATGGAAATGTCACTGGAGGATGGGGAAATGAACTATGGATGGATTGAAATGAGATGAACAATGCTTCACAAGATGAAGCTTGGATCTGCTTGTAGTAGGATTGTCCTTTCCAATAAGCCTTTCCTAAATCTAGAATCTGCAAAATAATCAATTGTAACATGCCAGCCCTTGACAGGGATTATTAGTTAAGAAATCTAATCTAATGCTAAAAATACAATGCAGAAAAATTAAATGCAATGAGGGGCAGAAGGCTCCCCCAAAAAGAGATAATGTGAATCTGCCATGCAAGTGGCCTTAAAATCCTCTTTGGAAATGGGTCGCTGGTATAGATGGAGCCGATGACCATTTACTAATAATGGTGTTCTAGAGTCATCAATTGTTAGGAGCCTTACTATTCCATTGGGAAAAACAGTATCTATTTTGTAAGGTCCCAGCCATCTTGTACATAGTTTCCCTTGAAAATTTTCAAATCGAGAATCATACAATAAAGCCCAATTACCTTTTTGGAACTACTTATGCTTGATGATTTTATCATGCCATTTTGTTCTTTGTTGTTGGATCATAGTTTTTTGATGAATGGCATCTAACCTCTTTTCATCCAATTCCTGAAGCTATTGCAACCTGGTTGTCTGTGCATCAGTCAAATCAAGGTTAATAGCTAAAGCAGTTCTTAAGGTTTTAATTTCAAATTCCACAGGAAAAACAACACTTTTACCATAAACCAATTCATAGGGAGAAAATCCTGTAGTATTTCTCTAGGTAGTTTTGTAAGCCCATAGTGCTTCAGGGAGCCTTTGAGACCAATCCTTCCTATTTTCCTTCACTGTTTTTGTTAGAATGGCTTCTATAACTTTGTTTGTACTCTCCACCTATCCATTGGCTTGGGGGTGGTATGGTGTAGTCATTCTATGATGAATATGATATTTTTGAAGGGTGGTTTTAAAACCATGAGAATTGAAAGGAGGTCCTCCATCTGTAACTAGCTCTCTAGGCACTCCAAATCTAACGAAGATTTCTTCAAATAGGAAAGCTAAAATAGCTTCTTCATTAGCTCTAAGGAGTGCTTTAGCCTCCACCCATTTAGTCATATAATCTGTGAAAACCAATATGTAAACTCTCTGATTGGATGGAGGATTAATGGGCCCTACAAAGTCTAAGACCCATCTTTCAAATGGTTCAAGTATTACTTGGGGATTCAATGGAATTTCATCTCTATGATTAGGTTGACCCATTCTCTAACAACTATCACAAGCCCGAACATATTTCTTTGCATCCTTGAAGAGTGACGGCCAATAATAACCCATCCTGAGAATTTTATGTGCCATTCTCTTATCAGCAAAATGCCCTCCACAAGGGCCATCATGACAAGCTTTCAGTATATCATAAACCTCATCTTATCTAATGCATCTTCGGATTTCATGATCAAGTCCTATGTAGAAAAGAAACCCACTTATCCAGCAATACTGAGCACTTTGTTGAATGATCTTTCTTTTCTCTCGATCTGATAGGTGTGATGGTAACTTCCCTGCAACTAGATAATTGGCAATGTCTACATACCAAGGTGAGTGAGCAGATACTGCAAATAAATATTCATGAGGAAGGGAATCATCTACTGGAGTATTATCATCAACTTTTAACCGAGAAAGGAAATCAGCAACTACATTTTCTTTACCTAGTTGCTCTACAATTGTAATATCAAACTCTTGTAATAAAAATAACCACCTGGTAACTCGAACATTTCTAACAGATTTGTTCATTAAATACTTAATAACCAAGTGGTCAGTATGGACAAAAGTAGAGTAACCAGTAATGTAATGTCGAAATTTGTTAATGGCATAAATGACTGCTAAAAATTCCTTTTCAGTGACCATGTAATTAAGCTCAGCAGGAGTCATAATCTTACTAATGAAGTAGATAGCATAAGGAATATGGTTTACCTCTTGTCCCAAGACAGCTCCAATTGCAGTATCCAAAGAATCAAAGGATATATGGAAGGGAAGTGCCCAATCAGGTCCCCTTAAAATAGGAGATGTAGATAACTGATGCTTGAGTTCAACAAATGCTTCCTGGCAAAGATTAGTCCACTTGAATTCAGCATTTTTCATAATTAACACAAACAAAGGAGAAGTTATTTTGGAAAAAAAATTGATAAATATTCTATAGTATCCTGCATGTCCTAAAAAACTTCTCACATCAGTTTGTGTTCTAGGAATAGGAAGGTTCTGAATTACCTGTATTTTGGATGGATCTACCTAAATTCCTTGAGATGAAATAAAGCGTCCAAGTACAATTCCTTCATTCATCATCATATGACATTTTTCAGTACTTAAGGAAAGGTGAGCTTGTACACAACGTTTAAGTACTTTCTCAAGATTTTGTAATGCATCCTCAAAAGACACACCATAAGGGATGAATTCATACATAAATATCTCCATAGAGTCATTAAGCATATCAGAAAATATTCCTATAACTGCTCTTTGAAAGGTTGCTGGTGCATTACATAGTCCAAATGGGAGAACTCTATAGGAAAAAGTTCCCCAAGGACTAGTAAAAGTGGTCTTATCTTGGTCTTGGGATGCAATTTTGATTTGATTATACCCACTAAACCCATCTAAAAAAGAGAAGAATTTCTTCCCTGACAAACTATCTAACACTTGATCAATGAATGGCAAGGGAAAGTGATCCTTTTGAGTGGCTTTATTTAAGGCTCTATAATCTACACACACTCTCCATTTCCCATTTTTCTTAGGGACTATTACCAACGGAGAAACCCATTCACTGTCAGATATGGGATATATAAACCCTACATTAAGCAATTTTTGAAGTTCCTCTTTAACAATTTCCCTTAAATTAGGATTCATTCGTCGCTGGGGTTGACAGATTGGTCGGAAACCCTCCTTGATATAGATGCGATGAGTACATAATTCAGGAGAGATTCCCTTCATATCTGTATAGTCCCATGCGAATGCTTCCTTATTTTCAAGAAGTAACTTCATTAGCTGCTATGTTTTATTATCTTTCCAATTGGGGTTTATGTTCAATGTCTTGCCAGGTTCAATTTCTACTGTGATGCTTTTAGAAGAGATGGTAGTTGATGTTTGAGGTAGATCTTCATATTTAAGTTTTTCCTGGGTATCAGATTTCAAAATTGCAGCCAACTGATTATGTGTTTCAGAAGTCACCGAGGAGGGTTCACAAATAAAATTATTAATTACTTCATCCTCAGTGGTATCTTTAAGGCTTAGAGCTTGTCCGATAGTCAAAATAGGTTGAGTAGCATTATCATCATAATCCAACCATACAGAATTATCATTATTAATCATGGGTGTGGTATGGGGATAGAGAGTAAGCTACTTGGTTTCATATCCATTAGAAATTTCCATTGAACCAGATCTACAGCTGATAAAGGCATCGGCTATGGCCAACCAAGGCCTTCCCAGAATTAGAGGATGTCCCCCCAACTTTGTTTTAGTCTATAATACCACAAAGTCAGCTGGGTAATTCCAGGACTCAACAAAGATGATTAGGTCTTCAATGACTCCTTCCGGTTTGATTGTAGAACGGTCAGCTAACTCTAGAATGGTTGGTGTCTCTCTAATTACATTCTTTAGCTGTAATAGTTGTGAAGTTTCAAGAGTCATAATATTTATAGTAGCACCTAAATCTACCAGAACTAGCAGAATGATTGTTTTTCCAATTTGTACCATAACAGTAGGATGGTCGGGATCACCATATTTAACAGGAGGCGATTTACCGGACATTAAGGCAGATAGATCACCCATAACATGAACTGTAAGGGGATCTTTAGCTTTCCTATTGGGTTTCTTAACACAAATATCTCTCATAGTTCTGGCATAAATTGGTACATCTCTTAGTGCTTGTAAAAGTGGAATTTTGACATAAAGATTCTGTAATTCCCTAAAAGATTGAAAGCAGGTGGCTCAGGCATTTTAGTCAAAGCTAAACGCTCAAGGAATGGTGGTTCTGCTGTTTCAAGACCCTTATTAGAGGATGGTTGTACCTCCTTACGTGAATCATTTTTCTCTGTCTCTTCTTTATCAGAATTAGAAGAGGTAACATCATCAATAATGGGTTCAACTATTTTTCCATATCGTAAATGAATATCATTACACTGTGCAAGGAAAATAGGAAGTATAGGTTGGTTATGAATATCAATAACTTACACAACTTTATTATTAGGGTTAGGGTTTGGTTGTATAGGTAGCTGTTTAGTCAATTTAGTGTTCCTAAATTGATGTCATTAATTATCAACCCGGGGCTCGTAAGCTGATGAAGTGAAGGTGTACTATATGTACTTAAGCAACCTCTTAGAGCTTTTTGTCGTTTGGGGTGTTGTTTGTGGTTAATTTATCTTCCTAAGATGGAATGGAGTTTTTATAAACAGATGAGTGAGTGTGTGTGTAAGGTGACTTCTAACTACTTGCTGAAAAGGAAAAGCTTGAAAGAAATAAATAACTTGAAATGACTTGAAAGCAAAGAACCACTTTCTAATGGCACTAGACACCATTCATGCTGCTGCAAATAAAAGGTAAGAAAATCACTTTAAAAACCAATGATAATGTTTATCTCTTCCTAACTCCCTGCTTCTAACACATAGTACTGTGTAAAACACGATTAGGAAGTAGCTAAAGATGAGTTAGAAAAGTGATCAAAAATGAGAAAAATCTACTTTAAAGACTAGTTATAATGTTCAGCTCTTTCTAACTCTCTGCTTCTAACACATAGTACTGTGTAAAGCACGATTAGAAAGTAGTTAAAGATTAGTCTAAAAAGTACTCAAAGCCAGCTGTAATTTATCAGTATTCTGATCTCTAAAAGATAAACAATTTGTGATAAAGAGACCATTCATATGTTAGCAGACAACTTTGAGAAATTAAACTAAAAATCAGCTATGAAAGTAAAGGCAGCAACTTTGAATCTGTCAACTGAAAATACCATCAGTTATAAAGCAAATACATAAACACAAAAACAATCCCAGGTTAAAAACCTGCAAAAGAACAATACTGATCAGCATAAAATAAAGGCTGGAAATGAAATAACATGAAAGTGAATCAAGCTGTACATGTTTCAAAGAAAAGGAAATGCTGAATGGAAAATAAGGAAATGCTGAACATAAAATACTATACAAGGGCAGTCATGAACAGGGGCCCTCCATTCATACAACCAAAAGAAGACTCAAGGAATTGAAAACTTCAGAACAGCGTTGTCTTCTATTACTCCATATGCAGAAATTTACAGTCAAGAGTGCTAGAACAACACTATCAAAACAGAGTCTTGGAATGCACTAAAATTATAACAAGTTCATAAAACACAGCAACTAAAAAGTAACATTAAGCGTATGCAAACGCTAGTTTTTATAGGCATCTAAATGATTGCCTAATGCGTAAAGCTAGAAACTGAAAATTAACTAATCTGTCATGCATAATAAAGGTGCAGCAACACATCATGAGTTTCGTGGATGAGCTGGAGGTTCTGGTCGTTATGGGAATTGAATCCAGAGTTGGATTATGTCTTCCACAACCTGCGTAACACGGACAAGTCACCAGTTGCATTGACGTGACCCAACAGCTTACGTATCACCGTTTAAGCTGCCTTTGTTGACCGTGGCTTGACCCTCGTTGACCGGAGGTGTAGATGATGTGGCTGACCGAACTAACAGCACAGGAACCTCGAGCACCTTTATCCCTACATGCCCATGTGGCTCGTTTTGCAAAATGACACGTGGAACCTTGAGATTAACAAAAAGGCTGCGGAATCATCAGATGGCTGCGGAATCGCTGAATGGCTGCGGAATTGCCAGACAGCTGCGGAATCTCTGAAAATATGTCAAAATCTAAACAAAACAGTCACACATTAGCAAAGTTCACTTAATCATGCTTAAAGACATTAAATGTAATGATCTGGGTTGGTTTGCAAGGAAAATGAGGCAAAAGAGAGAGATGAATGAGGGAAAACTGTAGGTAATGATGGATAATCAAGTGCAAAGTAGAGGCTCTACATACCTCCACTACGAGGGCATTGCATGTCCTCATGCAATCAAAAACATTGTTCAGTCCACCCGCTGAGATGCCTCTGCTAAGACATCCAGCCTTCTCTTCTTCCTCTGTGTGGCCACATTGACTCTTGGTCTTTTCATCAAACACCTGAATTTTAGATTGATCAAAGCTCTGTTTAATTTCCTGCATCTCTTCTTGAGCTTTTTGTTTTCCTTTTGCCACAGGCCCATATGAAGCATGGTGTTATCTTGGACCATCTTGTCCACATTGCTCTGTACCTTCAGTTTTTCATTTTCTTGTTTGATGTGGCGATTTAGTACCTCCAGCTCAAATATTTCCTGCTTCAGTGATTGCACTTGCTGTTCCAAAGGTTGAACAGTACTTGGACCAGCAGCTGCTTGTTCTAACGTCTCCAGGTAATTATAAACTTTCTGCTGATCTGGATCAACCTCAGGTGACTTCTTTGGACTAGGCTCATACTGAAATTCGGATCCATGTTCATATTCAGGTTCATGCTCAAAAGGACTTTCCTCACATGGAGGACTGGTCTCAACATACTCAGCGTGTGGAGAGCTTTTCTCAAAGTCAGGTCTTGTAGCAACCTTTTCAGGTGTGCTCAAGTCAATGATGAGTGACTTTTTATTCTCGGTGGCCCCCACTTTTCTTTGTAACCTGCTGCTTCTTCTCACGGTGGTGATGTTCTGTTTTTCTTTTTGTGCCTTTTGCTTTTGTTTTTCCACCTTCTTGGAAAGGGCAGTTTCATGGAGTTGGGCCAACCTTTGTGCTAAGGGCTGAGTGTCTTCTTCACTAGAATTCTCTGGAGTAAGGTAGGTTTCTTGAGCTATGGATTTTCCTTTATCTTTCTTTTGTTTCTTCCTACCCTCTTTTCTCTTTTGAGCAACTTCTTGGGCAAGTTCTGAAAGGGTTTCTGTGATGATTCCTTGAGCTGTTTGATCAATGTCCACAGCAGGCTCAGGATCAATTTCATGTTCAGAATGATGTACATCAGTTTCTTCTTCAATCTGTTCTTGGACAGTTTCCTCTTGGACAACAGTTTCAGGGGTAGCCTCTTCTCTTTTTCTTCTACTTTTTCTAGGCACAGAGGTTTCTCCTGCTTCTTCAAAATGGTTTCTCACAAGAAATCTCTCCCAGGTATCTCTTTTTGCTTTCAACTGTTCCTCAACTAGCATCTTAACAAGACCATGATGATACAGATGTGGTTCAATGTTTCTTGGGTTCCTTTGGACAATTAAACACATTTTTCTAAGACTTGAGAGTAGAAAATATGGAAGGTTAATATCTTCTCCTAAGAAATGCATCATGACTTTGGCATGGTAAACATATAAAACTCCAAACCTTCCCTCACAAGTAAAGAATTTTTGCACTAATAAAAGTAAAGTTGTCCATTCTTCCTTGACATAAGTAACAGGAATCCCTTTTGTAAAAATGCTGGTATCCATACCTGGATTCTTTAAGATTTGCTTCCACTGTTGGTCTTGTACTGATCTGTTTTTAAACCATCTTTCTCCAGTTTGTGGGAGTGAAGTGGCCTGTGCTATACTGCTCTCAGTGACTGTAAACTTTAGGTCCCCTATCTCCACTTGATTATCTTTGTCTCTGAAGGAACGTGCAAAGGCCTTCGTAACCTCTTTGTGGTAACCTCTGAATTTCTGGATGCATTGGAGCCAGTTTGCTTTCTGCAAAGCCTCTTTAACTTGAGGATATCCCTCCAGAAATTTTGAACCCTCGGGTTCTACTCTTAAGAGTTTACCCATTGGCTCTACGGCTCTGTTCTAAGACTTTTGGAAAAAAGGTTACACGGCTTCAACAGTGGCCTTAACACAGTAAATTTACGGCTCTAATGTAACAGCCGTAACATACGTTCACTGATAATCAGAATTAGCAGAGAGGAAGAAGTAAAACAGAGTATGGCTAAGGTAGCAGCGTAGTGAGCACAGCGGAATAAGGGAACTGTGGAAATGAAACAGCGTGAATGGAATGATACGAGCGTAGGAGGGTTATGAAACGATGGGTAGAAACGGTTAGGTCCTTAGGTTTCGGTCATAGGTTTACACTTGGCTGCGGGATTATGACTTAGAGAGACGTAGTACAGTAGTCTACGTCACTTAGGTACGAAAATCTTAATGGAAGAGCAGCCGCAATTGAATTTCAAAATCGTGATGAACAAGACCGATAAGTGTGGGGGATACGTGGATTTTTGGTCGCATGATGGGAAAGACTGGTAATCATTACATTAAATGGCAGAAAACATAACCCCGGAAACTTTGCAAAATGAGATAACCGTAAGTTTAGGATTTAGATCATACCTCAGATCCGCGCTTGGATTGCCTTTGATCATTTTCCACTAACCCTTCATTGTTTTATTGTTGTTGCATGACTCTTTTCCACTTATTGTTGATGACTTCTGAACTGTAAATTTCTTTTCAAACAGACTGTGTTTTTTTTTATGTAGGTGCAGAGAGCTGCGGAATGGCTGAATGGCTGCAGAATTGCCAGACAGCTGTGGAAACTGCAGTGGTACCCTCCGACTGCACAAAATAAATTTAGTTGTCTAAAAAAAATAACTTTATTGATGGAATGAAATGTAATGAATGGATGGATGGATGGAAAGAAATGAGGTGAAGTGAGAATGATTAAATGAATGAGATGGTGAATGAAATGGATGAAATGGCGAAATGAGATGGAAGAGAGAGATATTTTTTTTTTGGAAAACATGAGGTGTCAGGTGACCCTGATTTTCACCTCAGGTTTTCTGCATGAGACTGCCAATCAGAGATTGGTTTTCAGGCTCATACATTTATTCTTTCTTTTTTCTTTTTTCTTTTTCTTTTTTTTTTTTTTTTAAACCAAAGATTAGGCTGATGGAGGAGAAGAATCCTTCTCCACCAACCTGATTGCAGAATCTTCTTTAAACAACTTGACAAACTCTTCTTTTGAGAATGGCTTTTGGTAGATTTTCAAACGATGGCCATTCACAATAAGAGGAGTATGAAATTCATCAATAGTTTTCACTCGAACTGCTCCATTGCTAAAGACTTCATCAATCTCATATGGCCCAAGCCAATGAGTTTGAAACTTTCCTTTGAAGTCTTTAAACTTTGAATCAAACAATAGAGCCCAATCTCCTTTCTGAAACTTTCTTTCTTTGATATGACGATCATGCCATTTAGATCTTTGGTGCTGAACTAGATCGGTCCTTAGAATTGCATCTTGCCTTATTTCATCTAGCTCATTTAGCTGGTCCATTCTGTGTCTTTGGGCTTCTGAGAGGCTCATTCCCAATTGGACTGCCATCTTGAAGGTCTTGATTTGGAACTCAATGGGGAGCAGGACTTCCTTCCCATAAACAAGTTCATAGGGAGAATGTCCTGTTGTGTTCTTCCATGTAGTTCTATAGGCCCATAAGGCTTCAAGGAGCCTTTCCGCCCAATCTCTTCTATGAAGATGAACAGTCTTGGTGATAATGCCTTCAAGAACTTTATTGGTAGATTCCACTTGGCCATTTGATTGTGGATGGTATGGAGTAGATGTTCTGTGCTTGATCTTGTATTCCTCCATCAGCTTCTCCATCAACTTAGATGTAAACTGGCTGCCCTGATCTGTCACAATTTCCCTTGGGACACCAAAACGAGTGAAAATATCCTCAAAACGAAATTGAACAACTAAATTTTCAGTGGCAGAAGGCAATGCTTTTGCTTCTACCCACTTAGTAACATTAATCAGTACAAACCAGTATATACTTCTTTTGCTTTGATGGAGGATTAATTGGTCCAACGAAATCTAGAGCCCATTTCTCAAAGGGTTCGATGCATACCTGAGGCTGTAGAGGCATTTCATTTGAAGGAGTTGGTTTCCCAACTCTTTGGCAGCTGTCACACCTTCTAACATACTGCTTTGCATCTTTAAAGAGAGAAGGCCAATAATATCCTAGAGAAAGGATTTTATAGGCTGTCCTCTTGTCAGCAAAGTGTCCGCCGCATGGTTCATCATGACATGCCTTAAGGATGTCAGGCATTTCATCTTCCCGAACACACCTTCTGATTATACAATCTGGCCCTGTTTTGAACAATTCATTAGAAATCCAAGAATAATGTGCACTCTCCTGAATGATTTTCCTTTTCTCATTAGGAAATAAGTGTAGAGGAAGCTTCCCTGTAACAAGATAATTAGCCATATCTGCATACCAAGGAGTCTTGGTAGTCACTGCAAACAAGTATTCATCGGGAAACTTATCTTCTACTGGAGAATCTTCATTAGTGTTTTGGATTCTAGACAAGAAATCAGCTACTGTGTTTTGTTTTCCAGGTCTATCTAACACAGTAATGTTGAATTCTTGTAAGAGTAAAAGCCATCTTGTAACTCTACCATTAGTGACAGGTTTGTTCATTAAATATCTTATGGCAGAGTGATCAGTATGGACAAAGGTTTCATAGCCGGTTATGTAGTGTCTAAACTTGTTGATCGCATGTACCACAGCTAAGAACTCTTTTTCTGTAACAGTATAATTTAACTCAGTGGGAGTCAAATTCTTACTTGTGTAATAAATGGCATAAGGGATCAAATCCTTTTGTCCCAAAACAGCTCCTAGAGGTGTATCTGAAGCATCAGTAGAAATGTGGAAAGGGAGTTTCCAATTTGGCCCCCTTAAGATGGGTGCTTCAGATATTCTAGTCTTTAAAGCTTCAAAGGCAGATTGACACTCGGGATCCCATTTGAACTCACAGTCCTTGGTAAGCAATTTGAAAAGGGGGGATGCTATCTTAGTGAAGTTTTCAATAAATCTTCTGTAATACCCAGTAAACCCAAGAAAACCTCTAACATCCTTCTGGCAATTTGGAACAGGTAACTTAGAGATGACTTCAACTTTGGATCTATCAACCTTAATCCCATCTCCTGAAATATGATGTCCTAAAACAATCCCTTCAGTAAACATCATAAAACACTTTTCATGACTTAAAGAAAGATTTGTTTCCTTACATCTTACCAGTACTTTTTCCAAATTTTCCAAAGCTTCTTCAAATGTATTACCATAAACTGTGAAATCGTCCATGTATACATCTACACAATCATGAATCAGATCTGAAAAGATTCCTAGTACATCCCTTTGAAATGTAGCGGGTGCATTGCACAATCCAAAAGGGAGTACTCGGTAGGCAAAAGTTCCCCAAGGACAAGTAAATGTGGTTTTGTCTTGATCTTCAGGTGCTACCTGAATTTGATTATACCCACTAAAACCGTCCAAGAATGAGAAATACTTTTTACCTGCTAAAGTGTCTAGTACCTGATCAATAAAAGGTAGAGGGAAATGATCCTTTAAGGTTGCCTTGTTCAATTCTCGATAATCAATGCAAACTCTCCATTTACCATTCTTTTTGGGCACTATAACCAAGGGAGAAACCCATTGGCTATCTGAAATGGGGTAAATGAAGTTTACCTTGAGCAATTTCTGGAGTTCTTCTTTCACGATTTCCCTAAGGTTTGGATTCATCCTTCTTTACGGTTGCCTAATAGGTCTGCTATTTTCTTCAATATAGATGTGATGAATACAAGTCTTAGGATCGATTCCTTTCATGTCAGTGTATTCCCATGCAAAGGCAGTGGAATGTTTTTGCAACAGTTTGGTTAATTCTTCTTGTTGTGGTCTTCCCAAGTTTTTGTTAATGTTCAATGTTTTTCCTGGAAGGATTTCAACTGTAGAACTACCAAACTCTTCCATTGAGAAGAGAGACATCTGTCTAGAGGAGAGATATTCAATGTCTGCATCTAAATGAAACTGTGTAGAGTCATATTCTAAAGGTATTTCAAAATTTTCTAATGTATTTAGAATTTGATTATCCTCACTGATTTCAGAGATGGTTAGAACAGGTTGAATAGTATCCTCATCATCAACCCACTCATCTTCTCCTATTTCTGTTATTGCCTTTGCTGGAGGATACAAGTTGAATTTCTTGGTGGAATTACCATCTGATATATACATGTCCCGAGACCTACAACTGATGAAAGCATCAGCTGTGGCCAGCCAAGGTCTTCCTAAAATAAGAGGATGTCCTCCTAGATTGTTCTTGGGAGTTAAAATCATAAAATCAACTGGATATTCCCAAGAATCTAGAGAGACTGGAATATCTTCCAATACACCATCAGGTTTAATGATTGATCTATCTGCAAGTTGCAGTAAAGTAGGTGTAAAGAGAAGGTTAGGAAGCTTTAACTGATCCATGGTCTGTCTACTCATGATGTTGATCGCGGCTCCTAAGTCAATCAAAGTATTTGGGATTTCAACCCCATTAATATGAGTTTTGACAATAGGGCTACCGGGATCCACATATTTTTGCATGGTAATCTTACCCATCATTATGTCTGCAATTTTTCCAACTAGATGTATCCTTTTAGTATCTCTGGTTCTTTTTCCTGTTTTCTTCAAACTCAACTCCTTTATTGTCTTCGCTAGAATGGGAATTTCTTTAATGGCTTGTAACAAGGGAATCTTGATACAAACATTCTTCAATTCATCTAGGAAATTATAGTCAGGCACCCATATCTGCTTTTCCACCCCTTTGTCAATTTGCAATCTTTCAGGAAAAGGAGGTGTAGCTAAAGGTGTAGGTTGCTCAACTGTGGGAGTTGTGGAGGTTGATTCTTTTTCTTTTTCTTTTTGGATATTTTGGTTTTGAAGTGATACTTCAGAACCCTTATTGACTTTGAGAGATTCTTCCTCAGAAATGCTTGGTTGTTGAACACTTGTAGAAGGTTGATCTAAGATTCTACCTGATCTGAGTTGTACTTCATTGAGAGGAACAACCATATAGGTAGGGAATGGTTGACCTTCCATCATGTAAGCATTTTGAGGGTTCCTATTATTTGGATTTGGTAATGGCTGAGAGGGAAGTTGATTTGATTTCTGCTGGGATTGAAGTGATAGTTGAGAATTTTGATTTTGTGGAGGAGGTTGTTGTTGTTGAGGGTATGGCAATGATAGTTGTTGACCTTGATTTGGAAGTTGTGGGGCTTGCTGATTCTGAAATGATGGAGGATATTGATAGAATTGAGCAAATCTCCCATAAGGATTTTGCATGCTTTGCATCCATGCTTGAAAAGCATTTTGAGGTTGAGGCCAAGGTTGTTTCCAAGGATTCCAATTTGGTTGGGATTGAGAATTCATAGAGTTGTTAAACCCTTGATTTTGTTGTCCTTGCCAAGGTCTCCTTGCAATAAAACAGAGAGATTCAAGTGTATCTGGATCCTCTTGAAAGACTGCTTTGAGGCCAGGAATTGAAGGACAATCCTTGGTCTCATGAGTTTCTGAGCAAATTACACATGTTTCTACAACGTGTGCATCTAAGGGACATTCCCTTAAAGCATGTTTCTTTCTACACTTCGGGCAAAAGATAGCCAAAGTCTCAGCTTCTGCTTTTTGTTTATTATGAATCTTAAGGGTATCAAGTTGTTCACTAAGACTCCCTAAGATGTCAGTTTTAAATTCATCAAGCATACTACCGATTTCAGCCCTACTTACTGATCCTGTTGCAGATTTATTTGCCCTAAGGAGAGAAGGATCTCTAGGCCCTTTTTGAGTTTTTGATTTGCCCCTTGAGAGATGGATACAGAGTTCTGCTATATCATTGAGTGAAAGTTGAGAAATATCCCCTTTCCCCATCATGTTCAGGATATCTATCCATTCATCCCTAATGGCTTTTAATAAGAGGGCTTTTAAGGTCTCTTCATCCAAGGTACTCATTTTTGCTCTTTTCAAGTTATATTGAAATCTCTCAAGTAAATCTTCTAAGCTCTCATCTTCTCTTTGTATCATTTTAAAAACCTCGTCCTTGTGATTAGTAGGCATACAATAGTCCAAATACCTATCCAAAAATGTCTGTTTCATTTCATCCCAAGTCCTAATGGATTGAGTAAGTAACCCCATGAACCATTTCAAGGCTTGATCCTTCAGTGTTGAAGGGAACAATTTGAGTTTCTGGGAGTCATCCAGGTAGTCATAAGTTCGACACACCACTTCAAACTCAAATAAGAATGTTTCAGGGTCCTCAGTCCTTAACCCATGGAAGTTAGGGAGGACAGATGGTGATATGTTTTTCATGGTGGCTCGGGAATCCTCATTAACAATGGGAAACCCAAATGAATTATCCCCATCTCTATTTCCTCCTCCAAGGGGACCTCTACCTCCATTATTGTTATTGTTGTTTCCTCCTCCTCCTCTACCTCTACCTCTACCCCTACCACCTCCTTCTTCCTCTGCCATGATGATTCTCCTAGGGATTTCAAAATCTTTTGGTTCCTCTACAAAAGGTGAATGAGAAGAGATTTCTCCTTCTTCTTCAGATGATTCCACTTCCTCAATTACAATTGGTCTTTCTGTAGGATAAAGAGAAGAGTCTCTTCCTGGTTCAAATTCAATAGAAGGTGTAGGAGAGTCAACTCTTGGCTCTTGAATTCCAGGAATTCTAGGACTAGGAGTTTCGGTTGGAGATAAGGGGGGTGTCTCTTGTCTATCCCTTGAAGCAGATCGACTTGTAAAAATTGAACTTCGAGCTCTAGCTAAAAACCTTCCTCTAGAATCTCTAGCTCTATGCATGTCATTTTTTATTATTTTCTTCAAGTCAAGTTAATAGTTCTTTTTCTGATCTTCCAGTTCACTCTAGGTGCAAGAAGAGAGCATACTCAAGAAACTACCAAATCAATAACTTTCTCTTTTCTGATCCTCCAGATCACCTTGCAGTGCAAGAGGAGAGCATACTTTGATAGGTTATCAACTTCTTTCCTTGAAATTTTTATGTTTTTTTTTTCTAAGAATATGGCTACTTAATTTCACTTCCCCGGCAACGGCGCCAAAATGTTTAGTCAATTTAGTGTTCCTAAATTGATGTCATTAATTGTCAACCCGGGGCTCGTAAGCTGATGAAGTGAAGGTGTACTATATGTACTTAAGCAACCTCTTAGAGCTTTTTGTCGTTTGGGGTGTTGTTTGTGGTTAATTTATCTTCCTAAGATGGAATGGAGTTTTTATAAACAGATGAGTGAGTGTGTGTGTAAGGTGACTTCTAACTACTTGCTGAAAAGGAAAAGCTTGAAAGAAATAAATAACTTGAAATGACTTGAAAGCAAAGAACCACTTTCTAATGGCACTAGACACCATTCATGCTGCTGCAAATAAAATGTAAGAAAATCACTTTAAAAACCAATGATAATGTTTATCTCTTCCTAACTCCCTGCTTCTAACACATAGTACTTTGTAAAACACGATTAGGAAGTAGCTAAAGATGAGTTAGAAAAGTGATCAAAAATGAGAAAAATCTACTTTAAAGACTAGTTATAATGTTCAGCTCTTTCTAACTCTCTGCTTCTAACACATAGTACTGTGTAAAGCACGATTAGAAAGTAGTTAAAGATTAGTCTAAAAAGTACTCAAAGCCAGCTGTAATTTATCAGTATTCTGATCTCTAAAAGATAAACAATTTGTGATAAAGAGACCATTCATATGTTAGCATACAACTTTGAGAAATTAAACTAAAAATCAGCTATGAAAGTAAAGGCAGCAACTTTGAATCTGTCAACTGAAAATACCATCAGTTATAAAGCAAATACTTAAACACAAAAACAATCCCGGGTTAAAAACCTGCAAAAGAACAATACTGATCAGCATAAAATAAAGGCTGGAAATGAAATAACATGAAAGTGAATCAAGCTGTACATGTTTCAAAGAAAAGGAAATGTTGAATGGAAAATAAGGAAATGTTGAACATAAAATACTATACAAGGGCAATCATGAACAGGGGCCCTCCATTCATACAACCCAAAGAAGACTCAAGGAATTGAAAACTTCAGAACAGCGTTGTCTTCTATTACTCCATATGCAGAAAATTACAGTCAAGAGTGCTAGAACAGCACTATCAAAACAGAGTCTTGGAATGCACTAAAATTATAACAAGTTCATAAAACACAGCAACTAAAAAGTAACATTAAGCGTATGCAAACGCTAGTTTTTATAGGCATCTAAACGATTGCCTAATGCGTAAAGCTAGAAACTGAAAATTAACTAATCTGTCATGCGTAATAAAGGTGCAGCAACACGTCATGAGTTTCGTGGATGAGCTGGAGGTTCTGGTCGTTATGGGAATTGAATCCAGAGTTGGATTATGTCTTCCACAACCTGCGTAACACGGACAAGTCACCAGTTGCATTGACGTGACCCAACAGCTTACGTATCACCGTTTAAGCTGCCTTTGTTGACCGTGGCTTGAGCCTCGTTGACCGGAGGTGTAGATGATGTGGCTAACCGAACTAACAGCACAGGAACCTTGAGCACCTTTATCCCTACATTCCCATGTGGCTCGTTTTGCAAAATGACACGTGGAACCTTGAGATTAACAAAAAGGCTGCGGAATCATCAGATGGCTGCGGAATCGCTGAATGGCTGCGGAATTGCCAGACAACTGCGGAATCTCTGAAAATATGTCAAAATCTAAACAAAACAGTCACACATTAGCAAAGTTCACTTAATCATGCTTAAAGACATTAAATGTAATGATCTGGGTTGGTTTGCAAGGAAAATGAGGCAAAAGAGAGAGATGAATGAGGGAAAACTGTAGGTAATGATGGATAATCAAGTGCAAAGTAGAGGCTCTACAGTAGCTGGGGTCTCATCATTTGATTATTTGGTGGAACACCTGATGGTAGAGGGAGTGATTGTTGAAACTAAGGAAATTGATTTGGAAATAGGAGTTTTTCACCCCTCCAGTTTGGATTCCATTGGTTAAAGTAAGATTTTTGTTGTGGAGGCCAAGGAGTCCACATTGTTGGGTCTACAAAGGGAGGGTTTGTTTGTTGCATGGGTGGGTAATTCATTTGATTGAAGGGCGGGTATTGCATCTGGTTAAAGGGAGGGTAATTTGCTTGATTAAAAGAAGGATAATTGTTCCAACGATTAGAAGACGTAAATGGCATATTAGAGTTCATACCTTGTCCTCGTGGTTGCCATTGCCTTCTCTGTGTCAACAGATAGACTACTTCAGCTTCTTCTTCGGTTGGTTGCAATGCTGCTTTTATTCCTGGTAAAGAAGGGCATTGTTGTGTTTCATGATCCTTCTCACAAAGGGTGCAAATTGGCACTTTGTCCAATGGGCATTCCCTTAGTGGGTGTTTATCTCTGCATTTGGGACAAAAGATAGCCAAAGCAGCTTCTGCTTCTACTTGTTTCTTCTTAACCTGCAAGGTGTCAATCTGTGAAGCAAAAGAACTTAACATTTCAGTTTTAAATTCCTCAAGTAAATTACCTATTTCAACTCTTGTTGCTCCTCCGCTGGCTGATTTTTGAACTCTTGAATATGTATTATCCCTGCTGTTTGATCTATTCCTTGCAGCTCCTCTTGAACATCTTTTACAGAGGTTAACAATTTCATCATATGATTCTTTAGATATGTCCCCTTCACCAAGCATATTTAGCATGTCTAGACAATCATCCCTCACCCCTTTCAATGATATTGTTTTAAGAATATCTTTACTTACATCGGGATGATTGGATCTCTGCAAATTATATTGTAGCCTTTCCACAAAGTCTTCCAGATTTTCATCCTCCTTTTGTACCATCTTAAATAGTTCCTCTCTTTTTTCTCTCATCCCGTAGTAGTCTTTATATTTGAGCAGAAACTTCTATTTCATCTGTTCCCATGTTGTGATTACATGGTCTCCCAGACTCATGAACCATCTTGGTGCATTTCCTTTTAGTGTTGCTGGAAATAGCTTCAGTTTTTGAGCATTAGTAAAATAATCATAGCTTCTGCATAATATATAAAACTCAAAAAGAAACTCATCAAGATCTTCAGAAGATAAACCATGGAAGTTGGGTAAGGCCAAAAGTGGGATATTCTTCATGGGAGTTTCTCCCCTGGGAAGATCACCAATAGGAAATCCCAAGGTAGAGAGAGAATTCTCATCTTTCTCGTCTCCTACCTGTCCTCCACCAAAGAATCCTTCATTGTTCCCTTCCATTGGTTGTTCAACTACTGCACTTGCTCTGTCTTCAATGTTTTCTGTTGGCTTTTTGATGTCTTCGACTGGTTCCTCAATGTCTTCGACTAGTTCCTCAATGTCTTCTACTGGTTCCTCAATGTCTTCTACTGGCTCCTCAACTATTTCAGGGCTCACAACTTCCTCCATTTCGTAGTTTGTTTGAAGGGAGTGTTGAGGCTTTGGCTTTCGAGAGCTTAGCCTCTGAGAAGTTTCAGCTTTTGATATAATCTCGTCAATAAAGGTCTTTCTTCCTCCTTTTCCTTTGCCCTTGCCACCTGTAGGGTTAGTTTTCTTGCGTCCTCTCATGCATTCTGCACATCTGAAAGAAAAACATCAATGCTTTTGAAATCTACAATTGCCTTCCCTGGCAACGGCACCAAAATGTTGGTCACTTTAATTGCTTATTAATTTAAACAACCAAGTGCTACATGAATTGTCAACCCAGGGAAGTCTGTTTGTTTCAAAGGCAATCACACACTGTATATGCTCAATCCCAAAAGCAATGAAAAGTTGTAGTAACAATTACACTAATCACACCTTGCTTTAAACAAACTGAAGTTCTACTCTGAGTTATAGCAGGAACAATCTCTCTATTGCAGACAATTATCAAAAGAATCTTGGATTACATTAAAAAGAACAATCTAGGAAAAGAAATCAATCTGCAGAGGAAAAGACTAATTGTGTTATAACAGAGAACAGGACCCTATTCCCCAAGCAGGAATCTTCAACACCTATTTCTGATTACCGTGCTTCACAAAATCATTCTATATCCCGATGACCAATTGAAATAATCATTGATTACCTATGAATGAATTTATGAAAACAATGCAATAATCAAATAGAAACAGAGTTTCAGCAATGAATACAGAGTTCCAATAACACATAATTAATTTTAGCAAACAGAGTTTAACAAGGCATGAATGAAAAATAACACTTAACACGCTATAGAAATTAATGGGTGATTCTTGTGAGGAAGGTGGGCCCTTTCCTTCTCACAATATTCCCCAGAAAAAGGAATTAAGAATAAGTGCTCAAAACAATATTTTATTCATCTGTCAATGTATCATATTACAAAAAGATTCAAGTTCCTTTACTTTCAGCTAGACCTTCCCGTCGTCTCCCACTAATTCTGATGTCTCCTCTATTTAAAGAGGAGACATCTATTATACATTTGATTACATTATAAATCCTATTCTTAACCCGATATGCTAAAATAGGATAATTGGTTCTTCCATTAGCAAAATGTTGTTACAATGATTGTGACAATGCCGACTTTGGAATGTAGTTGTTGTGGCCAGTGTAACAGCTCCTTCGATGATCTCTTCTTGTTGTTTCCAAATCTAAAATGCAAATCATGGGCTATTTCAGCAATGGGATTTGCGCACTATTCTAAATGTTTCAGCAACGTAGATCGCAATGATGAATATGCAATCTTCAGACTGTTTCAGTAACTATATATTTCTGATCAATGGTTAATTATGAAAGTAATGTAAAATTATATGTAAAACAAATTAAACATATAGTAACGAGAATAAATGTTATATACCTGTGGAAAATGGATTAAATTGATAACATAGACTTTAAATATGGATTGAAAAAGGATGGAATGATAACAAAATATATGAGCAAAAAGGTACAATGTAGGGTCCTAACAAAGAGTATTGTTGATAAGAAGCCTCTGAGCAAAGGTCTTGCCCAAAACAAAACCAATCAATATAACCTACGAATCCAAGGGAAAACCACTATAGTTGAGTTGTAGGAGCATAAATTTAAAGAAAATTTGTTAAGGAATATCAACCCGCCGGTCAACTTAGCGCAGGAATCTTAGAGAAAGTCTAGGAAATTAGTCTCAACGAAAAGTAATTCTGTGAGTAGTAAGGACATAACCATCACTCTAGAAACTACAAACCAAGTTACATCCCCACACACTTTGGCCATTCTTCCTGTTGTGGACTACAACATAGTTAAAGACATGAATAAGGTTTTTGTAAACATTTCAATCTTGAGTTAACAAAGATCACGAGCCAGCATGACATCCTATTATGGGCACTTGGGAAGACTACCATAGGTAATGCTACCTCTTAAGATAAGGGATTTGATAAGTCTTATGGTTCTCTCAAACCTATACTTAATGCTTTAATGATGGATGAAAATACTCTCTGTCCACATTTCTTGTTAACTTTTGAAATATTTAATTTCAATATACAAAATTTCTTGGTTGATTTTGGTGCATCGGTGAACATAATGCCATTATCTGTTGCAAAGAAGATTGATGCAAAATGGCACAAATTAGATGCACATATTATTCAACCAGATAGAACTCATGTCCATGCAATTGGTGAACATAGTGATTGTGCACATTCTGGAAGCATATAGAGTATTGTTGAGTATATACTGGTCTAGCAAGCTATAAGGGTAATTTGCCACAGACTGGTCACATCTATGGCCTCTGTATAAGAAGAGAAATAATCAAATCTAGGTGGATTCAGAAATATATATGAAACACACTTTCACTCCCTTGGATGGATAGAATGAACCGGTGGCTTTCACAAAACTACTTTTTGGCAATTGCTTCTTAGAAACCTAACTAGGGTGTTATCTTGCACAACCATCCCCAGTTCCACCAGATACACAATAGGATCTCCTTCTTAGTCCAACTGGTGATAATGAAATTTGTAGAGTTAGTAGTAGCAGTAGCAGTACTAGTGTAGTTCCCAGTCCCTGTACATATGATATGTGGAGTTTGTACTTTTATGTTTCCAAAACGCAAGAGGGCTATAGAGTTGGTTGTGTTTTAAAAGTCCCACTACAGAGAAATCCTTTGATCTTTGGCCTCTTGGAATTCGAGTGCATGAACAACACTGTAGAGTATGAAGCACTCATCTTGGGCTTACAAAGATCCATTGACCTCAACGTTTCCATCCTGAAAGCGGTAGGTTACTCGAAAATTGTGGTGTGAAAGGTATGCAATACCATACATTATGTGTCACCTAGTCTTAGAAGTTAGTAATAAGAGGTATGGCATTTCATTTCATATTTCCAAGCTTTCAATATTATTTTTGTTCCAAGAATATGTAACGTAGCTGCAGATGCATTAGCAAATGTTCTTGCTAGGTCGTCACCATTGAGGGACAATTTTCCTATTGAAATTCTTTATAAGTCGTCCATCCTAGACAATATCACTAATTTACGTGTTTTTTATTATGACCAATAGATACTATGCTTCATGGCGAACACTGATTTGTTCAAAGATGCAGCAATGGATGAGGATGAGCACGAAAAGTCATTGTAGGATGCAACCAGTGCAAGTAAAGGAAACCTCATCCCTAAAGGTGTGGTATCATTAGAGAAGTTGTGTGACCTGAAAAATCAATTTTGGGGACCTGCCAATGATAAGACCCATAGTTCCACACTGTCGCACGAACAAATTAACTTGGGAATAGAAAAATATCTGAAGTATGTCAATCTTGGTACTTGTTACATACCACAAGAGCAGTAAGTAGTAATGATATGTGTTCGCGTGAACATACAATGAGATTAAAACATATAACACATGAATCATCCAACATGTGATCCTCATAAAGGAAGGGACTAAGCCATTCCAATAGAAGTTGAGAAAAGTAGATCCAACACTTGAGCCTCTTATTCATAAAGAGTTGAGAAAATTGTTGGATGCCCGGATTATATACAGAGTGCGACACTCAACGTGGGTGTCAAATTTGTTCCTAGTGAGAAAGAAGTCTGGAGAAATCCGCTTGTGTGTAGATTTATGAAATCTCAATCATGCCTCGAACAAATACTGCAAATAGTATCGGGGTCTGAAATGTTTTCTTTGTTATATGGTTATTTTGGATACAACTAGGTTTTGGTTACAGAACCTAACAGACTTAAGACCACCTTCTGAATGAAGTGAGGCATGTTCACATTTAGACGAATTCCATTTGGGCTAATCAATGCTGGTGTAACATTTCAATATGTAATGGACATCAATTTCTGTGGACTGATTGGGCAGATCATAGTGGTCTATCTTGACGATGTAACAATGTTCTCCATACAGAGGTTAGATCACATATGCCATTTAAAGAATAATTTTGAACAATGTCGCAAGTACGAGATATCCTTACATCCCAAGGAAAACATCTTCGCAGTGTCTGAGGGTAATCTCTTAGGCCACATTATCACCAAAAGTGGGAATAAGGTAGAACCAGACAGGGTCAGGACAATCACACAGATTTCCTTCTCAATGAATAAGAAGGTCATGTAGTCCTTCTTGGGGAAAATAAATTTCCTTCACAATTTCATCTCCAATTGTGCCCAAATAATCAAGCCAATATAAGAGATGGTGAAGAAGGATGTAGATTATAAATTGGATAAAAGGGAAAAGGATGTGTTTTCCCATATTAAGTAGACTATAGCACAAGCACATACATTTTATAGCCTAGACTTCAATAGAGATTTCTTATTCTACACTTTTTCTTCTAGAACTTTTCTTGTCATTGTACTCACTCAAAAGGATGAACTGAACAATGAGCGGCCCATCTCCTTCATGAGCGCGAGTCTACAAGCACCAGATCTTAACTACCTGCCATGGGTAAACAGGCTTATGTGATATACAAGGTGATAATGCATTTTCAGCCCTATCTATTGAAAAATCATTGTGTTATCTTTGTCCCACACCCATCAGTCTGATCACTTCTCATTCAATAAGAGTTTGGTGAAAGGAGAGAAAACTAGATGACCATGTTGCAAGAATACGATCTAGAAATCAAGCCATTTCACACAATCAAGGGCCATGGCCTTTGTCAACTAGTAGTAGAATTAGTAAACATGAGGGAAGGAGAAGAGGATCTTTTAGGATGGGAGCAAGAAATTGAGATGTACAACATTGAGCGAGCCTCCCCCACTACTAGCATAAACTCTTGGTACATGGATGTGTGCCAATACCTTGAGCATGGCACAATTCCCTCCCACTTTTCTACATGGCAGAAGAGGGAACTTAGACTTAAAACATTATCCTATCAGTTGGTGCATGGGGTGTTGTTAAAAAAGAGCCACAATGGAGTACTACTCAGGTGTTTGTAAGCACATGATTCAGAAAAGGTATTCCATGATCTACACGGTGGACCAACCAGTGGACACTTTGTAGGAAACACAACCATACATAAGCTTATGTAGGCCAGCCTGTAATAGCCTACATTATTCATCTATGCTCATCCTTATTCCCATAAGTGTCCATTCTGTCAAAGGTGTGCCAATAGAAACAAGAGGTCAGTCGCCCCACTACAACCTATTGCAGTGGAAGAACCTTTTCAACAGTGGGGCTTGGACATTATTGGAAAATTTTTATTTTATCCATCAAATTAGCACTACTACATCCTTACTGCCACAAATTACTTCACGCGGTGGACAAAATCAGTTCTGCTCAAACAGGTGAATGATTTGGAAGTCATTAGTTTTCTGCAACAAAACAACATTTCTAGGTTCAAATTTCCTACTTCACTTTTTTTCAACAACGCAACATACTTCTCATCACTAAGGCTCTATTATTTTGCATTTTAAAACGGTATTATATTGAAACATTAAGCTAACTATTATTCACAGGGGAAGGGTCTTGTTGAATCCATGAATAAGAACCTAATTTGCATTATCAAAAAGACCATATTCTCTAAGCAACGAAATTGGCACTCTTCTTTGGTAAATGCCTTATGGGCTGACCAAGTCATGTCAAAACCTTCCCTAAGCACCTCCTCTTACTTCCTACTTTATAGAAAAGTAGCCATCCTCCCTCCCAACATCTACTTGCCTACTCTCCAAATCTCATAAGATTACCAAAGCAATCCATGTCTGATAGTACAACCTAGGATGGAAACCCTTCATAAGCTACAGGAAGAAAGGTTGAAAGCAAAAGAAATTTTTTCAATTCACCAGAATATTATCAAGAGGTGGTTCGACAATAATTCTGTAGGGTAAAATAGCTTTAGTGTGGGTGACTTAGTCTTAAATTTGGATAAATCCCACGAGGAGAAAGGAAAAAACACTAAGTTTCAGTCCATATGGATTGGGCCATTCATGTTGCACGAAAAGCTTCGCCAGCACACTTATCATCTTCAATCACTTGACAGGAAGATTGAATCTCTCCCTATAAATGTCCAAGACTTAAAACAATATTTTCAATGAATATTTGGGGTTGTGCCCTACACTGTGTACATAGTCTTCTCTTTTGTTGTTTGTTTGTTTTCTTGAGTTTTGATTTTGTTTTCGTTATGTGAATAAGTGTTGTTCATGAAAATGTTATGGCTTCTATGTATGTGTGTGGCTAAGCCATCAAGAGTCTTATGACACTTCAGCATTTGGATAGCCTTCTCACGATCTTCCTTCTGTCGGTTACATATTTTGGCCGATGAAGTTCCGATGGAAAATATGATCCGTCTGTAAGGAGAATTACCATGAACCCATGTCGAGCCCGGAAACCTCAGTGCCTAAACTTAGTCTTTATGTTTCAGTGTCTTCATGCCTATCCAACTAGTAGAAGTGGAGAAGGGGAAAATATAGCAAACCTAAATCAGAGGTCTCTATATGCTTCTCTGAAGGAACAACCTCTTCTTCTCTCAATAAGTCATGATCTCTCTTCCACCCAAAAATAAATAAGTGTTGATGCATAGCACTCTTTAAATAAATAAATAAAGACAAAAGAAGAGAAATGGTTCTTGCATAGAGAGGTGAAGCAAGCAACTCATCTGGGGTACTATCTAGGCTCACTAGTAGCGGAGCAGTGTTTTTTTTCATGCATGACTCTGTTTGGGTACTGTCAAGACCTACTGGTAGTGGCACAACACCAAAGATGAAAAATTATACTCTGAAAATCTTAAGTTTGCAAGATACACTACCCTTCCCAACTCGAAACATTGTGATATTGTTGAATCTTATGTTGTGTTCAACTGAGAAGGTATAAGGGAGGATTGTGTCTATTCATGGGATAAGTGGGAAAGCCAAATTAATTTGCACGATGAATCAATACTCTGCAAAGAATCGAGGCCCTAAATAGAAGAATTTAACCAAGATAGAGAAGTTGGAGTTCAACTAGTGTGTCGCTAAGTGTTGAAGCTACTACAACACCCCCCAAAATTTTGGCTTACACATAATTTCAGAGCCTTCCTTGGTCTTGTACATTATTTTTGTAAACATTAGAGCTTATTTCATGAGCTTCCTTGTAGTGTTTTGTTTACCCTTTGCATGTTGGATTAATTTTCATTCTTTAGCATGTTGGGTTGTCAGGCAACATTTGCAAGCCTTTTCTGATGGTTTTAAAGGTGTGTCTTTGTGTATATGAGTTTTTATAACTATGCAAATATATGTTTCACCCGTACACAAAGTCCTAAGAATGATCGCACAAGTCTTGTCACAGTCATCCCAAAGTCTATCTTAAGTGTCGAACTTGTCATATCTTTTCGTAAAGCAGTCATACGGAGGGAAATTATTTTTTAAAGTGTTTGGATGATCTATGTCATCATGTCTTCAAAGTATGGTGTGTGTGATCATAGTCAAGGTTCATCATAGTTCATCACCTATCCCACATTTAGCCATTTTCAGAACAAATTCCCAACTGAGAAACTTAGCTTCACTAGACCCCTTTTGAACTATGCACCATGCAATCTCAGTGCTCTAAATTATGACCTTAATTCTTGGCACTACGCAATGCACAATTTCTATCTCCCAGGACTGATGCACTATGCAGTTCCTGTGCCTAAGCCCAAGCCTTAACCCCCATAATTTCATAGTTATGTCCTCCATATTGGCTTGAACTGTGCACTTCACATCTTCAAGCCTCAAGCTCATCCCATGAGTTCTTTGACTACCCAACTACGCATAATACGAACCTTCCTTGACTCCCAAAACTGTGCAGTCTTGTCCTTCAGGCCTCACTGAGCTACACACTGCATAATCTTAGAACTAAATATCTTCCCCTGACTGCTGGAACTACATGTTATGCAGTCATTTAGCCCCTCTTCTAAGCCTCTCACTTGTTCCGGGCTCAGTTGGTGGATCATAATGCATCATCTTAGACTAGGCGGTTTTCTGATTGATGTCATCTCGTCATGAGTGAATTGCAGGAACATGTACCCTATCATGTCATGGAAATATGATGGATAAGGAGAAGAAGGAGGGAAGCATGCTTAAAGGCTCTCTTGTATCTAAACTCACAAGTTGATTAATCAAGAGAAAGTGAATGGACACAAGTTTGTGACCACTATCCAAGATTGAATATCATTGAAGATTTTGCATCACCAAGTCATGTGAAGGTGAAGAGAAAACATCTTCAAGAAGACATCCAACACTTAGCACCAACAGTGACTTGAAATTTCCACATCATCAGGAAGTCCATGTCAGTAGTGTCATGTCATGTCATGAGTGGTCATATGTCACATCACTATTGTGGATCATGTATATTGTATTCAAAATGAATTGTAATGTGGATGTCCAAAGGACACACATGGAATGTAAAGAGTCATGTAAGTTGAAAATTCATAGGAAGTCAAATAGTCATGAGGGTAGTCAAAGAGTTAACCTTGGTTATATATACTCCCACATCGTATGAGCAAAACACTTTTCACCTAGGCTCCCCCCACAAGGCATTAGAGAGATAAGCTTGTTCTTTGAGGAGCAAGGAGTGGCTCCAATGCTCCACTATTGGAGCTAGTGATGTACATTGCAAACATGTGTCTTGGAACTTTTACTTAATAATAGAAGCATTGAAGGCCAACACGTTCTTCATGAATGGAATATGAATGTTTGTAAAACTATTATGTGGATGTTAATATTTCATGTTTTCTCTCACATGTGCTAAGATAGGTGAACTATTTCGGTTATTTTAGTGCTTATATTATTGAGAATTTGTTGTAATGGTTGTTATTATTGTCACATCCTTTTGAACTATTCTCCAGGATACTAGACATATATTTCTTCATTTATTCATTGTAATGATTGTCACATCCACTACAGATTTATTCGCTGGATGGTAGACAGACCCTTCTGGTTTATGTGTGTCTCTTGTTGGATGGTACTATTACCTCTCACTTAGAGGCTCACTTTTCTCCCCTCTCCATAGTAGAAGAGCCTCAACATAGTTTCAATTGAACACTCACTAGGCACACCCTCTTGTTTTTTGAAGACACCATTGCATCCCTCTCTCTTACTGATAGCTAGAGCCAAGGGAAATCTTTAAGAATTTGGCAACCAAGCCTTTATACTAGATGGGACTCCTACACCAAACAGTGTGAGATCTAATTAGGACTTCATCCATGATAACAAGAAATCAGAATGGATAGTCAAAGCAATAATGACATCAATGACATCATGGAAACTCAACATTCTCCTCCTAAACTTGACATCAACAAAAACACATTCAACAATCTTCCAACACACTAAAAAATCTCCCCCTTTGGCATCAATGGCAATAACACTAGACGATGTTGGTCATTGATGGCTTTGGACTTGACTACTCCTGTCAGGCTACAAAATCTAATGTATTCTCCAATGTCTGCTCACTCTCCTTAATTAGTATTGGTCTAGTCCAATTTATTCTCTAATGTCTACCCTTGTTAGGTTGTAGAATCTAATTTATACTCCAACATATACACACTCTCACCATTTTAAATTAATGGAAAAAGGTTATTTCTACTCAAGATGAATTGTTTCTTCACTCTCCCCGTCATGCTTGTCTCTAAATATTGATGCTAAATATTATGTTGTTGGACCAATATACTACCATACCAATGGCTAGTTCAAAAACAAAAATTCTACGCTATGATACAAATTGACCAAGTTATATCTCTGGTATTATAAAATTAGTCCAATGCATATGGCTATTCCAAGAGCGAAATTATCCCCCTGCTTTAATATAATAGGTTATTCATGCTAATGACTACTAAAACGAATTGTTTTAGCCACTTATATTAACTTAAATGAGTCATATATTATAAAGCAAAAAATATTTGAATAATACCAATTCACATGAGATAAGCATATGAGACAATCAAACTTCCAATTTCCTCATCTTTTGTGGACAAATAACTCCTCTTTAAGACATGCTACTGTTGATATTATATTTCTCCCTGAGCTTATTCTATTTTATTTTCTCTTACCTCCTAACATACACTGCTATTCCTAACAAAATTGAATAAATTCCTTCTTTCCTTTTGCTTGTTTGGTATTCCTGCGAACCTATTTTCACTTTACTTAGGCCCTGTGTTGATTTCATTGTTCATACTGTAGCAACTGGTTCATATCTATCATTCTTGAATTTCCATTTCTTTGATGGATCACTCTATTTCTTACGTCATATGAGGTTGTATCTACATATAAGCTCCTCCTACCAAGGCTATGTCTAATTTCCTTTCATGCATCATTACGTTTTGTAATCTGAACTATATTAGGATCTACTCTTGTACTTTTTTCACGAATCTTCTAGTTTTTATGATTTCTCCATAAAATAAAAAATAAAAAATTTGTGCATTATCCTTCTTAATTATATAACATTTATTCTTCCTATTTTCAAGCAACATGTTATATGTTGGAAAAACCACTCTTACTCCTCAACAAAACAAGTTGTATCATTTAGTCTTACATCTATATGCATACATAGTCACATTCATTGTCCTATGTTTGAGATATCACTAATGTGGACACTCTTCTATCTTTTGAAATGAACCTTGTGAATACTGCATGGTGTGATGGACTCTAGTTGTGTATTACTGCTTTCATTGAGAATGTGAAGGAGATATTACTTTCAATCTCTCATTACCATCTCTACTTTCTTTCAGTACATATACATTGTTTAGAGTCCTAATTTCTCTTGCCACAAATTTTCTAGAGTCTTAATTCCTTATTTTACATCCTTTAGAATTAAATGTGAATTTGTTTCCTCTATCAACCATTTTCCTTACACTCAGAATATTTTTCTTTAAGCTCTCAACAAATAAGATATCTTTATCTTTTCCTTTTTCATTATAGAGGTTAACTAATCCTTTGTCCATTATTTTGGCTAATGTATTATCTCCAAGAATGACACTACCACCTTTAATTTCTTTTAGAGAGAAATATGCCATTATTTCATGTCATATGATGAGAGCATCCATTATCTATATACCATTAATTATCTATATCTTGAGTACAAAAAGTTGAACTGCACTTCTCTTGTTGCACTTTCTTCCTTCTCTAGGTCTTATTACTCTGTTTTTTTTTATGACATTTACATTTGTTTTCTTTTCCCTAGTATGAGTAGGTTCTTTCTTATTAATTGGCATTAAGGACTCTATCAACTTAATTCTACAAAATTTGTCTTTTTTCCCAAGATTGTTACATATGTAACACTAAATGTGATCTAAGAATGGGGCAAAATCATTTTGATTTATGATAGCATTCTTGCCATACCTTCTAGAGTTGTTGCTCACATACTCATTATTTGATATCTTAAATGCTCACTTTCTTGTATTCATAGTATTATGATTTCTTGCATAATGCTTAAAATCTATTGCTTTATGGCCAAATATATTATAGGAAAAACAATGCCCATAGAAAAAAAAATTAATACCTAAGAGAAAACAACCTTTGAGGAAAAACTTTTATGATTCTTTGTTCTTATGTTCGCCTATCATCACTTCTTCAACTCTTTTAGCTTCTTCTAGTCTTTAGGATATCAATTGTTTTCCTTAATTCATTAAAATAATGTTCCTTGTTCTCATAGTCCTATAGCAATTCCTTCTATATTTGGTTTATTATTGTAAGCCTCTTAATCTCTTCTAAAGTAGAGATCAATTTTCTTTTGACATGTATCTTATCATCACGTCTTCTTACTTTGAATCAGATATTTCTAATTCAGTGTATTGAGCCTCCATTGTCATGAATGAAAATTACTTTATAATGTTATCAGATGCATAGTTGCTACTATGTTCAGATGATCTACTTCTTCCTTTTTCAGGCTCATAGGGTTTTATCTCAACTTCATGTTATTTTCTATCACTGTTATTTTATATCACTGTCATTTTCTAAACTTGTATATGAACATTTCAAAGCAAGACGACCTATGCTTGTACAATTACAATAAAATAGTAGCTTACATATGGATTTCACTTATTATGCATCATTATTTGAATATGAATTGTTCTTTTGATGATCAAGAACTTGAGAATTCATAACTAGGGGGTCTTCTTCATCATCTAGTTCATCACTCGAACAGTCATGGTTGTCGATCTTCTTTAATTATTTGAGTACTTCTTCCTTCTAATAGTACTTCTCTATATTTGTTTCATATATAGTGTGTAGGCCATATCCCTCATAGCTACATTGTAGCTTATCTAGAATTTCTTTTGTAGTTTTACTATGAATCACCTTATCAGAATTTGATTTAGACAACCCACACAAGATTGTCTTCATGGATTTTGTATTATACTTATTGTTCTTATTTCCATCCATTGCATATTTCCATACGTCCAATCCAAGAGACATTAGATACAACTGCATTCTTACCTTCCAAGTTGTACAATTTGAGCCATTCAATAATGGTGCTCCATCTGGGGAAAATCCATCCTAGTTAACCATGATCCGTTGAGATCTACCTTCCAATGGTTAAATTGTTTTTGAAGGAACCCACGCTGATAGCGATTATTGGAAACCAAGATAGTAATTAGAAGTGGGTGAATAAATATTGTTTAATTTTTAACAATTATTTACCCAATCAAACACATTCGTTCATAAAATTAATGCATCAATCACATAGAGCTTGAACATAGGGTATTTACATGGAAACCCGTATAGAAGAAAACCATAAAACTTGTTTTGATTCTATTTTAAATGAAAACACCAACTTCAATTTAAATTATATTTTGGTGGAACCAACTTTAGTTTACATTATATTTTGTAGGTGCCGACCTAGAGGAGGCACTAAACCCCTTTTTCTTTGTAAACACCCATTTGTTGGAAGCACCAAACTCCCACTATTTTTAGGAACTGTTAGCCTTGTTGGCATTTTGCCCAAAAATGAATACAAATATGCTCTTCAAGTCTTCAAAAGACAGAAAAATATTGCCAAAGATCAAAACCAGTGCAGGAGAAGAACCATTGGAATGGCAAAAAAGCACTATCGGGAGGCAGAAAACACATAAAATCAATGAAAAACCATGTATCGCAGGCATAAACATTGAAACGCACAACAGTCGTCAGATCTGGCCGATCAACGGCCCAAATCTCAATCAGCAAATTGGAATCAGCCAAACATAGAGGAGGACTTAAGGTTGGGTGCAAGACACCCCCGATCAGCAATCTTCGATAATTAGATCGACGGGTCATAATTGGCGGAGGCAAACTGGCGGATTAAGGGTGGACCTAGTGGAACTTACGATGGCGATCAGCAATGCAATGTGGACCGTTGATCAAATGCGTAGATTGACAGCCCACATCACGTTGCAGGATCACTATCAGAGATTAACAAAGCGTGCTAGCAATGGCCTTGGGCATGAGCAATATGCGATTGCGATCAGATCGCATCGCTGTATCACAATGGAGCAGCACCATAGGGCAGGGCCTATGCACAGGTATATGTGCGACTCGATGAACCAGACCCAGAAATATTATACATGATATTGCATAAAATTTGAAGTCTGCAGAAAGGCCATTTTTAATGCATTTTAGCAATTTTTTGTTATTTAACGAAATACAAAGGGAACCTTGGAGCAGCATCGATGCGATAAGACCCAAACCTGAAAGGTTTTAGGAATGAAAATATATAATTTTTCAAGTCTACCAAAGAAAATTTCTCATGATTTTCAGTGTTTTTTAACATATCCAAAATACAAAGGGAAGCAAGGGAATAGGCCACTAGCAACTTGCGATAGCGACCTAGAGGGCAGACCCGATAGAGGAATAGGCCATGTTTAAGGACTTTTTAAGTCCAAAATGAATAGAGATGGGCGGGATTTCTCATTGTTGCAACGTTTTCTATTTAAAACAGAAAACAATCATGGTTATCATTTGAAAGGGGCCGTTGCAGGGATTTCAGAAGCCCGATAGCCATTCCATTGTAGGTACAAGTGGCTGACACATCCTTAGAAGCGTCTAGCCATGATTGCTAACGCCGGAAGAAGAATTCAGTTGGGAGACAATGGCCGACAGACAAAGGCCGAAAGAGGAAAAAGAACAGTGCAACACAGCCAAAAACAACAGAAGTGATTGTGGGGCATCTCTGGCATGAGAGAGCTCCCTGCTAGCGCATCAAAATACCAAAATGTGGTTACTCTTCCATTGGAAGAAGAAACCTCTAAGCCCATGCGTGCCTAGTCATGGCATCAAGTTGTTGAAAAAATAGAGAGGATAGATTAAGACACTCCAAGCCTTTGAGAGATCAGGAGCATTGTAAAGGGCCTATAAATGGCTGAAAGTTAAATGTAACAGGGGTTCAACTTCTGGAGACTATGGATACTTTGCGACTCAAGCTTCTCATCTTCATTTTAGCAATATTAGCTTCTTTTGTTGTTATATGTTCAATGTCCATTTTCTCTTTTGTTCTAAGCTTGCACTTGAACAGGTTGTTCATGTTTCTTTTGTGTCTAATGCCATATAATTGTCATCTTATCTCTATGTTGATAAATTAGATTTGCAAGCTTCATTTACTTCTTGTAGTTGGCCATTCATATGTTTTTATATATGCATCTGTTGGTACAGTTGGTATTCTCCATCTATCCCTTGAATCTACAAACTATTAACCATTAGTGGTCTAAAGCCTTGTAAAGTTGAGGGTGTTCATGCATGTCTTGAGTAAAAATGGATTTGAAATGGTTATCTGGCTTGATCCAAACCTTCATCCATTCCAATAGTTCCAAGAACAATATTGAAGATTATATGTTACCAGGTATCTCCGAGCTGCAACCTAGGAGAGCTTCCTGGAGTGATAACAAGAACCAACCCTCTTTTTCTTTGCAAGCACCAGCTCCCATTAATATTTACAAGAACCAACCTAAAGGATACTCCAATCCCTTGATATCAAAGCACCTACTTTATTTACCTATCAAATCCTCTTTCATTCATTTTCAAACTTAGATCCAAATGATTTTTAAACAAACTTACTCATGTAAAATTCTTGCCCGCTACTCCACCTTGGTTTTTCTAAAGATTTATTCTTCTCCTTCTCATATTTTTTTTGGACCCTAACTCTTTATTGTAGATTTAGATCTAAACTTAACCACATATCAGAGATCTCATATCTGATTATAAAATTCATCTATGCTCCCTTGTCCTGCATAGAAGCTTCATATATCTAATACTTTCACTTTAAATCTCTATTATAATACTTCAACAAGCTCTATCTCTAATATGTAACTATTTCACACAACTTCTCCAGATTTTCATTTCCTCTAATATAAAGAAGCTTCAGAACACATCAAAGTTGCACCCACGCCCTTTTCCTACTTCGATCTTTGGATTGCATTCCTCTGCAAATAAAAACTTAGATCTCTACATTATGTTAATTTCTACCTTATCACTTAAATTTATGACCAATGGAACACAACATTTCTATCTCACCTTCACAAAGAAGTTATGTGCATACTTTCCCTTAAGTTAGCATTGTTGGCTCTCAGCCTCATCAAATCAGTTTTTCCTTTATTGTGCAATATCTTGAGAACTCATCATTGCTGCACATAAACACTCTACACTCTACTTAGAAATCCTCCGCAATTCTATCTCAAGTCTCCTCTTCTCTTTGATGTAGTAGCTTTAGCCAATATCCACATTCAGTCTCAACCCAATCTAGTCCTCTATTATTTTGTCTCAAATCTAAACTTATCTTCTAATGCAACAGCCTTAGAACTCTATATTTTGCAGCACATCTATAGTATTGGAGCTCTTCTCATGTTATCTATGCTTATACACATCAATCTTCGTCAGGACACATCACACTTCTACTACTCAATCTGCTTCTTTTCTTACAACCAAAACACTACTAGATCTCCAACTTCATACAAGCTCACACCCTCTACACATCTTCAAGATATTTTCTCTAATTTTATAGTTTTGGTACTTTATTTTACTATGGGAATTGATTCATGGTATTAACCCATGGTAATGCAGTATAGTAGGGTCACACATCCTCCTCTTCTGCACATAACACTTCTATTTATAATAGCATAGTTCCCTCTCTTTGTTATTTTCAAACTACAATTCTTCTCATGTTCACATCTCTTCTAGGCCTTGACCTACATGGGAACACTATTTTTCACATCGGGTCTATAACCTTAGATCTGATCGATTTGTCCCATTTTTTCCTTTTATTTTTTATTTTTTTAATGGAATTCCTTATTGTTTTTAACTAAACTTAGCCTTTGTGAATAACCAAATGTATTATCCCTTCGCATTAGCTTGAATCTTCATACAATATGACTTCATGACCACTGGCTTATTGTTCGTTAGCTTATTATCTTTTTTAGGCATTAGATGTCCCTTTTATTTCCACACATTGTTGTGGCCCAATGGATAATGGCTAGATGGGCCTAGTTACTTGTGCCTAAATCTTAGCACCCTATGACTACATTTGTGACCATAAACGTAACCCCTATCATGTTATAAAATAATACATTTCATATTTTATGATAGGTTGACAACCTAATGGTGCAATGGGACCCACATCTTTAGCTAAACAAATAGAACAGAAAACGATTACCAAAACACAATCCTAGAATAAATCTCAATGCCTTTGGGTTTGTCATGTCATTCGATGGTGTAAAACTCATGGTCTACCACATGGTCCTCCTTCTACCTAATCATAGCTACAATTCCTACCACATCACTTTCCATGTCATCCTCCATGTCATCATGATACCATATCAATAATTTGGCTCTGAAAAGTACCAATTATATCTGTCACATGTCATCACCTCATGGTGTCATGTAACCTACATTACCACTAGGTATCCAGGTCATTTAAACCACCTGTCCTACTGCATGTATCAAGTTATCAATTTGTTGGTATGTCATAAAGTTAGAATATTTTTGAAACAAGGTTGATGGCCAATGTCCAATGGGTCTACAAGCCCAATAGACTCTTACCCAAAAAATGCTAGCCTATTAGCCCCTATATGACCGTGTTATGACCATGGGTGATGACTATGGGTATAACCTCCTCGATGCTTGGCATTCTCTAATTCTCACCCTTTTGGCCTTTTCCTCCTCACCCTTTTGGTTTATTATTAGTTCTACATGATGTCCCATATTTTCCCAAGTTATTTATTATTCTCTATTTGGAATTTTTCCTTGAGCTCCATATTAGTATTCCTTGTTTACATCATTTACAACATAGTGAACATGTACATAGCCTACATGAAAAATAAAATGCCACAATATATGTTCAATATTACATAGCCCAATATATATAAAACAAGACATCAAGGTGGGGTGCTACATTCTTTATAATGATATCATCCAATTGGAAATGATGATGATTTGATTCAATGGTTGAAAAACAAGTTTTCTAATGAATTTAAGATAAAATATTTGGGTGCTTTTATTATTTCCTTTATTTCAAGGTGGGGAATAATAAAGATCAACTTATTTTGACTTTATCCAAATATGAAACATAAGTTTTGAGAGAATTTAGAATGTGAGACTATAATACAATTTATATGCTTGTGGATTCTTTTATGAAATTGTACATGTATGAGTTGAGTAAAGATTTGAATACTGCATTGCATTTTTAGTTGATTGGTAGTCTTTATTACTTTTTTAATACTCATTCTAACTTATCCCAAGTAGTGAATACCTTGTACATTCATGGTGAACCCAAAATTAGTGCAATGACACACTTGTGAGAAACCTTTACTAGTGTTCGAGTGGTACAATTTCATATGGTCTTAGAGATGTGAAGGGAAAAGATGTTTCCACGTATATCCTTTTATATATCAATTGGGAAAGTGATGTGAATGTCATGAATCCAATTACAAGTTATTATTTTTCATTGGGTTTCTAATTGATTTACTGGAGCCATGAGTAGAGTTTTGTTGCCTTATCATGTACTAACATTGAATATATTGTCACAACTATGGGTGGCTTTGAAGCAATATGGTTGACGAAGTTGTTTCATAATTTGGGAGTGATGGAGGAGAAACTTGCTCTTCTTTAGTGTATGAACCAATATTGTATCAAACTTGCACCCAATCTTGTGTTTCAATGTAGGTTTAAACGCATTGATACCAAGGACATTTTCATTCAATATTTAATCAAAGGCAAGAAGGTGTATGTAAATGTGGTCAAGATACTAACAAAATCCCTATTGAAGATGAAATTTGAATATTTACCATGAAATCCACGACATGTTATTGTCTTTGAATGGTTTTTGGTGTTGTTTCTTTGATAAATGATATTAGAATGCCTTATCATTTGATAATGTTTAATATAGCGTTGTGGATAATTTTAATGGTGAAGAAATATGGTTAACAAAGTTGCTTAAGTTGGAATTGATGGAAGAGATTTTAGTCTTCTTTAGTAGCATAACCAATTGTGAGTCAATTTAATTGCCTAAATCCTGGACATGAAATCCTCAATTTAGGAGCTCATAGACTTATGAGATTCAAGAAAAATATATGCAGGATTAAATCCTTTCCTATGTTATCCTAACAAAGAAATGTTGGAAACTACTTTATAATCCAAAATGAAATCAAATGGAATTAAATGCAATCACAAGCAATGCTACAAACATCTCACTAACAGGATAGAAAACTCAAAAAAAAATTGTTGGACACAAGAGACAATATTTAACTCAACCATAATCTTGAGCATTCCTATCTTAATTACAAAACAAATGTTGATCTCATTCTTCAATGAGGTGTATCATGTTCCAATTTCTATCAAAGGAAGGGCGTACATGTAAATGCCAAGACTAAATTCAATCTATGAGATGTTTGATCACTCAGGTGTCAATAGAAATACTCCTCATAAGAACATGTTGCAATTATTTCACGATGTTTTAACAAAATGTTACAATGTGTATCTCATCACTTCAACGAGGGATATTACCTGTGAAAACAAGAAACAAATTGTTAGCAATAAAACAATTCATGAACAGAGAAATAAATATAGTAACTACGAATTCAAAGTAAACAATCTACAGAGTAAATGTGTTTTCAAAGTACACAAACTACAGTCTAAATATGAATTCAAAGGAAATGAACTATAGTCAAACTATGAATTCAAAGGAAACAAATGAACTATGTTATAACAATTTTGCTAAGCTACACTACCGCAAAATGGAAACACAGCAATGTGGTCCGAGTTGGGGGGTCCTCCCAACTAGTACCACGCTACCTAAAAGGCTAATCCCAAACAATTCACACCCTGAATAATCTTAGAAGCACCAACATAGCACTATCTATTAAAATAAAACTCATAAATACATAAGTGCAACCTACATTTCCCTGGTGATCTAATGAGTTGATACTAAGAAAAGTCTTTCAGTGGAAATAATATAAGAGAAATTTTTGGCTGACATGTTTCAAACTAACAAGTGTGGTTCATCATCAGGACCAGATGAAGAGGCAGACCATGGCAAAGGCTTAAATAGAGAGCAATGTAGAGACATAATTTCAAGTAACGGCTATATTTGAACAATAATATTTAAATTATGATATTAATTTATTAATATATTAAAAACAAATATTATTAAGTAATGGCTATATTAAACGGCTAGTTTTTGAAAAATAATATTTAAATAATGATATTAATTTATTAATTTATTAAAAACAAATATTAATAAGTAATGGCTATATTAAACGACTAGTTTTTGAAAAATAATATTTAAATTATGATATTAGTTTATTAATTTATTAAAAACAAATATTAATAAGAAACGGCTATATTAAATTATCAGTTTTGAAAAATAATATTTAAATTAATTTATTAAAATGAAATATTAAAAAAAAAACTAAGAAAAACAAAAAAAATCAAAGTCAAACTCTAAACAAGGAAGGAATTCAAAATTATAACAGGGAGTCAAGACCCTAATTGAGACAAGATCTTTTGATAAATAAAAATAATTAATGGAAAAATAAATAAAACAAAACAAAAATATACAAAAAGCAAAATAAATAAATAAATAAATATATCTATATATATATATATATATATATATATATATATATATATATATATATATATATATTCAAAGAAAAGTAATCAATAAATAAAACACGGTCAACAAGAAATAAGAAACGGCTATATTAAATTATCAGTGTTTGAAAAATAATATTTAAATTAATTTATTAAAATCAAATATTAAAAAAAAAACTAAGAAAAACAAAAAAAATCAAAGTCAAACTCTAAACAAGGAAGGAATTCAAAATTATAAAAGGGAGTCAAGACCCTAATTGAGACAAGATCTTTTGATAAATTAAAATAATTAATGGAAAAATAAATAAAACAAAACAAAAATATACAAAAAGCAAAATAAATAAATAAATAAATATATATATATATATATATATATATATATATATATATATATATATATATGCAAAAAAAAGTAATCAATAAATAAAACACAGTCAACAAGAAAATATAGGGGTGAGGCCCATTAAACAAATAACAAAAATACTGTTATAGACATTTTTGTGCCTTACAGCATTGAGCATGAAATGTCCATAATCTAAGGGATCCAAAGTCCCTAAACATGTTGTTCCTACCCCTAGAGGAACAAGGCTAACAAACCACAGCAATTCACAGAAGTTCTCCACCAGAAACTGCTCAAAAACAAGTCAATTCAGGATCATTTCAGTGGCTACACTAGATGTTTGCGCTGAATGTCAAAGCCAACACTGGCTACCTGCGCTGAATGTCAAAGGGAACACTGGCTACCTGCGCTGAGCGAGAGTGGACATGTGGCAAGCTCATTTCTCAAGGTGTCAGAACCCAGGAAGCTTCCAAAATGACACTTGCCTCAGGGAATTCGACTGGTGATGAGTAAGAGATTCCAAATCTCCAAGTGGAAGCAAGAACCTCCAAGTGGAATCAAGAACTGACAGAGGGAGAGGACACTAGTCACATCTCAAGCTGACTCATCCTCTCTCCAAACATCTATATATGGATCTCTCCTCCATGAGATCTAGAGGCTGGAATTTTGTTATTGCAAAGAATTGCTGTTGGTTTAAGACTGGAATCATTGGGTTCTTAATGCTTTGAATGGGGTGAAGATAGGAATTCCATTTGCTGGGAAGGAGATGCTGGATTGGAGCCCTCTGGGTTGTATCTCTTCCTGAACCTTGTTATTCATCAATAAAGCTATCTTAGTTTCTCCTATATACTGATGTATTCTTGATGTATGATTGCATTAGTATGTTTAGTTTATTTCTAATCCTGAACTAGTTATGAATATGAATCCATGTCTTGTGTAGTGTTCTCTTCTTGTGATCTTGCAGAAACCTCTTGAAGCTGGGCGAGCGAGAAGGCAAATAGCTGGGAACTCTCCGAGAGAAGAGAAGCCGGATCGAGGGACAAACGGAAGACACCGGTTATTTCATCCATCTTTCTCTTCATTCTTAATTCATAAAGGAAGAATACTAGAATAGATGTCTCTGTTTGTTGCTAAGGCACTGTCACACCTTAGGTGGATAGGATCGTCCTACATAGGCATTTTTCCCCACAACAAATTGGCGACTCCACTGGGGAGATTTGTTTAGTCATTTTATTTGTGTTTCTATCATTGTTTGTTTCATAGACTCGATAGCAACAATCGAACTGCATCTGCTATTCCCGGATGCAAAGTAGACAGTTGCTGCTTTGATCCAATCACTGGACTTGTCTATGATCTGAACAATGGACTCACAAATGATTTGATGATCCTTTGTGATAGATCTTAGTACTCCCTCAAAGCATCCCTTTGATTGTACCTTGCTTGTTGCTTTTATTTGGCCTGAAACAATGGATTAAATAGCAATCTGTGACCCAAAACCAGTGAGAAACGAGAGTTTCTCCTTCAGCGCAGACCTAGTGAAGGGATTCTGCATTTCAACGCAGGTCCCGTGAAGGCTACCTGCGCTGAATGTCAAAACCCCTGTGTTGAGGTTGCGCTGAACCAATTTTCCCTTGTGCAGCTGGGGTTCTCTGCTCTGTTTTACCTTGTTTTGATCTCTAATTTTTTGTAGCCTGTAACCAGCATAGGTACCAGTCTGATAACTCCTTTTCTCTGCTTAAATTTCGCCTCCTTTTTTACAAAAAGACTGTGAGTGTTTTTATGTGTTTGTGGCATCATTTACAGTTTTCCTTTGCATGAGTGAAATAATCATCCTGTAGCCCTTGATTCAGATCTGTTAATTGTGATCTTAGAAGAGAGTTCATTGGCTGTTTGCAGTTGATTATACATTTGCTTTTTCTTATTGGTTTGAATTTGTCTCTTTTAAGTATCGAAACAAGTATTCATTTCGAAAATCATTAAGTGTTGTAATCTCTTCTACCCTCTCTGATTTCGAAAAAGTAAACTTGTTTGTATTGGTCATTTAAAAGCAAATTCAAAGTTGTACAAAAAGCTTTCTTTGTAGGCATCAATACTAAGAAAGCGGAAAACAAACACCTGCATTGTGCATTTGCATCTTGATAGTTTGCATGTCTGATTTAGGAAAAGTGCATTAGAGTGTGCTGATTGCTCTTTGAGAAAAGATGGTGTCTTTATTTTCCCTTAGTAGCTAGGATTTTCAAAGTTGAAAAGATATAAATCTTGCTTATCATCTTTAGACTGCATTTAGGAATTGTATCATACATCTCGTGGTGAACCTTGAAAGGCAAACTTCTAAAAAGATCAACCTAAAATAAATTGAATGAACTTAACAACGCTTTGCAACATAACGCACAACATAGAGGTCTAGGCTAGAGACGTGTTCCGGCGTCATAAAGCCTGGTGATTGTCGATCTCATGGATGGTGGGTGATTCCTCCTGAGGGACGATAGCGCCAGTACGGATTGTGCTCCCACGTATCGTCGCGTATATATTGGGAGACCCTTATAGGCATAAAACCTTTATCATTAGGAAGCCGTGTCGGCCGCCCTACTGATCGTAATGCACTGAACACAGCATTCAGGAAGATCGACCGCCCGTACCCTAAAAAGTATTCTGCGGTTTTGCGAAAAGTTTGGCACACCCTCTACCTAGAACTCCAGAGTAGTTCCTTTTGGCCTTTTTCAGACTCTATAACAGAAAAAGTCCATCCGAGCATTTGTCACTTCGGGCTCGTTAAAACATCGAAGGAGACTAGAGTCATCTTTAGCTTTTTCTCGACTCTTTAAAACTGAAAAAGCAAGTTGTGTCTAAGCGTCGTTAAAAAATTTATTTTAAACGGAACAATCACCCCTATTCCTACGTTGATCTTTAGGTTGAAAAAATGGAGCACACCAACCAAGGAATTCCCCTTGGTGGAAATCCTAGTCCCTTCTCCTCTTTGGGAGATATTGGTGCACCACATATGGCCACATTGTCGCTTCCAGGACTGACAATTGGCCTGCCGGTCTGGCTCTTTTCAACCAATGTCGTTCAGAACACCACCATTCCTGAACAGTCGAGTCAACAGTTAGACCAGACCAGAGTTGCCAACCAGCCTTCTACTTCATCTAACTCTTCCTCTCCTCCTTCCTCTTCGCTTGACGGAACTGGTAAAACAAAAAACCAAGTTCCTAAGGAGAAGAAGGAAAAGAAGAAGAAAGAGAAGAAGAAGAAGGAGCCAAAAGCGACTGGGGCCAAACAAGTGTCGTCTGACAAAAATACACACACAGCACTGACCAGGCCTAAATCGCCATGTGTCATATGCAAGGGAGACCACTTCCACAGAGATTGTCCCTGCATCCCTCGGATACTAAGGGACTGGTCTCCCCGTTTGCACAATTCGGTAGCGTCGACATCTGATAGCCATGTTGACTACTCACCTTCGACTAGTGAAAGTGAAGTCCCAGGACAGAGAAGGAAAGCTAAATTTCCCTGCAGACTGTGTGAAGGAAACCACGCCATCCACCGTTGTCCCTTCTTAGACGAGGCTAAAAGAGTTTTGGAAGATCGCCTGATTTTACGTGCGCAACTTCCTCCTGGATATCAAAAACTCCTTCCAAGTCCTTCACTAGTTGAGAACCTGGCTGGCCCACCTAGGTGGTCAGCCGAAGCACCTATCATTGAAGATGAACCGTCTGGATCCATGCCTGACGAAAGTCAAAAGGTTGAGACGGCAGTTGACCTGGTTTTTCCTTCAGAGGCTCTATCTTCGAATGATACCATCACAGAGGAGAATAAAGACGACACCGTCCAAATTCTCTTCATCAACACAGACTCCGACGAACAAGGGGGCAATTTGCCCATTCCTTTATCGCAGGAAGGAACTTCGTCAGAGTCATACCCGGCCGTCTATTCGGTCCCACCACCAAGCAACCTGGTTGTGTCCTTCGACTGGAACCAACTAGGTAGACCCTGATTGCCAGCAAGCATACCGTTCAGAATTATCGTTCAAATATACAGAATGGTAATGGTTAGCGCTATCATTGACAAGGGGGCATCTGTGAGTATCCTTTCCTCTATTGCTTGGAAAGCGCTTGGCTCGCCGGCGCTTTTGCCTGAAATGAGAAATCTATCAGGCTTTGATAAAGGAACCAGTTGACCTTTAGGGATCCTCCCCAATGTGCCCATAACATTGAAAGGGAAGACCGTTCAAATGAACGTGATGGTCGTTCAAGGACCCTTGGATTATAACCTACTCCTTGGACGAGACTATATATATTGCATGGGGCCCTCGTCTCCTCACTCTTTAGAGTAATGTGTTTTCCGCATGAAGGAAGAATGGTCAAGCTCGTGGACCAACTTTCATTTCCCGGATCACGCATCGCAAATAGTCATATACCATCCCTAAATGGTCTATTCACGCAAGAAGTGTCTCAACCCACGGTCCGTCCTCCTGATGAGCACGAGTAATCCGGGAGGATATGACTGGAACCCAGGGGGCATGCATCCTGGTCTGCTTCGGCAGGAAAACTTTGGGTATAGGGTCGGTTTCCACGGGAGAATATGACTAGTCTGTACCCCGCCCATGCTGGAAGAGGGTTATTCTAGAATAAGATTCTTTTGTCAAAGTTATGTGAGTTGGCGGGCATCGTCGCTCACCTTTGTCTATTTCGGTAGACATTGCCGAGGAAGTGTTTTGTTTGAAAGATTAACGAGACAATCTTTGGGTAACCTGAAAGAGGTAAGCCTCTCTCGTTAAAACAATTGTTTTGACGGAAAAGAAGAGGTAACCTTGAAATCATACTTTATACCTGGGGACATGCAAACCTTTTGGAGTGCAAGCAAAGAGCGGTTATTTATCTGTTTTTTGGGTTAGCCGTTTCCTAACTTGCATAAAGAAAGGATGCGGGGCATAGCTTTGTAAGATGAAGCTCCATAGAAAATAGAATCTTAATGAGACACTCTTATCATATGATTGGGTAATCGAGCAGTTTTAGCACACAGTTCATGCTCGTTAAAAAATAAATGCAAGATTCGAGCAGTTTTAGCACATAGTTCATGCTCGTTAAAAAATAAACATAAGACCGAGCAAATGTTTCCACCCGCGTTTAAGCTCGTTAAAAAATGAACTATCCCGGTAAATAACCACTGTGAATGTAACCTTATCAGCCATTAAAGCCTTGGTCGTGTTTTCCCGTCACCTCCACTTTTCCATTGGCCGATCGTTCACCTCCATATGTTTGTTTACCCATTTTGAGGAACAGCTGCGAAGAGTGATTTCACCTAGCCATCCTTGTGACACTGCCGTGATTGGAAAATTCCAACCTGTACCTGGAATCAGCTGCTAACGTTGTTTATCACTCGTTCCTCAAAAGACGAGTCTTCTTTAAGCTCTTTTCAACTGACTCGTAAAATATGAAAATATTGCCGAGTTTTGGCCTTCCAGCTCGTTAAAGAGACCGGAAGAGCTATCCCTCCTCTAGATTTTAATCTTTTTGGACCTGAGGGATTATTGCACAAAAAGATCGAGCGCTTGTTTTATTCGGCTCGTTAAAACTATCGAAAACTCATCCCTTCTGTATTGTTTTATACTTTTTCGGACTTAAGGGATTAGATGACGAAAAAGGACTTTTGGAGTTAACTTTATGTACCTTTTCAGACTCTCTAAAAATGAAAAGGACCAAGTTATCCTTGTCGTTAGACTCGTTAAAATCATTAAATAGCGACAAACTTGTCTTTAGATGAGAACGAGTTTCACTATCGCTAGGCTCGTTAAAAAATAGCGATGGGCTTGCCCGAAGGGCAGGTTATAGAACAAGCATATGTTATCCTCCTCAAGCTTGACAAAAATAAAGAGGTACTGGTCAGCAATGACTGGGGAAAAACTGGGAGAAACTAAAGAAAACTTTGATGGTAGCAAGTCGCTCTTGAACATGACACTTTTCCTCCGTACCACAATCGGGTTGGGTTGTTTCATTCACCGGTCACATCCATGGTCTCGCCATACCATCCATATTTGGGGTAATGCTACCGATCCATCGCATTAGTGTCGCCATATGTTCAAGAGAAGTCTTTCAGAAAGGTCAACCGTGTCCCATCCACTGCCATACATTATCCTTCATCCTTTCATGACCGCCACCCTGAATCATATGTCACAGATAGTTTTCACCTCCATCAAAATCATTAGCTCCGTTCCGTGTCACTGATGTGGGATTCATTAAGGCCCTCCTTTGACGGATCGCTTCTTGTCGACATCAGCTCATTATCCAGGAAGTTGATCTAGGAACAACCCCTTCAGTACTTTGAAGCTTGCATGCCTCAATGACAAGTTTCTCACTTCCGGCGACAGGTATACATCAATGACCTTCGACCGAAAGATTTTGCGTGGTGTTCGACGCCAAGTCCTTTATTCACACCACGTGAATTGTACTGCAGTACCTTGAGGGTCATTATCATTATCGGTGATTCCTCTCGCGCTTTTTAACGGTTTACATCATTGACCGGTAATCAAGCGATGTCTTTCCATGTCCGACTTCAGAACATTTCTCACATGGATCGACTTGTACTTAGAGTGAAGATCGAACGAGTTTGAAGACCCTGGATCTAGTTTCATCCATCTGGGCTGTGATATATATTCAGGAAAGATAAAGACATTGACATGTACATCATTGCAGCAGATAATCATCCTACTCAAAGGATGATAATTTCATCAAAATTATCAGTCTACCACCAGACGATTGTTTGTTCTATGTACAGAAAAATGAATTTATAAAGCTGAGCATGGGAATGCCCGCCTCAGCTAGATCATGAAAGCAGTATGAAAAATAATGTATTGTATTGTATCTCATTACAGGTCTCCTCCCAGCATTGGATGAACTTCGGATCCCCCTGATAAAGCATTTCACCCGATAAACGGCCTCATACTTTAGGGGGCAACTGTTATAGACATTTTTGTGCCTTACAGCATTGAGCATGAAATGTCCATAATCTAAGGGATCCAAAGTCCCTAAACATGTTTTTCCTACCCCTAGAGGAACAAGGCTAACAAACCACAGCAATTCACAGAAGTTCTCCACCAGAAACTTCTCAAAAACAAGTCAATTCAGGATCATTTCAGTGGCTACACTAGCTGTTTGCGCTGAATGTCAAAGCCAACACTGGATACCTGCGCTGAATGTCAAAGGGAACACTGGCTACCTGCGCTGAGTGAGAGTGGACATGTGGCAAGCTCATTTCTCAAGGTGTCAGAACCCAGGAAGCTTCCAAAATGACACTTGCCTCAGGGAATTCGACTGGTGATGAGTAAGAGGTTCCAAATCTCCAAGTGGAAGCAAGAACCTCCAATTGGAATCAAGAACTGACAGAGGGAGAGGACACTAGTCACATCTCAAGCTGACTCATCCTCTCTCCAAACATCTATATATGGATCTCTCCTCCATGAGATCTAGAGGTTGGAATTTTGTTATTGCAAAGAATTGTTGTTGGTTTGAGACTGGAATCATTGGGTGCTTAATGCTTTGAAGGGGGTGAAGATAGGAATTCCATTTGCTGGGAAGGAGATGCTGGATTGGAGCCCTCTGGGTTGTATCTCTTCCTGAACCTTGTTATTCATCAATAAAGCTATCTTAGTTTCTCCTATATACTGATGTATTCTTGATGTATGATTGCATTAGTATGTTTAGTTTATTTCTAATCCTGAACTAGTTATGAATATGAATCCATGTCCTGTGTAGTGTTCTCTTCTTGTGATCTTGCAGAAACCTCTTGAAGCTGGGCGAGCGAGAAGGCAAGTAGCTGGGAACTCTCCGAGAGAAGAGAAGCCGGATCGAGGGACAAACGGAAGACACCGGTTAGTCCATCCATCTTTCTCTTCATTCTTAATTCATAAAGGAAGAATACTAGAATAGATGTCTCTGTTTGTTGCTAAGGCACTGTCACACCTTAGGTGGATAGGATCGTCCTGCATAGGCATTTTTCCCCACAACAAATACTAAAAAGAGTAAAGAATGAATAGGATGATAAAATACTAAAGAAAACACGAAGGATCAAGAAAATAAACTCTAATGAAAAATAAATTACAAATACTATAAAAAGGACACCAATACCTACATAGATAAACAAACATACAAAATAAATCCCAAAAAAAAGCCTTAAAAACTAGGAGGACAGGACAGGGACCCAGATTCAACTAATATTCGAACCATCATCCCTATTCAAATTATTGGGTCCTTTTTCAATTTCTAGGGCCTCCCTCAATTTACGATGATGGAAATGACTAACCCTAGAAATGACTTGGGCCTCCTCAATGCAAATGTGATGCTTAGATTTATTTGCATGCTCTGCCAAAGAAGAGGAGTGGGACCTTCCATGCTTGATGTCAGTGGCATGATCACAAATCCTTTGATTATTTGAGCAACCAGTCTCACCAATATAGGTAGTCCCACAAGAGCATGGCATAATGTAAACACCCTTCATATTCTTTGGGTCCACTGGATCTTTTACATATCTAAGGGATATTCGGATGGTATTTAAAGGCCTAAAGGTTGAAACAACCTTATGCTTCCTTAGGATACTCACAAACTTGTCAGTGGTCCCTTGAATAAAAGGAAGATGAACACCAGAAAATCGATCCGTGGTATCTTTCTTAACACTAGGACCTTTTTTAGCTATGAGGAAAGCCTTAGTACATTAGTGTCTACTATACCCATTATTAAAGAAAACACTTAGGAGATGTTCTTTCTCTTCATTGAGATGGTTTTCATCAGAAACTCTTAAAGCTCTAGTTGCTAAGGTGTTGAGAACACCATGCTTTTGAGCTGGGAAATGATGAGAATTAGCATGAAGATATTGTTCTCCATGAGTTTTCTTATGAAATACCTGATGAGAAAAGAGCCATCATCATTCCTTAAGAGGAGGATGTCAAGGAAAAGAAGGCTACCATTACATTCAAATTCCATGGTGAACTTTATGGAACTAGATTGATTGTTAAGATGGAGGAAAAATAGTTCTAACTCTTCTTTACCATGGGACCATATGACACAAGTGTCATCCACAAACCTCTTTCACATCTTAGGCAGAAGACGAGAAGAAGCTAAGGCCTTTGATTCAAAATCCTCCATGAATAGATTAGCTACCATAGGGGAGATGGGGGGACCCATGGTGACATCACAAGTTTTCTCATAGAATTCCCCATCGACTGAAAATAAAGTAGAAGTAAGACAAATACCAACTAAATTAGCCTTATCAGGATCCATGATGCGCTTGATGAATTCGATGGCCTCGTTGATAGGGATATTAGTGTATATGGAGACCACATTGAAGCTCATAAGCTTGTCATCCAAATGAAGCTTGAAACTCTTTAACTCATTAGCAAATGATGCAGAGTCCTTAACAAAGGATTTTGTATGGCAAACAAGGGGCTTAAGCTTTTGGGTTAAATATTTAGCAAGAAGTTCAGTTGGCCCTCCTATTGTGTTGAAAATGGGTCTCAGAGGAGCCCCTTCTTTATGAATCTTTGGCAGATCATAAATTTTGGGGGTAAGAAGGCAACTTTCTATAAGCTTATGACTAAACGAGCTGACCAAGATACTAGATTTTATAGAAAGAGACACACTTTTGGAAATCTTCTTCAGGGGATCCTTGTTGAGTTTCTTGCAGCTCTCGCTATTATGGAGGTGGCCCAACATCTTTTGATGGTAATCATATTTATCAAGAATAACCACAACACCACTTTTTTCAGCTTTGAGAACAAAAATATTCTTATTATTTTTTAACGATTTGAGAGCATCAAACTCAGGTTTGTTGATGTTTTTCTTGGGGGTCTTTGCCTTTCTAAGGACAACTGCACAATCTTGATGAATGATATCTTTAGTGATGTCCAGTAATTCTCTAATACCATACTCAATGTCACAGATGATACCGTCGACCGAGATCTTTCTAGGAGCAATAGAAAAATTTAAACCTTTCTCCAAAAGACTAAAGACAGGGGGATCAAAAGAAAAGCTAGAGATATTGACCACCCTATTACTAGAAGAGGAAACAAAATTGGAACAAACAATATTATCCAAACCTAGAGTCTTATTACCAATCCTAATATTATTACAATTATTAGAATTGAAAACGGAGTCACTAACCTCATTATTATTATTATTATTATTATTATTATTATTATTAAGCTGAGTGATATTATTATACAAATTATTATTATTATTATTATTGAATTGAATATTATAAAAAATATTATTAATAGAATCACTTCCACTATTTTCGAAACCAACAGAAACCAAAGAAGACTTAATGGACAACAAACCTAAGGGAATCTAACCTGGTGAATTTGCAGAGTTATTACAGACAAAACATGAGACCATTCCAGCTTCACCTTCAATGACGAAAGGGTGAGAAACACCGTCAACCCAATATTGGAGAGTTGGAAATTGATTAGAATTAATTATTATTCTGGAAAGACCACGAAAGAAACTAGACTCATTAGGCTGCGAGATCGATTTATCCGAGAACTTACTGAACTTCTTGGATTGCTTTACTTTCTAGATTTCTTCCAGACGAGTAGATTTTAGTGTTGAGCATGCCTCGATCCTTGACCAAAGAAGAGAAAAGATCTAATTTGAAAGTTTCAAATGCAAAGACAACAAATCATGAGAAATGAAATCCAAAAACTTTCTCACCCTACTAATCTCCAAACGAACCAATGTCATGCTAGCATTAAGAAAAATACGAAAGTAACTAGAATTATTAAGAGGGTGCTTAATCTGAGCGAACGTAGGAACAAGGGAAGAGTCTCTATATCGTTTTAGAAAATCCAAATATATCTTCAACTTGGAAACCCTTACGCGATACCATCCAAAGTGATGAAATTTAATAGCAGTGGCCCTTCTGTATAGGGTAGTAATTTCTATATTTACGCTTTTGTGATCCATAATGAATTAAGCAAAGTCTTTCGGTAGAAATCACAAAAGATAAATTTTTGGCTGACACGTTTCGAACCAACAAGTATGGTTCCTCATTAGGACCATATGAAGAGGTAGATCATGGCAAAGGCTTAAATAGAGAGCGATGTAGAGACATAATTTCAATTAATGGCTATATTTGAACAATAATATTTAAATTATGATATCAATTTATTAATATATTAAAAACAAAGATTATTAAGTAACGACTATATTAAATGGCTAGTTTTTTAAAAATAATATTTAAATAATGATATTAATTTATTAATTTATTAAAAACAAATATTAATAAGTAACAACATCTAGCTTTTGAAAAATAATATTTAAATTTATTTATTAAAATCAAATATACTAGTTTTGAAAAAATAATATTTAAATTATGATATTAGTATATTAATTTATTAAAAACAAATATTAATAAGTAATGGCTATGTTAGATCTTAAGCTTTTGTGATCCATAATGTAGTAAGCTTGTCTTCTGGATTAATCACATCAGTATTATTTGGTTGACGTTTCGAACTAGTTAATGTGGTTCATCCTCAGGACAAAGGTAATAATGAACCACATTAGCTGGTTCGAAACATCGACCAAATAATACTAATGTGATTAATCCAAAAGACAAGCTTACTAAGTAATGGCTATATTAAATTGCTAGTTTTTGAAAAATTATATTTAAATTAATTTATTAAAATCAACTATTAAAAAAAAAAACTAACAAGAATAAAAAAAAAAATCAAAGTCAAATCTAAACAAGGAGGGAAGTCAAAAATTATAAAAAGGAGTTAAGACCCTAATCGAGACAAAATCATTTAATAAATAAAAATAACTAATGGAAATAAAATAAACTAAGTTAAAAAGAATTAATGGAAAAATAAATGAAATAAAACAATACATAAATCAAAAGAAATATAATAAAATAATAAAAAAATACTAAAGAAACCATGAAGGATCAAGAAAATAAACTCTGATGAAGAATAAATAAAAAATACTATAAAATTGACGTCAATACCTACATAGATAAACAAACATACAAAATAAATCCCAAAAAAAACCTAAAAATCTAGGAGGACAGGACAGGGACCCAACTTCTACTAATATTCCAACCATCATGTCTATTCAAATTATTAGGTCTTTTTTTTATTTCTATGGCCTTCCTCAATCTACGATAATGGAAATGACTAACCCTAGCAACGACTTGGGCATCCTCAATGCATATGTGATGATTATATTTATCTTCATGCTCTACCAAAGAAGAGGAGCGGGTCCTTCCATGTCTCTACATTGCTCTCTATTTAATCCTTTTTCATGGTCTACCTCTTCATCTGGTCCTGATGATGAGCCACACTTGTTGGTTCGAAATGCATCGGCCGAAAATTTCTCTTATGTGATTTCTACTGAAAAACTTTGCTTAATTCATTATGGATCACATAAGCCTAAATACAAAAATTACTACCCTATATGGAAGGGCCACTGCTATTAAATTTCATCACATTGAATGGTCTCGCGTAAGGGTTTCCAAGTTGAAGACGGATCTGAATTTTCTAAAACAGTGTAGAGACTCTTCCCTTGTTCCTTTGTTCACTCGGATTAATAACCCTCTTAATAATTCTAGTTACTTTCACATTTTTCTTAATGCTAGCATGACATTAGTTCGTTTGGAGATTGGCAGGGTGACAAATTTTTTAGATTTCATTTCTTGTGACTTGTTGTCTCTGCATTTGAAACTTTCAAATCAAATCTATGCTCCCCTTTGGTCAAGGATCAAGGCATACTCGACATTGAAATATACTCATCTGGAAGAAAACTGGAAAGTAAACGAGTCCAAGAAGTTTAGTAAGCTCTCAAAGAAATAGATCTCGCAGCCTAATGAGTCTAGTTTCTTTTGTGGTCTTTCCAGAAGGAGAATTAATTATAATCAAATCTTTGCTCTCCAATCTTTGGTTGATGGTGTTTCTCACCCTTTTGTCATCAAGGGTGAAGGTGGAATAGTCTTGTATTTCGGTTGTAATAACTCTGCAAACTCAGCGGGTCAGATTCCCTCAGGTTCGTTGTTCATTCATTATTCTTTGGTTTCTGTTGGTTTCGAAAATAGTGGAAGTGGTTCTATTAATAATAATTTATATAATATTCAAATGAATAATAATATTAATATTAATATTAATTGGTTTAATAGTAATAATAATAATAGTGATTGTATTTTCACTTCAGATAGGAATAATAATATTAGGAATAGCAATAATACTTTATGTTTAGATGATGATGATGATGATAATAATAATAATACTAATAATGATAATAATAGTAATAATATTAATATTAATTTGTATAATAATATCATTGGGCTTAATAATAATAATAATGAGGTTAGTGACTCTGTTTTCAATTGTGATAATTGTAATAATATTAGGATTAGTAATAGCACTCTAGGTTTGGATAATATTGTTTGTTCCAATTTTCTTTCCTCTTCTAGTAATAGGGTTGTCAATCTCTGTAGCTTTTCTTTTGATCCCCCTATCTTTAGTCTTTTGGAGAAAGTTTTAAATTTTTCTCTTGCTCCTAGAAAGCTCCCGGTCAACAATATCATTTGTGACATTGAATATGGTATTAGAGACTTACCGAACGTCATTAAAGATATCAATCGTCAAGGCTTTGTGGTTGTCCTTAGAAAGGAAAAGCCCCCCAAGAACAACATCAACAAACCTGAGTTTGACGCTCTCAAATCGTTAAACAATAATAAGAATATTGTTGTTCTCAAAGCCGACAAAGGTGGTGTTTTGGTTATTCTTGATAAACATGATTACTATCGGAAGATGTTGGACCACCTCCATAATAGCAGAAGCTACAGGAAACTCAAAAAGGATCCCCTAAAGAAGATTTCCAAAATTGTGGCTCTTGTTATAAAGGCTAGTAGCTCGGTCAACTCATTTAGGCATAAGCTTATATAAAATTGCCCTATTACCCCCAGAATCTATGGTCTGCCAAAGATTCATAAGGAAGGGGCTCCTTTGAGACCCATTGTCAACACAATAGGAGGGCCAACTTATCTTCTTCCTAAATATTTAGCCCTAAAGCGTAAGCCCCTTATTGGCCATACAAAATCCTTTGTCAAGGAATCTGCATCGTTTGTCAATGAGTTAAAGAGTTTCAAGCTTCATCCAGATGAAAAGCTTCTGAGCTGGTATGTGGTCTCCCTCTACACTAATATCCCTATCAACGACACCATCAAAGTCATCAAGCACATCACGGATCTTGACATGGCTAATTTGGTTAGTATTTGTCTTACTTCTACTTTCTTTTCATTTGATGGGGAATTCTATTAGCAAACTTGTGGTATTACCATGCGTTCCCCCCTCTCCCCTGTGGTAGCTAATCTATTCATGGAGGATTTTGAATCAAAGACCTTAGCTTCTTCTCATCTTCTACCTAAGATGTGGAAGAGGTTTTTGGATGACACTTGTTTCATCTGGTCCCGTGGTAAAGAATATTTGGAACTATTTTCCTCCATCTTAACAATCAATCTAGTTCCATAAAGTTCGTCATGGAATTTGAATGTAATGGTAGTCTACCCTTCCTTGGCGTCCTCCTCTCAAGGAATGATGATGGCTCTTTTTCTCATCAGGTATTTCGTAATAAAACTCATACAGAACAATATCTTCATGTTAATTCTCATCATTTCCCAGCTCAAAAGCTTGGTACTCTCAACACCTTAAAGGCTAGAGCTTTAAGAGTTTCTGATGACAACCATCTCAATGAAGAGAGAGCACATCTCCTAAGTGTTTTCTTTAATAATGGGTATAGTAGACACCAATGTACTAAGGCTTTCCTCAAAGATGAAAAAGGTCCTAGTGGTAATAAAGATACCAAGGACCAATTTTCTGGTGTTCATCTTCCTTTTATCTGAGGGACCACTGACAAGATTGCGAGGATCCTAAGGAAGCATAAGGTGGTTTCAACCTTTAGGCCTTTAAATACCATCTAGAGCTCCCTTAGATCTGTAAAAGACCCAGTGGACCCCAAGAATATGAAGGGTGTTTACGTTATCCAATGCTCTTCTGGGACTCCCTATATTGGTGAGATTGGTCGCTTAATTAATGAAAGGATTTGTGAGCATGCCACTGACATCAAGCATGGAAGTACCTGCTCCTCTGCTTTGGCAGAGCATGCAGATAAATCTAAGCATCACATCTACATTGAGTAGGCCCAAGTTGTTGCTAGGGTTAGTCATTTTCATCATCTTAAATTGAGGAAGGACCTAGAAACTGAAGAAAGACCCAATAATTTGAATAGAGACGATGGTTGGAATAATAGTAGAAGTTGGGTCCCTGTCCTGTCCTCCTAGTTTTTTAGGTTTTTTTGGGATTTATTTTGTATGTTTTTTTATCTATATAGGTATTGGTGTCTTCTTTATAGTATTTGTTATTTATTCTTCATTAGAGTTTATTTTCTTCATCCTTCATGTTTTCTTTAGTATTTTATCATCGTATTCGTTCTTTACTCCTTTTAGTATTTGTGTTATTTGTTTAATGGGCCTCAGACCTATATTTTATTGTTCACCATGCTTTATTTATTGATTACTTTTCTTTGAATATATATATATATATATATATATCTCTTTTGACTTTTGTATATTTTTGTTTTATTTTATTCATTTTTCAATCAATTATCTTTAATTTAGTTTATTTTATTTCCATTAATTATTTTTATTTATTAAATGACCTTTTCTCGATTACGGTCGTGTCTTCTTTTTATAATTTTTGACTTCCTTCCTATTATTTTTCAAAAACTAGCCTTTTAATATAGTTGTTACTTATTAATATTTGTTTTTAATAAATTAATAAACTAATATCATAATTTCAATATTATTTTTCAAAAACTAGTAATATTTTATTTTAATAAATTAATTTAAATATTATTTTTCAAAAACTCGTCGTTTAATATAGCCATTACTTATTAATATTTGTTTTTAATAAATTAATAAACTAAAATCATTATTTAAATATTATTTTTCAAAAACTATTCGTTTAATATAGCCATTACTTAATAATATTTGTTTTTAATATATTAATAAATTAATATCATAATTTAGATATTATTGTTCAAATATAGTCGTTACTTGAAATTATGTCTCTACATTGCTCTCTATTTAAGCCTTTGCCATGGTCTGCCTCTTCATCTGGTCCTGATGATGAACCACCCTTGTTGGTTTGAAACGCGTCGGCCAAAAATTTCTCCTTTGTGATTTCTACCAAAAGTCTTTACTTAATTCATTATGGATCACAGAAGCCTAAATACAAAAATTACTACCCTATACGGATGAGTTGATACTCTTAAACAAACTACAAAGAGAAATTATAATTTGACAACCCCTTACTTCTATGTACTTCGTTCTCTATCAATGCATTCACAAGCAGAGGCAACAGGCTGAGTGAATTGAAACTAATTCCCCCAAATCAAAGTTGTCAACCAAGTACAAGATATGGTATATTTTGTTTTTGGTATATTTTGATTGAATATGCAACTCAATTTTTTATTACATATCATTTTCCTAACATAAAACCATCTAGAAATAGTTAAATTTTGATTTCCTTGTTGATTGGGTGCTTTGTTTGAGATGTGGTTTGGAAAAAGGTCATAATAGGAAAATTCATGTTTAAAGAAATGTATGTATCTCCCAAACCATTCATTTCCTAGTAAATATTCTCACGTATCACCTAATTGGGGACATTCTACAACATTCTACAGAAAACCCATGTCATTGAATCTTAAAATTCTTCTTCATTGATTTGGAAATCATGTATGAATATCATTACACATTCTTTCTATCACAATTTGAAAAAAATGTTGTTCATGGACTGGAGGCTTATGTAATTGACCTGGGTATAAACTAGATAACATAAAATTGTGTCAATGGGTTTAGGAACAAAACACTTTTTTCAGAATTTCACCTAGAGTTACATAGATATGCCAACCTTAGAGGTCAATTACAAGAACTACATAAGAGCTACAGGAACTAAAATAAGCATAACCATCATTAGTAGGCTTTGTCCAAATACCATCTAATTCATCAAAAAAAAGGAAATTGTGATAATAAGAAACTTTTAACTTGTAATGACACTTAGCTTCAAAAGAAGAAAAAATTGTGATGAGATAAACTATAAGCAGGTATAGGAATGGGACAAAATAATCAAAAGGAGGACAAATTAATAGCATAAAACATGTCAAACTAGTGTCCTGACACCAATATTTTATCGAAATTGCAAACAATCTTGTGTTTTAAGATAGACCTAAACACATTGAGTAACAAGGACCATTCTATTTGATAGATGATCGAAGAGGTGTACATGGAGCATTGTTCTACAAAAAATGGTGTACCCTACATATTCATGAAATCCTTAAGCCAAAATTTGAAGAATGAAGAGATAGATTTAGCTTGCATGTAGCTATCACAGTCCTCGAGAGAAAGCATTGGAATGCATGTGAATCTAGAACTAACATATGATTTATTATTGTTTAATATTCTTATTGATTTTCTACAGTAAATATATAGTTTCCTTCTTCTATTTATGAGTTGGTTCATGTTGAGTCTTGGTTATGATATTTACTCCAAAAAGACTTGTTTACTTTAAAGTGTGTCGAAAAATTGCTCCCCAGTGGTGGTTGTCATTAATCCTTGGTTATATTTGTTATGCAACTAGATCACAAAACAAAACATAACTCATCAACTTGAAAATTATCCTTTTTGAAAGGAAAACCTCCTTTGCATCACTTAAATGAACAATTATTTAATGATACAAATGACAAGACCTCCTTGGTATATATAGGAGTCTAAGGGGTCACAATATAATTAGAGCCTACATAACAATAATAGTGTAAGGGCACAACAATAACAATAGTGGGCTTCTATGCGGCACACCAATAACAATAGTGGGGCTACATGGGCACAACAATAACAATAAGGGCTACACTAACAATAACAGTAAGGGGGATACACTAATATTATAGGTACCTAACATGTCTTTCTCCTTCAAAAAAAAAAATTCCTCAATGCTTGAGTAGTTCTAGATGCTTTTGTATAAAATTCTCATCCTCTCATGTGGACTCTTCAGCGGGTAAGTTCTTCCACTTAATGAGATACTCTGAAATTGATTGATTCCATGGCTGTTAGGTTCTTGTTTACATGACTACTTCAGGCTCCAATATGATTTTTCCTCCCTCATCAAGTTTTGGCAATAATGTTTTAAATGGAAGCTTGTCACCGATAACTTTCTTTAAGAATGAAACATGGAAAAATGGATGTACTCAGGAATATGTAGGTAGCTCCAATTTGTATGCCATAATACCAATCTTTTGCAACACCTTGTAAGGACCACAGTACTTGGGTGATAATTTATTATCCTTATTAGCTTCCTTGAGGGACATTTGTTTCTATGGTTGTAGTCGTAAAAATACCTAATTTCCTACGTCAAAACTCCTTTCATTGCGATGTTGATCTGTCTATTGTTTCATTTGATTCTACACCAAAGTGAGGTTTTCCTTTAAGAGTTGGTGAACTTGTTTTTTATTCTTGATGTGATCTTCCATTGCTTGAACCATAAACTTTTCTCTTAAATATGATGTGGTACATTGCAGATGATATCTGTAAAATGCCAAAAATGTGGTCATTTTTGCTGCAGTATGGAAGGAAATGTTATACCACCATTCAACCAAAGGTAACCACTTGACTCATTGTGTTTGTTTATCATATACAAAGGAACGAAGATATTATTCCAAACATTTCTTCACTATCTGAGTTTTCCCATTAGATTGAGGATGATAACATCAGTTATGAACTAATTGACTACCAAGACAAGAAAATAATTATGTCCAAACATTTCTAGTGAAAATGGGATCCTTTCCAATTACACTAATCTTTGCGTTTCCATGTTGCTTTTGAATTGTTTCCATAAATGCAGTGGAAATTGTACTGGCTTTAAAAGGATGAAAGAATGCACAAAAGTGTGCATACTTGGTAATTCTATCAATTACCACCATGATGACACTCTTTTCGTTGGACTTGGGTAAAAATGCGATAAAATCCATTGAGACATCCTCCCAATGAATTAATTGTATCTTTATTTTGTGGGAAAACCAAACATTCTTCCACAAACTTTTGAATATCATATTTAAGGCCGTCCCAAAAAATTCCTTCTTGACCCTGTGGTATGCTTTTAAAATTCTAGAGGACACCTAGAGAAAAACTCAATGCAATAGCATGCCAATTTGTACTTGAAAGTGACCACCCTAATGCATTTCGTACTAGGCCTTAGGGGACCTTGTAGGGTTAGGGAATGAAAAGGGAAAAGTTGAATAAATTATTTTAAGGTGATCAACTAAGATAAGGACCTAGTTCCTTGATAATTCAGAGAAATGGAGTCAAGAATAACCTTGATGAAGGAACTTCACTCTTTCAAAGAGTCTTATTCAGCTTTCATTAGCCCTAATGAAGTAGATACCCAACAACAAAGGAATTTATACTTCGTTTAGCAACATATGATGGAGTTTCAAGGTTGAAAAATTAGACCAAGCCTTAGGAGCATTCGTCCACATTCTCAATTGAATAAAGCATGAAATAATATAATAATATACTGCTTAACAAAAACATTTGCATCACATTATGGCACAATAATAAGATTATCACAATGTATTTTATATATTAGGCATGCACCAATAATGAAATAGCATCAAAATTTCACTTACAAGAGAAAGTGAGTATATCCATCCATCATAATTGTAGTAAAGAAGCTCCAAGACAAGAATAGTGAAAATCCAAACATCAAAATGCATCAAAAATCTCCAAATTCATCCATCAATTACAGGTTTGAATTCTTTTACAAGACATAATCCAAATCCAAATGATGGTGTTCAACAAATGAGGCCCACTTATAATTTATATGAGCCTTCAATAGTTCGAATGGGTATAATTAGCCTAATGAACCCCTAAAAATGACTCTAATGTGCAATATAACAATAAAATTGGTGGCAATCCCACCTAATATCTCAAAAGTATTGAACAAGTCTTCCTAATGAGGCCGAAATGATAGAGAAATAGTGAAAAGGGTCCATTGGAAGGCCTAGATAAGTCCTTCATGTGCCAAGATGAAGAGCAGGGATCTCATAATGATGACCAAAGGGATGACCCCTTAATTTCCAATAAAAACATCTATTGTACTCCCAGGTAGTGGTGGGGAACTATGAATGGTCTCATGGATCTCCGACTAGATCAAACATGTTAATTATCCATCGATCATGGCTAGAATGATGATACAAGCCCTCCTATGTCTCCCTAGGTGAGACAAAACCCTGTTTGGGATCTAGATCATCTTCCAAGTGTATGGTGTAAGTATGTGGCATGTTGGGAAGCGTGGTCCAATTGCATCATCACATTTTTACATATGGGGCATGAGAAAGTAATATGTGGTGTTGAAGAATCCCATGGTGTGGATAATCATTGTGCTACAATGGAGGTCCATGGCTCTCAATGCTCACACTACAACACCCATCATGACCCTCTGGAGGGCTTGGATCCCATATGAGGTAGCCAATCCCAAGATGAAGACCCACCCGCAATATTGTATAAGTTTTGATGCATATCCTCACCTTCTAGTACCACAATCCATTAAAGAAATTGAGTAAACAAGCTAGTAAATTAGGGGCAAAAGTGGACACTTAGTAGTGGCATGCCCTTCCAAATGGGATTTATAATGTACATGTGTTCCCAAGCTCAAGAGGTAGGTTAATAAAGGACCCTATTAGCTGGTCTCAACCTCTAATGGAGTGACAGGTCCATGGTACATCCGTCAAGTGGCAGGTGTTATGAGAAATAATGATGGAACAGAGTGGAGTGGCAGGGAAGGTTCCAATCCACATGCCATGGTACAAGGGTAGCCATAATGAGGGATTCCCACACATGGATGTATAGATATAGGAGCGATAAATCATGGTACATGAGTTACCCTACCCTTTTCCTTTTATTGAATTTTCTTTCTTTTAACGCTCAGGGCTCTAAGGAATGAGAGCATGGTGCATATGATATAGCAGTGAATACCCCCTCAAGGTTGGGAAATTCATCGCCCGCTAGTGGTTGGGACAATAATGTATTCCTAAATAATGTAGGGGGCTCACATAGGGGCCCTAAGCACCAGGGTGATGGCCATAATGATAAGGGGTAGAGCTCATGTTTGGATTTTTCCCACGTACTAAATTCTTATGTCTTGACCATATTTTACATTTTATGGTACATTTCCTGTTGTAAGTGGAAAAATTATTCTTTTGAATTTATTTTTAGCTACATCAACCTCTAGGGCATCATTCTAAGCCCAACCCAAAGCATGGACAAGAGGAGGGGGATGCTAACTCGTTGTTGACCTAATGGAAAAATGTGGACCTGGATGGGAAATATGTGAAATGGGTTATAATGAACGAAGGGGAGTGATATGTATGGTGTCAGGAAGCAGGACCATGCAATCAAAATTGGGGTTTCCCAATAGTGCCACTCTTAAAGCTGGTAGCCAAAAATGAGATCCCGCGGGACTAGGATACAAGATTAACCACCAAATTTGGACTAGGGAACAAGGGTACATACCAAGCCCATTATTTCCGTTGAATACCCCCACTAATCTGTGTCCAAAGTGTCCATGATAAGCAAGAAAAAATATGCAATTACATAGTGAAATCCATACCTTTGGGGTTGGAATACCCCCCTTCAAACATACAATCATAGCATATGGGTGAGGGAAAATAATATTTGGCTTGGGTGGCGGATATGGCTAGAATATCGAGCTATCTGGTGTCTGTAATGGGATGTTGGTTTTTGGCTGAAAACATGTCTATGAGAAAATTTCTCCTATGGGTGCTACCCACTAGTGGTGGGTAACAAAGTGAATACCTCTTAGGTCAACAAATTTGAAATTAGAACAATATGGACATATTTGATAGTGTTGAGTTCATTGTAGGGTTTATAAACCTAAACAATCACATTATTTCATCAAAATGAAAGGAAAAAAAACATTTACACTATGTAAGTATTATTCATGAATAATCTTTCTCCAACATTCAAATCATTTTCTTTTATATTTTATAATATCCTTTTGTTTGTCAAAGGTTACACAAATCCACTTCAGGAGGCCTTCGATACATCCAACATGAATTTATTTCAAGGAATATGGATAAATTTCCCCCCACAAGATCAATCCAATCCAAAGGCTATCTTGCCCCGTTTTAACCAAGATTCCAAAAGGGGTATCTTTTCGCTGCACACATTTGGATGTGAACTCTGCATATTGATCCTTCTCTTTTTAGTAAGAATGGAAATTTGATTGTGGACATATGAACAAACATCAAAACCTTCACTTCAAGTATCCATGGTGACACAATGGATAAAAAGTGGTTGCAACTAACAACTCAACCTTAAATATTTCATATTGTGGTGATGTCATTATCAACATTGTGAAGTTTGTAGATTCCCTTCATGCTCTAGGAGTTGGATTGAATATTATGTCTATTTATTGTATTACACATTATGGAAAACATCAAGGGGTTTTAAAGGACATATTTGAGAGTATAAGAAAGAAATAATGTGAGAGAAAATAATTAATAATCATCAATAATAAAACGCATAGCAACAAAACACCATGCTTATCTTGAAAACCCATAACTAGGAAAACCAACTCGTAATACATCTATTACTCTTGGCTAGAAGGCATCTTAAAATGGAATCATAAGGCCATAAACATGCTATATGAAATCATATACCATGGGAAAAGCCATGGGTTACCAAAAACCTTGGGTCTATAAACTACCAACAGTAAAATCATTACTTATTGTGTAAAAATGATTATGACTTAGTCAAATTTAATCTAACAATATGTGATAGTTCTAAAGTGGTTTCCTTGAAAAACTAATCATATGATAGTACATTTGTCGACGCATTTCGAACCAACAAGTGTGGCATTGCCACTTTGTTTAGTTTTGAAGGAGAGTTCTTTGAGTAGACCTGTGGCATTGCCATGGGCTCCCCCCTATCCATTGTTGTTGTTAATCTCTTTATGGAAAATTTTGAATCCAAATATATGGCCTTAGCCAGACTCCTTCCTAAACTTTGGAGAAGATTTGTTGATGACACTAATGTCATCTGGTCTCATGGCCAAGAAGAGTTAGATCTCTTCTTCAATCATCTCAACAGTCAATCCTCAGCCATTAATTTCACCAAGGAACAGGAAGTCAATGGTTGCCTCCCTTTCCTTGATATTCTTATTTCTAAGAATATTGATGGTTCCCTCTCCCACCAAGTGTTTCAGAAGAAAACACATATGGATCAATAGCTTCATGCCAGATCCCATCATTTCCCATCTCAAAATTTGGGCGCCCTCAATACCCTCACCACTCGTGCCCTAAGAATCTCGGATGAAAAGAGCTTTGATAAAGAAAAATCCCATCTCCTTAATGTCTGTTGAGAATGGTTATAGTAGGCACCTTGTGTTGAAAAATGTGCAACAAGAAATGCTAAATTTAGAATGTGCTAAAAATAGAAGTCCTAAAAATAGCATGTCTAAAAATAACAGTTTGGCCAGGGAGGTCATTGGCCACCTTGGGTGAGAGGTGAAAATGCTAAAAATAGAAAATTCTAAAAATAGCATTTTTGGGTCCCTTCCTATTTTTAATAGTCCCTGGTTTGACTATAGGAAGTAAAAACGAATTTGTTCTTACCAACAGTTTAAAATATTAATTAATTAATCTCCATGAGTTAATTAGTTAAGGAAAAACAAACTTGAAGTCTATGTGAGGACATGCAACAATTTATCTATTAATTGATGAATTTATCCATCAATTAAAGAGATAAGGATGAGTTGTAATTATGAGTTGTAATTAGTTGGCTCAATTAACTGAGTCAAGTCCAGTTAGATTAATTTAATAAGTTGTTAAATTAATGAGATTTAGTTTGTTAATGCTTGTATGCATGTAACAACCGGTAATTTCAAATAACTAAATATTATAGCTTAAATAACTCATGCATGTCAGTTGAAACAGAGACCCAGTTGAGATCAGAGAAGGGGCAGTGTACTATTAGTTGGATGAATATTTTTCCTATAAAGGAAGCTCATCCATGATGAGGATTTGTCTCCTTCAAGTTTGTGCAATTATTTCAGAGGTCAGTGTTGTGTTTGAGGTGAGAATCACACAAGTTGCAGCTAGAGGACCCAGGAAAAACTGTGCATAGAAATAGGAGGCTTGGAGGGCAGAGGAGAAGGTTTGTGAGAAGCCTTTGACTGTCTATGAGCAGCAGAGGGATTCTACTAAGAGCTGGATAGCTTCTGAGCTAACGCTTTGTGTAATCCAAACTATATTTCCACTTGTATGATAATACAGAGAAGGGGTTTTAGGCAGGTGCTTTCCCCGGGTAAATTCTTCTGTGTTATGTGTGATTTATTCCTTCTTATTAGTTATATTTGTTCTTATTGATGTTGCTAATGGTTTATTAAGCTTCCGCTAAATTGTTTGTAGAAGTAGATCAAGTGTTTTGCTTTAGTACATTGCATTACCAGGTGATCTACAGGTGGGAAATTTCTACATGGTATTAGAGCTAGCTGATTTGTAGAAAAAGTTCTACATGGTATCAGAACTAGCTTATTTGTAGAAAAAATCTAAAAAATTCTACATGGTATCAGAGTTAGCTGATGTGAAGAAAAATTCTACAAAATTCTACATGGTATCAGAGCTCGAGTGATCAAGGAGAGAACAATATACTGAGAGGAGATTTCACAGTTTTGAGTTTTGGGCCGAGTGTTTGTAGATCATATCTAAAAAACTTTATACAAAATTTTCAGAAATAAATAGAAAATTTATATTCCTTGCGAAAAAATACCCAAAATCAAAAAAATAATCGGCTAAATTGGAGTTCGAATGAGGGAGATATCGCTGATTTAAAATCAACTCTTTTTCTAGAAAATTTCGTGACAGCGGGAAAGTGGAAATAAATTGGTGTGCTAGCCAAGAACCTGTATGCACTTGAGGCACAAGATGTATTCAAAGCCTTGAGGAGCAAGGAAAAGGCTAGATACTTGGTGGTTGAGAGGGAGAGTAAATTACCTCTCAACATGCAGAGCCAGAAGAAGTCTCAGACGATTATGGAGGAGCCACGATTAGTGAAGCAGCTTCAAGAGGTTGTGGAGAAGCCACAACTAGAGAAGCTGAGAGGAGATCGAGTAGAGACATCTACTCATGAAGAGACCTCAAGTGGGGGGAAACTTCGAGCCAGGTGGGCAGAGGGATCGCATGCAGCCATACCTCCAGGTAGGAGGTGGGGCGATGTAGAGTGATTGTCCCAAGGAGGAGGGGTAGGATCGTTGAGGTACCCAACCTCTTGGATGAGACCTTGCTACGAGAGCCCCGATGTGGAGTAGCAGGAACTGACTGATTGGGTAGAGACAAATGCAGATGGAGCAGCAGAGAGAGCGACGGTGCAGGGAATCCCAGCATAGCGCATAGCTAGCAGGCTGCAGCAATGCAAGAGGCACAAGTGTTTTGCATAGTGCTAGGTGGCACAGATAGGTGTGCAATGGTGCGAGATGCATGGAGATGTTGCAATAGCGTAGATGTCAAAGAGGGAGAACATGTCAGTAGCAGGTAGAGCTTGAGAGTCAGAGTATGTTCCTAGCCCAACAGAGTGGTCAGTTGGGAGTGTTTTTGTTCAGTGTTGTTGGAGCAAGTGGACCGGGTAGATGTGTTACATGCAAAGCATTCCAGAGTTACAGGATCGAGTTCAAGAGGAAGCCTTTCTTGTTGAGAGGGAGTGTTGAAAAATGTGCAACAAGAAATGATAAATTTAGAATGTGCTAAAAATAGAAGTCCTAAAAATAGCATGTCTAAAAATAGTAGTTTGGCCAGGGAGGTCATTGGCCACCTTGGGTGAGAGGTGAAACTGCTAAAAATAGAAAGTTCTAAAAATAGCATTTTTGGGTCCCTTCCTATTTTTAGCAGTCCCTGGTCTAATTATAGGAAGTAAAAACGAATTTGGTCTTACAAAAAGTTTAAAATATTAATTAATTAATCTCCATGAGTTAATTAGTTAAGGAAAAACAAACTTGAAGTCTATGTGAGGACATGCAACAGTTTATCTATTAATTGATGAATTTATCCATCAGTTAAAGAGATAAGGATGAGTTGTAATTAGTTGGCTCAGTTATCTGAGTCAAGTCCAGTTAGATTAATTTAACAAGTTGTTGAATTAATGAGATTCAGTTTGTTAATGCTTGCATGCATGTAACAACTGGTATTTTCAGATAACTGAATATTATAGGTTAAATAACTCATGCATGTCAGTTCAGACAAAGACCCAGTTGAGATCATAGAAGGGACAGTGTACTATTAGTTGGATGAATATTTTTCCTATAAAGGAAGCTCATCCATGATGAGGATTTATCTCCTTCACGTTTGTGCAGTTATTTCAGAGGTCAATGTTGTGCGTGAGGTGAGAATCACACAGGTTGCAGCTGGAGGACCCAGGAAAAACTGTGCATAGAAATAGGAGGCTTGGAGGGCAGAGGAGAAGGTTTTTGAGAAGCCTTTAACTGTCTATGAGCAGCAGAGGGATTGTACTGAGAGCTGGATAGCTTCCAAGCTAAGGCTTTGTGTAATCTGGACTATATTTCCACTTGTATGATAATACAGAGATGGGGTTTTAGGCAGGTGCTCTTCCCGGGTAAATTCTTCTGTGTTATGTGTGATTGAGTCCTTCATATCAGTTATATATATTCTTATTGGATGTTGCTCATGGTTGATTAAGCTTCCGCTAAATTTTTTGTAGAAGTAGATCAAGTGTTTTGCTTTAGTACATTGCATTACCAGGTGATCTACAGGTGGAAAATTTCTACATGGTATTAGAGCTAGTTGATTTGTAGAAAAAGTTCTACATGGTATCAGAGCTAGCTGATTTGTAGAAAAATCCTACAAAATTCTACACCTTGGTCAAAAAGCTTTCCTTAAAGCTTCCAGATATTCGATGGTGAAGAAAGAACCCAACGATCGAATCCCAGGATTCCATCTTCCTTTTGTTCAACAGACCACAAACAAGATTGCGAAGATTCTTAGGAAACATAATATTCCCTCAACCTTCAGCCCCCTTAACACCATTCGTAAATCCCTCTGATCAGTAAAGGATCCTATCAACCCTATGGATATGAAAGGTGTCTATATTATTCCTTGCTCCTGCGGAACCCCCTACATTGGTGAGACTGGTCGCTCTATTAATCAAAGGATTAATGAGCACGTAGCAGACCTTAGACACAAGAGATCCAAATCTTCTGCATTAGCAGAGCATGTTGAGAAAACCAATCATCATGTTTATATTGAGGAGGCCAATGTTATTGCTAGGGTTGTGTAGTTCCATCACCATAAATTTAGGGAAGCCATTGAGATTGAAAGAAGACCTAGCAATCTCAATAGAGACGACGATTGGAAGATTAGTAGCTGTTGGATTCCTGCCCTCTCTTCCTAAGCGTGTCTACCATTCCTCTCCCCTCCCTCTTTGAGTTATAGGTTCTAGATATTTTCTTTCCCCCTTTTACCCTGAGCCTGCTTTCTAGAGCTTTTTTCCTTTGTTCCTCTTAATAATATCACCCTTATTTATATATTTGTATAGTCCTTTTCATACCTGTGATATGTTTTCTACTTTACCAATAAATTCTTATTAATGGGTTGCCCTTCATTTAATAATTATACTATAATAATACATTGAATCCTTACTAACAATGATTTTCCTAAAACTAATCTTTATCAACTAGAATATAATAATAACTAATATCATTATTTTGGTTAATATTACTAATAATATACACTAAATATTAATGTAGATATGACCTTTTCTTAACTAATCCAATTGATTAAGTATAACAATTATTAATATTTTATTAGTTACTAGATCCCATCTATTCACTAACTTTCCTGGATCTAGTGATAATTTTTTTCCCATTAAATAACCTCGATATTAAACTTATTCTAAGTGATTAATCTTACCATCATTATTAAAATTAAGAATAAGAATAATATAACATTAATTATCACTAGTTTATTACATCTAATTCTTTTCGATTAATAACTTTGGTTAACTAATTAAGGGAATATCGTAAATTAATTCTATAATTTTCTAATAATTTACCTTATATATAATTATTAATACTTACACACTAATATATTAGTGTTTTACTAATTAATGTATATTAAGGAGGACCCTAGCCTTTATTAACATATTAGGATTATTTTATTAATAACAATATAATTTTGTTCACATCCCCTAGACTTTTGGCTCATATAGGTTAGATTTATTTATTTATTTATCTTATTTATTTTTATATTTTTATTTTTATTTTAAATGAAATTTAGTCGTTTCTGGGTCAATTATAGCCGTTAGCCCGATCCAACCTAATATAGCCGCTTTTTTCAGTCATTCCTAGCCGTTGGTCAGCAGGTTCTCCCTATTTAAGATTTAGCCATGATCTAGTTCTTCAACTTGTCCTGACGATGAACCACACTTGTTGGTTCGAAACGCATTGACAAATGTACTATCATGTGATTTACGCCGAAATATTTTCCTCATAACGTGATATGGATCACAGAAGCCTAAATTCAACTATTGAATCTAATCACATATACATGCTAGAGAATATATGTCTTTCTGTGGACCAAAAAGGGTTCTCTATTATGTATCTAATATACATAACACTACCATCCTATGGTATCGACCTCTAGGTATCTCATCTTATGTGGGTTTTCACAATTATTCATATTGTAAAATGATTTTTTGGAAAATATATGTGTTTTTTAATTTAGTTTGTCCAACGTTTTGGGTGGAAACTCCACCCATCTTCAAGGAAATAAAATATTTTAGATAATGTGAACATATGCCAGAAGGAGAATAAATAGAACGCGGAGGAAATTAGCCATTATAAAAAATTTGAATTAATTATTAAAAATTAGTCAAATTTCTTGAAAAAGGGAAACAAAATCAAAGGAAGGAGAGCAAGGCATCAGTCAAAAGTTATAGGAGAAAAAAATATTAAAAATATGATAGGGCGGGGTAAAAAGTCATAAAATTAAGATTTTAAAGAGACTTATAAATATTAAAAATTAAACTTTTAATTTAATTTAAAAAGAAACTTATAACAATTAAAAAATAGACTTTTAATTTAATTTAAAAAGAATAACTAGAAAGTAATAATGAGTTTAAACATATTTAAATAGAGAATTGAAATTCATAAAAGCTTTAAGATTATGTGAACGGTGCAGCGATGAGAATAAATAGAATGGGGGGAAGCCACTATGAAAAAAAAAACTGAATTAATTATTAAAATTATTAAAAATGAGTCAAATTTCTTGAAAAAGGGAAACAAAATTTAAACAAAGGGGAGCAAGGAATTGGTTACGAATTATAGGAGAAGAAAATATTAAAGATACATAAGGTGGGGTTAAAGGTCCTAAAATTAAGATTTAAAAAATATTTATAAATATTAAAACATATATATATATATATATATATATATTTAAAAGAACAAAATTACAGATTAAAAATTAAACTTTTTATTTAATTTAAAAACAAAAAGAAGAAATAGAAAATAATAGTGAATTTGAAAAATTTTAAATAGAGAATTGAAATTCAATATTTAAATATTTTTAAATTGACAATTAAAATTGCAATGTAGAATAGGTAGGAGCGGGAAGGGTATTTTGAGCTCCGATAAAAGAACAGAGATACAATATGCATGGGGTTTGGGGAAAGATACCAACAGTCAAGTCAAATTCTTAGCCTTGTGGCAAGTGCTAGATATGGCTATTTCAAGGAGAATTCAGCAAATGTTGGCATTTGGAGACTCTATGATTGTCATTTAGTAGGTGGGAAAACTTCAAGAGAATACGAAGCAGGCTAATTCCTCCATCATGTGGATAATAAGACAATAATTGTCAAAATTCAAGAAGGTTGAATTCTTCTATGTCAAATGTCATCTCAACACTACTGCAGATGTGTTGGAAAAAAAGTGAGACTCTATTAAACAAGGGATATTGGCCCTAGACAATTTGAATGGAGCATAAATTCCATTTCCATGAAAAAACAAGGAATCCATTGGAGAAAAAAAATTGACCTAGTTAAATAGTGATAAAGGTGTCATTAACTGTATTGGAAATATGGAGTTTTGTTTGCCACATTCTCCATTTTTCATCCCCTTATGTTCTTTGTCTCTTTGATGGAATCCAAAATGGGGTTCCCACCTAGCTTTCCCATGTGTGATCATGTAATAGAAGGGAATGATGCTTATATGCCCAATTCCTCATTAAATATGACAAGATTTGAAGTTTGGTTAATTCTGATTTTGAGGATATTCTTGCATGCCTCAGGTACAGATATGTTATGGAGATGGTGGGAAATGTACAGAAAAAGAAATTTAGCAATCAATTGTTTGATCCTATGTTTTTGTACAATAGTTATTGGCATTGAATTTGGAGAGTGTGCCATTGAAATGGAGGTGGCGGACTTAGGCTATAAGAAGAGCTCACCCTTCATCATTTTGTAGCAGCCCTGGTTAAAAATCCATGTAAAAATTAATAAAGATAAAAGAATACCTTGGTCATGGGACACATATTACAAGTTGAATAGTCTAAAAAACATCACGGTGGATGTTCATTTCGGTTTATTATGGCTAAGGAAATTGGCAAAGGCAATGGCAAAGGATTTGGAAAGGCATGAGGCATTTATTGGTATTTTATTTATGAAAATAATGGAAATTAGGAGAAAAGGAAGGTGAAAGGTCACAGGTTGCATGTGAGGAAGAAAATGAAGGAAAATAATGGAAAATGAAGAAAATAGAGGCCTCATTAATAAAAAGGCTTATGAGGACCAGTTCACAGACTTTTTTCAGTTCAGTTTTGGAGCTCTCTCTCTATTCTCTCTCTCTCATACTCTTGGACACTTAGAGTTTCTTGGAGCACTCTTGGAGGAGTGTGGCATACTTGGAGTTTTGGAGCAAGAAGGAAAAGGAAAAGAAGGAAAGTGGAAGAGGACATTAGGAACAAAAGCTACAGGGGGTTTTGCTTGTAGGTACTGAGTTACATATATGTTTTCCTCACCAGTGTTGGCATGCATGTGGTTTATTGTTTGTGATCTGTCATTGCCATAGAGGATTGCCTAGATTGACATTGGATTTTCCTAGCCTTTCCATTTCATGGGTAGCCATGGTGTTGTGGGTTTTACTTTTGTTTTCTAGTTTATTTTCTTGTGCCTTCGACTATGGGTTGAGTTACTAGTTCTTGGAAGCCTTGATTGGACAAACACTTTGGAAGCCTTGTAATAGCTTGGGTTGAGTTACTAGTCCTAGAAACCTTGGTTGTAAAAACACTCTAGAAGCCCTTGGTGGGTTGAGTTACTAGTCCTAGAATCCCTGGTTCGAACAAATGCTCTGGAGCCCTAGATAGCTTGGTTATAGACCAATCTGGTGATGGTTAGTGATGTCTGACTGTGACGTGGAATCATTGGCTGAGGATTGAGGTGGTTTAGCCTTCGGAAGCCCAGATGGTTTTGATTTTTGTTTTATGAGATCCCACATTCATGCTTGGATTATGCCACGGGGGGACTAGCTAAAAGAAATATTCAGTTCAGCCTAGTCTACGATCGAGTGGTTCATGGATGTCCCTTACCTAGTCGGCTTATGAAATCATCAATAAGAGCTCTATTTCTCCTTGGTATTTTATGGGTAAATATACTTGTTTATTTTTGTTTTATATGGCTATTATACTCTTGATATTTATGTTGGTTATATGTTGGTTATGAATGAGTTCTATGACAGTGGAAATGTATGGCTGTCATCATGTTTTGGTTAATCACTAAATATACAATGATTATGTGACTTAATATATGGTAATGCAGTTATTATGATGAGGTAGCAATGCTTCTTAGTGATTCTCAGATAAGTATGAGAGCCCTGTGCTCAAATTTGTTTCTTAAACCTGTAGATTGCATATTTGTGACATGTTTGACGAAATTCCAGTCATGGCTAGTAGGGGTCCAATCAAGTCCTTTTCTCAAGTAATTACATTTGTATCATTATTTTGTTGTTATATTTCATTTATGTAAGTGTCATGGAGTTATGGGCATTGACTTGAGCCTTGGGCATGAAATACGTGGCACAGAATTCAGAGTTGTAGGCACATAACTGCTTGGGAAAGTCCCCAGTTGTAGGCATACCCATGTTGTAGGAGTGATTGGAGGGTCCTAGTAACACTCATGCCCATGTCATCGGAACGATTGGGGGATTAATGCAGTAAAAAGTTAGTTTGTTTCTGGGGCTAGTCACCTGGAAGGTTTGGATGGCTCCTAGGGGGTTCTGCAGTAGGTTTGGAAAGTCTATGTTGTTGTGTTAAGTTGGTTCCACTTCCTTAACTGGCACATAGGGAGTTGAATCATATCATACTAACTCTTTGTCACATGTTTACCCCGGTTGTCCGATTACTTGGGTAGATGTGCAAGGAGGGTGTTACAGAGTGGTACTAGAGTGGGTTCCATTCTCTTTGGGAAGTTTTTGATTTCCGTTCTCCTTATGTGATATTTGATACCATAGAGTGCTATCAAAGCATGGTTCAACCCTTGGATTGGATGGGCGATGTGTTGATCATGCATAAATTTCAGTTGCATATGTGTTCTTCATGTTGTGGCCTATGTGCTTGTTGTGTATGAATGGTGGTGTTCATTGTTAAAGTTGTGTTTTCATGTAGGAGTTCATGATCTTTTTGTTGGGATGTATTTGTCATAAATTCATATCACTTGTGTATGCATTTGTTCTGCATGTCAATATCTATATGTTGTGATGCATGCATTATCATGGTTATATGGTTATGCATGTATAGTAGGTCATACATGCATTCTGAGGTCATTGTATGTAGTTTGTGTCACCATGATGTTATTGGTAAGTTATGATGCTAATGTGTTGGCTGAGGTAGGGTAGGAGATGCATATCATCAGAGTGAGGTTGTAGCACTAGAGTTCGGGGTAAGCGCAGATCATCATATATGTTTATATGGTAGGTATGATGGTATGTTAGTTAATGGATTGTTATATGCATTAGGGTTATATACATGTTTGTCGTTTTATTGTTGTTGTGGTTGCATTCATGGTAGATGCTAGTGAATCAGTGTGGTCATATGCACATGTGTCGAATAGTCATGAATGATAGTAACTTGTTGTTATATGCATTGTTGTTGATTTTGTATGATAGGTAACTTGATGATAATGTTATATGTTGTTGATAAGCATCTTATATGTTAACTTCTTGTTGTTATATGTTATCTAACCTAATGATTAGGGTTATTGCATTAAGATCTTGATGTTATATGTATCGTGCTAACCTGGATTGACCTATGTAGATGATTATGGTTATGACATTAAAGTATGAGTTAATATATTATGATATTATGTCATACTAACCTAGACTGACTGTGAATATGTGATTGTTATGCTTGAATGAAAATTTCTTATGATTTTATGATGTGAGCAAGTTAGCTAGTAATTGTTATGGATATAACGACCTTATTTATGTTTGAGTTGACGTGTTATGAAATTATATCGTGCTAAACTAGATCAATTGTGCAAACAAGGTAGCCTCCCGTGAGATATATTAAGATATGAGTTTTATTATGTCATCTACTTGGTGTTTGAATGTATGATTATCCCATATATTTGGTGTCTATTATGTCATCTATCTATTATCTGAATGTTTGATTATTTGCATGATATGAGTATGTGTCTATAAGATTGCATGTAGGAATAATTTTGTTTTAATATGGTTATACTAACACATTATGTGCTAAGACAGTTGATATGTACTTGAGTGCAAGTGAGTGCTAGTTGTAGTGTTATGATTTATGACTATGGGTTGACCTTTGATTATGACATCTTTGACAATCTTGGTAAAGGTTCATTTGAATTACTAGATATGATGTGTGGCTAACATATAGTTGCACAACAACATGCTTGGCATTAGTGTGACAAGGTAATAGTTGATTTGTTTATATAACTAATAGTTGGGTGATGTGACAGTGCATAGTAAGACTTAATTGCAACAAGGAAAACGTAAAAGAAAGGAATTGGGTGAAAATTCCTTTGGCTATGTTTGGAAACACCAATTCCAAATAAATGAATGCTTTGTATACAATAATTCTTCTTAACCTTGATTTTGTCTAACATTATGTGGATATGTGCTAGATTCATGAGCATGTATTTGACAGGTATATTATCTAGTTTCTAGTTATAGTTGGATCCGTCAAGGGAATCGGAGTCCCTTGAGAGATGGCACAGATGTTTTCAACTATAAGGCAGTGTGATTGGCACAACAAGGTAAGATAACTTGTTGTTGAGGCCTCAAAAATCATTGCCACAACATTGGGGATAACCACCTGGTCTGGACCTTAAAACAACTCCTTTTCCATTTGGGATAATGGTTCCAACTGGTTCAATTAGGTCCAGTTAACTTCTCCCAACCACTATCATATTTAAATATAGCTCTAATTGCTAATAGCTAGGGCTATCAAATTAATTCTTCAAGCTGATCAGACAAGAAGAATGATCCTTAAGTTGTTTTTGTGGAACAACCAAACCAATGTAAGTTTTGCCTCGAAAGAGGACTTTCTAGAAATGTAGAATTAATCTAAATGAAAAATAATTCTAAAATGCAAGAAAAAAGGAACTAAATCCTAATCCTATATCAATTAGGCATATATAGATCTAGCCCAACCAAGAGCAAGATAATTAAATGATTTAGGATTTAAATATGTTTGGCTTATAATGAATATCAAGCTAATGAAATAGTTTAATTAACTGACATTATGAATTCCAAATCATATTCTTTTTAGAGACCTCTTAATTGAAATAATTAACCGATAACATTTAGGAAGTAGTTCATGTTGAAAAAAGTGCAACAAGAAATGTTAAATTTAGAATGTGCTAAAAATAGACCTGCTAAAAATAGCATGTATAAAAATAGCAGTTTGGCCAGTGAGGTCATTGGCACATTGGGTGAGAGGTGAAACTGCTAAAAATAGAAATTTCTAAAAATAGCATTTCTGGGTCCCTTCCTATTTTTAGCAGTCCCTGGTCTAACTATAGGAAGTAAAAACGAATTTGATCTTAACAATAGTTTAAAATATTAATTAATTAATATCCATGAGTTAATTAGTTAAGGAAAAACAAAATTGAAGTGTATGTGAGGACATGCAACAGTTTATCTATTAATTGATGAATTTATCCATCAGTTAAAGAGATAAGGATGAGTTGTAATTAGTTGGCTCAGTTAACTGAGTCAAGTCCAGTTAGATTAATTTAACAAGTTGTTAAATTAATAAGATTCAGTTTGTTAATGCTTGCATGCATGTAACAACATGTATTTTTAGATAATTGAATATTATAGCTTAAATAACTCATACATGCCAGTTCATACAGAGACCCAGTTGAGATCAAAGAAGGGAAAATGTACTATTAGTTGGATGAATATTTTTCCTATAACGGAAGCTCATCCATGATGAGGAATTATGTCCTTCAGGTTTGTGCAGTTATTTCAGAGTTCAATGTTGTGTGTGAGGTGAGAATCACACAGGTTGCAGCTAGAGGACCTAGGAAAAATTGTGCATAGAAATATGAGACTTGGAGGGCAGAGGAGAAGGTTTGTGAGAAACCTTTGACTGTCTATGAGCAGCAGAGGGATTGTACTGAGAGCTGGATAGCTTCCGAGCTAAGGCTTTGTGTAATCCGGACATATTTCCACTTGTATGATAATACAGAGATGGGGTTTTAGGCTGGTGCTTTCCCCTAGTTATATCTTCTGTGTTATGTGTGTTTGATTTCTCCATATCAGTTATATGTGTTCTTATTGATGTTGCTCATGTTCGATTAAGCTTCCGCTAAATTGGTTGTAGAAGTAGATCTAGTATTATGCTTTAGTACATTGCATATATCAGTTTGATCTACAGGTGGTGAAATTTCTACATGGTATTAGAGCTAGCTGATTTGTAGAAAAATTCTACATGGTATCAAAGCATAGGTGATCAAGGAAGAACAATATACAAGAAGAGGAGATTTCAAAGTTTTGAGTTTTGGACCGAGAGTTTGCAGAGAAAATCTGAAAATTTCTATACAAAATTTTCAGAAACAAATAGCATATTTGGATTCCTTGTGGAAAAATACACAAAATCAAAAAAAAAATCCAGCTGAATCAGAGTTCGGATGAGGGAGATATCGCTGATTTAAAATCAGCTCTTTTTCTAGAAAATTTCGTGACGGCGGGAAAGTGGAAATAGATTGGTGTGCTAGCTAAGAGCCTGTATGCACTTGAGGTACAAGATGCATGCAAAGCCTTGAGGAGAAAGGCAAAGGTTAGATACTTGGTGCTTTAGAGGGAGATTAAATTACCTCTCAACATGCAGCACCATAAGAAGTCTTAGACGATTGTGGAGGAGCCACGATTGGTGAAGTAGCTTCAAGAGGTTGTGGAGCAGCCACAATTGAGGAAGCTGAGAGGATACACAGTGGAGGCATCCACTCATGCAAAGACCTCCAGTAGGGGAAAACTTCGAGCTAGGTGGATAGAGAGATTACATGCAGCCATACCTCTAGGTAGAAGGTGGGGTGATATAGAGTGATCATCCAAAGGAGGAGTGGCAGGATCCTTGATGTACCCAACCTCTTGGATGAGACCTTGCTACAGGAGCCTCGATGTGAAGTAATAGGAACTGACTAATTGGGTAGAGACAGATGTGGATGGAGTGGCAGATAGAGTGATAGTGCAGGGAATCCCAGGACAACGCATGGCTATCAGGCTATAGCAATGCGAGAGGCACAAGTGTTTTCCACAGTGCTAGGTGGCACAGAGAGGTGTGCAATGGTGCGAGATGCATGGAGATGTTGCAGTAGCACAGATGTCAGAGAGGGAGCACTTGTCAGTAGTAGGTAGAGCTTCAGCATCAGAGTATGTTCCTAACCCAACAGAGTGGTCAGTTGGGAGTGTTTTTGTTCCAAGTGTTGTTGGAGCAAGTGGACTGGGTAAATGTGTTACATGCAGAACATTCCAGAGTTATAGGATCGGGTTCGAGAGAAAGCCTTTCTTGTTGAGAGGAAGTGTTGAAAAATGTGCAACAAGAAATGCTAAATTTAGAATGTGCTAAAAATAGACCTACTAAAAATAGCATGTCTAAAACTAGCAGTTTGGCCAGTGAGGTAATTGGCCACATTGGGTGAGAGGTGAAACTGCTAAAAATAGAAAGTTCTAAAAATAGCATTTTTGGATCACTTCCTTTTTTTAGCAGTCCCTGGTCTAACTATAGGAAGTAAAAATGAATTTGGTCTTAACACCAGTTTAAAATATTAATTAATTAATCTCCATGAGTTAATTAGTTAAGGAAAAACAAACTTGAAGTCTATGTGAGGACATGCAACAATTTATCTATTAATTGATGAATTTATCCATCAGTTAAAGAGATAAGGATGAGTTGTAATTAGTTGGCTCAGTTAATTGAGTCAAATCCAATTATATTAATTTAACAAGTTGTTAAATTAATGAGATTCAGTTTATTAATGCTCGCATGCATGTAACAACTGGTGTTTTCGGATAACTGAATATTATAGCTTAAATAACTCATGCATGTCAGTTCAGACAGAGACCCAGTTGAGATCAGAGAAGGGACAGTGTACTATCAATTGGATGAATATTTTTCCTATAAAGGAAGCTCATCCATGATGAGGATTTATGTCCTTCAGGTTTGTGCAGTTATTTCAGAGGTCAATGTTGTGTGTGAGGTGAGAATCACACAGGTTGCAGCTGGAGGACCTAGGAAAAATTATGCATAAAAATAGGAGGCTTGGAGGGCAAAGGAGAAGGTTTGTGAGAAGCCTTTGACTATCTATGAGCAGTAGAGGGATTTTACTAAGAGTTGGATAGCTTCCGAGCTAAGGCTTTGTGTAATCTGGACATATTTCCACTTGTATGATAATATAGAGATGGGGTTTTAGGCTGGTGCTTTCCCCTAGTTATATCTTCTGTGTTATGTGCATTTGATTTCTCCATATCAGTGATATGTGTTCTTATTGATGTTGCTCATGTTCGATTAAGCTTCCGCTAAATTGGTTGTAGAAGTAGATCTAGTATTATGCTTTAGTACATCGCATATATCAGTTTGATCTACAGGTGGTGAAATTTCTACATGGTATCAGAGCTAGCTGATTTATAGAAAAGTTCTACATGGTATCAGAGCTAGCTGATGTGTAGAAAACAAAATTCTTCAGTTCACAAAATGATATTGATTGTTAAATCAATAATTCGAATAATTAAACAAGAATATGAGGAAATAGTTCACAACATATCATTATTTGTTAAATCGATATTAAAAGATAGATTTCAGAGTAAATAGTTACTCACAAATCAGAATTCAACACATAAGAGCGGAGATAAATAAGAACATATGATTGAGACAAATTACTCATACTGACAATAGTGCACAAATATGAATAAAATGACACATTCCTATCATTATAAAACGAAACTAGTATTTAAAACAATATTATTAAAAATACCAATTTACTAAATGCATTTCTCTGGCTCTGGTCTCCAACAGTATTTTACAATGCTTGAACTTATGCTTTTAAAACTAGAGTTGTAATAGTATGAACTCTTCCCATCAAAAAATAATTTAGAGTGCAAAAGAAAAATCCTCAATCATCCTTCAGATCTGAGCTTTCTTCTCTAACCTACAACTCAATCTTTTATACAATAGTGCCTTCAAGAATTCGTGAATTGCAAAGAAGAGTAGAAATACCATGTAATAAGGAATTTGAAAAGATAATTTCACTATTTATTTATGAACAAAATAGAGGCAAAAAGATAGAAATACCAGATGCACATTGTTTAGCTCATAAAAGAAATAGAAACATTTTATTCCTTCTCACGAAGATGATTTCAAGAGTACGAAAGTGAAACTTCTCGAAATTCTTTTCATAAACAATGTTCCACTTGTTCTATTGAGAAAAACATGAAAGTACTGTAGTGCGAGCTTTTTGGGCTTTCTTCATAAAATTCAGGACCCTTATTTCCGACAACATCTAAGCTTAAATAGCATAAAACAATTCTAATCTATTATGCAGAGCATGGAGGGCATTAAACAAATCCATTTAACAATGCTTAAAGGAAAACAATATTTCGGTAGAAGTTTCTGAAAATGGTTTGTTGTCATCATTAGCTTCATTTGTTCCATTGAATTCTTTGGATGTATGTCTATCTATTTGAACTGATCTTCCAATGATCAGCACAATTGTCTTTCTTTGTCATGAACCTAAACATGGAAAACAAGAATTGATAAGATGTAAATAAATGAGACTGATAAGTGAGTTTTATTTGAAACAAATCACTTTTGCAGGAAATCAGGAAAACGTAGAGCGCAATAAATCCAACACAAACATCATGGAGAGGAATGCTGAGTGTGGAGGTGGAGCTTTATGGCTTATTGAAAATCTGAGTTTTGGGGTAGATCATAAAACAGTTGCAATCGAAATAGAATCAGGGGAAAAACTTCAAAACAAACGCAATTAGTTTAGATCGAGAGTATTTCATATAAAATCCAAAAGGGGGTCTTCTCAAATAAAAACGCAATCGGAACGGGTAGGAGTCTGAGAAATGGTGTTCTTTTGTTATTTACAATAACCATAGACATGGGGTATGTATGAGTTGGAGTGAATAATCCCGTCGGGTCTGGTCTAATTGCAAAACGCAAATCAGTTGGGGTGAAAGATTTATTATAAGTTGTGTCCCTTTAAAACTTGCGAATGCGGGATCCCGGGGTGATGTCAGAGATGATATTACTATGATGTGGCGAATGATGTGGAATGGTGACATGGCAGATGACGTGGATCTGACATGGTGGGAGACATGGAAGCTGACGTGAATATGACATGGTGGGAGACATGGAAATGACATGGCAGCTGACGTGGAGGATGACGTGAATCTGAAATCAATGCTGACATCATATCATAATCGGTGTTGGGATGAGGCATGAATTTTTTAGAATTTTGAGATCGTGTTATAGGCCTTGGACGCGATATAAATATAAATCATAGTGTATAAGCCCGGTGGGTCTAGGCCATATCGCATATCGCAATTGGAAAAGGCAATGGATCTTGCTATAGCTCCAGACGAGGGATTTAAATGAAATTGATTTTATAATCTCGCGGGTCTGAGCTTAATCACATATCACAATCGATGGCGAGTTTTGGCCTTAAGCCTTTGGATCTTACGATAGTTACGGACGCGGGGTTTTATGGTTTGTATTGGATAATCCCCGCGGGTTTGGTTTATATCGCAGTCACAATGGAGTTTTCGGAGTGGTTTTGAGCCTTATGAAACTAGTGATGCGAGGTATGGATGTGATATTTTAACTTGGTGGATTTAAATTTATGGTATGGTGCCGAGTGATATCGCATATTGCAATCAGCTAAGGGAGTGAGGTTAAGCCTTAAGTTTTTTTGAACTTTTGTGATAGCCGCGGACGTGGGGAATTTTATGAGTTTCATTAACTTTCCCATTGGTTCCGTTTATATCGCATTTTGCTAAGGATGTGGGTATTACCATGGAGTGATATTTACTTGCAATGCAGGGAAGTGATAAGGACTTTGGATAAGTTGGAGTTTTAAATTATAAGTCATATTTAATTTGAACTCTGATTTATTATTTTTTTTATCTTGATAACCCAATGTTTAATACTTAGGGCTTTAAAAGCATAAGTATGAGTCTTGGTCTCGGGGCCTATTTGGAATTTGTTTTATTCAAAACACATAAAAATAATTTTAATTTTTTATGTTTTAAAATTTATTAAGGGTCCCCATTTTAATAAAATAAATTTCATAGGAAATTTATAAAATAGAAAAATGGGGGTTGTTGGATAGCACAACACCGCTATATTGTTATATTTATTTATGAACTGGAATTTATGTGTTCATGGTCATATGATGCAGGGGATTGCATGGAAAGAGGCTGCCATGAAATCTTGAAGAAGGCTCAGGTTGAGCTTTCCTTTGGAAGCACTGGGAACCATGGGGATTGAGTCATGGTGTCTATTGCTAGCTTTGTGCTTCGGTCTTTTGTGATTTGTGTGTGCTTGATTTGCAGTCTTATTGATGTCTAGTGCATGGCCATGCCACTTTGTTTATGGTGTCGTATCTCTATTGGCTTTCATGAGTTTCTTCTTGTTGCTTCTTTTCCTTTCCTTTTATGTTTAATGGTCTTCGGAATTGGTTGGGGAAGGAGTATGTTAATGGAGCTCAGAAGGAGTTGTGTGATACCTAACAAGTCATGTGAGACATGGATGAAGCCTGGTGCATGTATAAGGGTAGTTGAAGGAAAGAGTATGAAAATCATTTGGATTGGTTGCGTCCATTGGTGTAAATGGGCAGTGGCAGGACAGTCATGAGAAAGGTAACATCAGAGGTAAGGTAAATGGATTTGAGGCATCAGATTCCTTGGCTATGTTGGGAACTATTATTCTCAATGTTATACATGTTGTGCAAGGATAAAGGGAGTTCTCTTAACCTTAAACTTATGATTTCTAGTAATTATGTTGTGATCATGATTATGTTGATGTCTATATATATGTATATATGTATGTATGTATGTCGTTATCTGATAGGATCATGTTTTTTTATGCTAATGTTTATATATATGTATATTTTTATGTATGTATGTAGTTGTCTGACAGGATCATGATTGTTTTATGCTAATGTTTATATATATGTATATATGTATGTGTTTATGTCACTATCTGATAGGGTTGTCAGGGATCATTCTTGTGGAGGAATGATTTCTTATGCAGGTGAATGGCATGAAAGAGGTTCTTGGTCTTATGGGGAATCAAGTGGGAAGAGTAGCCTCGACAAATTTATGAGGTCGGTATCATGTGGATATGAGTTGATATTATGTGTTTATACTATGCCTATGTTTACATTATGGACAGGTAATGTTGAGATATACATAAGCAGAATGAAAACAGTGTGATCTGAGGCATACTAGGATAAAAATGGATGGCGGAGAGACACTAAAAGAAAGGTTTCTTAGTAGAGGCAGTGTGGTTTTGGATGTGCAGTGCTACTATTGTGTGTATGTTGTGCATATTGTATATTCAGTGATTGTACCTATGGTGTTGAGTACCTGTTGTATATATGGCATTGTGTGCATATTGCATATGCAATGTTGGTGATTAGGTGCTCATGTCCTAAGTGTCGTAAAATTCTCAAAATTTAAAGTGTTTAGAACTAGTTCAAAGTTAAATTACTGGAAAGTGCTCATCTTCCCGATTCCGGCACCGCAAACGGTTCGAAAAACGGTCGCCGTATGAGGAAGTTATGGCAAAAAGAAGAATTTGTCCATAACATTAGAAATTTTAATTTTTCAAAAACAAAAATTAAAAATGAATATTCCGCCTGGCACGAAATCCGAGGCAACCACCAAACATTAAATGTAACTGCAGTTAAGTTGGCGGAATTTTGGCAGGAGCGCCAAATTTGGCGGACCCGCCATAATTGGCGGAGCTATCTGGAGTTAACTAAAGTTAGCTGGAGTTTTTCTAGGGAAAAACTAGAGAAACTTTAAATGGCCATAACTTTGGCTAGGAAAGTCGGTTTTGGACGAATTTGTTTTTTTTTTTTTGGGGTATTTTCAACCTTCTGAAGCCATTGGTGCAGGTCTTACAGCCATCTGAGGTCATGTGCAGGTGTTTTTGCTTCATGGAAGTTCCAGGAGCCACTAGGGCCAAACCAGTTTGGGAGCTGCATTGGGAATTGTGTAGCCAATGAATGTGGAACGAAGGTCATTTCTGAAGGTTTTTAGCATTCTGAATCCATTTCTACAGCTCGTTTTTCCTTCTAAGACATTCTTCTCACTGTTTAGCTTCAGGGAAGCTTTCAGGGCCACTAGGGCCATTTCAGGGATTGAGCTGTTTGGGGGCTCTGTTCATCCGTTTTTGGTGATTCAAAAGCCTATGTCTGTTATTTTCGACCTCCTGAGTATAATGGAAGAAGTTTCAGAACCAATTGAGGTCATATTCACCTCGAAATTCTCCATGCAAGTTTAAAGGGCCACCAGGGCCAATTGGGGAAAGTACTGTATAAGGTACAAAATTCACTGTTTAGTGTTTGGGAAAGAGCATGTTTGGCTAATTCCAATCTTATGATTCCGTATTTACAGTCAGATCTATCCTTTGAGACACCCATATTCTTGTATCAGCCTTTGTAGCAATTTTAATACAAGAGGACAAGTCTAGTTGGAGAGGCTTGGTCTGTTATAGACATTTTTGTGCCTTACAGAGTAAAGCATGAAATGTCAATAATCTAAGGGATCCAAAGTCCCTAAACATGTTGTTCCTACCCCTAGAGGAACAAGGTCAGCAAACCACAGCACTGAATATCAGTTCTCCACCTGAAAACACTCAAAAACAAGCTAATTCTGGATCATGTCAACTGCTCCACTGAGCATCTGCGCTGAATGTCAACTGCTCCACTCTGTACCTGCGCTGAATGTCAACTGTAAAGAAGGCTACCTGCGCTGGGCGAGTTTGGCCAAGTGGCACAGTCATTCCTCAAGGTGTCAATTCCCAGGAAGCTTCCAAAATGACACTTGGATCAGGGAATTCACCTAGTGATGAGTAAGAGGGTCTAGATCTCCAAGTGGAAGCAAGAACCTCCAAGTGGACTCAAGAACTGAAGAATAACTGAAGTGGGAGAGGACACTAGTCAGCTTCATGCCAGCCTCAAGCTGACTCATCCTTTCTCCAAAACTCCTATATATAGAGCTCTCTCATGAGGTCTAGGGAGGCTGGAATCTTGTGAATGTAAGGAAGTGTTGTTGGTTTGAAGATAGAACTATTGGGTGATTTGCTTGAAGGAGGTGAAGAGGAGATTTCTTTCTGCTGGGAGGTGATGCTGGATTGGGCCTTTTATGGTTGTATCACTTCCTGAACTTTACTTCTTCCATTAATAAAGCATTTGAAGTTCTTCTATATGCATGTGTCTCAATGGCGTATTGATACTTGTATATTTGATTTATTCTAATCCTTAAATCAATTATGAATGTATGCTTCTTGTAGTTTCCCTCTCTTGTCATTTTGCAGGATCTTGGTGTAGCTGGGCCAGTGAAAGAACAAGGAGCTGGGAGCAAGCAGTAAAGAGAGAAGATCGGATCAATCATTAGCGGAAGACAACGGTTAGTGGATCTCTTTCTCCCCTCTCTTACATCTCATAAAGAAGTAATCTCGAATAGCTTTGCTTTGATTGTTGCTGAGGTACTATCACCCTTAGAGTGGGATAGGGTCATTCCGTATTGGATACTTTTCCCAACAACAAACTGGCGACTCCGCTGGGGATCGTATCTTGTTGGTTGTTTGTGTTTTTGCTATTCATTTCATAAACACAGGGAGTACCGAATCAAACTGCATTTGTATCTTTCAAATTCAAAGTAGAGGGAAGCTACTCTAGCTCAGTTTCTGGGCAAGTTTATGATTTGAAGAGCTGATCCACAAGGACTCTAAATAGCTCTTAGTGATAGCTTTTCATCCTCCTTTTCATCCCTTAGTGTGTACTTGACTGATAGCTTCTGATTTGGCCAAAAACTGTGAATTTTTGAGCAATCTATGACCCGGAAACTGAGAAAAACGAAAGATTATCTCTTCAGTGCAGGCACTGTGAATGCAGTCTGCATTTCAGCGCAGTTCCCGAAGGGGCTACCTGCGCTAAAGGTCAAACTGCCAATGTACTACTTGCCCTGAACCAGTTTTGCCTAGTGCTACTGGGGTTCCCTCCTGTTTATTGCCCTATTTTCACCCTTGTTTTTGCAGCCTGTTACCAGTCAATGTACCTATCTGAAACCAACTTTCCTTGCCACTATTCCGCCTCAGTTGTATAAAGAAACTGTATTTGTTCTTTGTGTATTTCTTATATCATTTGCAGTTTCCCATAACGAAAAGTGAACTAGTCTTGCTGTGACCTCTTAGATCTAGACCTGTGATAAGTGTCGTTTTGATATTAAGAGTTAGTTTATTGGCTGTTCATAGCTGATTGAGCTTTTTGCTTTCGTCATATGGTTTGAATTTATATATTTCTAGTGTCGAAACAAGTAAATCTTAAGGTGTCTTTTGATTTTGGACAAGCTTGTTTGCTTTCACTTGAAATTGAATTCAAAATTATACAACAACTTTCTTTTTGTATTGCATCAACATTAAGAAAGAGAAAAGAAATACCTGCATTTTGCATTTTGCATTTGATAAGTTTGTATGTTGATTTAGGGAAAAAGTGCATTAGTGTGTGCTCTTTGATCTATGTGAAAAGATGTTGTCTTTCTTTTCCCTCAGTAGTTAAGATTTTCATAAGTCGAAAAGATTGAAAAAGCTTGCTTCTCATCTTAGACTGCATTTAGGAATTTGTATCAAACATCTCGTGGTGAACGTTGAAAGGCAAACTTTTAAAAAGATCAACTTAAAATATATTGAATGAACCTAACAACGCTTTGAAACATAACGCAAACACATAGAGGTCTAAGCTAGAGACGTGTTCCGGCGTCGTTAAACGTAGTGACTGTCGATCTCGACGAAGGTGGGTGATTCCTCCTGAGAGTCGGTGGCACTAATACGGACTTGTGCTCCCACGTACCGTCGCGTATATATTGGGAGACCCCTATAGGCATATATCTTTTATCCTACTGATCGCAATGCAGTGAACACAGCATTCACGAAGATCGACCACCCGTACCGTAAAACGTATTCTGTGGTTTTGCGAAAGGTTTGGCACACCCTCTGCCTAGATCTCCAGAGCAGTTTCTTTTGGCCTTTTTCAAACTCTATAACTGAAAAAGTCCAACCGAGCATTTTTCACTTTGGGCTCGTTAATACATCGAAGGAGACTAGAGTCATCTTTAGCTTTTTCTCGACTCTTAAAAAGTGAAAAAGCAAGTTGTGTCTAAAAGCGTCTAATAAAATTCATTCAATTCGAAAACACAAATTTCCCCTTTTAATATTTTGGTTGATCGAGTAATCTGCAATCATGGAAGAAAGTCAATTGAAACCCCGTCGTTCACGGAGGCTTATGAGTCAACCGTCTTTGTCTCCGAAATCGAAAACAGTACGGACAAAGCGAACTCATTTAACTGGTTCAAAATCTCCTATAAAAGTTAGAACAAGTGTTCCAACTACATCTGAGGTTCCGGTTACTCCTAACATTTCTGGAAACCCTGCCTCTATAGAAGAAGTTCAACAGCCACAGAAGGACAGTAATATTGATCCTAGTCTGGGGGCAAATACTTGTATAACTGAACCAGTTCCATCTGTAACCGGTCCAGAGAGTTTTGTTCCTAAAACAACTATCGCTGTCGAAGCAACCACTTCTTCGGCACCAGAAATATTTTACGGACCTGACGGTCTTCCTCTTCCACCGGGTTTGATTGCGATAGAGGAAATTGCAGAGGATCCGCAAGCAAGTACTCCAACTCATTTTGGAGTCGGGGTCACTCTGTTTCCTTCATCAGAGGTTAATCCACCACAAGTGGAAGTTCCTGTAGAATCGCTAGGCAATCTATTGGATAGACTTAAGATGTCTGAACAACCGTCATCATCTAGGACTGTGTCAAATGACACAGCGACAGAAGAAGTCCCTGCCGTCACTCCGACGATGTTTGCCGGCATACCAGCTGTCCCAACTAGCTCACAACGGCTAGAAGGAGTCCACCAAGGGACTATTTCGACAGTATGGTCTGTTCTAGTTTGTTCATCCGGAGTAATACCCGGCAACTCTTATGTTGAAACTCGCCAAATTGATCCATTTGGAGGTCAATCTGGGCAATCAATCCCCTTGAGTTCAGGATTGATACCGTATGGGGGGCAATATGCCCTTTCATTACCCCCTCCAGGAGGGTACCCATACGTGAGTTCACAACAGTATTCAGGTTATACTGGAATTACATCAAGTAGTTGGGTACCTATGCTACCTCAACAACCAAGGGTTGTATATTCTATGCAACAGTGTGTACCTATGACGAACATCCCAACCACACCGGCTATTGTAACAGTGTCACAAGTTCAAGCGATGCCTGTTGCATGTCAACCTCAGATTTCTCAGGTTGTAATGCAACAGCCCCTTGAACATGGGTCACAACCACAATCGCCAACTGGTGGGGCGACACAGGTCCAAACGGGTACAATTACCCCACACCTCGGTCCAACGGTTAGCATAGCACAACAGAACATGGCGTCACAACCATGGCTTGTACAATACCAACAACCGCAATTCTAGCAGGTGTACCAAGGTTCTGAGCAGCAGATCTTTGCGAATAGTGGACAACCGTATATCCAAAACGGTCAAAACCAACCACTTTACAGTGGTCAATTCCACCAACCGTATCAGTCATACCAACATCAATTACACTATGCTGGTATGCAAAGGCCCACTGCTCAAGCGATTCCATCGTACCCTGGTTATGCTTCGCCTAACCTGAATCAACAGTTACCATTCGTGGCGACTTTAGAGTTACTCGATTTACACCGGTTAACCAACGATCCAATTGCTTATGCCCCTTGGTGGCCAGCGATTCCTCATAAACTTCCATCTGACATTCCTAAATTCAATGGAAATCCAGGTGAAGACCCATCGAATCACGTGATGACTTTTCATCTGTGGTGTTCGTCGAACACCCTAAACGACGATTCGATAAGGCTTCGCCTTTTTCAGAGGACATTGACAGGTCCAGCGGCTAAATGGTATATTGAATTGCCAAGAGCCTCTTTCAACAATTTTAGTTCCCTAGCCACGACTTTCTTAACCCATTTTCAATTACCGATAAGGTATGAAACAAGAACAGAAATATTAACCAACTTCAAGCAGACAACTGCCACCCATATATCTGATCATATACATGAGTGGCGTCGTCGTCGTAGGATGGTGAAAACATACGTTCCCGATCAGCTGTTAGCTGAGTGCTTTATAAAGTCGTTACTTCCTGCTATAACGGAAGATGTGGCTAAGGGGGGAGTCGTAACAGAGGAGCAAGTTATCGCTCGTGCACAGTATTTGGACTTAGTTTATACTCAGTCCGGCATGCTCTACGACAAAATACCTGACGCCCCTAGACCAGAATTTTCAATTCCTCCTCCTCCTAAATCAAATAGTGACTCTCATGCCGGTGATGGCGTGATTGGCACGGCAAACACGAAATCGATAAAGGCTTCTTCAAAGAAAGCCCGTAAGAATTCGGATCAAAATGCAAAAGAAGAAATTCTTGCTTCGGAAGTAAATGCCGTATCAGAGGATAAGGGCAAAGAAACCAATCAACCAGGAAGCAAGAAAAAGCAAAACAAAGGGAAGAAGAAGAAACAGGGTGAGTCATCCCCTGGGAAAAATTCTTCAAACCCTCCTGGGAAGGGGAAACAAAATTATCCATGTCTAATATGTGATGACAAGGATCATAGCACAAAGAATTGCCCATTCAAAGCTGAGTTAAAGAGGTTCTTTAAAAGTTCCCAAACCTCAGCTGTGTTAACTGATCCATTTCCCAACCCAGGTCAAAATCTGGTTGATAGTGGAAATGCTTCCCCGTCGCAAGTACTTATGTTGTCGGTTTCAAAACAGCAGAATGATGCTTTGACTTCGACAAGGAACAAAGATTATGGGAATCCTCAGCTGTCGAACGAAAAAGGTAAAGATCAACCAAGTAGTTCGACAACAACTTCGACAGAAGTTGTACCGCCCATCATTCCTGAATTAACAATAAAACCGCCAAAGGGTGTAGTACACAAGTCGACATTTAATCCTCGCGCCAGAGCGGTGCAGCATTATAACATAGTGGAAGATTTGGCACAATCGCCATCCGCTATGTCGACTCTTGAAGTACTACAAAATTGTCCAACCCAAAGGCAGGCATTGTTATTAGCAATTGGTGGGGTTGATCCTAAGGATTCCAATCTTGTATCCTTTGATCACAAAGGATACGATCCTCAGTTACCAGCTCAATTAGCTTTCCTTATTCAAGTGAAAGCCCTCAACAAAACTGTTCACAGAACAATAATTGATGAGGGAGCATCGACATGTATTATGTCGATGAGTTGCTAGAAAACTTTAGGATCTCCAACCTTGTTGCGATCTTCGACAACATTAAAAGCTTTCGACGGAAGGACTTATACCCCGTACGGTATCCTTAATAACTTAAAAGTTGAACTAGGAGGAAAGACAGTAGAAATTGATGTTGAAGTCATTGATGGAAATCTTGACTATAACATCCTACTGGGTAGACCATGGATTTATGCCATGGCGGCTGTTGTGTCGACTTATTTTAGGAAGATCGCATTCCCGTTTGAAGGAGGGATTACGGTCGTCGACCAACAAAACTTCCTCCCTAATGGTTCACAAGTTACAGGAAGCATTCCCATGATCCATGAGAGCAACCATTCAATTCAAGATATCGGAGTAGGATTATTGAAAGACCCCACATTGATGGGAACTTTCGCGCTACCACCTCCTATTCATATAGGAAATATACCATTTGTAGCAACCTGCAACATGATATCTTCCACGAAGGTCAACATGGATCGTTCAATGGTTTTGCCCCCAAGCCCTTTAGAAATATTGTAGCAATCAATGTTTCAAGCATGGGAGGCGAACCCAAATCAACACTCATCAAGTGTTTGGGTAGATAGGTCTAGAGAATATGGAACCCCATTAGATCCTTGGTCGAAAGTACATGGGACTGACGAAGGAATCTTACAATCAATGATGATTGAGGGGGCACCATGGAATGATCACCACCATCGTTCCCTTCTTCCGGAATACGAAGAAGATACTCAAAGTGACCTTTATCACCCTTCAGTTTTTGAATTCCTAACAAATACTGTAAACACGGGGGATTCCGAGCGAAACCTATCCAATATTGAAGAGACTATAGCCATAAATATCTCGACTAAAACAGATGTTGTAGAGAATATTTATGTCGGCAAAGGTTGTTCCCCTTCAGAACTGGAAATATATAACGCTCTTTTTCGCGAATTCAGAGATGTCTTTGCTTGGTCATATGATGAAATGCCAGGCATTGACTCGAGTATCGTTGAACATGAAATTAAAATGTATCCTGATGTCAAACCAGTAAGACAACGGCTTCGGCAGGTACACCCCAAGAAAGCCGCTGCCATTAAGGCAGAAGTTGAAAAGCTTCTCCATGCTGGATTCATCTACCCGGTTCCTCTAACCGATTGGGTATCGAATATTGTCCCTGTTATGAAGAAACAAGGGACGATTAGAGTGTGTGTCGATTATAGGGATGTAAACCAAGCTTGTCCGAAGGACAACTACCCTACACCCTTCATCAACCAGATAATTGATGAATGCGCCGGATGTAAAATCTTTTCATTTATGGATGGATTTTCCGGGTATAATCAAATAAATATCCGCCCACAGGACCAGTCAAAGACTGCATTTATTTGTCCGTGGGGCACATTCGCTTATCGAAAATTACCCTTTGGTTTAAAGAACGCAGGGGCGATGTTTCAGAGGGCAATGAATTATGCTTTCCATGACATCAAGAACATTGTTCAACCTTATCTCGATGATCTTCCGGCTCATTCGCGAAAGCGGACTGATCATCCGCAACATTTAACAGCGATATTTTTACGTTGCCGACACTACAAGATAAGACTCAATCCGCACAAATGTGTGTTTTGCGTCGGTTCTGGTCGTTTGCTTGGCTTTGCAGTCTCTAAGGATGGGATTCGTCTCAACCCCTGCAAGGTTCAGGCAATCATTAATTTGCCTCCACCTTCAAATTTGCTTCAGATTCAGAAACTCCAAGGGAAAGCAAACTTTCTGAGGAGGTTCATTCCAAATTACACAGAACTTGCAAAGGGTTATACTCGTCTTTTGAAAAAGGATGTACCTTTTGTCTGGGACCAGGTGGCGCAAGCTTCCTTTGATGCTCTGAAAGATTGTCTAGTAAAAGCATCATTAATGTACGCCCCGGACTATCAAAGAGATTTTAACCTGTATCTGGCTGCAGCGGATACGACCATTGCGATGGTTTTAGTTCAAGAAGTCGATGGAATTGAACATCCTATTTATTATTTAAGTAAAAACTTAAACGATACAGAAAGTAAATATTCTTATGTTGAAAAACTAGCGCTTGCAGCTGTTCAAGCGATTCAAAGGTTTCGACATTATGTCCTCTTTCGGAAAACTACCATCTTGTCAGATTGCAACCCCATGACTTACATATTGTCGCGACAGTTACTGGGGGGCAAATATTCAAAATGGATAGCGATCCTTCAAGAGTTTGATCTGGAATTTGTGAAATCCAAATCAAAGAAAGCTCTAGTTTTCGCAGAATTATTATGTGATCTCCCATTGTCGTCCAACGATGAAACATCGGAAGAGTCAATCGTGGACGAAAGTTTGTTTCTGATATCTGTAAGCGATGAGTGGTATGGAGATATCATATTTTATCTCCAAACCCAAAATTTCAGGCCTAACACCTCTCACTCCGAACAAAAACGTATACGATACCAAGCAAAAGACTACATGATCGTCGGTGATACACTTTACCGTCGTGGTATCGATACAGTTCTGAGGAGGTGCCTTACCCATGAGGAGGCCGAAAAAGCCCTGAATGAGTGTCATTCAGGCGCGTGTGGAGGGCATCAATCTGGATATGCAACAGCACAAAAAATCTTACGAGCAGGATACTTCTGGCCAACCATGTTCAAAGATTGCATAACCGCAATCAGAAGTTGCCATGCTTGTCAAATTTTTGATAGCAAAACCAGACGACCACCTGCACCTTTACAGTCGATAGTTGCTGTTGGGCCCTTCGCCAAGTGGGGCATCGATTTCATGCAATGTAACCCCACCTCGACCGGGGGGCATGGGTATATTATAGTCGTTGTTGACTATTTTACCAAATGGGCCGAGGCGATGCCTACATTGGATAACACTGGTGAAACAGCTGCCCTTTTCTTTTTCAATCATGTAGTCGCCAGGTTCGGCGTACCACAGGCTATAGTTACAGATCATGGGTCAAATTTTCACAATCACATGATGGTCGAATTAGCTGCCAAGCTAGGGCTATCTCACGACAGCTCTACCCCATATTATCCGCAAGCCAACGGACAAGTTGAGGCAATCAACAAGGTCCTGAAGCGTATGTTGCAAAGGATGATCGGGGTTCATAAAAGAAGATGGCACCTAATCCTGTACTCAGCCTTGTGGGCTTACCGAACGTCGGTAAAGAATGCAACCGGGTTCACACCTTTTCAACTGGTGTATGGCCTGGAAGCAGTCTTACCAATCCAGTGCGAAATTTCGTCACTTAAACTCGCAATTGATCTCCTCCCCGGAACTTCAGAAGAAGAAACTTGTTTCTTGGAATTAATCCAGTTGGATGAAACCCGTCATGATGTTGCTTTGGCTAACGAAGCCCATAAGAAACGAGTCAAGGCTCAGTTCGACAAAAATGTCAAACCCCGTATCTTCTCAGAAGGTGATTTGGTCTTGCTTTATGACCAAGAATCCGATAAATTGGGAGCAGGTAAATTCAAGTCCTTATGGATGGGCCCCTATATTGTTAAAAGGGTGTTAGCAAAAGGAGCCTACGAGTTAATGGATTACGATGGAATTCCACTGGCGCAGCCCCGCAACGGGCTGTACCTCAAGCGTTACTATGCTTAAATAGTAACCTGCATGCTTTTGTTGTATTTTGTTTTCGCTAAAGTATTTGTTCTGGTCGAGTGATCCACCTTTTACATTTGTTGCAGATGTCGAACCTTTTGGAGACATGTGTTGGATATGCCAACGGAGCGAGTCGTAGTTCGCGGAACCTATCCTCCGCAGCCTGGGCCATTTTTGACCCAAGCGGCGAGTTAGTAAGTTTCAGAGGTGTGTGTATTGGGCAATCAACGAATAACATCGCTGAGTATAGCGCGTTGATAGAACTACTCTCTGATGCCATCACACGTGGCATACGCTGACTAATTGTCAGGCTAGACTCACAGCTCGTAATACTACAATTCAATGGTATATATTCTATTCGCAATCCAACTATTTATCGCATGTTCCTAAGGGTTAAAATCTTGGAAAGACGATTTGATTCAATTCAATATCAACATATTTCGAGAAACTTAAACACATTAACTGACTCATTAGCAAACTATGTGTTAGATAGACATTTGCAACATTTATAAAAAGGACACATCATCAAAGATTGTACATATGGATCATATAACTCAAACAGAATAAAACCCGAAAATCAAAATATATATAAGCTGTTTATAGTTCATACATAATGTTCTGTAACCAAGACAAAATTGGTCATATGACCTAAAACTCAAAAAGATGCTAGGGGGCACCCTAGCCTAGTGGTGCTCATGATAGCACGTCAAGGCCTGTGCAATCATGCGCAAGAGACGAGTCCATCGTCTAGGTACACCGGTGGTGTGTCGCTGTAGCTGTAAAGGTAACTCATCAATCCTCACATCGGGAATGCCGAGAGTAAGGCTCTCAACCTACTCCTGCACAGCTGTAAGGGTCTCAGTATCGTCAAGGTCGCGAATAACAGCTCTCCTAGCAGGCTCCACTGTCGGGGCAGCAACTGGCGGTCTCGGACGAACTGCTGGACGAACAGGACCAATATCTGCATGCACCCAAGAGTATGATTAAAAGTCTTGATAGAATAAAGCACAGCAACATTATAAATAAGAACAGTAAACAGTAATATGGTCAAAGAGTTTACCAATAGCACCCCACTGTTCGCCATCCGGTAACACCAAATCCGGATCACCTCGGAAATCCATACCCACATATGGATACTCGGAAAATGCCATCTCCTGGCGCTTGAACCACCTAAAGAAGGCCTCAGTAAAAGTAATCTGAGGTTGACCAGCATGCCTAGACATGTGATCAACCCACCTCTGCATGCGTGGCTCGGTCGGAGAAGGCAAGTCGAGTATGATGTACTGAGGCTGCATCAGTGGGATTTTCTCCAAGGCGAAGGCAGTCAGAATAGAACCAAATCCAAAGTTCTTCAGCATCCCGTCCTTTACCTTGGTCAATTGACTTTTCATCTGAACAAGTACTGCATCGCACCAGTTGAATACTTTCGGTTGGAAACACTCCAAGGCGTGCTGCATATAAGATCTGTTGGCAACATGTAGAGCTGCGCTACCGGCCATCCTACCAATGGTATACAGAATGGACCTGAGAGACCTGTTAGTAATCTCACGGATAACAATCTTGCCGTCTCTGCTCGGCTGAGAACCTTCCCTGCAATACTGGCGGACATAATCTCTGGTGGAATCAGTCCCCCGGGCCGTACCTGACAAGGAAATGGGGGCACCTCGTCTTGACAACCCAGTCAAGAAGTACATGTCCTCTATGGTCAAGGGGATGGATTTTCCCCTAATCTGGAATACTTGGTTAACAGGATCCCAAGCATCAAGCATATACTGCAGCAAAGAAATCTGTGCTCTCATGCTAGAGATACGGAAGAACTTCAGCAGGCCACAGTTCCGCAGCGCGTTCACCGTGACCGGGTCATGGAGGGCAATCATGTCCTCCTCTTCATGTTCTCGTTCTCGCCATGTAAGGGACATTTTGTTCAAATTTCCCTGCAAAGCAAACAAAGAAGGAGTAAGTTCCTGATTTTGATGAAAAACTGGCGAAAAATCATCAAAAAATGACCTGAAAACTCAGTTTTCTGAGCCCAGCGCAAGCAGAGAGTGTCCCTCCTGCGCTGAAGGTCAGGCTTCCTTAAGGCAGCTTGACATTCAGCGCATTTTTCGAAAGGGGAACCTGCGCTGAAGTTAGGGTGTTTTTGTAAAACCCCTGAGGCCCAGAAAGACTGAAAAACAGGCATGAAACTGGAAAATGAAACCATGAAAAGAAAGAGCTAGGGTTTAGCTCCTACCTGGTCCAGACGGCGTCGAAAATCGTCCGCAGAATCTCCCGGAATCAACTGGTGAAAACCAAAGGGGAAGAGGCACCTCCAGAGCTCCAACAAACCAAATGCAAATGAAATGGTAAATGAGAGGTAAAAACCCCTTTTAATGGCTTTTTACGTAGTTCAAAGTGAAATATTAGGGTTATAATCTCATTTTCATGCAAATATTATTCATTTCTAACAAAGTTTGTTGCAGCAATTGAAAATGCAGTACTATCCTTGAAAAGAGAAAAGCTAGTAATGGTAAAAAATCAAAATTTGACCATATAATCGAGCAGTTTTACCGCGGAATTTATGCTCGTTAAAAAATAGAAAAGCGAGATCCGAGCAGTTTTAGCACATAGTTCATGCTCGTTAAAAAATAAACATAAGATTGAGCAAGAGTTTCCTCCAGAGTTTAAGCTCATTAAAAAATGAACCTATTCCGGTAAATAACCATTGTGATCGTAAATTTATTAGCCATAAAAAAGCCTTGGTCGTGTTTGCACCTGCCACCTCCATTCCATTTGGCCGATCGTTCACCTCCATATGATTGTTTACCCATTTTGAGGAACAGCTGCGAAGAGTGATTTCACCTAGCCATCCTTGTGACACTGCCGTGATTGGAAAATTCCAACCTGTACCTGGAATCTGCTGCTATCCCTGTTTATCACTCGTTCCTCAAAAGACGAGTCTTCTTTGAGCTCTTTTCATCTGACTCGTAAAATATGAAAATTTTGCCGAGTTTTGGCCTTCCAGCTCGTTAAAGTGACCGGAAGAGCTATCCCTCCTCTAGATTTTAATCTTTTTGGACCTGAGGGATTATTACACAAAAAGGTCGAGCGCTTGTTTTATTCGGCTCGTTAAAGTTATCGAAAACTCATCCCTTCTGTATTGTTTTATACTTTTTCGGACTTAAGGGATTAGATGACGAAAAAGGAATTTTGGAGTTAACTTTCCGTACCTTTTCAGACTCTCTAAAAATGAAAAGGACCGAGTTTTCCTTGTCGTTAGACTCGTTAAAATGATTAAATAGCGACAAACTTGTCTTTAGACGAGAACGAGTTTCCCTATCGCTAGGCTCGTTAAAACATAGCGATGGGCTTGCCCGAAGGGCAGGTTATAGAACAAGCATATGTTATCCTCCTCAAGCTTGACAAAAATAAAGAGGTACTGGTCAGAAATGACTGGGGAAAAATTGGGAGAACCTCAAAGCTTTAATGGTAGCAAGTCGCTCTTGAACATGACACTTTTCCTCCGTATCACATCGGGTTGGGTTGTTTCATTCACCGGTCTCATCACCATGGTCTTCGCCAAACCATCCACATTTGGGGTAATGCTACCGATCCATCGCATCAGTGTCGTTATATGTTCAAGAGATGTTGTTCAGAAAGAGTCAACCGTGTCCCATCCACTGCCATACATTATCCTTCATCCACCCATGATCGCCACCCTGAATCATATTTCACAGATTGTTTTCACCTCCACTAAAATCATTAGCTCCGTTCCGTGTCAATGATGTGGGATTCATTAAGGCCCTCCTTTGACGGATCGCTTCTTGTCGACTTCAGCTCATTATCCAAGAAGTTGATCTAGGAACACCCCCCTCAGTACTTTGAAGCTTGCATGCCTCAATGGCAAGTTTCTCACTTCCGGCGACAGGTATACATCAATGACCTTCGACCAGAAGATTTTGCGTGGTGTTCGACGCCAAGTCCTATATTCACACCACGTGAATTGTACTGCAGTACCTTGAGGGTCATTATCATTATCGGTGATTCCTCTCGCGCTTGTTAACGGTTTACATTATTGACCGGTAATCAAGCGATGTCTTTCCATGTTCGACTTCAGCGCAATTCTCACATGGATCGACTTGTACTTAGAGTGAAGATCGAACGAGTTTGAAGACCCCGGATCTAGTTTCATCCATCCGGGCTGCGATATATATTCAGGAAAAATAAAGACATTTGATATGTACATCATTGCAGCAGATGATCATCCTACTCAAAGGATGATAATTTCAGCAGAGAATTATCAGTCTATCATCAGACGATCGTCTGTTCTATGTACTAAAATGAATTTATAAATCTGAGCATGGGAATGCCCGCCTCAGCTAGATCGTGAAAGCAGAATGAAAAATAATGTATTGTATTGTATTTTATTACAGGTCACCTCTCAGCGATTGAATGAACTTCGGATCCTCCTGATAAAGCATTTCACCCGATAAACGACCTCATACTTTAGGGGGCAACTGTTATAGACATTTTTGTGCCTTACAGCATAAAGCATGAAATGTCAATAATCTAAGGGATCCAAAGTCCCTAAACATGTTGTTCCTACCCCTAGAGGAACAAGGTCAGCAAACCACAGCACTGAATATCAGTTCTCCACCTGAAAACACTCAAAAACAAGCTAATTCTGGATCATGTCAACTGCTCCACTGAGCATCTGCGCTGAATGTCAACTGCTCCACTCTGTACCTGCGCTGAATGTCAACTGTAAAGAAGGCTACCTGCGCTGGGCGAGTTTGGCCAAGTGGCACAGTCATTCCTCAAGGTGTCAATTCCCAGGAAGCTTCCAAAATGACACTTGGATCAGGGAATTCGCCTAGTGATGAGTAAGAGGGTCTAGATCTCCAAGTGGAAGCAAGAACCTCCAAGTGGACTCAAGAACTGAAGAATAACTGAAGTGGGAGAGGACACTAGTCAGCTTCATGCCAGCCTCAAGCTGACTCATCCTTTCTCCAAAACTCCTATATATAGAGCTCTCTCATGAGGTCTAGGGAGGCTGGAATCTTGTGAATGTAAGGAAGTGTTGTTGGTTTGAAGATAGAACTATTGGGTGATTTTCTTGAAGGAGGTGAAGAGGAGATTTCTTTCTGCTGGGAGGTGATGCTGGATTGGGCCCTTTATGGTTGTATCACTTCCTGAACTTTACTTCTTCCATTAATAAAGCATTTGAAGTTCTTCTATATGCATGTGTCTCAATGGCGTATTGATACTTGTATATTTGATTTATTCTAATCCTTAAATCAATTATGAATGTATGCTTCTTGTAGTTTCCCTCTCTTGTCATTTTGCAGGATCTTGGTGTAGCTGGGCCAGTGAAAGAACAAGGAGCTGGGAGCAAGCAGTAAAGAGAGAAGATCGGATCAATCATTAGCGGAAGACAACGGTTAGTGGATCTCTTTCTCCCCTCTCTTACATCTCATAAAGAAGTAATCTCGAATAGCTTTGCTTTGATTGTTGCTGAGGTACTATCACCCTTAGAGTGGGATAGGGTCATTCCGTATTGGATACTTTTCCCAACAACATGGTCCAGCAGATGTAGCCCGGAGGGGGGGTGAACTGCTTTATCATTTTGATGTCTTTATTTGCTGAAGATGGTATGCTAAACAAAACTGATATAAAGTATTAAACATCAAATAAATATAACTTGCATACACACATAATCACCTGTTCAGCTACAGAAAGTTACTTGTCTCATTCCGCAAGACCTTAAACTTCAAGTATGTGTATGTCAAAGACTTCTAAGTGTTTACTTGGTTATTTCTTTAGGCAGAGCCTGTAGAGGGCCAGGTAGCCTCTGGAACTCATCCTCTTTTTAGAGGTGACATGTCCGGTGAATGGCCCTACAATCTATCTCTGTATAAGAAATAATAAGTTTATACATTTTTAGAGGTCATTTGGAGTGTCTAGCTCACAGTTGAAATTATTGGAATTGGATACCTTGCACCCTTAAACAAGTACATTCCATTTTAAGATCAGATGGTATCAAAGCACTAGGTTGCTTGACTGACATCACTAGCTTGATTGTGTAGCTTGAAAGGTGTCTTAAGCAGTGTTGGAGATTGACTACTTTATTATTCCGCAAAGTACTTGTTGTTTGAGTTGCTGAAGCTCTTTTGTTCATTTTTACAATGACAACTTCCATAAGTGAGTTCTCAAAATCATCCTCCTTCACAAGATTCTTTGATGAAGGCTTGAAGCAAGAATTTTTCATCATGATGAATATGGTGAGAGAAATGTATGAGGATGAAAGAAAGAGCTCTAGACTTCAAGAGCAGTTGAATTCCATGAGGGAAGAGAATCAGTTGCTTTCTAACCAATTGCAGGAAATGGAAGGCCAACTTCATATTGAAAACATGAAGCTGGAAAGGATGCATGAGTTGGAGACACAACTCCTTGTTGCCAAAGAAGCCTTAGCCAAGTATCAGCTGGAAGAAGAGGTAAACAATTCTAGTTTGTCTTCAAATTCAGATAAGAATGTTTATGTTGGTTCTTTTGAGAAACATACCAGAGGCATAGGGTCCAAGTTGATGTCCAAAATGGGATATGAAGGAAAAGGATTGGGCAAACATGCACAGGGTATAGTTGAGCCAATAATGGTTGAGGTAAGGCCTAAGAATTTGGGTCTTGGCTATGGATAATCTTGTGGAGAAAGTTCCAAAGCAGCCATGAAGGCAATTGAAACAGTTCCTAGAAGGAGTTTCATTTTAGGTTCTTTATCTCAAGGTTGTAAAGGTTGTATCCTTGAGGAATGCAATAGTTTGAAACAGACCTTGCAGGAAGAAGGTGTGCATAAGCATGCACTTGAACAAGGAAGTGGTGAAAGCTCTAAAGCCATTGCAAGGATTCATGGTGTTCCAAAAGGAGCTTCTTCTTCGTTTGATTCACCTCCTCATGAAGGTAATGAAGGTGAAAGGGAAAGGTATAAATCTAATTTCAATCATATTTCCTTTGATCATGTAAAGCATGTAAAATTTCTACATAAGCATTGGAAAAGAATTGCATTTTCTTTTTGCGGTTTGTTTAACCATAGTGTTTCTAGATGTTGGAAAAGAATGGCAACATACAGGAAACTTTTGAAGGAAAGGAGGCAAGAAGCCAAAGTTCCATTGAACAATGCAAATCATGCTATCAAGAAGATGAACCTGTGTTGCACTTATTGCCATAAGCAAGGACATTCTGTTGAAAGGTGTTGGACTCTGAAGCCAACAATGCTTCCACGAAAATTGAAGAAATGGGAGAAAGAGTATGGCAAGAATGGGAAGGAAGTTTCCATCATTGATATGTGTCAGGATGATACGCATGTTAATATTGATGTGTAGTTAAAGGAAGCGCCTTTGAAATGGATTGGCATGTAATGTAATATTGACTTGGAAAAAGTTAATTTGATCTCCAAGATTGTAAAGAGGAGAAAGGATGAAGTGTTTCATCTTTATAAGAGCCTTCTCATTTGGGAGACAGCTCTTCTTCTGGAGCAGAGGTGTCATGGATGGGCATCGTGACAGCTGGCAAGCCCACATGTTCAGGAGAATCTTTCAGCTCATATATCAGAAAGTTTCATTGCTGATTTCTGCAAACTTTCAGTTTGTCTGGCGAACAATCTTGGTCGGGATTCGACGAATACTTGGTTTATGCAGCAACATTCGCCATGACGATAGTTGATAAGGCAGGACATTTTGGCATCAGTATGCTCTTTTGGCTGAACAGAAGAGGATATTTCTGTTCCTCAAGTTCTGTACAGTTCAGTTTAGAGATTCAGTGAGCTTTTGGGGACCAAAAGCCTTCTCATTTGGGAGGTGTGATCAGGTGCTCATGTCCTAAGCGTCGTAAAATGCTCAAAGTTTAAAGTGCTTAGAACTGGTTCAAAGTTGAATGACTGGAAAGTGCTCGTCTTCCCGATTCCGGCGCCACAAACGGTTTGAAAAATGGTCACCGTATGTGGAAGTTATGGCAAAAAGAAGAATTTGTCCATAACATTAGAAATTTTAATTTTTCAAAAAATAAAAATAAAAAAAGAATATTCTGCCTGGCACGAAATCCGAGGCAACCACCAAACATTAAATGTAACTGCAGTTAAGTTGGCGTAATTTTGGCAGGAGCGCCAAATTTGGCGGACCCGCCATAATTGGCGGAGCTATCTGGAATTAATTAAAGTTAGCTGGAGTTTTTCTAGGGAAAAACTAGAGAAACTTTAAATGGCCATAACTTTGGCTAGGAAAGTCAGTTTTGGACGAATTTGTTTTTTGTTTTTGGGTATTTTCGACCTTCTGAAGCCATTGGTGCAGGTCTTACAGCCATCTGAGGTCATTTGTAGGTGTTTTTGCTTCATGGAAGTTTCAGGAGCCACTAGGGCCAAACCAGTTTGGGAGCTGCATTGGGAATTGTGTAGCCAGTGAATGTGGAACGAAGGTCATTTCTGAAGGTTTTCAGCATTCTGAATCCATTTCTACAGCTCGTTTTTCCTTCTGAGACATTCTTCTCACTTTTTAGCTTCAGGGAAGCTTTCAGGGCCACTAGGGCCATTTCAGGGATTGAGCTGTTTGGGGGCTCTGTTCATCCGTTTTTGGTGATTCAAAAGCCTATGTCTGCTATTTTCAACCTCCTGAGTATAATGCAAGAGGTTTCAGAACCAATTGAGGTCATATTCACCTCGAAATTCTCCATGCAAGTTTAAAGGGCCACCAGGGCCAATTGGGGAAAGTACTGTATAAGGTACAAAATTCACTGTTTAGTGTTTGGGAAAGAGCATGTTTGGTTAATTCCTATCTTCTGATTCCGTATTTACAGTCAGATCTATCCTTTGAGACACCCATATTCTTGTATCAGCCTTTGTAGCAATTTTAATACAAGAGGACAAGTCTAGTTGAAGAGGCTTGGTCCAGCATATGTAGACCAGAGGGGGGGTGAACTGCTTTATCATTTTGATGTCTTTATTTGCTGAAGATGATATGCTAAACAAAACTGATATAAAGTATTAAACAGCAAATAAATATAACTTGCATACACACATAATCACCTGTTCAGCTGCAGAAAGTTACTTGTCTCATTCCGCAAGACCTTAAACTTCAAGTATGTGTATGTCAAAGACTTCTAAGTGTTTACTTGGTTATTTCTTTAGGCAGAGCCTGTAGAGGGCCAGGTAGCCTCTGGAACTCATCCTCTTTTTAGAGGTGACATGTCCGGTGAATGCCCCTACAGTCTATCTCTGTATAAGAAATAATAAGTTTATACATTTTTATAGGTCATTTGGAGTGTCTAGCTCACAGTTGAAATTATTGGAAATGGATACCTTGCACCCTTAAACAAGTACATTCCATTTTCAGATCAGCTGGGTATAGACGCTATGTACATGGTGGATATGCGATGTTGTGTACATATTATACTATGCGCATGATAGATATGTGGTGTTGTGTTCATGTTGGATATCTGGTGTTTTGTACATATTACTATGCGCATGATGGACAAGTGGTGTTGTGTACATGTTGGATATGCAGTGTTGTGTACATATGGTGCTATGTACATGTTGTATATGTAGTTAGTATGTACATATGGTGTGGTGTGCATGTTTCACATGTGGTTCTATGTACATATCATGTTGTGTGCATGATTGTACATGCGGTTTTGCGTGCATGTGGTGTTGTGTACATCTTGTACATGTGGTGTTGTGTGCAGTTGGTGTTGTGTGCAGTTGGTGTTGTGTACATAATGTGCATGTGGCATTGTGTACATGTGGTGTCGTGTACATGTCATGTATGTGGTGTTGTGTACATGTGGTATTGTGTACACGTTGTATAGGTGGAGCAGTGTATATGTGGCATTATGTACATATTGTGCAGGTGGTGTTGTGTACATGTAATGTTGTGCACACATTGTGCAGATGGTGTTGTGTACAAGTGGTACTGTGTACATGTTGTATATGGTATTTGTGTACATGTGGTATTGTGTGCACGTCGCACATGTTTTGTTGCATGCATGTGGTATTGTGTATGGTGCATTGTGTAGCCATGGTGTCATGACATGTGTATTCGTTGTATTGTACTATGTGTACGTGTGTGTATTGTGTTGTACACCAGAAGTAGGAGTATGTAGTGCGTTGTGTTGTACATCGGGTGTAGTTGTATGTGTCATGATGTATATCAGGTGTAGAAGTATGCATTGTGTGGTGCCATACGGTGTGTGGATGTATGTGTTGAGATGTGCATTGTGTATGTGTATGTGATTGAAGAAAAGGAAAAGAAACTAGGTGTTTTCGGAGCATAGTAACCAATTTGGTGTGTAGTGAAAGGACAAGGACACTGGTGAAAGTGGACTGATTAAACGATAAGTATCAGTATTTCATTGATCTATGCTTATGGTTTATGATGGTTACATGTGATACATGATTTTGGCTTTGCTGCGGGTGATACCACCCTAGGGTCTTGGGTTGAGAACCCCAACGAGCGGAGGGCAAACCACAACAAGAAATGCTCAAGAAATCAACCTAAATGTTTATTCTACTGAATTGTGTAAGAGTGTCCTTACTCGGGAGTCCTACGTTTGAGTAAATCCCGTAGGGTGCAAACCCTTAGCTTCTCTTGATATCTTCGAAACTTGAAAATTATTCAAATGAAACATATACAGTAGTAGAAACGTAAAGCATGTTCATGATATTAACTTTAAATCATATAAATGAATGAAAAATTATGCATCAATGTAAAGCCCCAAGGGTTAGCTCAATTGGTCAATATCAGTGCCTCGCCATCGGGAGGTCACAGGGTCCATTCTCCCTGAAGCCCTTGGGGTCAGGCCTTACTAGTGGGCCGCCGGGCAAGATTCCCTTCAGGGTCGATCAACCCAACTTTTTCCGTGGACGTAGCGCCACCCGTTGACCAGGGTGTCCGTGAACCACAGCATATATATATATATATATATATATATAGATAGATAGATATATATAAAATAAAATTATGCATCAATGTAAGATTCATAAGCGAATTACAATATAAATAGATGCATAAACACATTTAATATCAGAAACAGAACAACATTCCTTTATTGAAGTTAGCTACAAGTAAAGTGGAGAAATACGACCTGAGTCCTTCTCCGGCTCCAAGCAGAACCGTCCTCTGGATTCGTCCTTTCCCGGCCTTAGCAATCTTCCTCCATCACCAATACAAGGATATCTTCAAGAAAGATGAAGGATATCTCTAACAAGGAAACAAGGGTTTCCTGAAGCTTTGGGGAGTGCAGGAGGCACAAGGATTTCGTCAGACTCGATCAGGGATAATCTCGCTATAGTATCAATATCTCATATCTTCTCCCTTAAGGCCTTCCCATGGAGGTTTATTTATACTTCTCCAAATTAGTTTTTTTAGTTGGGAAACAGTTGGGCCACGGGCAATAGGAGGTGAGGTGAGTAACAAGTAAAACCCATGAACTCCACCTGAAATTAAGGAAATTTAAAAAATTTAAGTGTTTTAACATATGTACGCAGGTTGGGTATATGCTGACCCGCGTGTACACGCTTTTATCACAGGGAAAAGTAGCGTATAGGGAATAAAACACTGTTTTTAAGATTTTGGACCAAGTCTAGAAGGAAGGGTTGCCCTAGGCCATAATCAGAGCATCAAATCTACCAAGAGTGGAAAATGGTGCTATAACAGGCTTATGATGATTTCATGCGATTTATGATTTTGATTTACGATGGTTGATGTTTTAGCTAACTAGATGTGATACGTTTACACATAATGATTTGGTCAAACTGCTAGTTTGACTTGTTGTGTCAGGAAGTAAACATAATTGCATGTGTACCTCATTGACGAGCTACCAACGAGGCATGATTTTTATTTATTTCAATTTGTTTTTAGACTAATTGAAATTATGATCTTGGTACAGGAAAACATGGAAAAATGCTCAGTTGGGTGGTTGAAACTGACTGCAAGTAGCGACAACAACAAAAAGGAATTGGAAAATGCAACAATATGTTGGTAAAGCTTTACAAGAGAAGGGCCATTGTGGGACACTGGTACCCAATAGTTTCCATTTATTTCCATGAGAATTCTATTACTGGTATGATGGTTTTGAGGTAGGGATATGCCTCGATTTTTGGAACTTCTGATGTGAGGAAACCTTTCCAAGGGATGGACTACCCAGGATGGGGGTTCCAATGGAACTTGGAAAGTGTGTGACTGCACAGAAGGGGGTGACTGGATTTCACAAGGGACTATGTAGCAAAGAAGGGAAGGTTGGGATTTCATTTGTTTTGGTCATTAGCATTGCCAGATGGAATTATATTGACATTAGGAGTGTGCCCTGGAAAAATGAGTCGGCAACTGTTCACTTAGAGGACAAGTGGCACAGGATTGTAGCGTTGGACATTGGATACAACTTTGACTTTGGAAGTGGACTCTGGACTTTCTGGGAAGAAGGTGAATCTTGGTATTACTTTTAGGGTGGAGGTGTGAGCCTCTAGATTCCCTTATTGCAGATTCACCTATCATATCCTTTTATTTGTTGGTTAGAGCAAATGTGAATATGTGTATATGTTTGTATTATTGTAAATATTGTATCAAGATGTGGTTATATATATCCATAAATAGTATGGTTATTTTTTGGTTGAAGAAAATATGCATGAGTATATATGTGGATGTTATTGTAAATACTGTAATGAGTTGTGTTATAAAGCCCCAGTAAGAGGTATGGTTGTCATGTTTTAGTGTTAGTCATTGTAAATATTATAACAAGTTGTGTTATAAAGCTCCATGGGAAGTATGTTTTCCTTACAACGATATTGTGGTTGTAGGTGTCATTGAATATCGAGGACAGTGTTCCCCCAAGGGAGGGGGGGGGGGGGGGGGGGGTTTCTATAACAACCCTGGTCAAAAATCTATGTAGACATTAATAGAGGTAAAATAAGACTCTGGTCATGGGACACGTATTCCAAGCTTACTGGTGGGAAAAACATCCTAGTGGATGTTCATTTTGGTTTATTATGGCTAAGGAAATTGGAAAACGTAATGGAAAAGTCTTTGGAAAGGAATGAGGCATTTATTGGCATTTTATTTATGAAAATAATGGAAATTAGGAGAAAAGGGAGGTGAAAGGTCACAAGTTGCATGTGATGAGGAAAATGAAGAAATAGAGTCCTCATTAATAAAAAGGCTTGTGAGGATAAATTCACATACTTTTGTTTGTTCAGTTTTAGAGCTCTCCCTTTATTCCCTCTCTCTCATACTCTTGGACACTTAGAGTTTTCTTGGAGAACTCTTGGAGGAGTGTGGCATACTTGAAGTTTTGGAGAAATAAGGCAAAGGAAAAGTAGGAAATTGTAAGAGGACATCCAGAGAAACAAATACAGTTGGTTTTTCTTGCAAGTACCGAGTTGCATGTATGTTTTCCTCACTAGTTTCAGCATGCATGTCATATGCATGTGATTTCTTGGTTATGATCTATCATTGGCATGGAGGATTTCCCTGATTAACAGTGTATTTTCCTAACCTTTCCATTTCTTGGATAGCCATGGTGTTGTGGGTTTTACTTTTGTTTTCTGGTTGGCTTTCTTGTGCCTTTGGATGTGGGTTGAGTTACTAGTTCTTGGGAGCCTTAGTTGGACAAATGCTCTGGAAGCCCTGTACCATCTTGGGTTGAGTTACTAGTCCTGGAAACCCTTGGTAGGTTGAGTTACTAGTCTTGGAAGCCCTAGTTGGAAAAACACTATGGAAGCTCGTTAGTAGTTGTGAGTTGAGTTACTAGTCCTGGAAGCCCTATTTGGAAAAATTGCTCTAGAGCCCTGGACAGCTTGGGTAAAGACCAATCTAGTGATGGTTAGTGATTTCTAACCATGAGGCAAAAATCACTAGTTGAGGGTTGAGGTGGTTTGGCCTCTGGAAACCCTGGATGGTTTTGATTGATGTGTTTTATGATATCCCACATTCATGCTTGGAATATGGCACGAGGGTGATTGGCTGAAAGAAAGATTTGTTTCAGCCTAGTCTACGGTCAGGTGAGCCGTGGAAGTCCCATACCTAGTCATCTTATGAAATCATCAAGAAGAGCTCTCTTTTTCCTTAGTATTTTATGGGTAAATATACTTGTTTATATGTGGTTTATATAGCTATTATACTCTTGATATTTATGTTGGTTATATGTTGGTTATGAATTAGTTTTATGACAGTGGAAATGTATGGCTCTCATCATGTTTTGGTTAATCATTGAATGTACAATGAATATGTGACTTAATATAGGTAATGAAGTTATTAGGATGAGGCATCAATGCTTCTTAGTGATTCTTAGATAAGTATGAGACCCCTATGCTCATATTTGTTGTTTAAACTTGTAGATTACATCTTTGTCACATGTTTGATGAAATGCCAGTCATGGCTAGTAGCGGTCCAGTCAATTCCTTGTTCAATTAATTTCATTTTTATCATTATTCCGTAGATATCTTTCATTTCTGAAAGTATCATAGAGTTATGGGCAGTGAACTGAGCCCTGGGCCTGAAAAAGTGGCATAGAGTTCAGAGTCGCAGGCACAAAACTTCTTCGGAAATTCCCTAGTCATAGGCATACCCATGTTGTGGGAGCGACTGGAGGGTCCCATTCACACTCATGCCCATGTCATGGGAGTGACTGGGGGATTAATGTAGTAAAAATTTAGTTTGTCTCATGGGCTAGTCATGTGGAAGGTTTGGATGGCTTTTGGGGTTCTGCAATAGGTCTGGAAGGTCTGTGTTGTTGTGCTTCATCAGTTCCACTTCCCTAACTGACACATAGGGAGTTGAATCACTTCGTCATATGTTTACCCCGGTTTGGAGGTTACTTGGGTAGATGTGGTTAGAGGGTGTTACACATTTCATCTCTATTCTTCACCAAATATATCAAATTGCAGGTAGGAAAAGTTTATTGTGGGATTGGTTTCATCATAGATCATTGACCTGGCACTGAGAAGTAACAAAACATTTGGACTATCTCACAACATCTACAAAATATATACTAACTTTTATTTCCAAGTAGGAAGAGATGGGAACTTCCACTGTGCATGCTCAATTAGTCCTTATGAATCAAAAAATTGGGCTTGTGTAGACTAAGGTAGAAAGGTTGCAGACAAATTTCAATTCCATGGAGTGTCAATTGGCTAATTGGGAAGCTTTTCTAGGGACTATTGCAGTTGAAATTGGACCAACTATGAGTTAGGGAGTGGGTTCCTAGCTCCTCCATCCCCATGGGGGGAGGTGCATCAAAATGTGGCTGAGGTGGTAGAGGAAGGCTCAGTCATTATTCCTTTATAGTTGAGGAAGATGGTAGAGAATCACAAAGAATCCAACCTTGACTCGGGAGTTATTGGGCAAGCTAGTTAAATTTTCTTTTTGTTAAGTACTGTAAGTAGGTAGCCCTATTAGGAGTTTTTTGGTGAATATATAGACTCTGTCAAATTAATAGTGTATTAGATAGCCAAGGTAGGACGAAATAAACACTTTTTTGGTTTCCTTTGAACACTATAGATGAAGCAATTATTGAAGATGTAAAATATTCTGGCCTTGAAACCATACAACTATTAATAGAAAAATAATAATTGTTTCTTAAAAAGAAAATTACAATGGAGAAATAAAATAAAAATTGGTAAGTTGATAATTAAAATTAGAATGTAGCATTCAATATATATATATATATATCTATATATATATATATAGAGAGAGAGAGAGAGAGAGAGAGAGAGAGGTTGAAAGCAATTGTAAATTGATTAACAATTGAAATTAAAGAGAAAGCTAACAAGGTTTGAACAAAGGGGGGAAACAAAAATGTGAAAAACTGAAGAGAAGAATTATTGGGATAGTTGATGGATAACAAGCTTCGAAGATCGGATTTTACTATAACCATCTTCCCTATTGAAATTGTTAGGGTGATTTTTTATTTCAATAGCTTCCCAAATGATTTGAGGATTATGATAAGGAACAAATGGTAAGATCTTAACATGATAGAAACAAATAAGATGTTGAGTTTCGAATGAGTGCTCAGCAATGATTGATATTGAGATGCGATTATGGATAGTATCTACTATGTGGTATTTGAGGCAAGACCAAAAGGATTGATCAGGTTGACCAATGTAGGATTTGCCACGGGAATAGGGATCCTAGTAAACACTATAAGAATTAAAGGGGCATGTTTATCGTTTACTGACTAAAATAAGTGTTTAAGGGTTTTGTAGGGCTTGAATATGACTAAACCATACAAAACTCTTAAACACTTAATATAGTTAGCCAAGGATATATCAGACCCCCTTCAATCTTATGGTGTTTACCAGTTTCCCTGTACCTATGATAAATCCTACATCGGTCAAATTGGTTGATCCTTTTGGGCCCGCCTCAAAAATCACATAGCAGATATGTAATGTACCTCACTTAGTCCTAATTTTTTATTCTTTTTAAAGAAAACTATAGATACCTATACATGCACATAATTACAATACATCTATGTCATAGTCAAAACATTTTGTTAGTTTAAAACTAGTTATTTATATTTAGGGATTACAATTCTCCCCTCTTTAACTTGTTTTCCATCAAAAATTGCTTATGGGATTTTGAACACAATATCTACCGATAACCTTGAGCTTATATTTTATTTGTATATAATGAGTTCCTACTATACCTTGAACTATTAAAAAATAGTATTCCCTTTTCATTTATGTGAATTTTTGTAGCCACCCTCGTTATAATTTATATTGTTATTGTTAATTCCTATGTATTAGTTTCTTTCATAAATTTGTTTCTAATCTTAATTCAAAATACAGTATTTCTTTTGTAATGGTGTTTTCCTAGTTATGGTTCTTACTCTATATTTAAACAACAAATGTAGGACCATCGACTCTAACACAACTATCTCCTATACTTCTCATATAAATTACGATTTCAACCCAACATGTATATGAATAACTTATGGTCTCTATTCTCTAGTGATTCAAATTGCAATGCTCTAGTTGGTGCCTACAAAATCCTTACTCTGAATGTTGTTTCTATTCATCGCTATGGTTGTGGTAGCTGACTTATTTGTGTTGGTTGTCTCATTGCCTCTGCTAGTACCTTTAACTCCGCGATGCCTTGTTGCACCTCTGTCAAGATCATTTTGTAGAGATCATCGACCTTGTATGAGGTCTCAGTCGTTACTTCCTAGACTTTCTCCCCAATTTCATTGATGTCCCCATCAGTGAGAACAAGCAGTATCGCACCCTTATATTTGCTCGTCTTATGTTTCTTCCTTAGGCCTGACATAGTTATTGTAGGTACCCTATTTTTTATGATGAATGGTGATTCCTCTGTTGGATCTACGTTGCTTAGAGGATCTTGGATATCCTTTTCTGTCTCTGGCTCTGTCTATGGCTATGTCTCTAGCTCTGGTTCCTCTGCTTCTTTCCCTTTATCTGTCCTACTTGGACCTGCATGTTGCGATGTGCCCCTTACTTCTTTTGTGTCGTCTATGGTTGGGGTCATCCTTTTGGCTTACCACTGCTATATTATTGCGAGGAGTTCATCTTCAATGACCAAATATGACATAGGGTACCATGTATCCATTGGATCCTTCTATGCCTTGATGTAGACTCTGTGAAAATTAGCTTTGAATGTTGTGATGTTGCAATACTACTCATACAAACTAGGTGATAACCTGGGATACTAGTTCACCACCATGTGAAAATCCATGCTCAATACTACAAAGAAAATTATGTTTTCCTGCGTGTGAAACAGCTCCTTGGTATGCCACAGGGAGGCATACCGCACTACTTCACATACATATGTTTCAACTGGAGGAAATTATGAGTCCTTCATCTCCTTCCATGCGATCAGCGCAATGATCAATATCAACCACGTGTAATGAAATGTTTTCCCTTCTTGTGCTTCCTAACAATCCGTTGAAAACTCCCTGCATAAGTACTTGACCCAGTTGAATAGAACCCCATCACTGAAATTCACAACCAAAGAAACCATGGTTGTGGGGACTTTGTTTTCTCTACATTTCCTCATTATTTTCCCTACTAAAATGTGTGCGGCGAAGTGCCACGTGACTTCTTGATCATTTTGAACTTCTCCTTCATGGTCTGTGTCATTGCCTTATCTTGGTTCTTATCGATGAATTCTTCAACAGGTTCCTTTCCTTGGTGAGGTATTCCAGCAATCCTCCTTATCATCATTTCATCAGTTGGGATCCTCATCCCCAGCCAAAGGAAACTATCATGCACCAATGCTAGTAATTGTTACACACAAGTTGTGTTGGATGTGCTTCTACCGAAGTGTGTCACATATAGCATGTTTAACAAGCCTGAGCTCTATAATCCTATAGGCCACTAGTGCGGTTCCAACCTCGTAACTTCGCTTTCTGGATAATAGACCTAGTGTAAGTACTTTCGCAACTCGAACTACAGATATTTACTTATGTCATTAAAGTCCCAATCCTCCATTTTTAGTTGCAGAATTTTCCCCAACACTTCACCTTCAAATGGCACTTTCTCTGGTAGCAATGGTGTGAATGTGTCGAACTTTGCATCTTTCAGATCTTTGACTGGCCTGGCGATCGGTTTTCTCAGTGGCAAATATGGTGGAGTTACAAAGGGAATTTATGCACCCTTTGTCTCGATCTATGGCATCTCAACTTCCTCCTCGCTGTCATGGATTTCCTCTGGTTCTTCCTGTTGTACTTGCTTCTTTACCTTCTCCTTAGGTTTCTTATATTGCTTGGGCTTCATCTGCTACTCTTTTGTTGTCTTCTTCCTTGGGGAAGTTATTAGCTCTACTCCTTTAGCTAGCCTCTTTTCAGGTCTTTTATTGGGTTGTTCTCTTGTAACTACTTGTTTTCGTGGTGATCTCACACATCTTGGGAACATGGGTACATTTGGTGCTCCGGATTGACTAGCCTAGGCTTCCATGACTCCTGCTAGCCCTTTCTTTGCAAATGCTCTAGCAATTTCCTCAAAGCTTCTCTCAGACATACAATAACTCACTTCTCTCACACTTAGTTGCAAATTCTCAAACTGAATTCTCTAGACAACAAAGTGTAAAATGTGGTGCATGACATGGCCTTTATGAAAAATTTGAATTTTAAACCTCATTATTGGCTTATATTTTTCATATTTAATGCAGGTATGGCGCTAGATTCGGCTAGTTGTGCTTCATAAATGCATTTCTCTCGTGCCTTTTAATGGCAATTTTCTTTTAACAATAGATTTTTCCTTCCAACGGCCCTATTTTTTTGGTTATCTTCGACAATTGTCTAGTAGTCTACCATCCATCACAGTTCTTCCAAACTTTGACATATTTCTAAATATTGCATAGTAATCCTCTTTTGGCACGGTTCTTTTGGACTTCGAAATACCCCTGAATATTGCGCAATAGCCTTCTTCGGCGAGTCCCCTTTTGTAGAGTAGTTTATAGTCCAATGCTCACTTTCAACTGCAGGTGGAACTAAGACTCTTCTCATTTTGTTCTTTAGTGTGAAGCTCCAGGGATAGAGTTGTCCCTATATATCTTCAATCTACTACCATTCACTCATCCTAGAATCATATGACCATTTAACTTTATGAGCTGAATTGTTCCACCATCAAAGACTTGTTTGATGATATACGGTCCTATCCAATGTGTCTTAAATTTTCTTTGGAACTTCACGAATTTTCTATCATATAAGAGTACAAGATCTCCTATATGGAACATATTTTTCTTGATGTGCCTTTCATGTTAGGCTTTCTCCATTTCTTTTTGGACTTGATGAAAAACTACTATAAACCTATCCTCTTCCAAAGAAAGAAATTGTGGCATCCTTTCCTCCATAATGTTGGAACCTGCCATACTTGTTACAGCTACAATTCTCAAACTTGGCACAATGTACTCCATAGGCATGACTGCTTCTTGTCCATATACCAACCTAAAAGGTGTATGGCCTGTCAATTTCTTTCGTGTTTTCCTATATGCCCACAACACTGCTAAAAATCTTAGATCCAAGTCATTCATGTTCACATTTCACACCTTTGTGGGTGCATTCTCCTAAATTTTGTTGAAAGCTTCGACCGTACCATTATCTTGAGGATGATATGGAGAAATTTTCTGATGGTGTACTTGAAACTCTTCTGTCAGCACCTCAATAGTTTGATTCAAGAAATGTGAGCCTTGGTCACTCATTAATATCTTCGGACACCCAAATCAGGACATAATGTATTCAAAAATGAACCTCACGGCAATATCTATGCAACAATCATTCACTTGTTGTGCCTCGGCCCACCTAGTCAAATAATTAGTTGCAATGATTATGTATCTTATGCCGGTCTTCTTTCTCGGTGGGTTAATAGGTCCAACAAATTCAATAACCCACTTGTAAAATTCTTGCAACATCACCTATGGGTTTAATGGAATTCCATCTCTTCTAGATGGACTTCCTGTTCTTTGACATATATCACATGCTCGACAAAATTATTTTTCATCCTTATGTATTGTGGGCCACCATAACCTAGCCCTCAAGATTTTCTGCGTAGTGGCCTTTCTTGCATAATGTCCACCCATGACTCCTCTATGAGCTTTTGCTAGAATACTCTGCCTTTCATGTTCAGGGACATCTGAACAGTGTTTCATCTGGTCCCACTTTGTACAAGTTCCCTGCAATTAATGTGAAATCAGTTTCTCTTATCACCAATTCCTTCTTTTGTTGTGTAGTGTACTCCGCAGGTACCAATCTTATTGCCAAAAACTAAATAATATCCATGAATTGATCATCCACCACCCTAATTGCAAACAACTGCACATCGGGCAGGTTATATTCGATACTAGTGGGTTCATCTCCTCTCTCTAACCTCGACAAATGATGAGGCTTGGCATTCAATCTTCTTGGTTTGACTACAACCTCAAAATCATACTCCTAGAAAAACAACAACCATCAACATATTTTTCCTCCTAAAACAGACTTATTTACCAAATATTTCAACGCGGAGTGACCAATGAACATCTTAAAATGTGCTCCCAGAAAGTAGTGCCTAAATTTCTATAACACGTAAACCATAGCTAACCCTTCCCTTTCTGTTGTAGTATAGTTCTTTTCTGCCTTGGAAAATTTTCTGTTTGCAAAATCTATAGGGTGATTAGCTTTTCATGCTCCTGGTTGTGCTGCCACTATACCCAGTGTTATACAAGATGCATCAACATGTACATGACATTCCTTATTCCAGTTCGGAAAAACTACGATCAGTGTAGTTACCATCTTCTCTTTGAGTATATCCAAACTCTTCTAACATTCTTTGTCCCATTTAAAAGTGACATATTTCTTCAATAACTTCTCCATGGGTGCAGTTATCTACGCATAGCCCTGTATAACTTTCTATAATAGCTAGTGTGTCCAAGCATCGTTCACAATTGTCTCACTATTTTTGGTTCTGGCAAGTTCACAATGACTGCTATATTTTCGGGATCCACTGGCAAACCCTGTTTGCAAACAATATGCCTCAAGAGTACGACACAAGGCACAAAAAATATACATTTCTTCAAGTTAAGTGAAATCTGGTGCTGCCTACATGTATCCAGCATAAGCCTTAAGCTCGCAATATGCTTCTTTAATAGCCCAAAGATTGTCTAATCATCGAAGTAAACTTCTAAGAATTTGTGTATGTACTCCTTAAATGTTGCAACTACAACTCTAGAAAATATGGCAAGTGCATTCTTCAAGCCAAAAGGCATCATCGTGTACTGAAATGAGCCCCACTCTATTTCAAAAGTTTTCTTATGTCTATCTTTTGGCACAATTATGAACTGATGGTAAACCGAAAACTCATATGTGAAAGAATAGGCCTCATGACCTCCTACATTGTCCAATACTTCATCTATAAATGGTGTAGGGAAAGGGTCATGCACAAATTCATCATTTAGTCTCCTCAAGTCAACACAAATTATGATCTCTCCCTTAGTCTTCTTTTCTTGAACTATCATGGGACTTACCCATTCAAGCTCTTCGACAGGTTCGATGATCCCTGTTGCTAACATTTTGTCTAGTTCTTCCTTCACTTTTTCCTTATATTTTAGATTCAACCTATAGGGTCTTTGCTTCACAGGCTTCGTGTCAAGTTTCATAGGGATCCTCATAACTCCTAGGTCCCCTAATATTCCCTTCATTTCTGAAAACTTTGTAGAAAATAACTCTTGGTATTCATGTAGAAGCTCTAGGATATTACTAACTATATCTATGTCCCAATAGTCTCCAATCGTCGTGAACTTCGGGTCTTCCTTTGTCCCAATATTCACTTTCCATGTTTTAATTGGCACCGTTATATCCAATATTTTAGGTTCTGGTCCAGTAACTTCGCGATGTCCTTTCAATTCTGGTATATCAATATTGTGTGGATCTTTATCTTCTTCGGCAATGATATTATAACATTCCAATGCATTTTATAACTGCGCATCCTAATCATGCTGCCAAGTTAATGGATCTTCATTCTCAAAAATATTTGCTTTGATTACCTGAAGAGTGGAGTCTATACATGAACAATCATCTTCAAAATTGAATGTTAGCATAAACCCTTCAACCAAATTTGTCCAATTCATAGTTCCATGTCGCAATTTTGTTTCAAGATACCAATTCATAGGAATCGTTTCTAGTGTGTGGATAAACCCATGTACCCACTCTTGTTCTGGAATTTCTTTCCAAACTGACGTGTAACGATGAATATTCTCCCAGGGATCAACCTTACCATCATACTTTACTTCTATTTCCATGTTGATTGAGCCAAACCTGATCCACATTAATCTTCGACACTGCTGCCAATCTGCTATATTTCTTTTATGGGTACCCCACCATCTAGAAAGTGTAGCCTTAAGGGCTACATCCAAAGCTTGAACCTTCATTCTTCTGGTATTTCTCTTTCATATTCATCAAGAAATAGGCTTCATCTTTGATCATGTCATAACAAGGCAGATCACATACCTCAAAAGTTATGCAGTGAAGTGATTTCGTGGTAGAAACTTTATATAATATGTTCTACCAATTTTCCAGTTCTTCCTCGGAATCTGAAGTACAAGAACTATCCTGTTCCTAGTCCAATTTTCCATCTACAGTAGGATTAATCCAATCTTTCTCTTAAGCTGTTATCTAATAATTTTTTTTTACATTTGCGTCATAGTACTCATCCTGGAAAGGCTCTGTATAGCGCACTCCTTCTGAGGGGTCTAAAGGGACAATGACCCTCATATCATCTCTTTCGAACACCATTTGTATCTTCTTCAAATTTATTATTGCCAAATTATCAAAAGATCAATCTAATCCAATAAATGTTGGCTAAGAGTTTCTATCGTCTACAATTTCAATCACTTCAAAGTCTACAACGATTCGGACTCCTTCGATGTCTACTATGATGCCAGGTAACCTTCCCATAGGGACGATCTTCTCTTGGTTAGCCATCCTCAACTATATTGATGATCACTACAAATTTGGTCTTCCCATTGACTCCCAAATTTCCTTAGATAAGACGTTGGCATCAGATCCTAAATCTAGGATTACCGGATCCATATCATATTATGTGATCGATGCAGTTAATCTCATTTCCTTCCGCGTTCTCTTCTTGTGTCGATGTAAATTGTTCACTACGCGCAGATCGCTTTGTGGTACCTCTCTAGCAATGCAAGAGTCTATCAACTCCTAGAGTCCTTCAAAATCCCTTTGATTCTTTAACAACTTCATGCAAGTCTGTAAAAACAGTTTGAAAATACTTGGATCTAATTCTTACATCGGAGTAGACACTTGGATCTAATTCTTGGCATTAACTTTGGTTATGCACTAGATGTTGAAGCCTGAGTGATAGGCCTCTAAATTAGACATAAATTAAGGCCCATATTACCATCCTTCATCACATTAAACCTCTCTTTTTGCATTAGATAATGTATTTTTAACTTTAATATGTTCATTAGGAAGGTTTATGGATAATTGTATATGTGTGCCTAATATTATTTATTTTTTTGGAATATTGTGAGAATATTAGGCAGATTATGAGATTTGGAGGAGGAGATAATTTAGGGACTTTCTCCCTACTACAGGAGAATCAATATTAAATAATAAATCAACAATATATTCTAGAATTATGGCACAGATTGTGGAGCTTCGATGATTGAGAAAATCTAGGAATGTGTTCCCTTCCATTTAATGCAGATTCCTAGTATTGGGAACCAAATCCACTAATCACGGGATTTTGGTGGGGAAATATTCCTCCTTTCATAGGGAATGATTCCTAATAATTTTGTATAAGTACCAAGTTGAATTTTCCTCTAGGGGTGTATTTTTATTAGTCTTCTTGTGGAGATAACTCATATTTTTGCAGCTCCAATATCACTTCTTGCAGGGATGTACTTGTATTGATGGAAATAATGAAGATTGGTGCCATGTTCAACTTCTAAATCTTGGTCTCCTCCATAGGAATCTGAATTTCCTTGGGCTTGGCCATTCCAAGAGCCTTAGAGCCCTTTTTTATCATTTACTTTTCCTCTTTTCACTTCTTATTCACATGCATCTCTTGTTCTTGTCTTTTTTCTATTTCTGCATTTAGTGTTAATGATTTCTTGTTGTCAGATTGGGTTAAATGATTGAAGTAAGTTATTTTGTAGGATCACAAGCATAATTTCATCCTTGGAACATATTTGGAAGGTCATATTAATCATTGAGCTAGTTGGATTAGTTTTCTTATTCCCAAATCTAGATTTCTAGAAGTCATTTGTGGCAAATAACAATAAATTTCTGTTATTTTTTAGAGCAATCTAACGAGCTTCAATTGAGTTGATTCCACTTGAATTATATCAAAAACACTTTCTAGTTAATAACAAAAATTACCCCATTGTATTTTCACTTGATTAGGTTAGGCATTTGATAGATTTACTAGCTCACTAGTTCTCGAATTTCTAGATTTTAGACTAGTAATTTTCTGCTATCTTTTAGCATGGGGTAATAGAGTTTTTTTTGCATCATTCCACTTGGAATGGAGACCTAAGACATCCTAGTTCATCAAAAAAAAAATCCCATCCAATTTGGATTTGATTTGGTGTTCATTCAGTGTATTATAACTCCCTATAGCAAATTTGTTATTTCCTGTAGTAAACTATAGGAAACACTATAGCAGCCTTCCAGCATGTATATACTTGCCCAGATTCGCTCAATTAGCTTGGTTATGATCCCTTAGGGTTTAATCAAGACCCCTAGGCTCTAAATAAATTATTAGGGAAGACTAAATACCACTTAAGACTTGCCTTTTTACCCATGCAAAACATTTAAGCGATTTGGGTTAATGGAAAAATCTATGAATTGGATGATACAATGATGATTTTCTTGATTGCCACATCCAGTGAACTCTTTTAATGGATCTAAAACCTTTGAAATATAATGGTTGAAATTTAGTTCATGATATTTACTTTATGCAATTATAATAGGTTTCGTTCCTTGTATTTTGTTTCTTGCAATAGGTTAAGGTTTCCATTTCGAGCATTTCTTTTTCTGCAATTATTTTACGATTTGATTTCATTACATGCACTCCATTACATCATGATAGAAAAGGAAGGACAAATTGTATGTTGCAAATATAGTGTCGATACCTCTTAAGTTTGTACGAACCCTGGATTGATAGTTAAATTTAGTAGTCTTGGGAGTTTCAACATTCTTGTTGCAATACCAAGGCTCATCACTGAGCATCCCTGAAGCTTCGCTTCACTCCCATGAACGTTTCTTTTTCCTTTTGGAGACTACACCTAGGGGCCTTTTCTGTAGTCTTTCTTACCCATGTCTCTTCTAGTTTCCTTTTACCTTTATCATCTCTCGTTGCAGCTCCACTCATTGTTATGATGTTGATGCGATGTTCATCCTCCCTTGGCTCAGCGGTCATCATCTGAATATTTGTTGCAAGTTTCTGGTTCCTTTTCTCTTGCATCTTCATGATAAGGACATGACATGCTTCTATCACATGATCAAAAGATTTGCAGAAGCTGCAGGTTGTAGTAGGGTTCTGATAGTTTCTTACGAAGTGTCATGCCTGTCCACAGTTATAATAGATATTATGGCTATGTCATCAACCAACTCTTCCTCCTCATCCTCATCCTCTTCCTTGGAAGCCTCCTCTACTCAATCATTGGCCTGGCTCCTCGCGTGTATGTCCTTCAACTTGCAGTCTATAAGCATCAACAATGTGCTCCATCATCAAGTCATAACTTCGACAATTTCTCTCATCATGGCCCACTGACTTACAAAAGTTTCAAAACAACTGCTTTGGGGTCTACACGTACTTCTGTAGTAAATAGAAATATTCAAAGCGGTGGTGGCTTCTCATTCTACAAATCTTGCACCACAAACTTGATCCTGGGTTTACTGGATTAGGTGCTCTCCTTGCCAAGTAATCTCTGAACATAGGGCATTGATCCTTATAATGGCCCTCTGCTTTTCATTTTGTACACCACATTTCTAATTTGGTTTCTTTACCTTTCTTGATATCTTGCAATTCCAAGGTCAAATTTGGTAGCTGACTCTGAATTTGTTGTACTCCTGCATGAGTATCTCTGATCGATGAAGCTTCTAGCTTCATTGCAATCTCCAATGCTTCGACCTGAGTCATGATCTTCTGCTGCATCAAGGGTAACCTGATATGTCACAGCAACGCAACTATAAACCACTATTTATGAAGTTTTGGAGGTATGATAAATATTACTTATCCCATCAACACCTTGAATCGCTGATCCAACTCCCACACAGACTCAGTAGTTGTCTAGAGTATGGTCCATCAAAATAATGCAACATGGGTACTCTTTGGATGTAAAATTAATTTCTACATCCAACACGTGCTCTCGCTCGAAATTTGAGTAAAATTATAAGGAGATAAATTGAAAATACGAGTCAAAAAAGTAATTTTTTTTGTTACTCCAAAAATGGTGAATCATCGCCCATGGTTGACATCATCATATTGAATCCTAATGCTTCTGTTAGGTCCCTATAATACTAGTGATTACCCCATTACTTTTTTTATTATATTCCTTATTGTCATTGTTGTGACCCTATTTTCCCCATATTGTTATTATTGTGCACCCCAGAAGCCCACTATTATTATTTATGTGGCCTCATATTATTATGGTTAGGTCAACTTGGGTTATATTGTGACCCCTTAGACTCCTATTATCATCCAAGAATTGTTCATTTGTGTAATGTAAAGGAGGTTACCCCCTCGAAAAGGCTGAATTATAAGGTGTTGATCTATCTTTTCTATATTTTTGTGAGCTGGTTTCATAACATTTGGTATCAGAGTTGTGGATTCTAGGGTTTCACTGCTCCAAACAGGTCATCGTGGAATTTTCGCTATAAAAAATTTTCTGCTATGTTTCAAACGCTAAAAAAAAAAAAATTTGGGTTGAAATCGTTCTAAACCTCGAGTCCAAATTTTAGAGATTTTCACTTTATATGTGTGAAGATATGATCTGAGTAAGTTGGCCTTTTTACAGACTCCCGAATTACATTCCAAATAGGTGACCTGGGGAAAATAGTCATAACTTTTGTTTTGAGCATCAAATTGAAATTTCATAAGAAGTTACAGAAAGAGGACAGACTATAGTTTCTTGTGTATATTTTTCAGATCCTAAGGTCAAAACAGTGACACGTGGCACTTCATAAAAGTTCGCTCTTCTGAAAAGGTATATAATTAGGTCATATTGGGATATTGTGCATAGCTCTTTCTTGGAGAATCTAAATTCGATCAGACTGGTGGAATTGGAAATAGGACGCAGAGGGCTACTGCAGGTTGCAATTTCATAACTTAAAGATTCTAAAGTACAGAGTTACAATCATTTCAAGATCGAGCTCCTAAAAACAAGAAAAAGCGAGATGAGGAAGTTTTGATGTAGGTGATTGGGTATTCCTACGGCTACAACCATATTCCGTAATGCACTGTGATTCTGATTTTGGCTTCTTGAATTTTGATACCAGTGCTTTCTTAATATCATCCAACGAAGCAGCCTGATTAGTCACAGAATACTTCATGTACCATGTCAGTGCTCTTTCTCGCAGCGCCATGATGAGTTGCACCTTCTTTACATCTTTTTCAATGATATGTCTTGCTTTCCATACAGCATCAACTACAAACTAGAATTTCTCAGGATCCTCTAATCCAAGTCCTCTAAAGATAGATAGCTTAATATTATCTCCCATTTTTCTTCTTGGGGGGTTAGGGGGAGGGGGAGGATGAGGGGGAATTACGGAATTACGGGGAGGGGGATGGGTGGTAAGGGGAGTAGATGGATGGGGAATCCCAAATATTCCCTAATTTTTCTCAACTCCTAACTTCAACACACCCTCAAGATGGGAGGGGGAATACTGCAGTGTTGTGGGGTTACTTCCTTCTTCTTAACTCTTAGACCCACCTAACACGAGACTATAGTCAGTCTCAATAAATTTCTTTGGTCCGTGATCTATTATATATCACTTTCCACTTCGTGTAGGCCCTGGTATTGGTTCAGACTTATTCCCTCTTCATCCAAACATTAATATGACTGCATTTCTAGTACGCCCTTTTCACACAAAAGAACTGTAATCCACAATTTCAAATAATTTAGGTACTTACCTCGCAGACCCTTGAAAAATATTCGCTTGGCTTCGTTGTAAGATACAGTCATTTCTATTGCAAGTTCATTAATAAATCCTCCCAGGATACTGTCAATCAAAAAATAAACTGCTCTTGAGATACTGTTTTTACTATTCCTAAGTTGTTGTATCAATTTAGGGCTCCACATGGTAGGCTCATCATTTTTGAAATAGGTCTTATGCTCAGTCAACTTTGATACCCATTCATATAGTTCATTATAAGATGTTGCAAAGAAGATCTCGCGTTGTTCTATAAAGAGATAATTCTGCAACCAAGCTTCAGTCGATAATCACGGGTTTCCATTTTCCTGAACTGTAAATTCTCGCTCTTTTTGTTCAAACCACTCCTATATTTCCTTCTTTGACGGATGCCCAAACATATCCCTCAAACAAATCCTGGTCCTAGAAACGGAACCATTTGTCCACTTAAGGGGCTTGAACCTAGGTTCAAAGTGTACTACACACCAATAAAACCCTCAACCCCTGACCCTTTTACCAACAACTAGCAAGCAAATCGCAGTATCACCCGAAGTGGTTATGGGAGGTTGCAAAACCAAGTTTCTGCAACCATAGGGATATTGTGTTGTGGCACCCATGTTATATTTTATACTGATATACAACTTTGCATACATAAAAAACTTCTAATGATTTACTTCACATATTTGTGCTTATTACATAAACATATCAGAGAAAAACATAACATGTATTATTTCGCATAAATAAGTAAAAAGCATGCATATTAGTACATATGAACACAGATTATAAATATAGATATGCAAGACTTCACCAAAACTTCTTCTTATTTATTAATATAGATCTTTTAGTACATATAATTTCTTTGACCTGCGCATCTAGTTGCAGGTGGTCTATGCACTCAACTGCAAACTCTTCTGAGGCCTCTATGCACTTAGTTGTGGAGGCTTTATTTAAGGCCCAAATACAGACTAAATACAGAAAGTATGATCAATTCATAAACATCTTCCTCCTTCCCAAAAGAATTACATCTCCTTATCTATATATATTTCATTACTACAAAACCATGGTCCACATACTATGGATTTGACAAAATAATGAACTAAACCCTCATACTCATTACAAAATAAGGGGATTTCACCCACCCCAAATCCCCTAGACATTGCGCGGTGAATAGAACTCTGAGGAATCTGCGTGCTTCGCTCCTCAAAATGTGGAGTCTTTGACCAAAACTGGACCAAGTTGGGTCACGCCTAACAAATAGTACTATTAATTTCTTCTATAGGCTCACTCTCTCTTTCCCTTACATAAAAGTGCCTTATATGCATTGCAAAGGTTTGCCTCACACTATCAACTTACTTTCTTGTTTCAAATATTTCTTGCATAATCTCTTATGTCAATAATTACAGCTAAGGAAAATCCCTAAGAATAATGGTGGTCAGGACTATTATCTGGATGGGGCTCTTAATCCAAACGGTGTGAGGTCTAATTGGGACTTCATACGAGGGTGACCCCCTTTGTTGGCATATTTCTAGCACTTTCAAGAAGTGGCACTAGAAGGATGGCCAAATGAGAAGTTGAGCCCATTAAGTATGTTTTAAATCTCTTGTCTTGAATGGCTTCTTCCCAAATCATAATCCCGAGATGTTTTTTGAACATATCAAATCTTATAATCCTTGCAAAAATCATTCATAACTTGTCACATCTCAATTTTGATGGTAAGGGTTAACTAATTGTCCTTGGACATATTCAATTTCTTCATTTTTATCTTTCTAATGGAATACATTGTAATGTCATGTCCAAGTTGTTCACCCTCACCCTTGAAGGCCGTGTTAAGTGTTGTTGTCATACATTACCAACGAATTCTATTCATTCATTTGCGCAACTTGCTAAGGATCTTTGTGAATCTTTTGAATTAGTAGAGGATTTCCTTGTTCAGTTTCTTCACCTTTGTTGTGAATTTCTAGAAGAAGATATTTTTAATTCTTTTTTATTTTTATTCTTTATTCTTAATTCCTAGCTTTATGGAATTTTAATTATTATTTCCATTTTTAATTTAAATTTTAATAGTTTTTGTTTAATATTTAACATTAGTTTTGAATATAATATTATTTATTTTTCATTTGTTGGGAATTAGTCATTGCATCTCCAATGTATTTATTGGTTCTTTGAATCAAACTATCCATCTCTATCTTGATGACGAACCATAGTAAGTGGTTTAAAATACATCAACCTTAAAAACTTTATGTGATTGATATAAAAGGGACTTGATATATGATAATGAATCACAGAAGCCCACATCCAGAGGAGAAGTTTCAGTGTTTGGTTCTAGCCTCTTTGACACAATTTATATCAGATTCTGTTGATTTTGCACTTCAAAATTTCTCAATCATGATGCACATATATCCTTGGAGGTGGAATATATTACTCCTTTTATTCCTTTCTCTCCTCCTTTCTCATTACCAAACAAAGTTTCCCCCCATGTCAAGGATGGAGTTGTGAAATATGAAAACCAAATTGTTGATCCATTTCTTCCACATTCATATTTTTCTCATGAACCAGTTTTCATTCAAGGAAGCATTCATGGTTCTCAAGATTCCATCAAATCTAATGTGGAGGTTGATCCCATGATTCTTCAAGTTAACACTAATATGCAGAATCTTAATATTTAATCTAATTCCATTGAAAGTAGTGTTTCTTCAATGGATACTTGTAATCCTCTATCATTTACACCTCATCACCCTTTGTACCTTGATTCACTTAATCAATCCACTCTACTAGTAATTGTCCCAGATACTTTTAATTCTCAATTTATTGGTTCACATGGTGATCAGGTACAAGGTGGCTATGTCTCACAGGTAGAGGAGAAAAAGGGTGAAGATACTTTCAACATTTCTTCCCTATTTCATATTCATTCATGTCAAAACAATCATTAATCTTCTTGTAATATCAGTAGCCATTCAAATGATCTACAAATCCTTACTCAAGTTGAAACCTTAGACAACCATCACCCTAAAATTCAAGATTTTGTTGATATAAGAAGTGATGAGTACCCAAACATAGTGGATGATCTTTTCTTCTCTTCAGAAGACTTAGATTTTAAAGCCTTCAATCTACAATATAATTTGAATGATTTATCACATCCAGTTGTGGGATGGGGTAATCTTTCAGTTTGGGATGCTCTTGGAATTCCTCCATATTCATATACTAAACTAGTAGAATGAGATGGCCATGTTCTTGAAGATTTAATATACCCTATTAAAGAAGAGAAATGCCAATTTCATAATCACATTGGTATTCCATTCTTTGACCATTATGGTGAAAAAGATTATGTTAATCCAATTAATATTCATCTTCCTCATGATACGTTCTTGTATTCACCTCCATACCATGACCCAAGAAGTGTCCTTGGCGGTGGTGGATATTCAAAGAACATCATAGATCATAACATGCATGAGAATCTACTATTGTTGCAACCTGATATGAGTACACAAAATTTGAATTTTGAATTAGATTCAGCCGCAATCAAAGTCTCTTGTCCAGAGTCTTCATTGAAATTTCCGCAAGAAATTCCTAATTTAACTTTCCCTTGATTAAATTAGGAGAAATTCGAATTTCAGTTTCAACAGAATACTTGGAGGTAGTTAACTGAGGTGACATGACTCTTTTCACTCATTTAACTCAGTAAATTCGAGTTGGAGACACTTGAGTTCAATTCTACATCATTAATTGCTAATTTGTATCAATCTATTTCAATTAATTTGATTTATTGTCAGTGTAACTAGTTCTCACTATCACTAGAACTAGTGGAGGTCAAGTTAAGGGTGTGTAACTTTTTTCACACTGAGTGATCATCCATTTAACTGATTAGCTAGCCCAAAATAATTTTTGCATGTAGAGAATTCAATTTTCCCAATTGCGATGTGAGTTCAAGGGAAGCGTACTATCAGTTGTAAACTATTCCAAGTTATACAGGTCATGCATGCAGTCAGAGAAGGAACTATAGGAATTGTGCAATACATATTTAGGAAATTCCTAAAAAGTAGGGGGCTAATTCCTTGAGGAACAATGTAAGGAAATAGGAGCTTGGAGGCTCAAAATTTTGTCTAAGTATTGGCCAAGGTCAGTATGTCAAGTAGAGGATAGAAGATACAAGTGCAGGTTAAGCCCAAACTTGAGCAGAGCATATTGTATTCATCCAGATTATTTGATTAATGCAATACATATAGTAAGGGGTTTTGAGCAGCTTCTTTCCTGTAGATAAATATTTTTGTATGTGTGTTGAATCTTGACGCAGGTTAATGATTTGTGTTCTCAATCATGAATTTACTTCTAAAGATCAATAGAGTAGCTTCTCGTCTTATGATTTAGAAAATTTCATGAGCAGTTTAGAATATGCACATTAATTTCTACATGGTATCATAGCTAGATTCATAGTAGAGAAGAGATTTTGAAGTTGTCATTGCAGGAGGTTCAAATTTGAAGATCATTGTTACAAGTTTCCTCTAGGACCTAGAAGATGGCTTTAGTGGACTAAGGTGCGAGTATTCCTTGGAAGGAACCAAAAATTTTATGGCATGGAAGATGCGCATCGAGGCAGTATTGGATGATAATGGGTTTCTAGAATATATCAAGACAGATGTAGCGAAACCTCCAGAATCTGATGCCTAGGATCTTGCTATGTGGAAGAAGTATGTGGCTTAAGTGAGGAGGATCATATTGGATGGATTTCGATATCATATTTTCTAAAATATACATGGGAAAGAGACTTCGTTCACGATGTGGAAAACACTGACAGAGTTGTTTGAGAACAATAGTGACCATAAGAAGTTTTCACTCAAGGACAAGCTTTGAAGTATTAAGATGCAAAAGAATGAAACAATTTTGCAGTACCTAAGCAGGTTTACACAATGTCATGATGAACTTGATGGGATTTGTTGGCATTATGACATAGGTTGGCACTATGACACAGGTGTTGTCCTTGATGGCAACTCACTCAAATGACATAGGTTGGCACTATGACACGGGTGTTGTCCTTGATGGCAACTCACTCAGATGACAGATCTCAGTTCAGGCTCTCAGAATGAATGAAACAGAGATATACGCAGGTTCCCTTTGACCGAGGCACGTATACACACAGGTTAGACGACCAAAAGGTGTGTATACGTATACACGCACTTTCACGCAAGAAAAATCATGTACAAGTTGGAAAACTTGGTTTTGGTCCGTGGTATTTGGTCCTTGGTATTTTGACCCATGGTATTGATCCAAGGTATCTTGTCTGAAGTGTTGACCTCAGGTATTTGGTCCAAGGTATTGTTTCTAAGTGGTTTTGGACCATGATATTGAGTAAGGCCTAAGACTATAAAAGGAGGAGGAGATCATTAGGCAAAGGCACTCAAGTATTGAATATCTAATGAAGAGCAAGATCTAGACTACTGGTCATTGGGTTATGGTGCATAGCTGGATCTAAATCAAGGAGGAACCTGAGCGCTTGATGAAGGATAAGTTCTATTGATGGGTCAAGATCTTAAAACTTGAAGAGAAATATCTTTGTGTGGTTTTGATATTTTATTATTGGTGCATATCGTAATCTGTAAATCTGATGATCTGGGTATAACTGATGTCTGATTAATTGCAAAGGTTAAATCATCTTTTATAGATCTGTACGCAGGTTCAGTATATCAAAGGCGCATATACACGCTGGTTCGGCATTCCAAAACACGTATACGCAGGTTGGCCTTGGGAAGAGTGCGTATGCACGCAGGTTTGTCACATTGAAGTAGCATACATCTCATAGAATATGCTTTAGCTACTTTTGTTTTGCTGCTGCAGTATTTTAGGTTCTAGCTTGGGTTCTGGTTACTGGTACAGTATTCTGGTTATAGCTTTCAGAGAAGAGATTAGTTGATTCAGTTTGGTTGGTACAAGGATATTGGTTGATGTAGATGTTTGATTGATGTTATTGATGGATCCAGTCTAAAAATTTATGAAACGAGGTCCCTGGAAGAAAAGAGAAGGTTGTAGCCTTCTGTAGGTCAGCACCTACGTACTAGTAAACACATCAGCTAGTACAAGAGCTAAGGGGGTTGAAGCTCCCTTCCAAGAGAAACTGGAGAACGAGAGAAGGTTGTAGCCTTCTGCAGGTAAAAGCCTGTGTACTGGTATAAGACTGCACCAGTACAGAAACATTGTAAAAAGAAGTTTCTTATTAAAAGAAGATAGAGACAAATTGCAGCAGGTGGTTTTCACCCACATTGGGTTTCCACCTTATATCTTGCGTTCTTGTGTGTGATTGTCTGCTTTGTTTTTACTGTACTTGGTTACTATTTATATGGTTCTGATGTATAGATTAATGATCAACATCTAAAGAACTAACTAAATTATAAGTCTGTAGGTTATATGCTAGTTTCCTTAACTACAGTTGCGTATATACGTAGGTTTCACTAATTGAAGTAGCGTATACAAATCTGATTATGAAATGAAAAATAATTGACTTTCTAACACTGATTCACCCCACCCCCCCCCCCCCCCCCTCTTAGTATTATTTCCAACAATTGGTATCAGAGCAGGTCCTTCAGAAGAAGCTTGATCACTTGAAGGAAGATCCATCATCATGAGTAACCAAGAAAAAGAAGGATCTATCAGACCTCCAATCTTTGATGGGAGAAACTTCATCTATTAGAAGGTAAGAACCACGGCATATCTTCAGTCTAAAGGAACAGATGTCTAGGAGATCGTAGAAGGAGGATATACCTTTCCCTCAGCCATTCCTACAGATGCAGCAGGTAAAAAGCAATATGAAACCAATGCTAAGGCTGTCAATATATTATTAGGGAGTCTGTCACAATCAGAATTTGTCAAAGTTATGCAGCTCAAATCCACCAAGGAAATATGGGACAAGATCGTTCTAAGCTATGAAGGAGATTCTCAGGTAAAACGTGCAAAACTACAAACTCTCATAATACAATATGAAACTCTCAAAATGCACAATGATGAAAGTATAGCTAATTACTTCTTACGAGTAGATGAGATTGTTAATTGCATGAAGAATTTGGGTGAAGAGATAAAAGAAGTTACTTTAGTTGAAAAGATTTTAAGATCCTTGTCTACTAAATTTGAATCAAAAATGTCTACCATAGAAGAAAAGCAGGATCTTCAAACTACTACTATGACATGGCTACATGGAATATTAACTGCTTTCGAAATGAGAAAATGAGGTCCATCAGATATGAGAGAAGCTGCAGGAAGAGAAGAATCAGGGCATATTTCAGAAGGAGAGGAAGAAGTAAACTTCATCAAAAACCTTCAACGGGGTTCCGGAAGATTTAGAGGTAAACTACCTTTCAAATGTTTTTCTTGTGGAAGAGTCAGTCATTATGCTACCAAATGTCCTCATAAAGACAAGTTTGATAAAGGTAAAGAACCAGCAAAATGGAATAGAAAACAAAGTGTAAGTAAGAAGAGTTACTATATGCATGAAGATAGCGATGGTCTATCAAACAATGATGAAGATGAAAATAGTGATAACTATAGACTTCTGATGGCTTTTGAAGATGATGATTTCTTGGATGCTTTAGATGAAGATGGTCTTTATGAAGAAATTTCTAAACTTAAAGTTTGTTTAGAAGAAAAGAATATGATTATAGATACTCTGACATTCCAACTTGTTGAAAGGGAAAAACACAATGAAAAATTAGAATGTGAAATTGTGGGTCTAAGAAAAGATATTGAGAAAACAAAAGCTCTCAATATCAGATTTGTGAAAGGATCAGAAACTTTAGATGAAATTATCAAAGTGCAGCATTCTCCTCAGATAAAAACAAGTCTTGGATATACTGAAGAAGCATCTCAAGCACCAAAGTCGTCAACCTCCAAAAGCTATCTTGGTGCAGCGAGGAAAAGTGAACATTTTGACAATCGTCAGCAAAGACATAAAGCAGATCACCAGGTAAATCGGGTCCAACCTACTTCAAGGATGAACAAAAGCTACAACCAACCTCACTTAAATCATACTCAATTTGCTTCAAGAATGAAAGCCAATGGAAACTAAAATCACCAAGTCAGTAGGTTCGATAATCACAAGAATTTCTTTAATGGCCAATGTTTCTCATGTCATAACTTTGGACACAAAGCTACTCAATGTGTTGCTTACAAGACCATCATGACTAGAGAAGCACAAAATCAAAGGAATGTGACTGGGATCATGAAAAGGACCTACAATAACTTCTCTGCTCTTGAAAATGAAATAGAATGCTCTATCTGTAACAACTTTGGTCATGAAGATTTTGAATGCAAGAGTAATTTTCGGCAAACATCTCAGAAGGAGCAGACTTCATTGGGTCCCAAAACATGGAGAAAGAAAGAACCGCAAACAGAAAGATGTGGTATAGCTCTGTATGCTGAAGGACAAGAAAATCAATGGTACATCGACAGTGGATGCTCGAAACACATGACAGGTGATAAAGAAAAACTTCAATCATATAATGCCTTAGAGAAAGAAAAGAAGGTCTCATTTGGTAATGACACTCCTGCTGTCATAAAAGGTAAAGGCTCTGTTCTCTTAAAAGAAAAGGTTAAAGCTGGAAATGTTATGTATGTTGATGGTCTAAAGCATAACCTTTTGAGTGTAAGTCAAATGTGTGATCAAGGAAATGAAGTAGTATTTTGATCAAATGGATGTGTTGTTCGTGAGCTTGATACAGGTGAAACCATGATCAAAGGTATAAGAACTCCAAATAACTTATACATACTCAAGGGAGGACAACAACAGTGATATCTAAGAAAAATTGATGAACACTGGCTATGGCACAGAAGATTGGGGCATTTAAGCTTCCCTCAAATAAGGAAAGCATGCAAATATCAAGTTGTTCGTGATCTTCCTGATATCCACATTCCAGAGAATACAATATGCAAATCATGTCAATTTGGTAAGCAAACCAGGGCACATTTCCCTGAAAAGGAAGGATCAGCTAGTAAGCCTCTTGAACTTGTTCATACAGATTTATGTGGTCCTTCAAGGAAAAATTCACCTCGTGGAGAAGAGTACTTTATATTGTTCATTGATGGTTTTTCCAGAATGTGTCAGATAGGACTTCTGAAGCATAAAGATGAAGAATTTGAAAAATTCAAATCATTCAAAGCTTTGGTTGAGAATGAATTAGATCATAAAATCAAATGTCTCAGATTTGATCGAGGAGGGGAATTTACCTCGGATGAATTCTTTGACTTTTGTGAAGAACATGGAATAAGAAGGGAATTCTCCACTACAAGGACTCCTCAGCAAAATGGAGTGGAATCTGGAACTCCTGCAACCTTCTCGGGTGAAGCTGCATTCGTTGTCGTCACTATCCTCAACAAAACAAATGTTCGGGTAAACAACACTCAAACTCCTCATGAACTTTGGTATGGTAAGACTCCTACTGTAAAATATTTCAAAATTTTTGGAAGCAAATGTTACATCAAAAGGACTGATGAAAAACTTGGCAAGTTTGAACCTAGAGCAGATGAAGGCATTCTCCTTAGCTACTCTTCCCGAAGTAAAGGATATAAGTGCTATAATAAAAGACTTGGGAAAATTGTTGAAAGCATTGATGTTGTGGTTGATGAAGCAGGAAAAAATCCAAAGCAGGTAAAAACCGAAGAGCATGAAGAAGATGAGGACTATCCTGAAGAAGAAACCAATGAAGCACCAGAAGAACAAAGAACGGAAGAAGAAAAGACTCCATCTAGGTACGTTTAGAAGAATCATCCAGAGACTCAAATTTTGCGGCAGAAAGATCTAGGTGTGCAGACAAGAAGAACTATTACAGAAGCTTTAAGCTATCTAGCATTTCTTTCCTCCATCAAACCACAAAATGTACATGAAGCATGCAAAGATGAATGTTGGGTCAAGGTCATGAATGAAGATCTTGAGCAAATTGAAAAGAATAATACTTGGGAATTAGTTCCTAGACCTCATGATAAGAATATCATTGGAACCAAATGGATATTCAAAAACAAGCTGAATGAGAAACAAGGCTAGACTTGTTTGTAAAGGATAGGCTCAACAAGAAGGTATATATTTTGAAGAAACTTTTGCACCTGTTGCTAGACTTGAAGCCATAAGAATGTTTCTTGCTCTTTCTAGCGTTCAAAACTTCAAAGTATATCAAATGGATGTAAAATCTGCCTTTCTTAATGGAGATTTAGAATAAGAAGTATATATTGAGCAACCATATGGACTCATCCTTGGAAATTATCCAAAACTTGTATGCAGACTCAGAAAATCTCTCTATGGTCTAAAACAAGCTCCAAGGGCCTGGTATTATCGTCTTGACAAATACCTTCATCAACAAGGTTTTTCAAAAGGATCAACTGATAGCAATCTATATATGAAAATTGACAATGATAAATTGCTAATACTTGTTGTATATGTTGATGATATTATTTTTGGTAGCAATGAAGAAGCCATGAGTCAAAACTTTGCCTTGGTAATGCAGAAAGAATTTGAAATGTCCCTGCTTGGTGAACTCACATATTTTCTTGGTTTACAAGTTCAACAACATAAAGATGGTATTTTTCTATCACAAACCAAGTATCTCAAGCAGATCTTGAAAAAATATGGCATGGAAGACTCTAAACCAGTATGTACCCCTATGGTAACAGGATGCAGCCTCAGCGCAAATGATGAATCAGCAACAGTACATCAACCAACCTACAGATCCATGATTGGTAGTCTACTCTATCTAACAGGTACCCGACCAAAAATCATGCATGTAGTAGGAATAGTTGGAAGATTCCAAGAAAATCCAAAGGAATCACACCTTCAGGTAGTCAAAAGGATCTTCAAATATCTTCAAGGAACTTAGAACTTTGGGTTATGGTATCCTAGGGAGACAGATCTTACCATTCATGCATATACAGATGTAGATTGGGCAGGAAACATGGATGACAGAAAGAGCACTAGTGGTGGTGCATTCTATATGGGTTCCAGATTAGTATCTTGGTTCAGTAAGAAACAAAGTTCAATTACATTATCTACAACTTAAGCAGAATATGTGGCTGCTGCATCTTGCTGCACACAACTTCTTTGGATGATGCAAACTTTGCAAGACATTCAGATCACATGTACTCCACCCATCTCCATTCTATGTGATAATACAAGTGAAATCAATATTTCAAAGAACCCAGTCATGCATTCAAAGACCAAGCACATACCTATCAAATATCATTTTCTTTGGGAACAAGTGCTTGAACAAAAGGTCAAATTGGAGTATGTTCCATCCAAAGAATAGGTTGTTGATATATTCACCAAACCACTACCCAGAGAGACATTTGAATACCTCAGACAGAAGCTGGGAGTAGTTGATGCATCATCTTGCTGTTGAAATTTATCTGTTTTAGAGAAAAGTGGTTGTACACGAGTTTCATGAAGCGTATCCGCGTACATACGCCGATTTTCTGTGGGTACAGTCGCATATATGTTGGCTTGAAGAAAATCAGTGGGCCAGACTCAGGATGAACAGAGTCTGATATAGGTCTGTCAGAGACCATCCGGCACAAGTTCAGGGGGAGCATATACTTCTAAATGCATTGTTGGCATTATCTTAGAAGATCTTGGTACAATTTCATAGTTGTTTTGATTCAGGTAGAACAGGTGCAGAGGGAGATCATGGTTAATGGTGACTAACAGATGCTGCAGATGATAGTTGTTGATGACTATCATAATCTTGTTTTAGATATTTCGTCTCTATGTCATGTATATCTTTTATTATCAAGGTCATGTAACAGCCTATTTTGGTTTCCCCACTATGCCTGGGATGAATGATGTAATGTTCTTGTTTTGACATATATGAAATTTTGGTATATCCCCACTTGGTTGGGTGGATGAGACAATCTTGGTATATCCCCACTTGGTTGGGAGATGGATGTATGTATGAATATTTGGTCTTGTTCTTCTTATAAGAACATCTTTTTGTAGATCTTGCTTACAAATAGGGGAAGCATGGATAGCACTCTTCAGCAAATAAGAGAATTCAACATGTACTCAGTGGGAGCATAACCCTTTGCCCTTGATGACAAACGGGGAGAGTGACTTGGGGTTGCCATCAAGTCCAAATGGGGACATTGTTTGCATTATGACACAGGTTGATACTATGACACAGGTGTTGTCCTTGATGGCAACTCACTCAGATGACACCGGTTGGCACTATGACACAGGTGTTGTCCTTGATGGCAACTCACTCAGATGACAGATCTCAGTTCAGGCTCTCAGAATGAAGGAAACAGAGACATATGCAGGTTCCCTTTGACTGAGGCGTGTATACACACAAGTTAGATGACCAAAAGGCAAATATACGTATACACGCACTTTCACGGAAGAAAAAGCGCGTACAAGTTGGAAAAATTCATTTTGGTTCATGGTATTTAGTCCTTGGTATTTTGACCCATGGTATTGGTCCAAGGTATCTTGTCCGAAGTGTTGACCCAAGGTATTTGGTCCAAGGTATTGCTTCTAAGTGGTTTTGGACCATGGTATTGAGTAAGGCCTAAGACTATAAAAGGAGGAGGAGATCATTAGGCAAAGGCACTCAATTATTGAATATCTAATGAAGAGCAAGATCTAGACTACTGGTCATTGGGTTATGGTTCATAGCTAGATCTGAATCAAGGAGGTACCTGAGTGCTTGAATAAGGATAAGTTCTATTGATGGGTCAAGATCTTAAAACTTGAAGAGAAATATCTTTGTGTGGTTTTGATCTTTTATTATTGGTGCATATCGTAATCTGTAAATCTGATGATCTGGGTATAACTGATGTCTGATTAATTGCAAAGGTTAAATCATCCTTTACAGATCTGTACGTAGGTTCAGTATTTACAGATCTGTACATAGGTTCAGTATATCAAAGGCGTGTATACACACTGGTTCGGCATTTCAAAATAGCGTGTACGCAGGTTGGCCTCGAGAAGAGTGCATATGCATGCAGGTTTGTCACATTGAAGTAGTGTACATCTCATAGAATATGCTTTAGCTACTTCTATTTTGTTGCTGCAGTATTTTGGGTTCTGGCTTGGGTTCTGGTTACTGGTACAGTATTCTGGTTACAGCTTTCAGAGAAGAGATTGGTTGATTCAGTTTGGTTGGTACAAGGAGATTGGTTGATGCAGATGTTTGATTGATGCTATTGATGGATCCAATCTAAAAATTTATGAAACATGGTCCCTAGAAGAAAAGATAAGGTTGTAGCCTTCTCTAGGTCAGCACCTACGTACTAGTAAACACATCAGCTAGTACAAGAGCTAAGGGGGTTGAAGCTCCCTTCCAGGAGAAACTGGAGAACAAGAGAAGGTTGTAGCCTTCTGTAGGTAAAATCCTACATACTGATATAATACTGCACCAGTACAGAAACATTGTAAAAAGAAGTTTCTTATTAAAAGAAGATAGAGACGAATTGTAGCAGGTGGCTTTCACCCACATTGGGTTTCCACCTTATATCTTATGTTCTTGTGTGGGATTGTCTGCTCTGTTTTTACTGTATCTGGTTACTGTTTATATGGTTCTGATGCACATATTAATGATCAACATCTGAAGAATTAACTAAATTATAAGTTTGCAGGTTATACGCTAGTTTCCTTAACTACAGTTGCGTATATACGCAGGTTTCACTAACTGAAGTAGCGTATACAAATATGATTGTGAAATGAAAATTAATTGACTTGCTAATACTGATTCACCCCCCCCCCTCTCAGTATTATTTCCAACAGGATTGGTATTACTGCCCCTTAAGAAGATCTGGTAGCTCTAGCCCTCTTGGGCCTTCCCAAGAGCTAGCATAGTTATCAAGACTTGGTAAATGGTAGAGAGAAACTACCAAGCTGGGAGAGGTTATGGTCTGATCTAGTTCAAGAAGTAATATAGCATAGCAACAAAATGAGACTTCACCCAAGGGTGAGGACGAAGATAATTGTGACTTGGATGGAAAGGCAAAGAAAGGGAAAGGGACGAAATCCCAATCCAAAGTAGAATCTAGTCAAGGAGGAAAGAAGAAAGACTTGTCGAAAATTAAGTTCTTTCACTGTCATGAACTAGGACACTATGCCACAAAATATTCACACAAGAAAACAAGCGAGAAGACCACAGGAGGAGCAGTGGGTAAAGCCTTGGCTTCATAGTTTGAACTTGATTTTAGCCTCATTGCATGGATGGCAATCACAATGACGGGTAGTATGTGGTATCTCGACAATGGTGCCTCATTCCACATGACGGGAAATAAATAATTTTTCAGTGACTTGGAGGAGAAGGATCTCCAGATGTGCATTGATATGGGAGATGATGGAAGGTATACTGCAACTAGCATTGGTATAGTTACTTTTTAGAGGGATTTTGTCTCCCCTATCAAACTCAATGATGTGATGTATGTATTGGGTCTGAAGAAGAATCTAGTTTCCATCATGGTGTTGGAAGACTATGGCTACGATGTGATATTCAAAAAAAGGAAGGCATTCTTGAGACACATCACCATAGGACAACTGAAGTAGATCTGGGTTTGAGTGAAGAACCTCTAGATGTGGAAGATTGTGCAGCATTGAGCACAAAAGAAGAGAAGGTGCAGAACCAATATGTTGGTGAATTATGGCATAGAAGAATTGGCCATTTGCGTCATGGCACTTCAAAGATCATGCGGAAAATTTCTACTAGCCTCCCTAATGGACCACTAGAGCAGCGAGATACATGAAAAGGGTGTACCTAGCGGAAGTACACAAAAGCCACCTTCAATGATCAGGACAGTAGGGTGCATGCAATCCTTGAAAGGATCCACTCTGATTTCTGTGGACATCCACGCAAGCAAAGACATCCAAACAAGGAAGGAAGTGACAAGGGAAGTTGATAGATTATTGCAATATGCTTGAGAGAATGTGGGAGAACACACATCACAACACAGGCAGAGGAGGTCACCAAATTAGTACATTAGCTACATGGATTTGATGAGTGAGTTGATAGACTCAAAGCCATCCTCATTCAAGGAAGTTGTAGAGAAACTAGTATGGGATTATGATATGGTAGAGGAATATGATTCCATTATTAGAAACAGTTTTTTAGAAGTGGTCCCAAGACTAGCAGACAAATCAGGGGTTGGTTCGAGATGGCTTTACAAGGTAAATCATGCAGAAAATGGGAGCATAAAGAAACACAAGGCTAGATTTGTGGCCAAGGGGTTCTCTCAGGTGGAGGGAATTGAATATGAGGATACCTTTGCTCCAGCAGCAAGGTACTCATCCATTAGGTCAATTCTATCACTATCAGTGTAGATGGGGTGAAAGATCCACCAATTGGATGTGAAGACAACATTCCTCAATGGAGTTATTGAGGAGGAGGTGTATATTGAGTAGCCAGAGGAGTTTGATACTTTTGACGGAGAGTTGCATGTGTGCATACTCAAGCGAGTGTTATATGGACTCAAGCAAGCACACCATGCTTGGTATACTTGGATAAATAGTTATCTCACCGATTTATACTTCACCAAATTGAAGTAGATGCAAATCTTTATCACATTTCGATAGAAGGTAAAATATTGATTATTGTGCTATATTTTTATGACTTGATCCTTTATAGTGATGAGTAGTTGATCATATATTTCAAGGAGGACCTTGTAATATAGTTTGAGATGAAGGACATGGGACTCAAGCATTATTTCCTTGATTTGGAAGTATGGCAAGGAGATGGGGAACTATTTTCCTCTTAGGGCAAGTATGCCAACAATATACTGAAGAAGTTTCACATGGAGATTAGCAAACCCATGGGCACTACTCTAATAGGTATATGGAGGAAAGAGGATGCCACTTCAGGTGAGGAAGTGGAGGCTACCATTTATAGGAAGGTTATGGGTTCACTCATGTATTTGGTAAAAATACATGACCAGACATGTGTTATGTAGTTAACCAACTTAGTCAAGCCATGGTTCAGCCAACCAAACTGTATTGGAAGGCATAAAAGCATGTGTTGAGATACCTCAAAGGAACTACTCAATTTTGTCTTTGGTATAGACAGACAGAGCGAGTGAAGTTGCAAGGCTTCACAGATGTAGATTGGGTGGGGAGTACATCAGACAGGAAGAGCACATCAAGAGGAATTTTCAGTGTTGGTTCAGTAGCAGTTTCTTGGTACAGTAGGAAGCAAAGGTTTGTGGCACTCATCTTAGTAGAAGCAGAGTGCATGGCTACAACTCAAGCAACATGTGAGGCTATCTAGATAAGAAAGATTCTTGTTGGTTTATTTTGTCAGAAGATGGATCCTACAATGATTTACTCTGGCAATCAGAATTGTATCAAACTCTCTGAGAATCCAGTATTTCATGATCGATCCAATCATATCGACATCTGATATCACCATCTACAAGATTTTGTGCAAAGGAAGATTATGTTGTTGCAATACATTCTGACAAAGGAAAAAGATGCAAATATTTTGGCAAAGGCTTTGTCAAGAGGCAAATTCGATTTCCATAGAAGCAGGATTGGGGTATATGATAATCCCTATTTTACTGAGAGGTGGTGTTGAAAATGTAACAATAAATTCCTAATTTGATTTTCCCTTGATTAAATTAGGAGAAATTCGAATTTCAATATCAGCGGAATACTTGGAGGTAGTTCATTGAGGTGACATGACTCTTTTCACTCATATAACTCCATAAATTCGAGTTGGAGACACTTGAGTTCAGTTCTACATGATTGATTTCTAATTTTTAGCAATCTATTTCATTTAATTTGAGTTAATGTTAGTGTAATTAGTTCTCACTATCAATAGAACTAGTGGAGGTCAAGTTAAGGGTGTGTAACTTTTTTCACACTAAGTGATCATCTAGATAACTGATCAATCAACCCAAAATAATTGTTGCATGTAGAGAATTTGAGTTACTCAGTTGATAATGGAGTTTAAGGGAAGTGTACTATCAGTTGTAAACTATTCCAAGTTGTACAAGTCATGCATGCAGTCAGAGAATGAACTATAGGAATTGTGCAATCCAAATTGAGGAATTGCTTAAATAATAGGGGGGTAATCCCTTGAGGAACAACACAAGGAAATAGGAGCTTGGAGGCTCAAATTTTTTTCTAAGTATTGCCCAAGGTTAATCTGTCAGGAAGATGACAGAAGATACAAGTGCAAGTTGAGCTCAAGCTTGAGCAGAGCATATTGTATTCATCTAAATTCTTTGATAATGCAATATAGATACTAAGGGGTTTTGAGTTGTTTCTTTCCCCTAGATAAATCTATGTGCATGTGTGTTGAATCTTTATGCATGCTAATGATTTTTGTTATCGATCTTGAATTTTCTTCCTTAGATTAGTAGAGTAGCTTCTAGTCTTGTGTTTAAGAAAATTTCATGAGTAGTTTAGAATCTACGCATTAATTTCTACTGTCTTCTCCTCTTTCCTCCCCTTAAGCACACTATTCATTATACCCAGATGTGTTTGATGACTCTATTATAGCAATATTTTCTCTAAATATTTTAGACCCTTATTATGGTTAGCTTGATCACAACTTTGGTACAAGATGGTGTGGCTTAACGATCAGATGGTGAAGAGATTGAATTCATTATTCATGACTTTTTTAATCATAAATGTTTCATAGCTGAGGAGGAATATGTTACAATTTTAAATGTTCAAGGGAGTTTTCTGATTAATGTATCCAAATTCTCTATCCATCAAGAGTCTCATATGCTAAATGTTAAATTTGATCAAATCATTGGCTTTAACAATGTTTTCATTGACACATCTGATGAGAGTAGTATGTACCAACCCGGTGACCTTTCTAAACCACCCAAATTCAATGATCCATCACCTAAAAGTTCAAGGACTTGTCAAGGAGTTGAGCCACTTCAGCTCTCACTGATGGTTATGTTAGGTTCTCACAAACCTGATGAAATCCCCGAAATAGATTGGATCCAGATCTTAAATGATTCTTGGCATTTTCAAGTTAATCTTCCTAATCCCCAAGATAGAGATTTTGATTGGATAAAATATTCTTGTTTGGTTAGTTATCCTTCATGTGAATCCCTTTTATCAGACCCAGGGCTCGAGTGCATATATTTTATGAATCCCTAGAGATTCACAATGTGTCACTCTAATTGTCAAGACAAACATCACCAACTACAAGATTTTTTTGTGTTGAATCTTTCCATGAGTGATAAACTTCTTATCCTTATAGTGTATGTTATGAAATTAATTATCTTTCTAGCACAATTGATCCTCGTGATTCTATGTCAATTCTTGAATCGTTTCGTGAACCTAATCCCTCAAGTTGATATCAATGTTGGATCTGATATGACTCACATTTTTTTATCTTTGGTTAGCTTGGTCTTATTTTCTTTGTATCTTAACTAGTTTTTTCATTTTTCTATACCACCAACCAATGTTAATTCTTTAAACTCTCATATTGTTCGTCTAGTTTATAATCAGATACAAAGTAATGATCTCTTTCACTAGAAAATTGATCTGGATTTAAACAGGAACGTAAAAAATTACATATGTAACCATAAATACAAAGATGCAATAGAAATAACACTTCATTTCATTAATATCAAATACTGAAATATGCTTACAAACAGAATGGAAATAAGACTAGCTCGGGAGATGGTAGCTTATCTCTGAGAAGAGATGTGGCAGCTACATGCCTCTAAAATGTGTCACAATGAGGCTCAAAGGCCTATTTATTATTGAGAAACAATGGAAAAACCTAAGAATCCAAAAACCTAACCCTAGGAGATGAAGCGCCAAACCGTATGGGCCCCATTTGGGTAAATTGGTACATCAACTTCCCGGGGTCGTAACTTTGGCATACAATCTTCGTTTGACACGCACAATACCTCGTTAGAAAGATCTATCTGAGGAATAAAACTTTTGAATTACCAACATTGCTCAAAAGACAATTTTGGTCCTAGTTTTCCCAAAATGTGTCGTTTAGGGCCTAAAAATGGATCCAGAAGTTCACGACCTGAAAAACTGCCAAAAATAGTAAATTGTGCTATAAATAAGGAAACTGAAAAATTGAAAGAAACAATGGTGGGGGTCCAAGTGGAATAGACGAGTGGCCACAAATATCCACTTGGATCATTCCTCCCCCTTTAGGAATCAATGGTCCCCATTGTGTTGAGTTCCTCCATGAGATTAGGAAACTTCTGCTGAACTTGATCCCTAGTGAGCCACTTGCTCTCGTGAAGGAGTTGAACTGCTTTGAAAAATCATATAGTTGGATCCTTTGTTGTCAGTTGTTCTTAATATGCATTTCCATGACCTGATCAGTTGTGGATTGTTCCATGCAATCTAGATTTAACTCTGTAGGTGTGAGTTTTTCTGCAATGTCTGATGTGTCCAGTAATGGTGGTAAGTATGGTCGAAGGCGATCCACATTGAACATTGGGTGTAGGCCAAGGAATGGGGGAATGCTAAGCTCAAATGAATTGTCTCTTAGAGCCTTGGTAATGGTGTAAGGACCATATTGAAGTGGTATGAGTTTCTGATAGGCCCCGGTAAGGTGTTCCTTCTGCAAATGCAACCAGACTTTCTCTCCCACCTGAAACTTTTGTGGCACCTGATGTTGATCATGTCGCTTCTTGTACTTGGCATTTGATTTCTCTAGAATGTCATGGACATGCTGGAAGATATGTTGGATGTGCTCAATGAAGTTATTTTCCTTATCGGCTTCGGACTGGACATGAGACAAATATACTTGAGTATGCAAATGGTATGGCCACATCAATGGGACATAGTGGCTGAAATCCCAAGACCACCTGAAAAGGGTTGTGGAAAGTCGAGATGTGGAGAGCCCATTATAGTTGTGCTAGACATAAGGGAGGCTCTCATCCCATGTGCATGGATGATTTGAGTTGTACATGCACAAAATGTGTATGATCATCTTGTTGACGACCTCTGTCTGGCCATTAGTTTGGGGATGGAAAGTTGTGTACTTAGTTAGCTTGGTGTCCAGCATCGACTAGATACTAGACCAAAATGTACTGAGGAACCTGTTATCCCTATGTGAGATGATAGACTGAGGGATCCCAAAGTGTACCCACACTTGTTCAAAGAAGAGTATAGTAGTGGCTTCTACTATGATATTCTTCTTGTAGGCCATCATAATGGCCATCTTTGAGAATCTGCTGACAACCACAAAAGTGCCATTTCCATGCTTATTAGAAGGAAATCCTGGCATGTAATCCATGGAGATGGATTCCCAAGGTCGACTCATAGTAGGAAGCGGAGTATAGAGGCCTTGCTTCTTGATGGTTGGTTTGGAAATGGTATAGGTAGTGTAGTATCTGATGTACTTCTTGACATCCTATCAAAGATTCGGCCAATGGAAATACTTTTGTAATACTACCACCATTTCCTCGACCTCGAAATTCCTAGTGGCCTAACTGTAGTGTGCTTCCCAAATCATCTTGGCACACTTTCTTGAAGGAACATAAAGGTGTCCCTTCTATTGAGATTCGTACCAAAAGAAATTTTCTTTCACTCCTCCCTTGGTGACTTGATTCAAGGGCCAAGTGATACGAGAGAATCCCAACACAAACCTACTATAGAAATTGGCAAGGCCCAGAAAGTTGCGAAGCTCTGTCAGAGTGGTTGGCGCTAGCCAATCCCGAATGACTTGGATCTTGGTTGGATCCACATGCACCCCTTGTTCATCAATAATGTATCCCAGATATTGAACCTGGGTCATGCCAAAAGTGGATTTCTACAAATTGGCACATAGCTTGTGTTGTCACAGTGTTTGGAGAACTTGTCAGATGTGGTGTAGTTTCTCTTCCCAACTCTGGTTGAAGATCAAGATGTCATTCAAGTATACCACTATAAATGAGTCAGTGAATGGTTGCAAGATGTCATCCATCAGCCTCATGAAGGTTGCAGGAGCATTTGTTAACCATAAAGGCATAACAAACCATTCAAAAAGGCCCTCCTTGGCTTTGAAGGCAATCTTCCACACATCGGAGGGTTCGATTGGTACCTAGTGATATCTGGACTTGGTCCAGAAGGTCATCAATCTGTGGGATCAGGTACCTATTCTGGGCAGTGATATTGTTCAGTGCCTGATAGTCAATATAGAGTCTCCAAGTTCCATCATTCTTATGTACCAATACGATCGAGCTCGCACATGGCGATGAACTCATCCGAATGTGACCTTTCTACAGCAACTACTGAATCTGCCTCTTGATTTTGTCTTTCTCCAGAATGGATGACTGATAGATTGGTCCATTGGGCAATGACTCACCTAGGGTCATATCGATGGAGTACTTGACTTGATAGTGCATAGGCACCCTTGCAGGGGAGGTGAATATGTCCTCGTACTCCTCCACCACCTTGTCCATCTGTTGTTGTTGTGCAGAGGGACCCTGTCTAGAGGTCGTGGACACCGTCTTCTTCTTTCCCTGAGGGCGTATCATGAGGAAAAAAAATTTCCCGGTTTGGGAAATGATCTTACTACATTGTTTTGTAGTAACCAAAGAGATGGCGGTAGGCGGTTCTACCTCTGGTATCTTGTAAAACTTATTTCCCAAAGTAACAATAACAGCGTGAGGCCTTGACTCATATACACCATGTCGCTTCCAAAAGTATGGTTGGCCTAACAATACATCATAAATATCAAGGGGAGCAACGTCACATAATAACTCATCTGTGAAGGGCATGATGTTGTATGGAAGGCGGCACTGTTGGCTCACGCGAAGATCTTGTCCTCGGTGAAACCACCTGATGTTGTACAGTTGTGGGTGTGTTGTGGTCGGTAAGCCCAGCCGCTTCATGACCTCTGTTGAAATGAGGTTATTTTGGTTCCCACTATCAACAATGAACTATAGCGGGGAACCTTTCACCCACATCTAGGAGTGGAAGAGGCGCTCCTCCTCCTCTGGATCTTCGGGTTCCTCCTTCTAGATCTTCATGGTGGCAACGATGGCATTGGGCTCCACATCGATATTCTTCTCCCCTTTTTCATTCCCTTTTTCGGGTGCTGACTCAGAGTCAGGACATGCATCTGATTCTGAAACCTTCAACTTGGCCACTAGTGACTACTTGGCCTAATTCTCACTTGTGTTATGAGTGGAGCTCTTACGGAACTCACACTACTTTCCCATGTCCTTCTTCAGCTTCATAGTGTTGTTCTTTGGTTGCATCTTTGGCAGGTTGTCCTGGGTATCCCCTCCTTGGCTTTGTCCCTTGTTCTGCGATTTGGGAGCACCTTTCCCTTGATTTAGATTTGTAGATCCAAAGTATCGCCTCTTCTGTTTAAACTTTTATTCAATATTGATGGCGTATCAGTATGCCATGCCAAGCAAGAAGATGTCGAGGAACTCCATCTCGTCCTGGATGTACCTTCATAGGTAACCGCGATACTTGAGTACCAAATGTTTCTCATAATCATTGATACCCAACTTCATTCGAAGGGTATAAAAAACATTGGTAAATTACGGCACATCTTCATCCCTTCCCTGTCGTAGCGTTGTCCACTTTATGTATTTATCCTCATACCTCCCGACAGGGTAGTACTGCTCCTTGATGGTATCCCAGAATGAATTCCAAGTGGGTGCAACTGAAAACAATGAGGTTGTACTTTCATCCTTTTGCTCACAGTAGGTTTCCCACCAGTCCTTGATGTGGGGGGGTGGATTTGAGAAGAGAAAAAGTAATCTTTTCTCGGCTAGAAAATCATGCACAGTAAAATATCCTTCTAGTACATTTAACCATTTATCTAAGGTGTCTGCATCTTTTTTACCCTCAAATATGGGAATGTCAAAGTTTACTTGTACCTTGAAAGGAGTGGAGCCTCTAGAGTGGTTGTTGGATGTGGATGCGCTGCCAGTGAGCAACCGTTGAAGGATCTGGGAAAATTTATCCATCACTGTGTTCCTTTGTTTCTAGAGGGCCTCCTCGAGCAATATTTTGATAGGATATCCTACCCCATCGTCTTTCTTTTCTTCCCCATGGATGGTCGTTGAGGTTTATGAGGATGATCTTGTAAAGGTTCAACTAGATCGAGCCCTAACTCCTTATATCCCGACCTCGTTGGGGACATGAAAATAAAAACAGAGAAAGAGCAGACCGCTCTGATACCACTGATCTAGATTTAAACATGAATGCAACAAATTACATATGTAACCATAAATACAAAGATTCAGTAGAAATAACACTTCATTTCATTAATATCAAATACTGAAATATGCTTACAAACATAATGGAAATAAGACTAGCTTGAGCAATGGTAGCTTATCTCTGAGAAGAGATGTGGCGGCTACATGCCTCTGAACTATATAACAATGAGGCTAAAAGGCCTATTTATTATTTAGAAATAATGGAAAACCCTAAACATCCAAAAACCTAACCCTAGGAGATGAAGCGCCAAACTATGGGCCCTGTTTGTGTAAATTGGTACATCAACTTCTCAGGGTCGTAACTTTGGCCTACAATCTCCGTTTAATGCACACAATACCTAGTGATTAACATTGATCCCTATTATTGGCCCAATTTTCCCAAAAAATTCCGTTTAGGGCCTCAAAACGGCTCCGAAAGTTCAGGACCCAAAAACTGCCAAAAATAGTAAATTGTGCTACAAATAAGGAAACTAAAAAACTGAAAGAAACAATGGTGGGGGTCCAAGTGGAATAGGTGGGTGGCCACCAATATCCACCTAGATTAAAAATAGGAACTGATTATTTTTTAGCATCGTCACACAAGGAAGAAGATTCACTTATTCAAAGCGCTTGTAAAATTTCTCAAATTAATACATCCTTATCTTTGAATAATGGAAAACCTCATGCGTTAGCCATTAGATTTGATTAATACACCAACCTTAATAGTTTTAATATCCCTAATTATTTTCCCATCAAATTATCTTATGAAATTTATTGGTTTATATTTTATTCATCTCTTTATTGCTCAGATACCTATCAAGAAGTCAGGGCACATCAGTGTTTATTGATGGTTATGTCAGGTCCCCTCAGTCTTTTTAAAGTGTTTGAGCGAGAAAAAATTATGTTATCCTTGTAGCATATTTCTCATAATATTGATTTGATGATGGAAGGCTTATCTTTGCACGAATGTCAATATTCTAGAGTTGGTTGCTTTGACGATCCAATTGTTGACTGGTTAGAGAATCATATCTAACGAGTTCGGTTGTTAATAACAAGTTCCAATATTATCTTGAACTCAACATGTATGGATGTATGTTTGAGTGGTGTTTTCAAGGTATTCATGTTCATCATCCATGCTAATGTGGAAGGCCTGTAGGTTGGATAGAGCGAGATTCTAAAGAACACCTTTATGCTTACAACCTTGACCTTTATTCTTATGTATGAGTAATTCAAGTAAGAAACTTTACTTTTGTACATTTTTTATATGGTTTTCAATTGTTCATATCTTTCACTTTACTTGTTGGGAGAAAATTGAATGGTTACATTGGAAATTTCACTTTACTTATCCCTGACCTTCTAGCTGTTTAGATTAGGAGTAGGCCTAGTTCTATTTTAACTTCTCTTTTTCATTGCATTGACCCTACATTTAGTTCCTCAACTATTCTTTGCATTTACTTTGTTTGCCTATTTTATGTTTTGCATGTTTCTTTTCATTTTAGTCTTGCATATTTTTTATTTTCCTATTGTTTTTTTTCTTGTTGTGTCATGTCTTTTCTTTCATGTTTTGTTTAATAAGGCCACGCATGGAAAATTCTCTTGTATGGCTCAAGAAACAATGTAGCAAAGCTTTGAAAGGGATTTGTGACACACATCAACACTTGGTTAAATTTTGGTCCCTCTTCTTTGTTTGGGTTTGATATCTTTAAGGTCATAGATGTCTAAATGGAAAATATGTTTCATTCAAATACAAATCTATAAGCAGAACCATGATGTCCATATCTATTTTAGGGAATGGAAGGATATCCATTCCTTGACTTTGTATGGTAATCGAAATTTTTTTTGTTTTCTGGCCCAATTGAGTAGAGAAGGGAAAGGAGAAAACTAAGAGCAAGCATATTAATTTCAGATGTATATCATAGTATTTAAAGGAATAACCTCCCTTTCTCTCAATAAGTTGGGATCTCTCTTCTACTCTCGTGATATAAATCTCGATAAATGTCAATGAGCATACTAAAAATAAAATAAAATGTGAAAGAAGAGAAAGGCTTCCTGCGCAAAGGGGTGAAGCAAGCAACTTCATCGAGGTACTGAATAGGCCCGTTGGCAGCGAAGCAATTCTTGTGTTCCTATAGTGACTCCACCAAGGTACTAAACATGCCTACTAGCAGCAAAGCAACACCAGATATGGAACTAAAACTCTGATCATCTTAAACTTTAACATATATATTATCCTTCTCCCAGATCGAAATAATTTAGATATGGTAAGCCTTGTGTTTAGCCGAGAAAGGGGATAATAGTTACTATACTTATAACTGTGATAAATGGGGATGTTAGGGTGGTCCACATGGTGAATCAATACTTATTGAAAGGCTAGAATATATAAAAATCTAGACCTAAACAGAGAATTTATAGATCTTCCAATGTGTCAACAAGTGTTGTTGTTATGAAAAACACCCTCCAAAATGTTTCCTGCATCCAAATTTTGGAGCCTCCTTATGGTCATGTAATATTTCGGTTATCTTTATCAATTTTTCAAGTATTTCTATGGGAATTCAAAGTGATGAACTACTTTCTTTCACCTACTGTTGGTACCATTCCATTACCATCTTTTTCTTCTAGAAACACCATCATTTGTCTACCGTTTTCCTCCATAGACCCCTTATATCCCTCGAAATTGATTAATTAATAGCATTATAGTTGTTAGTTTGCATTAAAGTTAATTTATGAATTTTTATATTAGAAATTAGGAATTTTCAATAAAAATATTACAGGAAGTCATAACATCCTGTAAATGGTTTATCATCTGACACGTGGCATGACAGGCAAGCCAAAGCAATGGATAGGAACGAGACCTGGAATGTACATGCATGGTGAAAAATCAATTCTATAGCAATTCAAAATCTCCTGGTTATGCGGTCAACGCTAGTCAAACCCCAGCCTTTTGGTTACAAAGGCAATAAAAGCCATGGTTTCCCAAACCGATTTCGTTTTGTTTTTTTTTTGGAAATCGGTTTAGATTAGAAATGACCAAAAATCATTCCATTGTAAAAGCAAAAACATCTGCTTAATTCAGATAGGGACAAGAGATAAACACTGTGTATTTTTTTGTTTTCAAGAACAGTTACGATTATTATCTCTGTGCATCGTTTGAGAACAGAACTCTTGTATGTGATCACAATCTTCAGCACTTAAATATAGTCACGGTTTTACTCCAGTAGTGTTTATGCGTTAATACTCTCGTTGCTTGAGTTTACTTCAGTGTACCATTGAAACGTGGACAGGCCCTGCGTGGATTGGTATACTGTTAATTTCATTTCCTTAGCAGTTTCTGAATTTGAATAGAACGCATAGTGTTTAGTGTTATTTCCATGTTTATGGCTTCGTCGATTTGATTAGAAATTCTCACAAATGGTATTTATGGTGATAGCTTGAAGATTTTACCGTTAGATCATTGAACCATATCTTGTAAGAAATTTGATCCATCATTATATTTTAAAGCATCTCCATAGACTCTATTTTCATGCATTTAAACTTTAGTGTGCTTTTGATTTTTCATGAATGCTTAAGTGTTAACTAGACAGATCTTTTATGCATAGCATCCTTGTAAGAGGATTAAAATCTCAGTCTAGCAATACGCTGTATCCTTAGGAAAGTTAGATAAGTTAGGTGATCTGAGTGTTAAGGTGAGAGGAAACATATCTTAACCTTCTGTAAAGGAGTACTATAGCCTATCACAATAAACACTTAGTTAGGAATCCTTTATGTCTATAGACTTTAGACACCTCAAAGTTTACTTACCCTGGTTGATAATAAATCTAGTCTAATCTAGCACCCTAGATTTGCCACTACATTTTGGCGCCGTTGTCGGGGAGGCATAGTTAGAGGATTTCGAAAAAAAATCAAAAAATATATATATATATAATAAACAAAAACAAGAAAAAACATGGATTTAATTTTAATTCATCATTTTAGAAGTCATGTTTACTTATGCCTAGATCTAGAGATAATAAAGGTAGATTCATAAAAACCCCCCATCCAAAAACTAACCTACCATCAGGAGCAGACCCTTTAGGAAAAGTTGAACACACAACATCAGCTGAGGAAGTCACCATACAAAAATTAGAGGATAAACAGAAATCAGGGCAAAGACTCACACTCATCAAGAGGAAAATTCTATTAGCACACAAATCACAGAAGAAACATTTCCCTGAATCCTCTATAAAAGGAGAAAGTAGCACAGTAACTCAACAATATTTCCTTGAACTTCTCTTTGAAACAAGTGACACTGAACAAGAAATTAAATCAACAGAGGAACCTATCAAAATGGCTGAAGAAGGACATGGATCAGAAAGAGGACCACCAAATCAAGGTCAAGAGGAAGAGTCAACCTTTAAATTTCCTATCCAAGAACCAAAGATGGATGACGAAATAAAAATGAAAAACATACCTCCATCTGTGCTACCAAACTTTTATGGCATGGCTTCAGAAGACCCAGATTCATTCTTGTTTGAGTTTGATATTGTATGTCAAACATATGGTGTTGTTGGGAAAAGTATCCAATACGGAATGACCCTATCCCACTCTAAGGGTGATAGTACCTCAGCAACAATCGAAGCAAAGCTATCTAAGATTTCTTCTTTATGAAAGTAAAATAGGGGAGAAAGAGGTCCACTAACCGATGTCTTTCGCTAATGGTTGATCCAATCTTCTCTCCTTGTTGCTTGCTCCCAGCTCCTTGCTCTTTCACTAGCCCAGCTACACCAAGATCCTGCAAAATAGCAAGAGAGGGAAACTACAAGAAGCATACATTCATAATTGATTCAAGGATTAGAATAAATCAAATACACAAGCATAACAATACATCATTGAGATACATGCATATAGAAGAACCTCAAATGCTTTATTAATGGAAGAAGTAAAGTTCAGGAAGTGATACAACCATAAAAGGCCCAATCCAGCATCACCTCCCAGCAGAAAGAAATCTCCTCTTCACCTCCTTCAAAGAAAATCACCCAATAGTTCTATACTCAAACCAACAGCACTTCCTTACATTCACAAGATTCCAGCCTCCATAGACCTCATGAGAGAGCTCTATATATAGGAGTTTTGGAGAAAGGATGAGTCAGCTTGTAGTTGGCATGAAGCTGACTAGTGTCCTCTCCCACTTCAGTTATTCTTCAGTTCTTGAGTCCACTTGGAGGTTCTTGCTTCCACTTGGAGATCTATACCCTCTTACTCATCATCAGTCGAATTCCCTGATCCAAGTGTCATTTTGGAAGCTTCCTGGGCATTGACACCTTGAGGAATGACTGTGCCACATGTCCCAACTCGCCCAGCACAGGTAGCCTTCTTTGCAGTTGACATTCAGCGCAGGTAGACAGTGGAGCAGTTGACATTCAGCGCAGATGCTCAGTGGAGCAGTTGACATGATCCAGAATTAGCTTGTTTTTGAGTGTTTTCAGGTCGAGAACTGATATTCAGTGCTGTGGTTTGCGGACCTTGTTCTTCTAGGGGTAGGAACAACATGTTTAGGGACTTTGGATCCCTTAGATTATGGACATTTCATGCTTCATGCTGTAAGGCACAAAAATGTCTATAACATATGGTTACATAGATGATGCCCATAGGCTTAGACTCTTCCCAGCAACATTAAAAGCATCAGCATTAAGATGGTTCATAGGGCTTGGTGAACATGTGATAACTGATTGGGATGGCATGAGAAGAATATTCTTAAAGAAATACCAACCTTATTGTAGATCGAAAGATTCCAAAGATGATATCTTTAGGATGAACCAACAAGAGGATCAAAATTTATAGGAGTACTTAGAGCGGTTTGTTTACAATTTACAAAAATCAAAACACAGAACCATGCCTCTTGATCTGATTCAAACAATATTTTTGAAGGGAATTCGAGAGAAATACTTGGATGATATTAATTTGATGGGAAAAGGTGATATTTCCACTTTACCTTTTGAAGAAATTGTTGAGTTATGTGAAAAGTATTCTAGGAGCAAAGCCAAAATTGGAAAAAGAACCCTATCATCCAAAGCCACAAAATCTGCTTCAGCAAGTGTCACAAGAGCTGAAATAGGAAACCTGTTAGAGGAATTCAAAACAGATCTATTGAGTACCTTGGGAACTCAAATTGACACTCTCAAAGCTAAGAAAATACAAGAATAGGAAGATCAAATGATGGCTATCTTTTGTCCAAAGTGCCGGAAGAAACATGCCTTGAAAGACTGTCCATTAGAAAACATTCAAGTCTGTGCCTTTTGTACTGAAAATCATGATATATTTCATTGCTCTAAAGTCAAGGTTTTGCAGAATTGTAATGTGGCAGCTAATATAGATATGGAAAATGTGTATTTCATGGCCGCAAAGAGACCATGGCAGCCAAAACCTGCACCTCAAGGTATGTTTCCAAACCAGAATTTACAATTTCCTGCACATGATCAGATGTATGCTCAGAATTTGTGGAATGTACCCATGCCATGGCAACACAAAAATTACCCACAACAACAATGGAGACCATCTCAGCAATACTCTCAACAATATCAACCATACCAACCATATTCACAGCCATATCAACAATACCATCAGCCATATTCGCCATATCCTCGATCATATCAGCAATATCCTCAGTAGCAAGTTGTTTACCCACATCAACCTCAACCCACTCAACAAGCATTACCTGCTCCTCCACCAATAAATCCACCACAATTCAACTTCCATCTAACCCATAACCTCCTAGACCTACTCAAATCCCTTCTCAACCTATACCAAATCCAAATAACATAGCAGAGAGACCAGCCTACAATGTAGATGAGGGAACCTCATATCCCACATTACCCTTGCAAAATATCAATTTGAGGTCTGGTAAGGTACTTCACAAAGAATCTCCAGCAGTTGAAAAACAAGGAGAAAACGAAGAAAATGAAAATGAAACTCCCATTCAAAGGAAACCAAATGATGACATCAAACACAAACAAATGCAACCGTTGCATCCACCACCTTTTCCAGACCGATTGGTCCAAACAAAACTTCCCATGTCTATACCACAGTTTGATGTTTTATATGAGCTAAAGAATGTCTATATAAAAATTCCGCTACTACAAGCCATAAAAGACATTCCCATATATACTAAAGCCATCAAAGAACTGTGCCTTAAAAATCCTACTAGGAAAAGAGTTGATCCACAAACCATTCATGTTATTGGACATTTAGCTGGCCTTATGACAAACACTATTTCAATGGAAAAGTATGTTGATCCTGGTATTCCCAGAGTCACTACAATCATTAACAACATACATATTCCAAACACCTTAATTGATCTTGGGGCCGCAATAAATGTGATGACTCTTGAAACCATGAAAACACTCCAGCTCACAAACTTGCAGCACACAACAATTGTTCTAGAACTCACTGATAGGTCTAAAGTGATTCCTGAAGGGATTTTGGAGGATATAATTGTTTCACTAGACTCTTGGGAGTATCCAGTGGACTTCTTAGTTCTTCAGCCAAAATCCAATTTAGGAGGACACCCTATCATCCTTGGTAGACCATGGTTAGCAACTGTTGATGCATTCATAGGATGTAGATCAGGTAATATGATCATTTCACGAGGAACTGAAAGAAAACAACTCACTCTTTACCCATCAGCACAATCACCAGTAGTAGCACACAATTTATGGCTTGACGATAAATACAATGACAAAGAATAAGTTCAATCTGTTTTTAGCATCAACCAAATCTATGATTTTCAAGAACATAATAATGATTATTTGGTAGAATTGTTCCTTTCTCAACCTGATGTTTCCGAAGATTTGAGAAATGACCAATATCATGCTACAGATGAACTTTTGGCACAAAATTTTCAGGAAACATGCACCATTCAATCTTTGCAAACAACATTTCAGAACATTTTTCCCATTCAATCTATCACAAACACATAGAGCAAGACCATAGAGATTAGTCCAAGAAAAACTTTGAATATTGGCACTCACCTAGACTCATCTCATGAGGAAAAATTGATTCAATTATTGAGAAAATACCAGAAAGCATTTTCTTGGGACTACACCGATATGCACGGAATTCACCCTGAAACATGCACTCACCATATTTATACGGATAGTAATATCAAACCATTGAGGCAACTGCAGAGACAAATGAATCCCATGCTTCAGGATATTGTTAGAGAGGAATTACAAAAACTGTTGAAAGTCAATTTTATCTATCCTATCTCTGACAGTCAGTGGGTATCCCCATTGGTAGTAGTGCCCAAGAAAAATGGTAAGTGGCAGATTTGTGTTGATTACCGACAATTGAACAAAGCAACGCTCAAAGATTATTTCCCACTACCATTTATTGACCAAGTGCTAGACACATTAGCTGGGAAATCATCATTCTCTTTTCTTGATGGTTTCAGTGGCTATAACCAGATCAGGATAGCCTTATAGGACCAAGACAAAACCACTTTTACTTGTCCCTGGGGAACTTATGCTTATAATGTTTTTCCATTTGGACTTTGCAATGCTCCAACTACATTTCAGAGAGCTGTATTAGCTATTTTTACTGATTTAGTTCATGATTGTGTTGAAGTTTACATGGATGATTTTTCAGTGTATGGTGATTCATTTGAGCATGCATTAACGAATCTTGAAAAAGTTTTGAAGAGATGTATTGAAGCTAATCTGTCCCTGAGCAATGAAAAGTGCTTTATGATGTTAAATGAGGGGACAGTATTAGGCCACTATATTTCTTTTCAAGGCATTAAAGTTGATCCATCAAAAATCTAGATCATTGTCAATTTGCCAATTCTGAAGACTCAAAAAGAGGTAAGAAGTTTTCTTGGGTATGCAAGCTATTACAGAAGGTTTATTGAACATTTTAGTAAAATAGCTTCACCTCTGTTTAAACTTCTAGCAAAAGATACACCTTTCAACTGGAATGAGAATTGTCAGCAAGCATTTGAAACACTCAAAGAAAAGTTATCAACCACACCAGTCTTAAAAGGACCTAACTGGAACCTACCATTTCACATCTTTACAGATGCATCTGATACTGCAGTAGGTGCCTCATTAGGCCAAAAAGAGGAGTCTTTTCATTATGTCATCTATTTCATTAGTAAAAATCTAACACCTGCAGAACTAAACTACACAGTCACTGAAAAAGAAATGCTTGCAATCATACATGCTGTGAATAAATTCCGACATTATATAACTGGTTATGAGGTTTTTGTACATACTGACCATTCTGCCATTAAGCATTTAATGAATAAACCAGTAACTAGTGGCAGAGTTACCAGATGGTTGTTATTGTTACAGGAATTTAACATCACAGTGTTAGATAGACCAGGTAAGGAGAATCAGGTGGCAGATTTTCTTTCTAGACTGCAAAATCAAGGTGAGGTTGTTCTGGTTGAAGATTCTTTTCCAAATGAAAATTTATTTGCAATTTCAATAGTGAATCCTTGGTATGCTGACTTGGCCAACTATTTGTCCGCAGGAAGAACACCTCCATATTTTACTCCAAAGGAAAAGAAGAGGCTAATCAAACAAAGTGATCGATACTCATGGGTTAATGGAGATTTATTTTACACTGGTTATGATATGATTATTAGACAATGTGTAAGAAATGATGAAATAATTGATATTTTAAAATCTTGCCATGATGAACTGTGTGGTGGGCATTTTGTAGCTAAACGAACAGCATTCAAGATTCTTAGTCTTGGATACTACTGGCCATCTATTTTTAAGGATTCCAAGAAGTACGTGAAGAGTTGTGATAGCTGTCAAAGAATGGGTAGGCCAACAGCTACAGATGAGATGCCACTTCAGCCTCAAGTACACTTAGAGCCATTTGAAAAATTGGCTCTAGATTTCATAGGACCCATTAATCCAACTTCCAATGGTAATAAGTACATCCTAGTATATATTGATTACGTAACAAAATGGGCTGAAGCCAAAGCACTAGTCCGAGCAACTGAACAAACAGTGGTAAACTTCCTTTTTGAAGAAATTTTTCTAAGGTATGGAGTACCAAGGGAGATAGTAATAGATCAAGGTACTCAGTTTACTTCAAAGTTAGTTAAGGACATCACAGAAAAATATCAAATCAAGCACAGAAGAATTACACCTTACCATCAATAGGCCAATGGCCAGGTGGAATCCACAAATAAAACATTGGAAGGAACTATCATTAAGGCCATAGCAATGAACAGAAAGAATTGGGAGTAGAAGCTCAAAGATGCACTCTGGGCTTATAGAATCACATGGAAGAATACTACAGGATTTACACCATATCAGTTGGTGTATGGCAAAGAGGTAATGCTTCCTATTGAATTTCAAATACACACTTATAAGATGGCTGCAGATTTGGGAATTGATCTTAATGAAGCACAACAAGAAAGAATTCAGCAGTTGAACCAGCTGGATGAAATGAGGCAGCAAGCAGAGGAGACAACACTCCTCATGCAGAAACAAAGGAAGCAGTGGCATGATGCACATATCAAAAAGAAACAGTTCAAAGAAGGAGACTGGGCTTTACTCTTTGACTCTAAATTCAGAGATCATAAAGCCAAATTTACCACACATTGGATGGGCCCATATGAAATAGTTCAAGTTTATGAGAATGGATCAGTCCAGCTTATTACCATTGATGGAGAAGGTCACCCCTTTCTTGTCAATGGCCATAGGTTGAAACTTTATCATAAGCCCATCACCAAGGAGGATTTTCTTCAAACTGTATCTCAGCAAAGGGAGGTTGAGATATTGCAGCCTTCAACTGTAGTATCTCTACCTTAGTTCATTTCATTTCAATTTAGAAAAAAAAAATTAATTAATTAAAAAAAAAAGTTTAAAAAAAATTAATTAAAAAAAAAATAATAATAATAATGGTTTAGATGTGAAAACCAGACTCCGGCACACTCTAACCCAGAATTCTTACTTGAAAACCAATTCTTTGGCTGGTAAGAATTCCTTTTCTTTTTGTTTCCTATTTGATTCATCGATTCATTAATGAATTGAGGACAAGTCAAAGCTTTATTGGGGGAGAAGCATAAGCATTTTTGTTTTTCTTATCTCATCTCCTCATTGTAAATTCTCAAAGAGTTTGTTTCAGCACTTCAGTATTTCAATAAAGAAGTTGTTTTTCTCTTTGTTCTAATCATAGGAACCTGTTTAAGCACTATGCAGTGGGACCTGTTTAGAAGACCATGTTACTAGCACCAACATTAGAGGGACCTGTTCAAAAAACATAAAAGGGACCTGTTAGAGACTGCTATCTCAAGTTACTTCAACAAAGTTTCAACAGAGATTTGAAGGTTGCTCGTCACTGAGGCTCCATCAAACACCAAAGATCAAGGAAGCTACACACATATAGTTCTTTTCCAGATTTCAAAGAAGCTGCACAAACATTCTCTAGATCTCAGAGGGACCTGTTGCATCCAAATTCATCTCAGAGGGACCTGTTATGGACAGCAAAGATTAGTCATATCTGAACAAGAAAGACCAGTCCTACCTATGCATGCCAACTCAACTTTTGATCAACCAATAAAAGTGTAATGTATTGTTGTAATTTTTATTTTTAACATTTAAATTCTTAGATTATTTTAGTGTTAAATGTGATGACTATGACTGCTTATGATCAATTTCAAAAACACCCACATATCCATCACCCTTGTCATATTCCTAATTCCTATCATTTCCCAACACTCTAGCCTATCCCCATACTCCTCCTACGATTTTTAAATCCTCTATTATACCACCCTCCCAGCCTTGTTATTAACTCCTTATCGGCCATCAAACTTTACTATCAGTCCAACATCTCCCTATTCAGCCAAGTACCAATGAGCAATGGATAGGTGGTGAACTATTGGAAAGCCAAATGTTACACGGTTTCATTCATTGCTTTTGAATCGGCTAAGTTATAACATGATCGTTCGACCAAGTCGACTCATGCAAACAACTATCCGTTATTATACTCCAGTACTCCATACATGCTTACGGCGTTCTCATCATGGTACTCATACAACACAAAACAGCTACTCCTCTATCATTGAAATATGAATACGCTCTGTTATTATTATAGTGAATTGGGTCAAGTCAGTTGTTAAAATTCCATTTCGTTCTTAGTTCTAAAAAGGGTGTTCCATACTAGCAATTCAAGTGCTGTGATTTCAAAAACAAAGGCCGAGAACAGCAAGTGCTACGAAAGGAAAGCACAGTACTTAGGCTCACAAGTTTCCAACTCCGCCATAATTCAAGGACAGCCATCCGGTCACTGCTTAAGCCATTGAAGGAGTTGATCTCGAAGAACAGAGGGCGCCACCAGGTCAGTTGTGTGGAGTGAAAAGCAAAGGTAACAAACCAAAATACCCATGTTAAATTAGTAAGCATAAACGAAGAGGGTTAGAGCAGGAGTTTCTTTGTCAAAATGACTAATAGAGTAGAGCCAAACACATTTGATAGTTCTCAGAACCACAATGACTGTATTGCAATTTTAAGAGAAAAACAATGGCTACCCTTCTTGGAGAAGTTTAATGGGAGCAATGAGGAAGTAACTAAACAGTTTGCCTTTACATTTAATGGGGAGAAAGCATTGATAGGCAATTTCTCATTTAGGATCTCAGAAGACACCATAGCACAATCCTTGGGGATCAGCCCAGAAGGAGAAAGATACTTCAAAACAAAACAATTCAAAGAAAAATCATGGACCCAATTCATGTCCAGGTCGAGGGTTTCATCTGTTAACTGGAAGAAGGTTGTCCCTAGGAGCTGGCTGATGCATCCATGGGATGAAATGGTGTATATTATTCAGAAATTTGTTACATGTGAGGGTTGGTACAGCATAGTCTATTTATATCACATCAAACTCCTATTACACCTAACAGGGCAATGCACCATCAGTTTACCTTACTTCCTCTTGCAGAGCTTGACTAAGATTTCAAAAACTATTCAAAAGCAAAAGGGTAATGAAGATAAAAGTTTATGTCATTTTGGGTTAATTAAAATTCTAATTGAATTTGAAGTGCAGAGGAGGGGAAAAACATGGAAGGAATTTCTGGCTGCCAATCAAATCAAAGATGGAGAGGATGAGCAAGAACAGTAAGAGCACTCAGGATTTATGCTTGATATTGATGAAGAGATCCCTATGCGCAAATCAAGCAATGTCCCTCCACCCAGTAGTAGTGTGAGGACAAGAAAGATGAGACAAGAGGCTACCCAGAAAATGGAGCAAGATAAAATTTTCACTACATATACAAGAAGATCCAGGAGAGCACAAAAGACCCTGCCACAAGAAGACCAACCAGAATCAAATGCACATGCACCGATGGACATCGAGAGCAGTGCTCACTCACATCCTGGACCAGAAGCCGAAATGGAGGTTGAGAGAAACAATAAGCAAGAAAAAGAATCACCACCTGCAATCAAGAAACCAAGGAGGCTGGAGAAGCAAATTGAAAAGTTAAAGGAAGAACCGATGGAGGCCAACATGCTGGAGAAAGTCATTAAGAGGGAAAACGAAATGCTTAGGACTCAGAGTAAGGAAACCCAACAGAAGAATGAAAAGCTTAAGGAGCAAATCCAAGAGCTCAAGGTTGAACAAACTGACCTTTGCAAATGGGCAACCAAATGGTATACCCAAAAGAAAGCCCTCAAGGAGAAATACAAATGTTTGAAACATGAGCTCCACATTCAGAAAGACACCCAAGCTAAGAAGAATGTAGATGCATTATTAAAGGCAACAGAGGTATAGGCAGGAACAGAGTACAGAGGCAGTACATCAAGGTTAGCATGAGGACATGCTAAGCCATTAAGCTTGGGGGAGATGTTGGTACCATTCCATTACCATCCCTTTTCTTCTTAAAACACATCATTTGTCTACCTTTTTCCTTCATAGAACCCTTTTATCCATTGAAATTGATTAATTAATAGCATTATAGTTGTTAGTTTTCATTAAAGTTAATTTATGAATTTTTATGTTAGAAATTAGGAATTTTCAATAAAAAGATTACAGGAAGTCATAACATCATGTAAATGGTTTATCATCTGACACGTGTCATGACAGGCAAGCCAAGGCAATGGATAGGAACGAGACCTGGAATGTACATGCATGGTGAAAAATCGATTCTACAGCAAATCAAAAGCTCCTGGTTATGCGGTCAACGCTGGTCAAACCCCAGCCTTTTGGTTATAAAGGCAGTAAAAGCCATGGTTTCCCAAACCGGTTTCGTTTTGTTTTTTTTTGGAAATCGGTTTAGATTAGAAATGACCAAAAATCATTCCATTGTAAAAGCAGAAACATCTGCTTAATTCAGATAGGGACAAGAGATAAAGACTACGTATTTTTTTGTTTTCAAGAACAGTTACGATTATTATCTTTGTGGATCGTTTGAGAACAGAACTCTTGTATGTGATCGCAATCTTCAGCACTTAAATATAGTCACGGTTTTACTCCAGCAGTGTTTATGCGTAAATACTCTCGTTGCTTGAGTTTACTTCAATGTACCATTGAAACGTGGACGGCACCTGCGTGGATTGGTATACTGTTAATTTCAGTTCCTTAGCAGTTTCTTAATTTGAATAGAACGCATAGTGTTTAGTGTTATTTCCATGTTTATGACTTTGTCGATTTGATTAGAAATTCTCACAAATGGTATTTATGGTGATAGCTTGAAGATTTTATCGTTAGATCATTGAACCATATCTTGTAAGAGATTTGATCCATTGTTATATTTTAAAGCATCTCCATAGACTCTGTTTTCATGCATTTAAACATTAGTGTGTTTTGATTTTTCATGAATGCTTAAGTGTTAACTAGACAGAGCTTTTGTGCATAGCATCCTTGTAAGAGGATTAAAATCTCAGTCTAGCAATACGTTGTATCCTTAGGACAGTTAGATAAGTTAGGTGATCTGAGTGTTAAGGTGAGAGGAAACATATCTTAACCTTCTGTAAATAAGTACTGTAGCCTATCACAATAAACACTTAGTTAGGAATCCTTTATGTCTATAGACTGTAGGCACATGCCTCGAAGTTTACTTACCCTGGTTGATAATAAATCTAGTCTAATATAGCACCCTAGATTGGCCACTACACCTACCTAACTTGTGATTTCTTCATAAGACAACTTTTATGAATAGGCCTAGTAGTCCATGAGTCAAGCATTACGCAATCCTTCATAACAGTCATTGTGCAATAAATGATGGCAGTGGTTGTTCACTTTTTATGATGATGACAAAATAGTTCCTTGAGGATGATGACTGCGTAGTTGTTGAAGATAGTGCTTGCGCAATCTTTGGTGATAGTGCTTGCATATCTCCTAGAGACAGAGACTGCACAATCCTCATGGACAGAAACAGTGTCATGGCATCTTCTACAGAAAGTGAATATGCACCCTTCGTTGACAGTGATATTGTGCTTATTCATGTCCATTAATTTACTCTTGGCACCTAGTTTCCTGACATTCTCTAAGCACACTCATCAATCCTAACCCTCATGGCATGGCTTCTCCCTTGTGAAGAGTCCATCCAAGATCTCACCTTCATATTCATCCTTCACTTTTGATTTTTGTGCATTGTTGGAGTATCAAGAGAATTCTCTTGCCTGTGGTTGCAAATGTCTCATATTTTGAGTGAGTTTCCCAACTGTCACTTTTTCTTTTGCAATTGTCGCTTTTTCTTTATTTTTCTCTTACATGTGTTGTTTGAACTTCTTTATCTTTCACAAGTGCCACTTTTGGCCTGCTTTCATTCTTGCACATGTCGCTTGTGTTTTAATTGTGTTTGCATGTTTCATTTTCACTCTTGCATGTGTTACTCACACTTGTTTTCACATATCTCCAAAGTGCCATGGCACACCTCCTATAGGCAGCTCCAGCACACCCTCTTCCACTAGTTTATGTTATTTACCATTATAATATGTACTTGACAGTTTCCCATGGCACGATGCACTTTTTTTATTTAGTTCGACACTTGCATTTTAAGTGTCGCAATCCTACATTTTAACTGGCACACTCAGAAACAAGTGTCGATTTTCTATTTTTCCAATCTATGTGTGTCAGTTTTGGCTACCAAAAATTTTCTTACCTTGTATTTAATGGTATGCATGTGTGTGATCTTTTTTTGGTTCTTGTTCAACTGTCTTTCTCTCTCTTGTTCCATTGATCTCACACTTTGTTGGGTGTGGAGCCTGATTATCTTTTGTATTCAAAGCTATCGCGGCATTGGACCCCAGTTCGTAATGGGCCAGCGATGCCGCCCATAAAATATTCGCTATAGAGGGAGTCCATGGGGGGCAGCTACGACCTTTGGGAGCCCCCCCTAGCAGGGGGATCAGGGGCAGCACCCCTGAAGCTAAAAATAGATGTAAAATTGCCTTGTCAAATTTTGTAATTTCATAGTCAATTTGGGCCGTTCATTAGGTGGAGATCTGACGGTATAAGTTATGTTTAATTTAGGGCTTTTTGCCCTAGAAGGCAACCCCTCGCTGTATATGAGGGAATTGTATTGCGTCTATGTAGATCTATATTGTGATTGAGGAAGAGAGAGGAGATTGAGAGCAAAGAGGGAACTACAGCGGATCTGATGTAGGTTGTATCTCTTCAGTTTGTTGGATAATATAAAAGGAAGGACTAACTGTTTCTCCTTGGACGTAGCCCAAACTGGGTGAACCATGTATATCTATGTCTCTCTTGTTTTATGTGTTTTATGTGTTTTCTGTGTTTATATTTCTGCAATATTTTATGTGTTCCATTGCTCTGTAATATATCATTTTCTAACACACTTAGCATTATTTGGAGCTCTTTTGGGTCCTCCCATGAGGCACAAGTTGTAGAAGCACTAAACCTTCAGCAAGTGATGAGCACTACCCTTTCCTAAACCTCATTGTTGAAACCTTCACCTCCTAGACTTGTGCATTGAACCTTTCTTAGGGACAACTCCCATTCATTATGCATTGAGCACCTTCAGGGCATAGTCACATAACTCTTGATGCTTGTACTGCCTCATGGCACTAAGCCTAGATCAGTTCTACCATGTATAGTGTATTGAGCACTTCTATTTGATAGCAGGACTTCTTCATCCCCTTGTAATAACAAACTATGCAATACAAAGGTTGTCTTACTTTCATGGTGCACTGAGCATATTCTAAGGAAAGTGATTTAACCTTCTACTACTTACCTCAACCAAATCCACAATATATTGACCAAGTGAGCCTCTTACTGTGCATATTGCAGTTCTAGTGGAAAATATCTCCATCTTTAGGCCAGTGCAGCTCTCAACTATGCAATTTTGGATTTTACCCCTCAATTATTGTGCATTTCGTAGTTACAGTGCCTATTCTTGCTACTCCTACTGACTAAAACCCCTCATTGTATAATCCCTTCCTTTCCTTTAATTGCGTCCTACTATGTATTGTGCATTTCCAATGGATAATGGGGTCATCCCTCAATCCCTGTGAAGCTCAACTGCAAAATCCCTGCCTTCTCTTCCTTGAGCACTATGCACTGCACATCCTCAATCAACAAGCTCATCACCTTCTCTCCTCATTGTGAATTATGCAGTTCTAGTGGACAAAATGGTCACCCCTTGGTCACTTCTAAGCTCAACTATGCAATTCCTAGTCTCCCTCTTTGAAGACCCTAGCACACTATCCCATCACAGTTAACATATTGTATGAGCAAGCATAAATAAAATAGGTGATTATGGGACTAATTTTGTCTTGTCATGAGTGAATCCATTTGAAGGTGATATCATTGTACCATGAAAATATGATGTCAAAGGGTAAGCAAGGAGAGGTCACAAGGAGGACACTTGTTGAGATGAGACATGAAGATGATATCATGCCAGAGTAAAGGAGTCTTAGATCAAGACAAAGAGTTAGAAACTCATGCTGACTTTAAAGGTTCTAACACTTATATAGACCCTTTGGAGGGTGAATATGGAGTACAAGCGAAGACCTATCATGAAGAAGTCGAATTCATAGTAGCAAAGATAAGAGATTACCATTGATACAATAAAGTATTATATTACCATCACCAATTCATGGCTTCTCAAAGTGTCACCACCAAATTCATATGTGTCAATGTATTTTCCCACATCACCTATGGAATATAATTATGTAATTTACAAAAAAAAGATAAAATGTAAAATAAGTGGACTCCAAAGGGTCCCACATGGAATGTGGAAGGTCACTATAAATTTCTAAAGCCATGTAGAAGATCAAAGGTCACATAGGAATTTGGAATTTCATAATAGGAGCTCAAGAGTCATGAGGGAGGAAAAGAGTCACATGGGAGCTGGAGAGTCACCTCATTTGTTATAAATACACCCTCATATCTCAAGAGAGAGGACTTTAGAATTATCACCTTGGCTTATCTAGCTTGGAAAAGGAGAAAAAATCATTCTTTGAGGAGCAAGTGGTGACTTAATGTTCCACTATTGGGGATAGTGTTGCATCGTTGTAATCTTGTATCTTGGGACTTTCACTTAATATATGAAGCTCTTAGATCCGGTGCACTTTCATGCATATGTCATGAATTATTGTAAGACTATTATTTCATTATTTCCAATGTATATTTGTGTTTACACATACTAATGAAGATGAACGATTTTGTTGGATTTGGTATGCATCTTGTTGAATGTGAGTTATTACTTGCTTATACGATTGTTGTTATCTTGTGAAACACTTTTCAAGTTAACTAATAATTATTTCCATCCTCATGTGTGTCTCTTTTAAGATACTATTATTACTTCTAGAGGCTCACCCTCTCTTGCCCTTATGTGAAAGTGCCTTATATACATTGAAATAGTATGCCTCAAAGTGTCAACTTACTTTCTTGTTTCAAAGGTTTCTTGCATAATTTCTTGTGTTAATGCTTGTAGCCAAGGAAAATCCCTAAGAATAATGGTGGTCAAGCCTATTATTCGGATGATTCTCCTACTCCAAATGGTGTGAGGTCTAATTGGGACTTCATACTGGGGAGAACCCCTTTCTTGGCAACTTTCCAACACTGTCAACAACTAGTAATTTACAGATTTCATTTAAACTATGGAGTGTCGACATAGATATATATATATATATATATATATATATATATATATATATATATATATATATATATATATATATATATATATATATATATATATATATATATATATATATATATGATTCTTCTTGTAACCCAAAAACAATAAATTCTATGTAATATTGAAACAATAGAATTATCTTATATTCCTAATAAATATATATCAAGAGATAGTATTTATTTTCATATTTTTAATTTTTGTTTAGTAAAGTTTTTCTTATAGATAACACCATAATTAAAATTCTACTCTATGAAATAATACTCCATAGCTCGAGTTGTTTATTTTCGTTCTTTCATTTTTCTATATATGTTTTCCTTAAAATATAGATAGTTTTCTTTTCCTTCTTCCAAATCATACTTACTGTTTAATTTACACTATACAAAGTAAATAAATGAAATATATCAATTTAAAACTCCAAATAAAAATCATTTTCTTTTCCCTTTTTTTCCACTATATCAAAACTAGATATAACACATAACCAATTTACATTCTCTTGACAAGAAAATAAATACAAAAGTTAGAGATATCAATTTCAAATAGTTTTTCTTGAAAATTAATAGTTAAGTACTTCGCTCCTCCAAAACTTGACATAGAAAAATAGCCAATGTCCCCCCGAGCATACCAGGCCTACAATTTCTTTGTCTCTATATATTGCTTCTCTTCAGTCTCCTCTGCTATAACCACTCTTTTGGTGGTTAATAACTACCTCCACCTCACCAACATGTGGCATGTAGTTATCATATCATTAGTGATCTTATGTTTCCCACTTATGAAGACAACTCCCTATATTTTAGGGAAACAACTAATTGGAAAATATCATAATTCCTCCATTAAATCTAATCATCCATATTAGATGCCTAGAACTTATTGATGGGTAGTAAATATTCCACAATAATTTGTAGCCTCAACTCTTTCGACCATTTGTTCTCAAAAACTAATTTTCCATATTCTCTTTATTTACAAAATTAAATAATCATAATTACAAATTTACAATCAATTATTATCAGTAATAAATTACTAATAATTAAAATTTTCAATTGTCTTTCAAACTTATCCGAATTGGATCCATAACTGACTATCAAAGAATCATGACTAAATCAGGTCGAACAAATCCCTAATGAAATCCAAAGCAGTAATCGAAAACACCCTAAACCAGTGGCCATGGCAGCTGGCGTGGAACGACGAGGACCTCGGTCAAAGCGCATCGATCGAGGCCCATGGAGACTGCGCAGGAGGTCGATGTAGCCCCTGGGAGCCCCGAAACAGGAAAAGGAGCTGATTTTCAATGCTCAATTAGCGCACTGGGAAAAAAGGGCTAAAGTGGAAAAGCCTTAAGCCCTTGGTCACATTGGGAGCTAGAGGACCGCGAGCGAAAAAAGGAAAAAGGGCTAACGTACGAAGGTGGGACCCGTGCCCTAGAAACCAGCGATTTTGATTGGGGTGCCCTTGAACGGTAAGAGGTTTTGGAGGAAGCAGAGCAATCACACTCAACGATCGATGCGTGGCAACGGAGGTGAGAGAAAAACTGCCGTGATCGCGCGTTATCAGTCGAGCAAGTCAACCGCACTCGACGTGCATATGACGTTGGATCTGGAGGAGCCTAGATCGGACGGCTGAGATTGTGCCCGATGGAAAGAATCAAAATCAATATGAAATTAAGCCACGTTCTAAAGGGATTTAGAATTTGTTTGACCGCTACGGTGGAGAAAGAACGCATACACGACGTAACAGAAGAAATGAATCGACGAGCAGGTTGGTGCTATTCCAATGGGGACACGTGGCTACTTCCCGAGCATTCATGCTGACGCCAAACAGGGAACTCCCAGCACGCAGGCAGAAGGAGAATCGACACAGGAAGGAGAGGAACCGAACAGGCATGAGGATCGAATGGCTAAAGCCATGAACAGAGACAGTCGAATTAAGGAGAATAGAGAGGAGTCGGAGAGACCAAAAAAAAGACAGTGAACAGTGAACTCGGAGAGGAGGACTGAACACAGAGAGTAGTAAAGCCAAGCAGAGGAGACAGAGGGTCGAGCTGACCATAGGCAGCATCGAGCACCAGAGAGCTTGAAGATTCAAGCCTTCCCATAGAGGAATCTGTCCAGATTGAGCATCACAGTTGGCTCTTTCCACTGTAGACCGAGGGTCACAGCACTGGTAGGAAGAAAAAGAGTCTGTGTACTCTGAGTGGCTTGGGGAATCTAAGAACCACCCTGCCAAGGAAACCTGTTTCAGGAGAACTCGCATTGAGTCCCTGTATTTGTAATTCTCTGCTTAAAGACACAATAAAACAAGGCCACCACTGAAGCTGGACCTGAGACGTAGCCCTGGATAATAGGGTTAACTCCTTATTAAAATTGTTTGTGTATTTGTGTTGCTTACTGCATTTCTCTGTTGTCTTTCCATTTAAATGTCTATGTATTGGAAATCTGATCGATCCGTTGCTTAAATAAGACAGAACGCACACCAGCACATGAGTCTGTAATACCTTTGTTTTAATAAATCTTTAACTGATGGCACTCATAGGGTGATTATTAGATCAGGTGGTATCAAAGCTCTAGGCTGTAAGGTTAGACAAGCTTGTGTTGGTTTAGCTGTGAATGCTCACTAGATCAAAGCTCAAATTAGGAGAAGGAGAGTTGGTGGAAACTAATCCTGAAATTGGGAGAGTCTATTCTCGAAAGACAATGTCAAAGGAAGGTTCTATAGGGCTAGACCCTCAATTTATAGAAAATTTCCTAGCTATAAAGTCTATGGTAGAAGAAATGTATAGGGACTTTAGAAAGCATAAGGATGAAGATTCATCAAGCTCTAAACAAGATAAAGAAGAAGATGAATCTCATTCCCATGACCACTCCAAAGGAAAGGGGAAAGAAGAAAGCTTTCTCACACCTCCTAATAGCCTTGTGCATAATAAGAAAGCATCTTTGATTAAACTAGATGTTAAATTTGATTTTCCTATATATGATGGAGAGCTAAATGTTGAAAAGTTGGACAATTGGATTAGGCAAATTGATGTGTATTGCAAAGTACAGAACATAGACTCAGACAAGAGTAAGATTTAGCTGGCAAGCCTACGCCTAGGAGGCACTGCCTTGGTTTGGTGAGAAGGCAGAACCCAAGCTGATATGAAAAGACATGGTAAGACCATCTCTGTCTGGAGTGAATTTGTTGCTGCAATCCAAAAGCAATTCTATCCATTGGCCTACATGCAACAAGCCATGATGAGTTGGCAAACTCTTCGGCAGTTGAAGGGGCAAAGTGTGCAAGGGTATACTCAAGAGTTCAGAAAGAGAGCATTGATGTTGGGTATCTCATTAGACTCACCAGAGACTCTTTTGAAGTATATTGGTGGTCTACACAGCTACATGAGGCATACCATCCTCATGTTTAATCCCACTAGTATAGATGAGGTATCTGTACAAGCTACTCATCTAGAAGCCAGAGGAAAGAATGGAAATCCAGAAGTTGGGGGACCATCCCAACCCACTGTAAGCAAGAGCAAGGAGAAAAGAAAACGGAAGTGGAAAGCAAGGAAGGATAACACTGCACAAAAAGGCAAAGCTTCATGCACTCACTGTAAAAAGGAGGGGCATGATGACGAGCACTCTGGATTCTGCATCCAGAGCTGAGACCTAAGAAGTCTGAGGACAAGAAGAAGAAAGTTGTTGCAGCTATTCAGAAGGATTTGGAGTCAGACTCGGGAGATGAAACAATCGTTGCAGCCACAGGTATAAAAGGTAAGAATTCTGAAGCATCTACTAGTAATTCTGCTCAATCTGTTATTGATGAAGAACATGAGAGAAAAAGACATGAGCTTTTCCATATTCGAGTTGTTTCCAAAAATCAAAAGATTGATACTTTGTTTGATAGTGGCTCACAAGTAAATCTGATTTCTGAAGCAATTGTAAAGAAATTGGGATTAACAACTACGCCTCATAAGAAACCATACCCATTAGGATGGTTGAATGATAAAGCACAACTACAAGTGACTAGACAGTGCAAACTCAAGTTTTCTTTTGGGTCAGCATTTGTAGATGAGGTTGAGTTAGATGTAATTCCTTTAGATATATGTGGAATTGTTTTAGGAAGTCCTTACTTGTATGATAGAAAGGCTATTTTCTATAGAGCTGAGAACAAGTATCTACTTGTTAAAGATGGAATCGAATACTTTGTAAGAGCTCATAAGCTCAAGAATAATTATACTCTCATAAACTCAGGACAGATGAAAAGAATGATAAATTCATGCAAACAGTTCTTACTAATGGTCGTAAAGGAAAAGAAATCTGATAAAACCAATGTATTTGAGGGTTGTAATGCTGATCAGCAAGCTGATATAGAAAAGATTGTTTCAGAGTATGATGTCTTATTTCAAGAACCACAAGGTCTGCCACCCAAAAAGGGAATAGTACATGATATTATTTTGCAGGAAGATGTTCCTTTGCCTAACATTGGGATGTAGAGGTTATCTGCATTAGAGAATGTTGAAATCAAGAGGCAGGTGCAGGAGTTGCTCGAGAAAGGGTTCATCAGGCCTAGCACGTCACCATGTGGGTCACCAATTGTTTTGGTGAGAAAGAAAGATGGCTCGTGGAGAATGTGCATTCATTACCTAGCACTAAATAAGATAACAATCAAAAATCATTATCCTCTTCCTCGCATAGATGATCTTTTAGATCAATTGAAGGAAGTTGTTTATTTCACCAAGCTGGATCTACACAGTGGATACCATCAGGTCAGAGTTGTAGAACAAGATGCATGGAAGATTGCTTTCCAAACAAAGCAGGGATTGTATGAATGGTTGGTTATGCCTTTTTGCCTAACTAATGCTCCTGCTACTTTCATGAGATTAATGAATGATGTACTCAGACCTTTTCTTGATGATTTTGTTATTGTGTATCTGGATGACATTCTGATTTTTAGTAAAACGTGGGAAGAACATTTAAAACATGTTAAGAAGATATTAGATGTTTTGAAAAGAGAAATGGAGAGCATGTGTGTTGTAATGAACTCCGAGACTCTTCTGTTGTAATAAGCCTTGTATTTCTGATCTTGCTTTTTATTAATATCGAAGCCTACTGGGTCGTCTGTCTGAGGACAGTTCTGCACGTCTCAGGATAGTTTCTAAAATCCAGGAGAGGTTGAACTGTAAGGCGCTAGAGTGAAGACCCGCGGAGAGAGGTTGTGTGAGACTCGTGCATGTTCCCTGAGGAGAAGAACTAGAGAGTCAGACTTTTATTTCCAGAAAGCAGCGAGATTTTAAGAAGTTCTGTATACCAGCTTATTGTTTTATACTCCGTTGAATGCTAAATTGCTCTGTTGAATGGTCACCCATTTGTGGTATCAGAGCCATAACCCGTTCCTTGGAAATATTTATGTGACGAAATACATTCTATAGACAGAATCTGAAGAAAGCCAGGAAGCCTTCGAAAAGCATCTTTGTTTTACATTGTGCTTAGTAGATAAAAGCTCCTTCAGTCAACTTCTAGAATAGATTGTATCAATCTATTATGGCTATATTTTTGAGAACCTTTTCTACCATAGATAAAAGATCAATAGCAGAAGTAGAAAATAGATCTATTGAGTCAGATATAAATGAACATGAACAAGTAGAAGACCCAGAAAGCTGGAACCTGCCTGCCTTAGATACTAAAGAAGTCTATTTGGTTCCTATGATGTTTAAGCTTTCAAAGAAATATTACTTCAAAGAAGTTGAGGTTAAGATCAGAATTAAAGGTCCACATGTACAGATAATAGGTTTGAATATTTTCTCAGAAGATGAAATAAAGAAGTTCAGAAAATATGCTAAGGAAGGAAGGTTTCATTATTTGAATTTTGGAGCAATAAGGATTGGTTTAGCCCCTTTGTTTAGACATGGATTAAATACTCCCTGCATAGCAGAGTTGTTTGATTTAAGGCATAATGAATATGATCATGCTAGAATAGGAACAATACTTGGAAATTTGATGTCTGGTTGTTAGTATGGAACAATTTATCCTGATTATGCTATCAGTCTGACGGATATTCATCTTAAAGAATGTTGGAAAGCCTTGATAGGAGTACAAGGATTGTCCATGGCAAATGAAAGTGAATTTTTGTCTGTAATTGTGAAAACCTCCTTTCAGTTAACAAATACAGTACATCCCAAGTTAAAACAGCAGGTGTTGAAAGATTGTGTGACAGTCGGGATAGGAAATGCATAGATTGAAGGTGTGCATTATGACAAAGAAACATTACCCGGTCACTGGTATATTCAATATAAGTCTTTGGCTTCAGATAGCGTAACAAATAAGATTAAAAGATTGGCTCTTAAAGATGGGGGGGTAAAAATTATTCCAAATTAGTCTATTTACCCAAGAATATATAAGCCAATAATATTGCCAGAGAAACATGTCTTACCAGTAGAAAGTCCTATCCAAAGTGGAAGAAGGTCCTTTTACAAACATCTTACTATACCAGAAGAACAGCCTTCTACCTCTACCAGTACACCCCAGTCTGAAACCCAATTGTACATTCCTGAAAAAAAGCCCTTTTTAGCTGTAAATAAAATGTTTAGAACTCATGTACATACTTATCCACCCATGGAAGAATACCAGTATGCTAACAAAAGATTTTTTAGAGGAGGGAAATGGCCCCCAAAAACTAAATTTTGTATTTCCTCATCCTTGTCAAGACAGCCAAATACAAGAGCAGATTGTGCCCCTCTATTAGAACATAACTCTCAAGATCCTAATGACATGGATCAGGTCTATCAAGTAGGCAATTATTTGACTACTTGGTGTTCTCATGCTGAAGATGTTCTAAATGATTTAGGACAACAAGCAGATTTGATAAATGAAAATCTAAAACTGTTATATGAAGAACAACAGGCAGAAAAGAGAGAAAAGGAAGAGAGGAGAAAAAGAAAATTGAAGAAAAAGGCCAAGAAAATCCCTAAATTTCATGTAGATATGTCAGCCCCTAATTTTTGGGATTTAGAAGAAGAAGAAGAAGAAAGAGAAGCAGCGGAGACAAGTGCTGGAGAAGGAACTTCCAGAGACACTGGTAAGTTAACCAGTGAATCTTCCAGAACATTCAAAGTAGAGAAACCTTTTGAATCAAAGAAGGAAGTTATGACTCTTGAACAAGCTGCAATAAAGTTCCCATCTTTTATTATGCCATCAATAAAAAATCAGAATAAAGCTCACATCTTGAAAGAAGCAGTTAAATATCCTAGAATCGAAGAAGATCTGTTTGCCACAAATTCTAGCGGTTACATTCTAGATCTCGATAACTCATCTAATCCTGGAGAGTCTATCAGAATCTGGATAGGAGCCCTATATCAAATGCAGGTCACAAAAAAGCTAGATAATGTATCTATTATGATTCTAGCAGAAAAAAGGATGGCAGGAATTGTGTTTGATTGGTGGATGGGAGGTTCAGAAACAGAGAGAAGAGCGGTCATGGAAGCTGGTTTAGCTACATTAGAAATGTTTTTGAAAACTCAGTTTGTGCCAGAACCAGAAGATGAAAAGAAACAGTTATTAACTGACCTTAGCCGTATGGAATTAAGAGATCTAAAACATTTAGATCATTTCAGTAAAGAGTTTATGGCTAGAGTCTTTAAAGCTAATCTATTTAATGACCTTGCTCAAAAAGTTTCTTATCTATCCAAGTTACCAGGAAACTTAGGAGATCTGATAATGAAAGATCTTGAGGTTCAAATGAAAAGTTTAGATCAAGTTTATTGGGTTGATCTTCTGTTTAAAGTTTCAGAAAAAGTCAAATATCTATGTTGGCAGAAGAAAGCGCATGACATCACTCCAAGCTCAGATGTCTGCAAGACAGTATTACCATGGACGCCTTTTAAATCAAAGAAGAAGAAATACAAAAGGTATGGTAGATACAAACCCAAAAGAGTATCGAACCCGAAGAGACCTTTCAGAAAATTCAGATATTTGAAAAAGAGATTTGCACCCAGAAACAACAATTGTTGTTTCATTTGTAAAAAGGAAGGACATTTTGCCAGAAAGTGTCCCCAGAAATCATCTAGTAAACTCAAAGCTTGTGTAGATATTGAAGAGTTTCAAGATGACTGGTCTGTAGTAGAATCTGATGAAGAAATTTCTGATGTATATATTCTTACCGAAGTTTCAAATAATGAAGATGAAGAGCCTGTATAGAAAATGAATATTTGTTTGAATTGTTCTGATGATGATTTTTCTAGTGAACAACACTATAGTGAAATCGAAAGCTCTTCAACTGTTGAATCATCAAGTGAGACAGAAGTTGATTCAGAGGAAGAATCAGAAGAATCAGAGGCACCAGTAAGACCAGACAAAGGTAAACAAACTTCATTACCTTTGCCTCAGTTAAATTCTTTCTGTCCATTTGAAAAGAAAATTGCGCCATCAACTAGTATGCCACAGCCAGAGGTTTTAAAAAATGAACAAAACACTTTGTTGAAAAAGATTATCAAAACAGATAGCTTGATTTATATCCCAGTGGAAGTTCAAGTCAGAAATGAATGGATTTCAGTAGATGCATTTGTAGACACTGGAGGATCAAATAATCTAGCTAGACCATCTTTGTTCAAACCTCTCTGGAAACCATTAAAGAATATACTAGTTTCAGAAACAATTGGTGGATCTGTTCAGCTCACACATTATGTAGATAATGTCTCTTTAAAAGTTGGGGGGAGTATTGTAAAAATTTCAGCAATTCAGCATTATGACCCTTCAGCAAGTTTGATGTTAGGCATGCCATTCATAAATTTTGTGCTCCCAGTAACTATTAGCCAAGACAAGTTGATAATAAATTTGAAGAAAAAAGCTATATCTGTGCCTAGGCTAATTATTGCAAACTTTGAAGCTAGGCGTGAGAATAGCCAAAAGAAAGTAGGAACCAGAAGGTTGACTAAAGATTCAGATGATTGGCAAGAAGTCCTACAGATTTATGAGACTAGAGCAGAAAAGGTAAATAAATAATCGGCATGCATTGAAGAAAATTGGTCTACAGAACAGAGGGACATCTACTAAAGGCTTCTAAAAAGCTGTTCGGACAACCTGCAGCAGTTCTAGGAAACTGAAAGTCCGATGCAGGAAATAGTCACCTTACATGACAATGGAGTAAAAGGAAAAGTGATTCCTTGCACACCAGCTGATGAACAGGAGATGAGGAATCAAATTCAAGAACTACTAAAGATGCAGCTTATAGAACCCAGTGAATCTCACTATGCATGTTCTGCATTTTTAGTTAGAAATCATTATGAGATAGTAAGAGGTAAACCACGGATGGTTATAAATTATAAACCTCTTAATGCCATTACTCAGAATTTTAATTAACCATTGCCAAGGCCAGAAGTTATTATGCAAAAAAATTCAGCATAGTAAGGTGTTCAGCAAGTTTGATATGAAGTCAGGTTATTACCAGATACAGATTCAGCCAGAAGACAGACATAAAACAGCTTTCATATGTCCAGCAGGATTCTATCAGTGGAAAGTTGTTCCATTCAGTTTGAAGAACGCCCCAGCCTTTTTTCAAAGAAGGATGGATTATATATTTTCTAAATATGATTTTATAGTTACAAATATAGATGATATTTTGATTCATAGTCCAGATGTACATACTCATTTGAAGCATTTAGAAATTTTTCTTGAAGAAGTTAAAAATCATGGAATTGTTTTTGTTATAGACATTTTTGTGCCTTATAACTCTAAGCATGAAATGTCCATAAACCAAGGGCTCCTAAGTCCCTAAAAGTGTTGTTCTAACCCCTAAAGGAACAAGGTCAACAAATTACAGCTTCTCCCAGAAGTTCTCCACCAGAAACTGCTCAGAATAAGTCAAAACAGGATCATTTCAGCTGCTCCAGTAGCCAAGTGTGTTGCATAGCACCTAAATCCACTAGCTAGGTGCATTGCAACGCACCTAAATGCACTACCAGGGTGCGTTGAGCGGGAAATGAAAAATGGCAGTGTCATTCCGCGAGGTGGAGAGACAATTGAAGCTTCCAGAATCTTCTCCAATGACACTTGCCTCACTGAATTCGACCAAGGATGAGTAAGAGGCTTTCAGTCTCCAAGTGGAAGCAAGAACTGACAGAGAGAAGCCACTAATCAAATCATAAGCTGACTCATCCTCCTTGCATACATCTATATATGGATCCCTCATCCCAGAGATCCAGAGGCTAGAATTTTGCACATTGTAAGGAATTGCTATTGGTTTTGAGATACATATCAGAGAATTGGGTGATCTATGCTTTGTTGGGGGTGAAGAAGGGACTTCTTTGCTGGGAGGTTGATGCTAGGTCAGGAATCATCGGTTGTAACTCCTCCTGGATCTTCTTGTATATCAATAAAAACTATTTGAGTTTCTTCTCCATGCTTTTGTATCATTGATGCTTGTTACATTTGTATGGTTAACTTAAATCTGATCCTAAGTTATTTATGAATATAAACCCATGTCTTTGTATAGTTTCCTTCTTCTGTGATCTTACAGGTACTTGGTGAAGCTGGGCAAGTAAGGGAGCAGGTAGCTGGAAGCTGTCAAAGAGGAGAGAGATTGGATCAAAGGACTAGCGCAAGACACAGGTTGGTTCTTCCTATTCCTCTTTGTTTATAGTTCATAAAGGAGATACAAAAGTAGTTTTCTCTGTTTGTTTCTAAGGTAGCTGTCACACCTTAGTGGGATAGAGCAGTTCTAAATAGACACTTTTCCCGGTAACAGTTTTTTCAAGAACTAAGATGTCCTTATTCCAAGATAGTATTGATTTTTTGGGGATAAATGTTGCAAATGGTTCTATTCAAATGCAGCCCCATGTGTTAACAAAATTAACACAGTTTCCTGATGAACTGAAGGACAAAAAGGCAATTCAAAGATTTATTGGAGTTCTGAATTACTTGCACAAATATATCCCACATCTTTCAGAAAAGACAGCTCCTATAAGAAGATACATCAATGGAGGATGGTCAGATGAAGCAACTGAAGCAGTAAAGAAGCTTAAAGAAGAATGTCAGCATCTACCAAAGCTTCAACCACCAGGTGATGGCTTATTAATTTTACAAACTGATGCTTCACTTGATTTTTGGTCAGCTGTACTTTTAGAGCAAAGAAGAAATAGCAAAGAAGAGATTGAAGAAAATTTGTGTGGATATGCTTCTGGGGAGTTTACAGCAAGTCAGAAAAACTACTTCATAGCTGAAAAGGAGACATTAGCTATCTTCAATGGAATTCAGCGGTTTGAGGTATATCTAACCCCAGTTAAGTTTTTAATCAGAACAGACTCCAAAAATTTTAAGTATTTTCTGTCAGCAAAGATTTCAAGACAATTGGCAAAAGGCAGAATTTTGGCTTGGCAAATCTGGTTTCAGCAATTTGATTTTGAAGTTGAGTGGATACCAGGTAATTCAAATTTCTTGACAGACGTTCTGACCAGAGACATGAGTAAAATGTTCATAACCTGTAAATATTCAGTTTTTGAGATTTCATGCAAAAGCCTTGCAGATGATAGTTTTGCTACTTTTGTAGATAGATTTAGAATTTTAGAAAGTCATGCAAGTTGGTTAACAGATGAAATAAAAAAGGTAGTCGGTATGAGACTAAGAAGAAATTGGTGGATCAGAAAGTGTCAGGCATGGCAATCAAAGAACGTGGGCATATCACTAGGCTTAGATGAGAATTTGGTAAAAGTTTTCCCTTTACCAAATATGAAAATCAATGATCCGGATTTAAACAGGAATGCAACAAATTACAGAGATAACCATATACACAAAGATGCAGCGGAAATAATACTTCATTTCATTAATGGAAAAATATTGAAAAATGCTTACAACCAGAAATGGAAATAAACCAGCTAGGGCGATGGTAGCTTATCTCTGAGAAGAGATGTGATGGCTACATGCCTCTGAACTGTGTTACAATGAGACTCAAAGGCCTATTTATTGTTGAGAAACAATGGAAAACCCTTAACATTCCAAAACCTAACCCTAGGAGATGAAACGCCAAACTGTGGGCCCCGTTTGGGGTAAATTGGTACATCAACTTCCCGGGGTCGTAACTTTGGCATATGATCTCTGTTTGACGCATACAATAGCTCGTTAGAAAGATCTATCCGAGTACTACCATTGTTGGAACGGGCAACATATGGACCCATGTGACCCATGTTGCCCCCGGATTCCCCAAAAAACGTAGTTTAGGGCCTCAAAACGGCTCCGGAAGTTCAGGACCCGAAAAACTGCTAAAAATTGTAAGTTGTGCTACAATTAAGGAAACTGAAAATGCTGAGAAAGGCAATGGTGGGGGTCCAGGTGGACTTGGCAGGTGGCCACCAATATCCACCTGGATCAATCAAACTCTTCTTCAGAAGTTTATCTGATTTATGGTCTAGCATTTATACAAAAGAAATGCTCTGGACACTAATGATTTTGAAGTACTACCAGATCATAGGAGGTGTTGATTTTGCCCTCAGTTTATTCACAGGTGCCAAGATTTTAGATTTGGAAGAAATTCCCATGACAGAAGAAATGATAAAATATTTGGTGACATTAAAAATCCCAGATATTTTTGAGGAGCTTGAAGCTTCTTTTCTCCAACGGATTGATGAGAATTATCATTTGACTGATACATTCCCTCAGTATGAAATTTTTGAAAATTTTGCAGATTGGGAGATCAGAGGAGGAGAATGCAGAAAAGTTCAAGTTACCAGAGTATCCCAGTGCATACAAAGAACTGCACAATATTTGAAGACTTTTGCTTATCCCTGGGATTTTCACAGTTTGAGAATCAGAGAAAATATAGAGCCAAATCCATTTGCTCAAGTTTTCAGCCATGAAAGGATTGGCAACTTTGAAACTGGTAACAATCAGGAACTAATTAAACAACATGCTGAATGGTTCCATGAATTTGGAAATTTAAGACTGATTGAAAAGTTGCAAATATTGAATAAATTAGATGGGTTACAAGGAAAGCCTAAAGCCCTGAAGTTCTCAATTAATCAGAAGGCACTAATAACCATTTCAGTCTTATCTCCGAATTGGAATAATAATGTTGTTCATCTTATCAGTTAACAATTTCAAAGAAGGTATGCACATCAATAATCTTTGAACTTGGATGGCAACACCGAGATATTCTGAATGAAAATTGTCGATTATGGATTCAGCACGCTATTGAAAGCTCCACTAATATGTTCCAAATCTTTAAGTGGGAATATTTAGATGGCATTGAGCTGGCAGTACAGAAATCGCCTGCAACCTGGAATGCCTTTAAAGATTTGTTTCTTGATATTGAAGTAAGCGCTCTTCCTTTTTTGAACAAGTGGGAAAAGCAAGAAAAAAAGCAAGAATCGATGTATACTTCACAACAACTGGGCCTCCATAAAATCAAAACGAATATCAGCAAAGGAGAATCATCGTCAGCAGCATCTCGTTGGACAACAATAATGCAGCCGAAAGAAAAAGATGAAATGACAGATGCACAAGATCCAAATGAAGGAATCGATGAACAGTATGACCGACTAATGAAAAGACACCACCAACAGATGATAGATGAATACGAATCATCTCCCGGACCATCCGAAGAAGACTTATGGGAAACTAGAAGCCCAATGGGCCCGTGGTAGAATCTTCGTCAGCAATGTGATAATATTGATCACATGTTGTGACAGGAATCTTTGTACAAAAGAAATATTGAGTAGACACCGTCGGTGGAAAAAGATACCGACAGGACCCTCAATTATTTCAACTTTATGTCATGTCTTAGCTAAGTTTAGATTCGTTTAGAGCCTATTTAAGAACGAGCCCTCATGAGTTCAGATCATCGTTCGATTGAGAGCATGTGTGTTGTAATGAACTCTGAGACTCTTCTGTTGTAATAAGCCTTGTATTTCTGATCTTGCTTTTTATTAATATCGAAGCCTACTGGGCCGTCTGTCTGAGGACAGTTCTGCACGTCTGAGGATAGTTTCTAAAATCCAGGAGAGGTTGAACTGTAAGGCGCTGGAGTGAAGACCCGTGGAGAGAGGTCGTGTGAGACTCGTGCATGTTCCCTGAGGAGAAGAACTAGAGAGTCAGACTTTTATTTCCAGAAAGCTGCGAGATTTTAAGAAGTAAGTTCTGTATACCAGCTTATTGTTTTATACTCTGTTGAATGCTAAATTGCTCTGTTGAATGGTCACCTATTTGTGGTATCAAAGCCATAACCCGTTCCTTGGAAATATTTCTGTGACGAAATACATTCTATAGACAGAATCTGAAGAAAGCCAGGAAGCCTTCGAAAAGCATCTTTGTTTTACATTGTGCTTAGTAGATAAAAGCTCCTTCAGTCGACTTCTGGAATAGATTGTATCAGTCTATTATGGCTAGATTTTTGAGATCCTTTTCTACCATAGATAAAAGATCAATAGCAGAAGTAGAAAATAGATCTGTTGAGTCAGATATAAATGAACATGAACAAGTAGAAGACCCAGAAAGCTGGAACCCGCCTGCCTTAGATACTAAAGAAGTCTATCCGGTTCCTATGATGTTTAAGCTTTCAAAGAAATATTACTTCAAAGAAGTTGAGGTTAAGATCAGAATTAAAGGTCCACATGTACAGATAATAGGTTTGAATATTTTCTCAGAAGATGAAATAAAGAAGTTCAGAAAATATGCTAAGGAAGGAAGGTTTCATTATTTGCATTTTGGAGCAATAAGGATTGGTTTAGCCCCTTTGTTTAGACATGGATTAAATACTCCCTGCATAGCAGAGTTGTTTGATTCAAGGCATAATGAATATGATCATGCCAGAATAGGAACAATACTTGGAAATTTGATGTCTGGTTGTCAGTATGGAACAATTTATCCTGATTATGCTATCAGTCTGACGGATATTCATCTTAAAGAATGTTGGAAAGCCTTGATAGGAGTACAAGGATTGTCCATGGCAAATGAAAGTGAATTTTTGTCTGTAATTGTGCAAACCTCCTTTCAGTTAACAAATACAGTACATCCCAAGTTAAAACAGCCGGTGTTGAAAGATTGTGTGACAGTCGGGATAGGAAATGCACAGATTGAAGGTGTGCATTATGACAAAGAAACATTACCCGATCACTGGTATATTCAATATAAGTCTTTGGCTTCAGATAGTGTAACAAATAAGATTAAAAGATTGGCTCTTGAAGATGGGGGGGTAAAAATTATTCCAAATCAGTCTATTTACCCAAGAATCTCTAAGCCAATAGTATTGCCAGAGAAACATGTCTTACCAGTAGAAAGTCCTATCCAAAGTGGAAGAAGGTCCTTTTACAAACAGCTTACTATACCAGAAGAACAGCCTTCTACCTCTACCAGTACACCCCGGTCTGAAACCCAGTTGTACATTCCTGAAGAAAAGCCCTTTTTAGCTGTAAATAAAATGTTTAGAACTCATGTACATACTTATCCACCCATGGAAGAATACCAGTATGCTAACAAAAGATTTGTTAGAGGAGGGAAATGGCCACCAAAAACTAAATTTTGTATTTCCTCATCCTTGTCAAGACAGCCCAATACAAGAGCAGATTGTGCCCCTCTATTAGAACATAACTCTCAAGATCCTAATGACATGGATCAGGTCTATCAAGTAGGCAATTATTTGACTACTTGGTGTTCTCATGCTGAAGATGTTCTAAATGATTTAGGACAACAAGCAGATTTGATAAATGAAAATCTAAAACTGTTATATGAAGAACAACAGGCAGAAAAGAGAGAAAAGGAAGAGAGGAGAAAAAGAAAATTGAAGAAAAAGGCCAAGAAAATCCCTAAATTTCATGTAGATATGTCAGCCCCTAATTTTTGGGATTTATAAGAAGAAGAAGAAGAAAGAGAAGCAGCGGAGACAAGTGTTGGAGAAGGAACTTCCAAAGACACTGGTAAGTTAACCAGTGAATCTTCCAGAACATTCAAAGTAGAGAAACCTTTTGAATCAAAGAAGGAAGTTATGACTCTTGAACAAGCTGCAATAAAGTTCCCATCTTTTATTATGCCATCAATAAAAAATCAGAATAAAGCTCACATCTTGAAAGAAGCAGTTAAATATCCTAGAATCGAAGAAGATCTGTTTGCCACAAATTCTAGCGGTTACATTCTAGATCTCGATAACTCATCTAATCCTGGAGAGTCTATCAGAATCTGGATAGGAGCCCTATATCAAATGCAGGTCACAACAAAGCTAGATAATGTATCTATTATGATTCTAGCAGAAAAAAGGATGGCAGGAATTGTGTTTGATTGGTGGATGGGAGGTTCAGAAACAGAGAGAAGAGCGGTCATGGAAGCTGGTTTAGCTACATTAGAAATGTTGTTGAAAACTCAGTTTGTGCCAGAACCAGTAGATGAAAAGAAACAGCTATTAACTGACCTTAGCCGTATGGAATTAAGAGATCTAAAACATTTAGATCAGTTCAGTAAAGAGTTTATGGCTAGAGTCTTTAAAGCTAATCTATTTAATGACCTTGCTCAAAAAGTTTCTTATCTATCCAAGTTACCAGGAAACTTAGGAGATCTGATAATGAAAGATCTTGAGGTTCAAATGAAAAGTTTAGATCAAGTTTATTGGGTTGATCTTCTGTTTAGAGTTTCAGAAAAAGTCAAATATCTATGTTGGCAGAAGAAAGCGCATGACATCACTCCAAGCTCAGATGTCTGCAAGACAGTACTACCATGGACGCCTTTTAAATCAAAGAAGAAGAAATACAAAAGGTATGGTAGATACAAACCCAAAAGAGTATCGAACCCGAAGAGACCTTTCAGAAAATTCAGATATTTGAAAAAGAGATCTGCACCCAGAAACAACAATTGTTGTTTCATTTGTAAAAAGGAAGGACATTTTGCCAGAAAGTGTCCCCAGAAATCATCTAGTAAACTCAAAGCTTGTGTAGATATTGAAGAGTTTCAAGATGACTGGTCTGTAGTAGAATCTGATGAAGAAATTTCTGATGTATATATTCTTACCGAAGTTTCAGATAATGAAGATGAAGAGCCTGTACAGAAAATGAATATTTGTTTGAATTGTTCTGATGATGATTTTTCTAGTGAACAACACTATAGTGAAATCGAAAGCTCTTCAACTGTTGAATCATCAAGTGAGACAGAAGTTGATTCAGAGGAAGAATCAGAGGCACCAGTAAGACCAGACAAAGGTAAACAAACTTCATTACCTTTGCCTCAGTTAAATTCTTTCTGTCCATTTGAAAAGAAAATTGCACCATCAACTAGTATGCCACAACCAGAGGTTTTAAAAAATGAACAAAGCACTTTGTTGAAAAAGATTATCAAAACAGATAGCTTGATTTATATCCCAGTGGAAGTTCAAGTCAGAAATGAATGGATTTCAGTAGATGCATTTGTAGACACTCGAGGATCAAATAATCTAGCTAGACCATCTTTGTTCAAACCTCTCTGGAAACCATTAAAGAATATACTAGTTTCAGAAACAATTGGTGGATCTGTTCAGCTCGCACATTATGTAGATAATGTCTCTTTAAAAGTTGGGGGGAGTATTGTAAAAATTTCAGAAATTCAGCATTATGACCCTTCAGCAAGTTTGATGTTAGGCATGCCATTCATAAATTCTGTGCTCCCAGTAACTATCAGCCAAGACAAGCTGATAATAAATTTGAAGAAAAAAGCTATATCTGTGCCTAGGCTAAGTATTGCAAACTCTGAAGCTAGGCGTGAGAATAGCCAAAAGAAAGTAGGAACCAGAAGGCCGACTAAAGATTCAGATGATTGGCAAGAAGTCCTACAGATTTATGAGACTAGAGCAGAAAAGGTAAATAAACAATCGGCATGCATTGAAGAAAATTGGTCTACAGAACAGAGAGACATCTACCAAAGACTTCTAAAAAGTTGTTCGGACAACCCGCAGCAGTTCTGGGAAACTGAAAGTCCGATGCAGGAAATAGTCACCTTACATGACAATGGAGTAAAAGGAAAAGTGATTCCTTGCACACCAGCTGATGAACAGGAGATGAGGAATCAAATTCAAGAACTACTAAAGATGCAGCTTATAGAACCCAGTGAATCTCACTATGCATGTTCTGCATTTTTAGTTAGAAATCATTCTGAGATAGTAAGAGGTAAACCACGGATGGTTATAAATTATAAACCTCTTAATGCCATTACTCAGAATTTTAATTACCCATTGCCAAGGCCAGAAGTTATTATGCAGAAAATTCAGCATAGTAAGGTGTTCAGCAAGTTTGATATGAAGTCAGGTTATTACCAGATACAGATTCAGCCAGAAGACAGACATAAAACAGCTTTCATATGTCCAGCAGGATTCTATCAGTGGAAAGTTGTTCCATTCGGTTTGAAGAACGCCCCAGCCTTTTTTCAAAGAAGGATGGATTATATATTTGCTAAATATGATTTTATAGTTACATATATAGATGATATTTTGATTCATAGTCCAGATGTACATACTCATTTGAAGCATTTAGAAATTTTTCTTGAAGAAGTTAAAAATCATGGAATTGTTTTGTCAAGAACTAAGATGTCCTTATTTCAAGATAGTATTGATTTTTTGGGGATAAATGTTGCAAATGGTTCTATTCAAATGCAGCCCCATGTGTTAACAAAATTAACACAGTTTCCTGATGAACTGAAGGACAAAAAGGCAATTCAAAGATTTATTGGAGTTCTGAATTACTTGCACAAATATATCCCACATCTTTCAGAAAAGACAGCTCCTATAAGAAGATACATCAATGGATTATGGTCAGATGAAGCAACTGAAGCAGTAAAGAAGCTTAAAGAAGAATGTTAGCATCTACCAAAGCTTCAACCGCTAGGTGATGGCTTATTAATTTTACAAACTGATGCTTCACTTGATTTTTGTTCAGCTGTACTTTTAGAGCAAAGAAGAAATATCAAAGAAGAGATTGAAGAAAATTTGTGTGGATATGCTTCTGCGGAGTTTACAGCAAGTCAAAAAAACTACTTCATAGCTGAAAAGGAGACATTAGCTATCTTCAATGGAGTTCAGCTGTTTGAGGTATATCTAACCCCAGTTAAGTTTTTAATCATAACAGACTCCAAAAATTTTAAGTATTTTCTGTCAGCAAAGATTTCAAGACAATTGGCAAAAGGCAGAATTTTGGCTTGGCAAATCTGGTTTCAGCAATTTGATTTTGAAGTTGAGTGGATACCAGGTAATTCAAATTTCTTGACAGATGTTCTGACCAGAGACATGAGTAAAATGTTCATAACCTGTAAATATTCAGTTTTTGAGATTCCAGGCAAAAGCCCTGCAGATGATAGTTTTGCTACTTTTGTAGATAGATTTAGAATTTTAGAAAGTCATGCAAGTTGGTTAACAGATGAAATCAAAAAGGTAGTCGGTATGAGACTAAGAAGAAATTGGTGGATCAGAAAGTGTCAGGCATGGCAATCAAAGAACGTGGGCATATCACTAGGCTTAGATGAGAATTTGGTAAAAGTTTTCCCTTTACCAAATATGAAGATCAAACTCTTCTTCAGAAGTTTATCTGATTTATGGTCTAGCGTTTATACAAAAGAAATGCTCTGGACACTAATGATTTTGAATTACTACCAGATCATAGGAGGTGTTGATTTTGCCCTCAGTTTATTCACAGGTGCCAAGATTTTAGATTTGGAAGAAATTCCCATGACAGAAGAAATGATAAAATATTTGGTGACATTAAAAATCCCAGACATTTTTGAGGAGCTCGAAGCTTCTTTTCTCCAACGTATTGATGAGAATTATCATTTGACTGATACATTCCCTTAGTATGAAAATTTTGAAAATTTTGCAGATTGGGAGATCAGAGGAGGAGAATGCAAAAAATTTCAAGTTACCAGAGTATCCCAGTGCATACAAAGAACTGCACAATATTTGAAGACTTTTGCTTATCCCTGGGATTTTCACAGTTTGAGAATCAGAGAAAATATAGAGCCAAATCCATTTGCTCAAGTTTTCATCCATGAAAGGATTGGCAACTTTGAAACTGGTAACAATCAGGAACTAATTAAACAGCATGCTGAATGGTTCCATGAATTTGAAAATTTAACACTGACTGAAAAGTTGCAAATATTGAATAAATTAGATGGGTTACAAGGAAAGCCTAAAGCCCTGAAGTTCTCAATTAATCAGAAGGCACTAATAACCATCTCAGTCTTATCTCCGAATTGGAATAATAATGTTGTTCATCTTATCAGTTTAACAATTTCAAAGAAGATATGCACATCAATAATCTTTGAACTTGGATGGCAACACCGAGATATTCTGAATGAAAATTGTCGATTATGGATTCAGCACGCTATTGAAAGCTCCACTAATATGTTCCAAATCTTTAAGTGGGAATATTTAGATGGCATTGAGCTGGCAGTACAGAAATCGCCTGCAACCCGGAATGCCTTTAAAGATTCGTTTCTTGATATTGAAGTAAGCGCTCTTCCTTTTTTGAACAAGTGGGAAAAGCAAGAACAAAAGCAAGAATCGATGTATACTTCACAACAACCGGGCCTCCATAAAATCAAAACGAATATCAGCAAAGGAGAATCATCGTCAGCAGCATCTCGCCGGACAACAATAATGCAGCCGAAAGAAAAAGATGAAATGACAGATGCACAAGATCCAAATGAAGGAATCGATGAACAGTATGACCGACTAATGAAAAGACACCACCAACAGATGATAGATGAATACGAATCATCTCCCAGACCATCCGAAGAAGACTTATGGGAAACTAGAAGCCCAATGGGCCCGTGGTAGAATCTTCGTCAGCAATGTGATAATATTGATCACATGTTGTGACAGGAATCTTTGTACAAAAGAAATATTGAGTAGACACTGTCAGTGGAAAAAGATACCGACAGGACCCTCAATTATTTCAACTTTATGTCATGTCTTAGCTAAGTTTAGATTCGTTTAGAGCCTATTTAAGAACGAGCCCTCATGAGTTCAGATCATCGTTCGATGGAGAGCATGTGTGTTGTAATGAACTCTGAGACTCTTCTGTTGTAATAAGCCTTGTATTTCTAATCTTGGTTTTTATTAATATCGAAGCCTATTGGGCCGTCTGTCTGAGGACAGTTCTACACGTCTAAGGATAGTTTCTAAAATCCAGGAGAGGTTGAACTGTAAGGCGCTGGAGTGAAGACCCGCGGAGAGAGGTCGTGTGAGACTCGTGCATGTTCCCTGAGGAGAAGAACTAGAGAGTCAGACTTTTATTTATTTAGTTTTCTCTTTAATTGCAATAATTAATTGCATTCTAATTTTAATTGTTAATTTAAAAATGTTTAAATATTTAATTTGAATTCTATATTTAAATATTTTTAGATTCACTATTATTCTCTAATTCTTTTTCTGTTTTTAAATTAAAGGTTTAGTTTTGAGTGTGTAGATTATTTTTTAATTAATTTCTTTTTAACAAGAATGAGTATAAATTCTATTAGATTTTTTCCTGGCCACAAAAAATACTCAGGATATTTTACATTTTTGTTTTCATCCTTCATGCCTCGATGCCTAATATTATCTGTGAACAATTCTAAAGGGCTACATATTTCCTCAAACTTCAATACATTATTGGAGATATACAATCTATATAAATTTTCTAACAAAAAATAAAATTTACAACCATACATACTTCAATTGGGTTATTTTCTTCCTGCATAAGTGGCCTGTTAAGATATGGATATTGGTCATCCTACCTCAAATTCTTATTTCCATAGTCACTTAAACTGGAAGTCAACATTTGAACTTGTTCTTGCAGTTCCATGATATGTCGACGAAGTACCTATGTTTTTTCCTCCTGCCTAGCCATCATTTTTGTCAAGGATTGAGATTTCTCCATCTCTTTCACTATTTTCATCATGTGACCCTTGAGCTTTAGTTTCATCACGATCAAATTGAGTTGAAAGACATCTGGGTTTTTCACTAGTTTGGTAACCTTGTCTTTGCAACTAAATCTAGTATACCAGGCACAATTGCTAGTGCCCCCAATGTCTACATGACCTCTCCCCATATTGAAATTATCACTCCTAATGCTCATAATTTCCAACAAGTACTCCCCCCTCTAGGTATGGTTCGTATAGAAATATAGGACACCCACAATGATTTCTCACCATGAATCTTAGTGCCCATAGTTACCTTTATTCAGGGCCATCATGGTGTACTTAGAGATTCTCGACTCAGAGACAAAGGACCCGCATAAATTAGCAATGTATATGTCTAGCAATACAACTCCCATGCGATTATCCAGTGTTGCAGCCAAAAAAATTGATATCAAACTTGCTTCTTTGGTTTTTGAAGCCACCAGATAATGTCGCACCCAAATTCCTCTAACCTACAAAATAAATTTTTATTTTTGAGGCCAAAATTGATTTTTGTAATCCTAACTCACAGCTATGTCATCACCGAATTGTCTACTAGAACTTTCCTTCTAAAACATAGCCCAGAAAAAAATGGAAAATATCCATCCACCTAATATCAATTGACCAGAGGCCAAACTCTCCTTAACCACCTACCAAAACCAGCAATTACTAGTCTTAAAATTCACAGTTGAAGGAGAGGGCATAGCAAGTTGGTGATTGCACCATGGCACTAGTAATGTCCTTCTGATGTGTCAATTTATTCCCAAGTAGAGAGTCAAATTAGCAAGCCATCATGTCTTGTGGTATTGTTCCAATAGTAAATATTGCTTCATTCCCGGAATCCAACATATATCCAGCATTATCGCAACAAAACTAATCATAATTACTAAACCTCTAAGCTCCATCAACATAGAAGGTGGATGTCTTGTACCAAGACTATATTTTAGTTATTGAGCTTAACCTTTTCCTTTTGAATATTTTCAAATAAAATCATCTACATGTTGGGAGCCTACTTGGGGTGCCACGACATTTGCCAGGCCCCCTTCCCATTTTTTATTAAAACTCTCTTTACCAACCTTAGTATGATATTCATGGGCCTTGTAATGCTTTAAAAATTTTATAGAGGCCATGGGGTCTTTCATAGTCCTTGATTGTGACTTTGATATTAAGGGAGGGTCCACCACCCTAAATCCCCATTTATGTCTAATTTCCTTGGATGGATTTGACTCACTAGATTTGCACACCTATCAGCTTCTAAATTTTGGCTTCAAAGAATGCAGAAGTAATTTTTTTGAGGAATGGTTTCCAAAATTCCCTTGATTTGCTTCAAAATATTCTCTAGTTGTTTGTCTCATGGCATGGTTCCTTTGCAAGGTGTTGGAAGATGATGAGTTAGTCCCCCAAAACGTTAATGTTTGTAACTTGGGTAGTTTTGGCCAATATCAGAACTTGAAGCGAACCATGCATTTTTTCCTGGTTATTAGTCATTTTCCCAATCCCCGTGCATATCTTTTAACAATATTTCCTTTGGGGCTATACAAAACCCTTCCCCCCTCCTACCACCCCTGGATTTTTCTTTGAAGCTCCATCAAGGTGGAGTGTCCAATTTCCTTCCTTCATATTCTACTCTTACTGTTCTTAACCTTTGAATCATAAATTCAAACAGATATCAGCACTTTTGGATTTACCTTTAGTTGTTGTAACTTGTTCCTTCAGATGCACTAGCTTGGAAAACCATTCTTGTTCCAAGGGATCCAAATTTTGATATGGTTTTCCAAGGTTATGCCCCCCAAATTCTACACACATATTTAAGGCTTTCATGGTCATTGATCTAGGAATTTGGTTATGGTATTTTAAAATGGAATAATTCCTTGATAACCAAATTTCCCAACATAAAATATTTGGGAGGGATTCCCAAAACCATTTAAATAGAGGCTTACCTAAGAGCATTGAGCTATAAAATTTAGACCAAGAGGAAAAAAACATGAGGAGTTCAATGGGCCAATGGATTCTATTATATAATGAGGAGAGGATGTCTTCCCATACCATCTTAGAATATGGGAAATACAAAAAAATGTGTAGCATCAATTCTTCATGCAATTTACACAATGGATGTCATGAAGGTCCCTGTATTCCTCTCTTCCAAATTATCTCAGCTTTCAAAAATTGTTTATGCATTAAAACCAACAAAATGTATTAACTTTTGGCTTTGTGTTTGTATGCCATAATATTTTCCATAAATAATATTTTGGAGGTAGCTCAGTAGAGAACACAAAATCTTCATATCCTTCTTTGAAATAATAGGAGGATGTTTTCCAACCCCGCTGATCTTCCTCCTATTGACTCTGTGGGGCACATCCTACCAATTTTTCGATTAGGATTAGCACTAGATGCATGAGATGATGTAGATTTTTTCTAAAATTTCATCCAAACCACTAACCTCCTTCATCCCATAACGAAATTTCCACCAGTGAGGATCCCCCTTTACTATAAAGTAGTTCTCTTAGTAGAAATAGTTCTAGAAAGCCTTCCAGTGGTGGTTTATCCATTATTTAGCTTTAGATAAATTTTGAGGTCTAAAATGAGCGTCCTAAGGAATATTATAAAAAAAATTGTGGAAATAATAAAATAAGCTTAGATTACATCATCAAATTTTAGAGAGAGAAAAAAAATTACTTTTTCAACTCATATTTCATCTTATATCCCTACGGTTTTACTCAAATTTTGAGCGAGATAACTTGTTGGATGAAAATGTTAATTCCTCATCCAAGGATTACCCATGTTGCATACTTTTGATGGGCCTTGCTACACGAAAAATGAGAAATGCATGAGAAAATATGATTGCAATCATGATTTTCAAGTATTTCTAATTTTTTGTGTAGCAAGTGCCATCGAAAGTATGCAACATGGGTACTCCTTGGATGAGGAATTAAATTCAACATCCAATGAATCATTTCTGCTTTAAATTTTACTAACACCATAGGGAGATAAGTTGAAAATATGAGTTGAAAAAATAGCTTTTTATTTTTTTAATATTTTTACTTTTTTACTCCAAAAATGGTGAATCATCCTCCACAGTTGACATCATCATCTTGAATCCTATTGTTTCTTATAAAGTTGATTTTGGATGTACATTTTTGTTTTGAGGCCTTAGACCTCAAAATTTCTCTAATGTCAGTCCAAACTGGATTTTTTCTCCATTCCTAAGAATCTAGTAGATACTTTTACTGATGATGAGGGCCACTGTCATAATAAGTTTCTAGATCATTGATCCATTTTAATTGGTCTAGATTTTGCTAATGCTTCTTTCTCTTTCAGGAAGTAAGTATTTTTCTCTTAAGGCGATTTTCCACCAGTCCTCTCCCTACGCCAGAAATCGCCATACCAACTTTGCTCCAATTGCTTTATTCATAAGAATGGGATCTCTGATGGATATTCCACAATGAACTTTGGGGATTCTGACCATGGCCCATTTAATCAAGTGAAACTTTCTTGTGCTTGACTTACCCCCTTCGAATAGAAACCGTTGGATTTCTTTGGCCAACTGATTCAAGATGTTTTGAGGCATCAAGAGTGTTGACAATTAGTATCAAGGAAGGGTAGAGAGGAATGCCTTTATTAGAATTATACAACTAACCAAATTGAGCCATCTTACCCCCCATACCTCATATTTGAATTTCAATTTGGATAGAACTCACACTCATGCTTGTGATGAGTGGGATTTCAAGAAAATAAGTATTCTCAAATGCTTGAATTTTCTCCAGGTTTCCACTAACTAGAATCCAAAGGTACCATTGATTTATCTCTGATTTCCTATTAATATGTTCCAAGAATAAATTCAGGACTTTCTTGACTTCGTTTTCCCTCCAGGTGCCAGAAGGAAATTTTCCAGAACCACCTTAAATCTTCTAGCTATGATTGTTGATGCACCACACAAGAGGAACATGTCATCTACAAATTATGAGTGGTTAATACTTCTAACACCTCATACAAATATTATCCCAGAGTAAATTCCATTGTTATTTCATGTTCCAACCTATGACTAAGGGTGTCAGCCATTATTATGTACAAAAATGGGGATAATGGGAATCCTTTTCGAAGCCCCTTGGATGCTTTAAAGAACCCTGCAACCCTTCCATTCACCAATGAAGATATCCATGGAAAACTAATATACAAGGTGATCCACTATATAAATTTCCTATCAAATCCAAGTTTTTCCATTACTTTAAAGAGAAAATTATGCCTAACGCAGTCAAAGCAATTTTCCATATCCAAATTGATTATCATTCCCTTGTCTCCTCTTTGTTGGTTACAGTTGATCTCTTCTTAGACAAGACTATGTTATCTAAAATTTCCCTCTAAGGAATGAAACCACCTTGGTTTTTAGAGTTAATAATTAGGATAATTTTCTTGAGTCTTCCAACAATTATTTTGGAAATTATTTTGCAAGAAACATTAGAAAGGGAAATCATTTGGAAGTGGGAGAAGGAAGATGTATTAAATTATTTTGGGATTAGAGCAATAAAAGAGGTATTCACTCCTCCTCCAATACTATTTTTTTTAACGAGTGTCCCACCATCCTACATAAATCAAGTTTTATCATGTCCCAGAAGAATTGAAAAAAGTGTGTAGATAAGTCGTCAAGTATTAGTGACAGGGCTTGCTAAGTAAGACATTTCCAACCAATCGTAGATTTGATCATGGAATTCAAAATTAACCTCTTGAAAACTCCAAAATTATTAAGAAGATGAACCTTCCAGTAACCCATTCAAATTAAAAAGATAATCTTGTGAGACAAATTTGATCTGATCATGTTCAGAATTCGTGTCAAGATTGTGAGGAGCTGACATGGCCATCAGCAAAGGCTAAAGTGCCTCAACTATCTAACGAGTATCTGAACAGTGAAATGATGAAGAATAATAATTTATGGCCTTGATGGGATCAACAAATGTAAAACAATTATTATCAATACTCTGGTGAGAAAAATGATTAATTGAAAGGGAGGTGTTAAGGCCAATGCATGATCATAAGGGTTGGTTAAGGCATAATATTCTTTGTTATTCAAACATAGAGATAGATTGATTTGAGTAGTTACACAAATTATTTGAAAAATAAAATCATTTTCCTCACATGTTGAATAAAAAAACCACTATCTTATATCTTATTACAATCTAAACCAGCATCATGAAAATCAAAAGAATTGAAAATGAATACTAGTATAAAAAAATATAGGAAGTCAGTCAAGATACAACAAGTCACCATGTGTTGAATCAGATTCATCCTTTGTATCAACTTAGGAAATTAATCCATCAAGATGAGAAATTTGATCCACAAAATAACTCAATCATTCACCAACACTCAAGAGGATATCTTGTGCCAAAACAAAAATGATTACCATCACAATATTCACAAGAAAGACTAGGAATTGATCATTAACATAGGTATCTAATAGATACGAAGCTTTCGGAAAATGATAATCTTTGTTATAAGAATCAGGATGATCAACTTCAAATCTCAGTGCATCCAAGAAATATGTACATTTCAATCCTGAGTTCAAAGCAAGAGTTTTAGATGAAGATGAATTAACTAGAACACGGTATTTTATCCGATCAGAAACCCAATCTTGAAAATTAGAAAATTTGTCTCAAAAAAACCCAAAATCTATCAAGAATGAGCTTTCATCCAATGAAAAAATACAAAGAAACGAATTTTGTGACAAAATCGAGATCTAACCTGGTGCAGAGACCTCATCAAGATTATTATAACCTCACATAACCATTAATGAGAGTTGAAGTTCCTCAACTCCCTGACAAGTCCTAGAACTTTAGAAAGTTGAAAAATAACATTTTGAGAGTTGATTCAAATCGTGAATCACATGTGGACAACTACTACCAATAATTTCAACAATATCACTATTATCAAGATGGTATCCATCTAAATCATTGGTTTGATCATATTTTACAACTTCAACAAACAAATTACTCAAGTCATAAGATTCTCTTGATTGTGTATTTGAGGATGTGTAAATAAGAGAAGTTCCATGAGCAACCTGAACTAAAGAAGTATCCTTACGCAAGACTGGAGATTCTAAAGATTGGCATGGATGTTCGATGACTTCATTTTTTTCTTCTTCATCATGGATGACCTCACTACCTTGTGTGAATTCAAAATTTTTCTCATTGGATTGTGAATTCGAAGAGCATGGAATATTTTCATCACAAGTTAATTCATTACAAGCAGTAGGACATAAGGGATAGTGAGCTGAAGAAGAAGTTTCTATAAGAAGATCTTGAGAAATCAAAATATTGGCTGATATACATGAGAATTCGTCAACATGTATGCTACTGAGATCTTTTCTATCAAGATGATGGTTTCACAAGGCTTTAGATTGATTAAACATATTGATTTCATTTGACCAACTGTCGAGATCACAAGATTCTAAATCAACCAAGAATGAAGGAATGTCATCCTAACATAGGGGAATTTGAAAGAGGGAAGAGAGATCAAAAGTATTTGCACCATTCTTCTCCACTACGTATGAAATGTGACCACCTTATACCGGATCACCATTTGGACCAACAAATTGAAAATAACAAGTATCCAAAGAAATAGCTGGTGGAGCATATCAATCACATATATTATTGTACAAAGTGTCATTACATGTAGATAATAGAGGATGACAAGTATCCCTTGAAGAAACGACACTTTAATGATGTTAGATTCAAGATTTTGGTTATGTACATTGATGTGATTTGGGGGAATCAAGGGACTAGTCCTCACCTTAGCAATGATTGTACTGATTAGGAAATTCCATTTTTTCTGTGTACATTGTTTACCATGAAGATAAAATATGGATGGGATAAATGGATCATCAATTTGATTTTTGGATTCCCCAACTTCAACGATAACAATAGAGACTACCTTGTCTGGCAATGAAAAGGGAGGAGGAATAGGGACAAAAGGGGAAGCAGGTTCCTCCTCTAGAATTTGAGGTGTCTCACAATCAAAATAAGTTGGGAGAGCCCAATCAACTAAGGATTCAGATTCAGATTGTTTCAAGGAAATTTGAACCACACGCTGAAAATGTTATTGAAGAAAACCTAATCCACGTCTTATTGAGGAAACTCATAACATAGGTGAAGAAATATATTAGAAAAATACTCTATTGATTCGCCATATTTCATTCTAAGTTGATTAATCCTTTTATAAACATTTCAGTAGTCGTAGCTGATCTAGGTGGCTCCGGAAAGTCTCAAAAATCAACATGATCAAACTTCAATGGAAATATCGCCAAGTTGTAGAGCTCGCCATTATGATTCCAATGGCATGAATGCCACTCAAATCTAAGTTTGTATGACCAACTTATTGAAGTTGAAAGTTTACAAGTTAAATTAGGACAGTGGGACCCATAAAGAATGTGTGGTGACTAACTGGCCAATTATCCAATGACACATGGCACTCCATCACTGGCTCCTTGCCTACAGAAAATACAAAAAAACAATATTAAAAATTTTCCATAAAAAACAAAACTATTTGAAAATATAATAAAACAAAAAAAAAATCACATATATTAAAAAATGGTTATTTTAATCATATAAAAACCAAATATATAACATTGGTGGTCAATGAATTTGTGGCATATTTTGAATGTGTTATATGGTTGGTATAACCACATTAAAACCCAATCGAAATTCATATAAAACATTCAAATGGTCAAAAACCATATTCCATAAATGAAATCGTATTGCGCATGTGGTCAAAGGTTTAAATGGTATATATGTTGTTAAATTTTATGATTGTTCAATATTGTATCAGTTACTTTAGCCCAACCTGTCCTTTTTATTAACAATGCATCCAATTATTATCAGTATAATCAATCATAAACATAACTAAAGAATGAACAATATGAACAATGATAGAGAATAGGGGAAACCCTTTCAAATCTTATTCTTCTTTAGTAGATCATCATAAAAAGTTACAATAGTGAGCACAATAGTCCCAATACATATAATCAATAGCAGGTAACAATAAACCAAATCCACAAATCTACATATCTATTATAACAGAAGAGATACTCAGATCTACCAATCTACAACAAAGAAACCCAAACCCACAGATCACTGATGTCGAGATGCAAAAACCTCAGATCTAAACTGGGTCGTTATCATCAACACTATTTGTGTGTGACTGAAAACTTTAGAGTCACACTCATAAAGACAATATCTAGGCGTCTGTAACAGCAAAATCACTCCCAGGAGGTCTCTATACCTGTGACTATGTATCTGAACAGTAAATACCCAAATTCACTCCCTTTTCGGGTTGTCCAAGTGACCAATCAAGGCAAAGTCACACTCATGCAGTGTTATCTATGTGATTGACAAAGAAAATTTGCTCGTTGGGCTACCTGAAGCCAGCGACCAGAGACCAGAACCTTCTGAAGGAAAATTTGCTCTCTTTGAACTTCCTCCCAGCAACCAAAGAGCCAAATTATCTCTCTTACCCACTATGTGCCAGTGAGTATGGATGAAAAAGCTTAGATCTATGCCATCAACTGAGATCCAGAATGCCCTAACTCAGAGTGAACCTTTTCCTGTGAGCTCGGACCCAATGAAGACTTCGATAAACCTATGTGAGCCAAGACAAAGTAGAAGAATTAAAACATAACTTGAGAGTTTCAAAATGAGGTTCAGGTCACTTCCTTTTATAGGTTGTCTTGAGGTTTTACTTGGGGTTAAGACTGACCCAAGCAATTACCCAAGTGTTTAGGTCCAACCCATTCCATAATGAATGAATTAATAAAATAATTTAAAACTTAAGTTCTGCTTGACCGAATCAAGTGATATCTAGATCCATTTTTATCCTCTCGAAAATAAGAATTTAATGAAAGCATCATCTTGGTCATCTGAGTTGTCCAATGTGGAATTTTATCGCAATTGCAAAAATTAACACTCCCTCTCAACTAGGGAGAATTCCACTTGCCCTTATCTTTATATTATCTTGTCAAGTTGTCGTCATGCTTGACTATCTCTGCTCAACTCTAACTACTGATGCTTTCTCTGATCTACAAGAAGAATAATTTGTTACCGGAGGAGAGCTTAATCTACCACCCTCTATCCACCAGTGTTACAGGGAAAAGTGTCTATTCAGAACTGCTCTATCCCACTAAGGTGTGACAGCTGCCTTAGAAACAAACAGAGTAAAGCTACTTTCGTTTTTCCTTTATGAATTATAGATAGAGAGGAACAAAAGACCAACCTCTGTCTTGCGCTAATCTCCTGATTTGATTCCTCTCTTCCTTGATAGCCTTTCACTACTTGTTCCCTTGCACGCCCAGCTTCACAAAGTACCTGTGAGATCACAATATCATAGCACTGTACAAATACATGGATCTATAATCATAAACAATCTAGGATCAGATGTAAATTGACCATACAAATGCAGCAAACATCAATGACACAAGAGTATGGAGGAAAACTTGAATAGCTTTTATTGATAAACAAGAAAGAGCCAAGAGGAGTTACAACCAGTTGTTCTGACCTAGCATCAACCTCTCAGCAAGGAAGCCCCTCTTCACCTCATACAAAGCTTAGATCACCCAACAATCTGATGTTTGTCTCAAGAAACCAACGGCAATTCCTTACAATATGCAAAATTCCAGCCTCTGGATCTTTGGGATGAGGGATCCATATATAGATATCTGTAAGGGAGATGAGTCAGCTTGTGATTTGATTAGTGTCTTCCCTCTGATAGTTCTTGCTTCCACTTGGAGATTGATGATCTCTTACTCATCGTTGGTCGAATTCAGAGAGGCAAGTGTCACAGGAGAAGTTTCTGGAAGCTTCCATTGCCTCTCCACCTCGCGGAATGACACTGTCATTTGTCATTTCTCGCCCATCGCACCCCATAGAAGGGCTTTTTGAAATGCAACGCACCCACACAGTGTATTTAGGTGAGATGCAACGCACCTAGCCAGTGGAGCAGCTGAAATGATCCTGTTTTCACCAATTCTGAGCAGTTTTTCATGGAGAACTTCTGGGAGAAGTTGTAATCTGTTGACCTTGTTCCTTTAGGGGTTAGAACAACACTTTTAGGGACTTAAGAGCCCTTGGTTTATGGACATTTCATGCTCGGGGTTGTAGTGCCCAAAAATGTCTATAAAAACCAGGTTGTTATCTGGAAAAAAAATTATTGGGCTACTACCCAAAGTATCATCATCAATCATCATTAGAGAGTACATCATCAGGGAGAACATCTCAACCTGGAACCATGTTGGGGAGAAATAGCTTCCACCCATACCGAGCAATAGGATAACTCTCCTCACAGGGGAGTACACCCTCAACCCTGAAATCTCATCGGGGAGCTTACTCTCAACCCAGAATCATATCGAGTTATCTCAACCCATCCTATTGCCTATTGATCTTCCCATCAATGGTAGAACACCTGCATCATAATCAACTTGGGTTGTACACCCCAAGTACACTCTCAACCTGTTGGCCAAAATAAGGAGTGTTATTCCTATCAAGCTGGCTTGCTTCAGGCTATTATGCCAACTGGGGTATACTCTGCAAAGACCAAGAGATGAGAAGAATTCTCTAACCCTATAAAGATAGGGGAGCAACATTCTTCAACCCTGGGTAATAGATACGGTCCCGCCCTATTGTCTACAGATCCCTCTACCCGAGGAACTATGTTTCTCAATTCCTCACCCTATGAGCTTAAGCAGGGTAGGAAGAGCATGCTCAGTGTCCTCGATCAGCGCTGCGCCTTATCTGGAGGGGCTACATCCATCAGTCCAAGTTGTTCTCTGAAAAACAAGAAATTTTTCTTCGGTAATGCCTAAGTGAGAATATCTGTAAAATGATCAATTGTTGATATTTGTTGGAGCTTGACAGCTCCACTCTACACCATATCTCGAATGAAGTGATATCAAATTTCAATATTCTTGTTATTGTCATGGAACATAGGATTTTCTACCAAACAGATCCCACTATTGTTGTCACAGTATATTACTATGGTGTCTACGACTTTCTCAAACAGCTCTCCAAAGAGCTTTCTTAACCATACTGCCTTGTAACTAGCCATGCTAGCGGTAATATATTATGCTTTGGATGTTCTCAATGCTACAGACTTTTGTTTCCTCTTCATCCAAGATATCCTAATAGATCCAAGGCTAGAAAAAACATCCAGATGTAATTTTCCTATCGAAAATATTTACGGCCCATTCAAGATCGGTGTATCCATGAAGCTAAACATTTCCTGCAGAATATCTCAAGCCAAGTGTAATTGACCCATGTAAGTATCTCAATATTTGTCTGGGAGTTATCCAATGTGAGTGTTGGGGCTCAATCATAAGCTGACTCAGAGTGTTTACTACATCTCATATATTTGGACAGGTGTTCACAAGGAACATCAAAGCCCCAATCAGTTGTATATACTAAGATAGATTTTCTAAGTCTGGTCCTGCAACATCTCCACATAATTTCTTGAAATTTATTTCCATAGGAGTGACCATGGATTTACATTCAGTCATTTCAAATATTTCCAGTAGCTTTACAATGTACTTCCCTTGCAAAAGAAAATTTCCACCAGAATTTTGCCACACTTCAAGGCCCAAAAATTAGTGCATAAGACTAGGGTCTTTCATTTCAAACTCAGAGGTTATCTTCCTCTTATAGTCAATCATCATAGGCTCACTTGCTGTCAAAAATAGATCATCAATAAACAAAAACAAAATCATTGTCATACCTTGGATTACCTTGAAGTAGAGGTTGGGATCAACATTGCTTCTTGTGAATCCCAGCTTTATTAAGTAGTTATCAATACGCGCATACCAAGCTCGGGGAGCTTGCTTCAAACCGTACAATGCCTTCTTCAACCTACACACATGTGTTTTCCGGTCTTCCACTTCAAATCCTTGTGGTTGTTCAACATATACCTCTTCTTGTAACATGCCATGGAGGAAGGCAGTGTTTACATCAATCTAATGAAGAGTCCATCCCTGACTTGCAACAAGGGAAACTATAAAGTGGATGGTTGTATATCGAGCTACTAGAGAAAATATGTCATCATAATATTCTCCCTCTTTCTGAGAGAAGCCACGAGCCACGAATCTTGCTTTATATTTCTCGATGCTACCATCACTTCCATGCTTGATTTTAAACAACCATTTTGAAGTCACAATAGACTTCCCTTTCGGTCTAGGTACAATATCCCAAACATCATTTTTCATAATTGATTCATATTCTTTAGCAACAACATCCTTACAAACTTGTTCTTATGTTGCTTCTTCGAATGAGAATGATTCAGCATGAATCATAGTGCTCATTGCAACAACATATCCCTCATACGTACAAGGTTGTTTCCTTTATCTGAATGATCTGCGGATGGGGACATTCATTTCAGTATCCTATAAAGTTTTGCAGAACCATGGTGATCTCTTCTTAGAGGGAAGATCTAACAGATCCATAGGCTCTATGGGATCGTCAACCATATCAGGTTCAGGTGCAGCCGGACCATCTAGAATATCCTGGTCATGATTGTCTTCCTTGGGAAGAGGAAGTGGAGGAAGATCTCTTGTTTTTCCAAGAGTTGCATCTTTCTCAAATGTTACATCCTTACTAATTTCAACCTTTCTCTAACCAGGAATATAAATTCTATAAGCTTTAGAATTTTCACAATAACCCACAAACGTACCTTTTCTTCCAGTAGCTTCATGTTTGTTCCTTTTGTCTTTCAGCACATGAAAATATATTGGGCATCCAAATACACAAAAATGGTTGATATCAGGCTTGATCCCTGTAAATATTTCTTCAGGAGTCTTATTTTCCAAGGCTTGATGAGGCACCCTAATGTGAACATATATTGTAGTAGATGTAGCTTTGGCGTAAAGGAATTTTGGCATCTTTTGATCATGGAGCATAGCATGGGAAACTTCTAATATAGATCTATTCTTTCTTTCAAAAATACCATTCTTTTCAGGAGTATATGGCACAATCGTTTCCCTTTTGATTATGTCTTTCTTACAGAATGATATGAATTCCTTTGGAATGTATTATCCTCCATTTTCAGACTTGAAGACTTTGTTTCTCTTACCTAATTGATTTTCGGTCAATGCTTTGAATCCCTTGAAAGTTTCAAAGGCTTCATCCTTGCGCTTAAGATAATATATCCATGTCTTTCTTGATAAGTCACCAATGAAGGTAATGTAGTAGATATGACCATAAACAAAATGCACAGGAACCAGACCGCATATATCAAAATGAATGAGATGAAGAATTTCATAAGTTTTGTTCTTATTGGAGGGAAATGGTCCCTTTGTTTTCTTGAAACTTGCACAACCTAGGAATACTCCATCATGTTGAGCCTAAAAATCAGGAATACCAGAGACCAATTTCTTCAATTTAGGAAGTGCATCATAGTGAAGCTGAGGCAGTTTGTGGTGCCATAATTTGCTCAAGTAATTTTTATTATGAGCCAATGCAAGGAGAGGTCTTCCTGTGACCCTGTAGAGTCCTTCAAATCTCGATCCTAGAGTAAAGGAATCTTTCATAGATGAATCAGTAGGCCAAGATAGAACTTTAACTTTGATGAAGGAAACCCTCATCTCTTTGTCTTCCAATGCAGATATGGATTCTGGATTCTTCATTAATCCTGGTACATACATGACATCATGCAACATAACAGATTCCCCAAAATTTAGCTAAAACTTGACGGAACCAAAACCTTTCACGGGATGAGTAGAATTGTCTCCAAGAATTATCCTTAACTTAGTCTCCCTATCTACCATATCAGAGAGGACTTCTTTATAACCAGAGAAGTGATGAGTGGCCCCACTATCGACTAGCCAGCTTTCCCAAAAATTTGGTAGAGAAGAACTAGAAGAGTAGAAATGAGAATGTATTCAGATTTATTTGCAGTGTTACTTTCATACCTGGGTGTCCTTTATTTCTTTTGAGGAGGATAATGTTCTTCACGGTCGCTTGAGGAGTCTCTTATTCTTCTCTCATCTCTTCTATCACGGTTCTTTCTTTGATAGTCTTTTCTTCCTTTGTTATTGTAGTTGTAGCATGATCTCTTTCCTTTCTTAGGACAATCTCATGCATAATGACCTTTCTTGTGACAATTGAAGCATTCAATATGAGATGTCGATATGTCATTCTTCCATTTTGAGTTTTGAAAGAAGGGCTTCCTTGAAGAACTTCCACTTTTCTTCTTCCTTTTTCCATGAGTGATGTATGCTACAGGTTCTCCTTCTTCATGCTTTTGAATTCTTCCTCTTGCTATCAATTTGGATTCTTCTTGAGTAAGTTTTCCCATGATCTCATCATATGTCAGAAGAACATTGTTGTTGCTGATGGTAGTAATGAAGGTTTCCCAAATAGAGGGGAGACCTCTAAGAGTCACTATTACTAGTTCCTTGTCAAGTATATTTTCTCCAACTCTCTGCAATTGATCTCTAAGACGAGAGATCCTCATAATGTAAGATTGAATAGTTTCTCCTTTGTTCATCTTGACTTCCTTGAGTTGATCTTTCAAGGTAATGATCTCATTTAGGTTATTGACTTCATACATGCTAGTTATCTTGTCATACATATCTTTGGACATTCTTAAATTCCCAACATAAGCAAGTAAATGATCGTGTAAACCATCATCTATAATTTGCTTTGCTTTAGACTCACCTTTCTTGTACTTGTTCTTGAGTGTAGTGGAAGCATCTTCTGAATGCTCGGGTATCTCTCCTCGAATGTATTCCAGCACATCATGGTTTTCGGCTATGATCTCCAATTTAACCTTCCATGCAACAAAGTTTGATGCATCACCTAGATTTTCATGCTCCTTGAAGGTAGAGGACGACATCTTGACTTTGAATTAGGCGATCTGCTTTCTGAAGAAGAGGGCTTCAAGACTTGTCTTCCCTTGGGCTTCACTTTCACCATAGCTCTGATACCATGTTAAATTTTCTAATTGTTCAATGTTGTATCAGTTACTTTAGCCCAATTTATCCTTTTTTAAATAGTGCATCCAATTATTAGCAGTATAATCAATCGTAAATGTAATTGAAGAATGAACAATAGGAACAGTGATAGAGAAGACAACAACACACAACCATAAGAGACAACAGATTGGTCCAAGACCAAGGAAAAACCCCACAAGGGGGAAACCCTTTCAAATCTTCTTCTTCTTTAGTAGATCGTCATAAAAAGTTACAGTAGTGAGTACAATGAGCCCAATACATATAATCAGCAGCAGGTAACAATAAACCAAATCTATAGATCTGTTATAACAATAGAGATACTCAGATTTATTGATCTATATTAGATAAACCCGGATCCACATATCATTGATATCGAGATGCCAAAACCCCAGATCTGAACTAGGTCGTTATCATCAACATTATCTATGTGTGACTGAAAAATTTAGGGTCACACTCACGAAGACAGTATGCGGGCGACTGTAACAGAAAAGTCGCTCCCAAGAGGTCTCTGTGCCTGCGACTATGGATCTGAACAACAAATACCCAAATTCGCTCCCTTGTCGGGTTGTCTAAGCGAATGATCAAGGAAAAGTCACACTCATGCAGTGCTATCTAAGTGATTGAAAAGGAAAATTCACTCCATGAGCTACCTAAAGCCAACGACCAGAGATCAGAACCTTCTGAAGGGAAATTTGTTCCCTTTGAACTGCCTCACAGTGACCAAAGAGCCAAATTCACTCTCTTACCCACTCTATGTCAGTGACTATGGCAAAAAAATTAAGTTCTCTACGAGCAACCAAGATCCAAAATACCCTAACTCAGAGCGAACCTTTCGCCTGTGATCTCGGACTAAATGAAGACTTTCATCGATGAAGTTGTGAGAGCCAAGACAAAGTAGAAGAATAAAAAACATAACTTGAGTGTGTCCAAATGAGCTTGAGGTCGCTTCCTTTTATAGGTTGTCTTGAGGGTTTACTTGGGGTTAAGAATGACCCAAGCAGTTACCCAAGTGGTTAGGGTCAACCCATTCCATAATGAATGAATTAATAAAATAATTTAAAACTTAACTTCCGCTTGACCGAATCAAGTGATCTTTAGGTCCATTTTGATCCTCTCGAAAAGAGGAATTTAATGCAAGCATCATCTTGGTCATCTGAGTTATCCAATGTGGAATTTTACCGCAATTGCAAAAATTAACACATGTTGGTTATATAAATATAAACAAAGTGTATATATGTATTCCATATATATATCCTATATGGTCATAACAAGTTTTATATTAGTAACGGTTAATGTGAAATAGTGGACAACGGAGGTTCAAACAACATTTAGTTATGGAAAACTTTGATTAAGCAACCAATGTTGTTTTGGGTATTAAAATGATTCGTGGATGAATCAAACAAGTGACCTGCAAGTGCCCAACCACCTAATAATCTGTGTGCCAACCAAGCCACTATGTGGGCAGCACATGGTAAACTATATTGACGATTTAATACATAAGCCTACTCCATTCATGTTGGGGGACCCGACAAAGTTGAGCCCAGCGGAGCCGAGAGGAACAATGACCTAATGGAATAATGAAGAGCAGAAACCTAATGAGATGGAACCTTGAGCAAATGGTAGAACCATGATGCAGTGGAACCTTGAGTAAAGGAATCTACAAGCAATATTTTAGATTCTCCGAGGTTGAATTTTGATGGTGTCATAAATATACCAACTTTATACTCAGATTGCTTAGAATTTTTCCAGTAGTCTAATAATGTAGACGATTTTTTAATCTGAGCAGATGTTTTTCCATAGACAGATGTTGAAATGTGGAACCATGAAGGTGGAACCTTGACACAAGAATCTACAAGGAATCTTTTAGATTCCATGAGGCCCAAAATTAACAGTTTTAGAACCATGCCAACTTTTACTAATCTAACTCAATTTTTCATGAGGATTGTGATGGCATGGTCAATTTCTTCATTAGAGCTATTTATTTTCAATCAACCAGCAGAAGAGAATCTTTGCGGAATCTTTGAGATTCCTTGGGAGCCTATATTTGAGTGAGGCAGAAAGGGATCATGTTTATACTTATATTTCATAATTTTTTGCAAGGAACGCGATGGTGCATGTCATTTCTTCATCTGAGTATCTGAATTTTAAGTCCTCCCCAAACTTGGAGGCATAAGGTCCATTGTTTCCATGTGTTCATTTGATTTTTGGTTAGATAATGATTTGAATTTGACATCCATGTATTCCATTTTGTGAGAGGATCATTGTATACCACTTTATGTGAGAGATTGTTCGTTTGTCATGCTAGAGGAGAGATTTTATGAGTGAGATTTATTATAGGAGAATATCTCATGGAGATACATGCCACTATAGATAAGGGGGTTCATCCTTGTATTGACACACGGTACATCATGTGCTCATCATCTTCTTGCAGCAACTAATCAAGTGGCCTCCCCACTCTTGACATCGAGCGTGAAGACGTAGTCCACACTGGATGAACTCTATTATCATATCATGTGTTTATGTGTGCTTTATGATCATTTCTTCCTTGTTCCATGTTGATGGTTTTCTAAAGTATTATTAAAGAAAATGGAAAATTTTAGGGGCTAATACTCGCAGGTGGGCTAATTTTCCATCATTTTTCCAAAAACAAGATTTGCCAATTTCCATTTTTTATAAAAATGATTCACCCAAATTTTACACTATAAAATTATTTTACCTTAAAAATCACCAGCATTATATAGACAGTATATATAAAATCATTATAAATTTGAATAGTCTTACATATACATAGATAAACATTTTATAGTTTTCATATTAACAAATAGTGAGATTCGCCAATGTTTTTAAATTTCAAGATAATTGTTCATCCTTAATTTTTTCCCTATTCAAGAATTTTCATTGCTCATGATTTCACAAGAAAATGTAAGTGTCAGTAAAAGGTCTTGTATAATGGATATTTTTGTTTGAAAGCATTCATTAAAAATTCTCGGATCAATACCTATCAAAGGCTTCATAAATATCCTTAAATAGTTGTTCAAATGAATGAATGGAAACTACTGGTAAGGTATGACACCAAATCTTAAATTGACCTTCAAGTGTGAAGGTGAATAATTTACAAACAACATCTTTAGAGAACACTTCATAAAAATCACAAAAATTAATAAATTGAGATGTACGCTCAAGTATGGATGTTTCACCCTCACCACCAAACTTTAATTGAGAAAATTTATAAATAAGTTCGTCAGGGAGTGAAATATTTTCTTTGTTAGAAAAACATCTCGGGATTATGATTTGAGAATGTGTCATTCAAGATGAAAGGTTCAAAACAGACTCAATGGGTTTAGCTTGTCATTTGGCCCTCCTTCTAGATCCACTTGTTGATGGTGTTGGATGTCCACCAACACAAGGGGGTATCCCTAGTATGAATTCTTAACTAAACCTCACACCATTTGGAGTAAAAGCCGCAATCGAGAAATAAGTTCAGTTGCCATTATTCTTAGGAATTTTCCTTGGCTGCAATTATCAACATAATATACTTGATACAAACAATATTTGAAACAAGAAAGTAAGTTCACATTGTGAAGCTTTCAAATGCAATGTATATAAGGTAATTTCATGGAAGTGAAAAGAGAGAGTTAGCCTCTAAAAGAAAAAGTAATAGTACAATCTTAAAAGAGACACACAAGAGCATGGAAAGAATCATTAGTTAACATGAAAAATTGTTCACAAGATAACAACAATCATAAAAGAAATTAATAATGCACATTCAACAAAATGCATACCAAAGACAACAAAATACTTTATTTTCATTAGTATGTGCTAACATAAACATACACTACAAACAATGAAAGAATAGTCTCACAATTATTCACGACATATCACTAAAAGTGCATCGGCTCTAAGAGCTTCATATATTAAGTGAAAGTCCCAAGATACACAATTACAATGTTGCCACACTAGTCCCAATAGTGGAACATTAAGTCACCACTTGCTCCTCCAAAGAAAGATCTTCTCTCCTATGCCAAGATAGAGAAGCCAAGGTGAAAAGTCCAAAATTCCCTATCTCGAGCTATGAGGGTGTATTTATAACAAATGAGGTGACTCTCCACCTCCCAAGGGACTCTTGACCTTCCTTCATGACTCTTGATCTCCCATGTGACTTTTCAAATTCCTATGTCACCTTTGAGCTTATACAAGACTTTATAAATTTCTAGTGACTTTTCACATTCCATGTGGCGCCCTTGGGCTTCCACACATTTTACATTTTCTCATTTTTTAAAATACAATAATTACATCCCACAAATGATGTGGAAAAATACATCGACTCATATGACTTTGTAATGAGACTTTGAGAAGCCATGACTTGGCAATAGTGATATAAAACTTTATTCCATCAATGCCAAGCTCTTCTCCTTGTTTCTATGACTTTGAATTCTTCATGATGGATCTTTGCTTATTCTTGATCTTCACCTTCGAAAGGGTCTAGATGAGTGTTGGAACCTTCCAAGTTAGCACGAACTACCATCACTTTTTAATGGTCCAAGATTCCTTTATGTCCTTCATGATGGTTCTTCCTTCTGCTCCTTCTTCGCAAGTGCTCTCTTGTAGCCTCTCCTTGATGACTTCCCTTAAGCATCACCCTGTCATGTTAAGATGATATATATAGAAATAAAGTCCACTTATGACAAGCCAACATCATTATGGAAATCATCTATTCTACCTCTGCTTTATCATGGAAGATGTTGATTGTGATGGGTCTGTGCAAGGTTTGAGAGGGAGAGGCTTTCCTTGGGTGTATTGCGCAGTTATAGGAGGTAGGAAGTGGGAGACTATGCACTAGAAATGTGTACTACGCAAGGGAAAGAGGAAGGGGAAAGCATGTGTGTGAAGTGTCGAAGATAGTGATTAGAGGCTTGAGACTTGAAGATGCCCAAGAGAGAGAGAGAGAGAGAGAAGGCATTTCACATTTATTTGTTGCAAGGGTCTAGGGGTGCCTCATTTCTTACTAGAACTGCACAATGTGCAATAAATGGAGGACATGATACGTCTTTTGTGAAGTGGGAAAGTCTAAAAGATAATGGTTGGAGGATTATTGACTATAATTGCACAATGTGTAGTGAGGGAGAGGCTAGCTCAAGGTATTGTGTAGTTCTCTTCAGTAGTGATCCAAAGGAGCCTCCATTGTCCACTAGAACTATGCAATGCATAATTTAGGCTAGGCAAAGTAATGGGATTACGAAGTTGAGAAAGTTAGGGAGGCAGGGAGGCAAGGTTACACATTGTAACTATGAAAAACACAGTAGTTGAAGAGGAAGCTTAAGGGACTGCATAGTTGGGCATGACAATGACATAAGGATGACAACGTTGCCCACTCCAATTATGCAATGCACAATCTAGGGCTAGAGGAATCATGAACTATGCAGTTGGAAAGGTTAAGAAGCTAGAGTGATGGTTTAGACTTCAAGTTTGTTCAATGTGAATTTGGAGGAGGTTTTCCTCTAGGATTGTACAATGCGTAGTTCCAAGAGATAGAGGATGCTTCACTGTGACTTAAAAATGTGCAGTATGAAGTTATAGGAGGAAGAAAAGTTAGAAAGTTGCAAAGACAGTAAAAGCTCCAAAAATGACAAAGTGTGGGATCAGTGAGACAAAAGAGAACAAGACTTGCAAAAAAGTCTTGAAATAATGATCTCATACTTGTATAACATCAACACAAGACAAGAGAATACACAATACCCAAAAGCAACATGCATACCTTAAAATGACAGCAAAGCGACACTTATTTTATGTGATAGTTGAAATGTAGCTTTGCGACACTTAGACACAAGTTGAGACACAAGTGTCGATTGCAACTAGAAAGTGTGTTAAGCCTTGGGAGAGTGTTTAGAACATATTTTTATGATATATAATATCAGTTAATGTAGAAGAGAGTGCTAGAGCTACCTCTAGTGGTGTGCCAAAGTGCAACACATACAGGAGTGAAAACAAGCAAAAGGGACACTTGCAACAGTAAGAATAAATGAACTAAAGGAAGTGAAAGTGACACATGTAAAATCTAAAGAAAGAAAAAGTGACACTTGCGGAAGTGAAAGCAATAAAAAATGGAAATCGCAAAAAGGAAAGCGACACTTATGAAAGCAAAAGCACACAAAAGTGGCAGTTGAGAAAATTCACTACGATGATGGTACACTTACAAATAGGAGTGAGAGATATTTTCAAATAATGTTGCACATTGAATATCAGCATGGATTTCACTTCATAGTGAACTATCTGTAAAATACCCCCTTTTCCCACCTAGAGTAAGGGAATCGTCACTGGAAAATCTAGTCCCCATTGTCTGGCCATGGAAACAGAATTATGAGGCTCAAACCCCATTTTTTTTACTCACTTTTATATTTCATTCCTTTCCTTTCTTTTGCATAGGGAATGATGGTCACCTATCTCCTACTACCCCATGGCCTTCCACCATGGGTTCACCCAACCAACAGGTGAGAAGGATGGTTTGGACATATACATCTCTCTACTCACAATGTCACCTCACATCCCGAATTCCCAACCTCTCGACCTCTGACTGAGTCTCGGTCGTCCCACCTTAAGATTTCAGGGCTTTCCTTCCCCCTAACCACCCAACCCCTAACCTCCAACCATGTCGGGTCAGCGTATCAGCCACACTCCCTTATTGCTAGCACACAGCCCAACCTCTGAATAGTCGGGTTTGGCATCGCTCTCCTGTTGTTACAACTGAGGCATCGGTCCCGAACTCTGACCACTGGGACTTTAATGTTCCTCTAGGCCATGCATATGGCTACATGGGCCCAACAAAAGGTCCATGTTTTTTTTCCTGGACCAATCATGTAAGGGAGAAATTTGATGCTCCAATTGGAATTCTCCCTACCTAGGGTTCTAATATGTAAAGGGATAAATCTATCCAATCCTTCCTATAAGGTCAGGACTTCACTCCCTTATGCTGCAATGAATGTTTTTCCCTTCTATTCTACAATGGCTCAGTCAAGGGACTTATCTCTACCTCATACAATGCCTTTTGCAGTGATCTCTATGCTCTTCTCGGAGTCTGGATCTACCACTATGTAGGTTTCTTCGAGCTGGTCTTCCTGACCCCGGCTCGGTCTCAAAGGTCTAACCGGCCTCCAGATCTTCTTCACGATATTCCACTCTATTGGAGTCAAATTAAAGTGTTCCACGGTGTTACCCCTTCAAGGCTTGGGTGATATATACATTGAGGGATTCCTATCCTGCGAACCTTCCTTATCTTCAGGTAGGGAATTCCTCACATGGAGACATAGGAATTCCTTCATCTAATATCTACCAAAGGCTTGGCATGAGCTTTCGGGAGGATCCCACCTCTCCTACTATACACAAACCATTCTAGGGGCTTCACGAACCCTCGAAATAGTTTCTTGGTGCCGCCCATGGATTGTCGAGGAATTTTTCTATTAGCAGGGACTTGTAGTCCTCATCGCCAAAATCATTGTGGAGGGAAAGGAGGCTACTACACATGTAATCTTAAATTCCATCGAAGGAGACCGTTGGGCATGCCCCGGCCCTAGGAACACTCTCCTAATCTTTCACATGTTTCTTTCATGTCGGCACAACAACTTCAACGTATACAATGATCGACTCTAGCCAACAAAGGGTCTTCCTTATAATTTGTACATTAATAAAAAGGGTCTCACAACCCACTTATTTTAATTTTTCATGGTTTGGGTCTGAAATATATCAATGAATTCATTAAATTTCATCACTATATTATGTATAACACAATTAAGAATCTCATTTAGAGTAAGAATCTGACTCAGCTCTACAACCTTGGAATTGGTGTTATGAGGTTACTTTTGCATTGTAAGCATCTAATACTTTGTGGTCATAAGTTATTAAACACAATTACTTCCAAGTGCAAGCACAAGAACACATGCACACCTACATATACACAAATATATTCAGCATACAAGCCAGGGAAATTCCCCTTCACGATTGCACCACAGGTATACACACAATAGCATAATTACAATTATGTTTTCCACATCTATTACAGAAGAAAATTCAACACAATCCATTAAATGTTAGTGATGAGCACCAATATTACAGCAAGAATGTTGCAACTCTTGGGGCTACCAACTTTATTTCATCAACCCGGGGTTCGTACAAACTTGGAGGTGTCAGTATTGTATACACAGTAGATGCAATGGTCTACTCTTGCCCCTTTTCAACTAGGGCGATAGACCACTAGGGCTTTCAAAACAATATTCTATTGACTAGAAGGAGTCTTCCTACCAAATGGAAAGGGGAAAATTATTCTTAATGCAAAAAAGGAATGCTTCCTACTCTAGGAAATGAAAGTAATGAATTGGAAGGTGCTATAAAGTGACATGAAATCATCTAGCTAAGAATCTCCACATTTTTCTTGCAAAAGAGACCTAACTTAAACTTGTATATAACATCTAGTTATCTGGACTAACTGAGCATGGAATTTTATCAAAGAACTATAGTGACTGCTACATGCATGTGCTAACTTAGAAATTGCATAAAAAGCCTTTTTGATTCTTAGTTTTATGAATGCAAATGCTAATTTAACCAATTTGTTCTTTGGAAGGGGAGATAGGTATGGGGAAATAGGTCTGGAATGGAAAGGGTATGGAAGCCAAGTGGATGCCTAACCTAAGCTCATATGACCATTTCAAGCTTAAAACAGGTTGCTACAAGGTTTCCAGTAGTACTACAGGATGTCTTAGTTCTACTACAAGAAATAGATCGAAATCTTATAAGGAGGTAGGAAAGGTTGAATGATGTGTGGGAAAGGTGTCTCATGGGGAAATAAGGCATAGAGGAGGTGCACACTGCCTAAGGCTCAGCCCAAGGCTTCAATATGGTTGGATTTGCTCAAGGAGAATGTCCACTTTGCTTACAAAACAAGTATTCGGATTAGGGTTTGGTGGAATTTGGCAGTGTAGGTGGAGAAGACTTGGATGAGGAAAATGAGATGAGGTCTCCCTGTAGATCAGAAGATCCTACAACAACATACACTATTTTCTTCATTTATGCACAACTTCATTTATACATGGAAAATATGAGTTGAATGTAGGAAAAACATAGTTTTGAATAGCTAATGGCTAAGTTTATGAATGGAAGTTATTCTAAACCATAGCAAACTCAAGAGATCAAAATGACAATTGCATATAATTCTATGGAATTTAGAGACGGTGGTATATTCAACAAGAAATCCTAGGTTATGTAGTGATCACATAATAAATCTATTTTTGGGTTGTGTGAATGGAACCCTCAACCCATGATCCCAGAAGGGAGATGAGGAAAATTCCACTATCACAAGATTTTATGAAGTTTTCACTTTCATTACTGTACCACTGATCTATCTATCCATAGATGTAAACAAATAAGTAATCATCCAAATACTTGCAGATTAAACAAAACCAAAATCACTTTAGCAACTAACTATGAATGTAATCTAAACACACATGTACAGAAAGAGGAACCTCTACTACTAGGGTTGGGCCCTAACCCAAGAGCTTCAGCCCTCTGAGTCAACTCAATGCTTGATCAAGGGAATGCTTTTCATTTTCATTAAAATATCAAAAATACATAAGACTTATCAATCACAATGTCTTAGCTCGAAAATTCCTCTTGGCTACAAAAAAAAAAGAGTTGAATCCTTATTAGGCTCTAGGCCTTCTTATTTATACAACTAAAGCTACCAAAAACTTCCTTAAATTTAGGGAGGCTTGTCTCCCAACTCGGGATCGACTTTTCTTCAACTATCACTAGCTTGGCTACCAATGAGCTCGGTGGCTTGGGTGCTTATAACTCCTAGTTTATGAGATCTGGTGGAGGAATATTTTAGTGAGTGAGGAGTTAAGGAGGGAGATTCAATCTCCTAAAATCCCTCTTGCTTGTCTACTTTGCGTTATTGTACTTAAATTAGCCAAAATTTCTCTAAATCCTACAATTAATGCACATTAGGCTACATGACATAACATCTCATCTTTACCCTTCTCACTATGAAAATTACAACAAAACATGTAAATAAATGTGAGAAAAGCTGATTTTAATAAGTTGGAGAGTGGCATTAAGGTCCATATAATTTACCCAATAATGATCCTCATCATCACCCCCTACTGAAAGTGTTTCTCATCCTCTGAGAAACTTAATCCATGTCCATGTCTTTCATTGCCCTTGTGGCCTCTCTAACATTCCAAGCTTCTGTTGATGTATTCTCCTCGTGTGGATAAAATCCTACATGATTCTCTATTTCCTCCCACTTCTTTCTTTCTTCTTCCTCCTTTCTTCCTTCTAACATACCCAAGAGAAATGGTGGACTGAGTTTCAAGCCAATACATTTGATTTTGAGCCTCTGCAATGCCTTCTTATACAGTGGGGTCCTCTCTAGTGCATCCCTCATTCTTTCAGGGGAAAGATACTCCCTAATCTTTAGGTTGTATTTTAAGGTGCCCCATCTCCTTTGGCATGCTTGATGGCTTTCATACCCTAGCAATTTCAAAGTGTCCTGAAAATCAGTGGCTGCTTGCTCTCATGTAGCTAGGTATCTTGGTGCAAGTTGGGGATCATTGGTGATGAGTTTGTGGGTGTTAATGACAGCCATGGAATTGATATGTTCTACTCTGATGTAAAGGGGATCTTTTTCTTCTCTTTCCAACACTCTCTTTACTTCCTTAGCCTTGGCCTCCTCATGACTCATGCTTGATGCCAAGGCCATTAGTTGTAAGTTCCCCAGCTTTGGATTGGTGACCCACACATTCAAGTCTATTAAGGCCAAGTTATGTAAGTAGAATTCAGATCTCTTGGCCCTGTCCTCTAGGGTGGTTTGGTCACAGACCTCAATGAACTACTTGTAGTCTTGGAAAGGAATAGTCCATCATTTTGCTAGGGTATTTACCTAAAATTGCAACCATTGATCTTTTAGGTACAAGGCATATGATTTTGCAAACATCTTGCACTGGAGTGCCTCCATAGAGAGGCTTGCCATAGTGGCCAATTGGCTCTCTTTTTCCTGTACATGCCTCCTCAACCATGTGTTCTCAGCCTCTTGTTTATATTTCATAACTCTTTCCCTGTCTCTTATTTCACTCATCTCTCTACCCATATCTAGTAGCTTCTCTTCCATATGTCCCACATCCTCTACATTCTTTTATTTAGTAATTTTCATCCATCGATGTTTCCTTGCTCTCTCATTTTCAAGCTCAAAGAATAGAGGGATGACAGATTTCTATGGTATTACTCTACCTCCCTCAATGAATCTGTAATAGGAGTTGAGATTGGGTTGTGGGTTAGGTTCCTCCAGCTCTTGGGATTCTCCCTTTACTGTCTTTGGGGTGTCTTTCTCCTTTCCTTTCCTTTGTCCCTGTTGTCCTTCATGTTTCTTTTTATGTGTTTCATGTAGTGTTAACATAGTTTCCTATAGGAATGTTTGTGTTTCCTGTAGGAGGCTTTTCCATTTTTGAAAAGGGGTCAAAGGTTCTTTAATTTTCTTTTCTGAAGTTGACCTAGTGACAGACCTCCTAACATAGGTGATTGGCGACTTTGGGGAAGCCTGTTTTGTAGTGCCCTCTTCACCTTTCATTTCTGGGGAGACAAGTCTTTCTTGCCCTTTTGGTGAGTCTTCAATGATGACAAGAGTCTTGGTAGGTGTTTTTGGTCTCCCATGTTTTATCTGAGTGCTCCTCCTTATTTTGAAATATAGGGGAGTATGCCTCTGCCTTTTCTTGTTGACTTTATGGGTGTGCTTAGGGCAGTCAAGGCAGCAATTGCCTCCTTCTCTATGGGTTCAAGAGATACTCTTGGAGATTCCTCCCCTTCCTTGGTATGTGTTGGGAGTCTTGTCTCATCCTTTTTTGCTTCTTCCCCAATGTTCTTTTCTCCCTCTGTTTTATTTGTCTCTACCTCCTCTTATTCCTCTCGCTCTTCCTCTTCTTCTTCATGTTCCTCTTCTTCTTCTTCAGGTTCTTCTTCCTCTTCTATAGGTTCTTCTTCTTCTTCCTCACCACTAGAGGTTGGGCCTCTTTCATACTCAATTTCTTCAATTACATCTTCCATGTCTATGTCTATAAATGTGGACCATAGAATAGGGACTCTTAATTGGCTTAGGGCATCTTCTAGTATGTGCTTGATTAGTCCATGATATGCCATCTGTTGATGCTTTCCTTCCTGTACCTTGATGTTCATGTCTGTTATTGATTGCAACAAGAAGTAGGGCACACTAAGTCTTCTATTAGGGGGTAACTCTTCTCCAAATCTCAGCTCATGGAGGAGTCTAAACTAATAACCATAGACTATACTGAGCCTTCCCTCACAAGAAATATACTTGAGAATGTGATAGCTTAATACATCCCAAGGATTGGAATGCTCTCCATTCTAATCCCATTTTTGTCCTCAATTGGCTCCTCATCTTCCAAGAAAAAGTTCTTTTTGGCATAAGTGCTACTAGCCTTATCCTATTTTCTCCATTGTAAACCTATAGGAAGTGTAGTGATTCTACGAATTCTTTTAGGGATAATTTTTACTATAATCCTCTCACCACAAAAGTGGCACTGACTCTATCTTGAGGTGTGAGTCAAATTGAAAATTCTCGAGCTACATGATCATCATATCCTCTAAGTAGCTCGAATAATCCCAACCATTGATGCCTTATGAATATCTCTACCATAGGGGGATGGATATGTATTCTAGATGTTCTTGAGGGCTCCCTTTTGTTGAAACCTCCTGTCATTTTCTCTCACTGTCAATCTAATTGTATGTAGTTTGGTGGCTTTAGCTTAAGACCTTTCCTAGGTGACTGAGGGTTTAGAATTTAGGAGGGTGATGACTACAATTCTTTCTTTATCCCCACCCAATTCCTCCACACAATTATGTCTATCTCTATGCACACTATGATTACTAGGAAGAAATTGAAAAATTTTCTTTTCCTCTTTTCTAGCTATCAAGTTAAAACAAAGAGGATATGGGCCACCTACCTTTCACTATAATGCCCTGTTTGAGTAGAAATATTTAATAGTTGGGCCCTAGCTAACCCCTCATAGATGTTTTGACAATTCCCACTATTTCCTTTAGTTTTTTTGTGTTTCCTGTAGGTGCTCACTGTAGGATGGTCGAGACTAGTTTTCTTCTTTGATGGCTCCTCCAGGTGATCCCAGTTCTCTAAATCTCGAAATGAATGATGTATGCATGAAAGTTAGGGAATTTTTCTATTTATGGCTGATTCCTTAGAGCGGTGTGTTGGCTACCTGGGTACGTAATTTCTCTTTTTGGACCGTTGGCCCACTATTAGTTATCATGCAACCCTTTCTCGTAATCCTCACCCACTCCTGTTCAACTTGACTCGACCACCTTTCCAACTTATTTCCTTTGATGTGACCTTGCCACATATCTTGCTGACTAGAACTTAACTTTTTGTTTTCAAGTTGAAGGTGGCCAAGTTAACTTTCCACCTTTAGCTTATAAAACCAACTTTTTCATATTCTTACAGTTTTATCATATTTTTACTTAGGAGAGAGTGTGGATGAGGTGCCATACATGTGGCTTCATTTTCTCAGTTGATGCATGATGGAGGGTGGCTCTATTGTGCTTCTTTAGGTTCAAGTACATATTCTCTTTTGCTCTTGTTTTGTTGATTTCATCTAGCTAATAGGTTGGTCTTCTTTGTTGATGTGCAATTGTCAGCCTCTTCTATTTCTGCTGAGCTTTGAATAGGTGCCATAGTGCCTACAGGGGTGATGATACTCTTCCTCTGCATGGATGTTGAAGGAGGAGCATGGAGACTGTTGATGTTATAATATAGGCTGCTATAGGGTTTCCTGTAGTACTATAGGAAATCTTGTGGCTAAATCTTTCTGAATTTTTTGCCTTCTTTTTCTTGGAGGAGGAATAGGTGTTGAAGTAGGAGTGGAAGGGGTGGTGTTACACAGTCATTTGTCACTCTCCTATCACTCCCCATTCCTGATCCTGGAGAACCCTAGTAGCGGCTATTGTGTTATACTTTCACCATGAAACCTATGCTCTTGCATCCCTTGAAGTTTGAAGAAAGCAGTCCCCACTCCCTTTAGAACATTTACAGAGAATCCTTCTTAAAACCTAGTTTTTAAGACCAGCCCTCTTTCCCAGTGTCTCACCCGCGCCAGTCTACTTCTGGACTGTTTTTATAAAAGGAAACATAGTTTCACGTCTAGAAACTTCTAGTTGCGATGTGTTGGATGTTCATTTGGTTGGATAAGGGCCTAGAACTCCATATAAGGTTCTTTTCCCCTTAAAAGTGAACCTTCCCATGGAGATAAGACCTTATTCCCCTTCATTGGATCTCATTCTTATCCTCCTCTCCCTATATAAACCACTTCCTCTTACCCTTTTTGGTTACAATACAACACATAGTGAAAGTGGTGGAGAGATAGAACCAGCTACAAAATTCTGAAATCTTTAGCTTTTGATAGAAAGAAGATTAGTCTTAGATGGCAAAAGAATATTCTTTGGTAGCTAAAGCATGAGGATAGAGAGTTAGAGCTTGGAATCCATTTCATGTCAAGATAGAGAAGGAAACGAGTGCTGAAAATGCATGTAGTGGGACCTGGATACCACAAAGGAGATCTCCAATGTCAAGGCTTTGATTGTATTTCTCTTTGAAGTTTATTTTAATACAACTAATGGGTTATTTTCTATATCGAGTGTAATATTACATTTGATAGCTTATAACTCCTTGACCTTTTAAGCAGATTGGATTCGATTTTATGCTATCACATTTGTTGTTGTTTCTTGCATGTTTGTTTCAGGTACTTCAATGAAAGGAAGGAAAGGAAGCTGGAGAAAGGAAGCAAGATCACCATCAAGTGGATCAGCGTTATAAAAGGTAGGCTCTCTTATTCGATTTTAATCTAAGGAAATTTACATTAGATTGTCTTATTTGTGGCTACACCCACTCTCTTGGGCTAGAGGGGTCGTCTTTTTCCGCAGAGAGGATATTTCTACGCCACAAATTGGCGACTCCACTGGGGAAATATATCTCCTTTTCATCACTCTGTTTTTCTACTTGTGTGCCTAGTTTGTTTATTTATGGTCTTATGGATCTGTATTGACCTGTTTGAAGGCATACAGACACTAGCCCACCCTCTCATGTGTTAAGTTTGGCCCTATGTGAAGTTCTTTTTTATTTTTTCTTTGAATCCCTCAATCAGCGCTAGTTTCAGCCAAAAAGTCGCGTCGATCCCCGATCAACACTAGTTTCAGCCAAACAGATGCACGGATCCCCGATCAATGCTAGTTTCAGCCAAACAGTCACACTGATTAGCGTCAATTTTAGCCTGACAATTGCGTCGAACCCATTTTCAGCGCTAGTGTCAGGCAAAAAGTCATGCCAGTTTCTGAGTTAAGAAAAATCATAGTTTCTCCCATTCCATTGTCAGTGTGTCTTAACCCTCAAACTCTCTTCTTCCACCCAAAAGTGACTAGGATGCTTTTTCTTTTGGGTTTGATTGATTGATTGGCTTGAAGTTTCATTGCTTTATTTTTTTAGTTTTTTGGATGGTTTCTATGACCCTAGAAAATCTAGGTCAATTACCATTCATTTGTTTGTTTACTCATTGTGTCAAGTTTTTGATTTCCTGCTTCATTTAATCCATCTTTCAGTTGCAACATCTTCATTGATTCATTTTCAATTGAATGAGTGAAAGATTCTCATTTTTTCTCTTATTTCGAGTGTCTCTTTTCTCTTTCTGAGCATAGATTACAATGCTTGGTTTGTCGATTGAAGCATTTATGTGTTTGGTTCATTCGATTCAGGGAAGAAGTTACTTTTAGTTTCATTTATCATGCTTCGGATTTGATCAATGCTTGTTTGTTTGGAATTGTGAAAATTTTCATTAAAGTGCTTTATGTGAAAGATTAATTTTGCATTTTGTGAAAGAAGAACATCATTCTAGTCTACTTAAGCAAAAATATTGCATTAGTAGCCTTACTGAGAAGCTAGAATTGCATCATCACAGGCATGAGAAATGAAATAAACTTCTTTTGTTGTTAAAGGAAGATCAAGCGCGTTTAGGACATGTATTAGTAAAATATTTCATTCTTTGGTTGTTGCGTTGATTGTGTGTTCTCTATCCCTTAATTAATGTAAACTTTTATCGAATACAAAGATTTATTTTCTCATATAGATACATATAGAAGTTTTCAGATGACAGTGGTAGGGCCTTGAAATTGAAACCCTAATTCAAGATAAACCGTTAAAATTTATTGAATTAACCTAAGGAAGCATTGAAACTTAATGCTCACATTTAGTGTTCTACGCTAGAGACGTGTTCCGGCGTCTTTAAACCTAGCTGTTTTCATTTGCAACGATCTTGCATTAGACAGAAATAGAACGGACTTGTGCTCCCCATAATGTCGTGTATATAAGCGGATACCCCTATAGGTTGCAGTCCTTTATCCATAGGAAGCCGAGTTTTCTGCCTTGTAAATGTGATACACCGAACACAACATTCGAGGAGATTGCCTGCTCGTACTTTTTGGTTTGTTGGGAGGTATTCTGCAGTTCACAGTTACCTAGTAATCCTTTTTCCTAGATTATCTTGAGTACTCATTTTGATCATTTTTTACTCTTTAAATTTGAAAAGATCACTGAGCACTTGTCCTTTTGAGCTCGTTAACTCTGAAAGCGACTAGATTCACCTTTCGCCCTTTTCTCGACTCTTAAAATATGAAAAGGAAAATTTTTGTTTTAGTGTCTTAAAATTAACTACCCACAAAATATTCCTGCTTAAAGTTATCTTTCTTAGTGTTTATTTAGGGTCGATTCCAATGGAAACATTTCCGGAGTTTACCAGTCAAGGATTCCCCTCTGATGGGAGTCCTGGTCCTTTTCCTTCTTTTGGAAATGTTGGCGCTCCTTATATGGCAACGTTGTCCCTTCCTGGGTTAACTATTGGTTTACCTGTCTAGTTATTTTCGACCTCAGTGGTCCCAAGTGTCCCAAATTCTATCCAGCCATCTCCTTCACCTGAACAACACCATGTTGATTCTAAGGTTGACCTCTCACCTTATTCACCTATTTCTTTACCCTCCTCTTCTACTTCGCCTGGTGAAAGTTTGAAATCCAGTAACCAGGAGGCTAAGAAGAATAATAAGAAGATGAAGAAGAAGAAGTCAGATAAGCGAGAGGCCAACTGTGCATCTATTGCTCCAAATGCACTTCCTGTCGACAAACCGTATGATCCTTTGTGGAAGGTAAAATTCCCTTGCACACTATGTAAGGGTTACCATCTCCTTTGAGATTGTCCTCGTACTCCTAGAGTCTTAAAGGTATGGTCTCAAAATCTAGATCGACCATCCCCATCGACCTCTAGAGATCATGTTGATGCTACACCCTCGGCTAGCGATGGTAAGAAGAAGGGAAAAAATAAATTCCCCTATAGGTTATGTGAAGGATAGAATCTTCTTCACCTTTGTACTCTTATGGATAAAGCTTCCAAAGTTTTCAAGAACCTTACAGTTCCTCAACCCCAACTTCCTATTGGTTATCAAAGGCTTTCTTCTAACCCTCTTCTAGTTGGTAAAGAGATTGACTTGGATTCATCTCTTGCCCATCCTACTCTTCCTGAGCATGACTCTCTTGTGTCTGTTCCCAACCAACCATTGGTCGAAAAGAGTGTCTACTTGGCTCCACCTTCAGTTTTTCACTATGTTCCTAAAGAGAGTAGTGATCATACTGCTTACGTTCTTCTCATCTCCTCAGATTATCATGAATCAAAGAGTGGCCCTCCCATCCCATTTATTTAGGAGAGTCCTTCTCCTATTCCTGTAAAGCATGGGGGTAATCCTATGATACCCCCACCAAGTAGTTATCTTGTTTCTTTTTATTGGATTCAATTGACTGCATTCCACCTCTCATCTTATGTGGCTTTCCAGATTACTGTACAAGCCGATAATATGGTAGTACATGGCACTCTATTAGATGAAGGCTCATCTTTTAACATCATGTCTTCTACTACTTGGCAAGATTTGGGATCCCCACAACTTGTGCCTGTCACCCAAAATCTGTTGGCTTTCAATGGAGTAGCCAATCAACCTTTAGGGATCCTTTCGAAGTTCCATATTACTTTGGGATGAAAGACCATCTATATAGACATGATGGTAGTCCAAGGTCTCTTATAATTTGATCTTCTCCTTGGGCACGACTATGTTTATGTCATGGGAGCTCTTGTTTCTTCACTCTTCCATGTGGTTTGTTTTCAACACAAAGGGAGAATAGTGACCATTGATCAATTATCGTTCATCGGTCACTAGATGGCTCCAATCCTACTGTCATCCCCTATTGGTTCTCATTTTCAAGAAGTACCCTCCCCACCACATGTCAATTATGTGGCTACATATTCTGTCTCCACATCTATTGATGATCATGTAGATGGCATGGTACATTATGTATTGGGACCATTGGAACTTGATCTTTCATTTGTACCAATTGACATGTGTTCCTCCCAGAGCGTAGTTCCCCCGTCCAGTGAGGGCCTCTTAGGGGCCATGTTCTCATATGGTCCATGATTAGTTGTTATGAGAATAGTTCTTTTTCTGTGTCAACCTTGTTAAAAAAATGAAATATCGTACAAGGATAGTTCTTTTTCTATGTCAACCTCACTAAAAAATGAAATAACCTACGAGGATAAGTCTTTTTTTGTGTCAACCTCATTAAAAAATGAAACGGCATGCAAGGATAGTTTGTTCCTGTATCAACCTCATTAAAAAATGAAACATATTTTGAGGATAGTTTATTCTTATGTCAACCTCGTTAGAAAATGAAACAAATGTCATGAGGATAGTTCCTGGTCTTGTGTCAACCTCGTTAAAAAATGAAACAAGGTGTCGAAGCATGGTTCCTGGTCTTGTGTCAAGCTCCTTAAAAAATGAAACAAGGAGTCATGAGGATAGTTCCTGGTCTTGTGTCAACCTCGTTAAAAAATGAAACAAAGTGTCGAAGCATGGTTCCTGGTCTTGTGTCAAGCTCCTTAAAAAATGAAACAATGAGTCATGAGAATAGTTCCTGGTCTTGTGTCAACCTCGTTAAAAATGAAACAAAGTGTCAGAGCATGGTTCCTGGTCTTATGTCAAGCTCCTTAAAATATGAAACAAGGAGTCTTGAGGATAGTTCTTTACAGTGTCAACCTCGTTAAAAAATGAAACAACTCCCTTTTCTAAATCGAGTATTTGATTAAGATCTCATCAAATTCCAGTCGAGTCTTTCCTTGATCTCGAAAGTGAAACTTCATTCCATCCACCTTTTGGCAACCCGATGTCTACTTCGGTGAATGAAATGAAGTTTGGGGGACATGTGCCTCGGCTCTCATCATGTTGGGGGCATGCCATTTTTTCCTCCACACATAGTTTTTCATTTCAATCTTGTGTAAACATGAAACCAAATCTAAGCATAGTTTTTCGTTTCAAGATTGTGTAAACATGAAACTGAATCAAAGAATAGTTCCCTGTGGTTTTGGCTTGTATAAAAATGAGCCCATCTCCATTTTAACCCTCTTGATTGCCATTTTTATCAGCCTCCCATCAGATAAGCCTTGGTTTTTTTCTCCATTCCATCGCCACCATCTCTTTGGCCAATCAATGGCTTTCACTTGGTTGTTTTATCCTTTCTTGAGGAACCACATCGATGAGTGATTTTACTAACCATCCATTTGACCTCTTAATTTTTGAGTAGTTCCACCATAACCAGAACTAGTTGCTACCCTTTATACCACTCATTCCTCCAGGACGAGTCACCTTTAAGCTCTTTTCTGACTCGTAAAAAATGAAAAGATTGCCCAGTATTTTTCCCTTTTAGACTCATTAAAGAAAATAAAAGTAGGGAGTCATCTTTAAGCTCTTTTCTGACTCTCAAAATATGAAAAGATTACTGAGATCATGTCATTTTGAACTCGGTAAAGGCTGCAAAACGTCATCTACCCAGTATATGTTTACCCCTTTTTCGGGCTGGGATAAAACTATTTACAAAAAAGGTATACCTTATTCAAACATGACTAGGAGATTCTCTTGAATATTGTTTTCTACCTTTTCGGGTTCGAGAGACAACTTTACGAAAATAGACCCTTGGAGTTTTCTTTTCTGTGTCTTTTTCAAACTCTCTAAACACGAAAAATATTTTGAGTTTCCCTAGTGTCGGACTCATTAAAAGATTAAACGACATAGGACTTATCATTATGACAAGACCGAGCTTATCCTTCCTAGGGCTCATTAAAATTTACTAGGTAGGATCCATCCAAAGGATGGGCTTATATTACAAGCATATGCTATCCCCTTCAAGCTTGTGTTTCAAAAATAACTGGGGTACTCGCTAGAAATGGTGGGGGGAAATTGGAAGTATTCATCAATTGTATTCTTCACTTGAGGCAGCATGTCACTCTTGAACATTGACACTCATTTGTTGTTTGTGTTGGGTTTTGGGACATCCTCACTTTGTCACTTTCCTTCCTAGGTTTGGGTTATCCATTTTAACCTATCATCTAATCTCTACCATGTCACCATCACCTTTGATCCTATGATGTAAAATGTTGCCAAACTCTAGAGTCGTGTCATCCACATGTTCAAGAGAAGTCTTCTTGCCTATACATTGTCTGATCATCTGTCACATTCTTGGATTACTCTCATTCATTGTGTTTCCCGTTTTGTGTCAATGATGAAGGATCCATTATGACCTTCCTTCGACGGATCGCTTCCTTTCGACTTCAGCTCATTATCCAAGAAGTTGATCTAGAAACTCCTTTCCAGTACCTTAGAACTTGCATGCCTCAATGGCAAGTTCTTCACACTTGACGATAGGTTCTCATCATTGGCCCTCAATCGAGTGATTTCACAAGTGTTCAACTTCAGTTCCTTATTCACACTTCATGAATTGTACTGATAGTACCTTGAGAGCCATTGACATTATGGATGGTTTCTCTCATGCTTGTTAACGGTTCACATCATTGGCCAGTAATCAAGTGATTTTCTAGCATGTTTGACTTCAACACGTCTATTCACATGTTAGAATTTGTATTTTGATCGGGTCATGTTGGAGCACAAGACCCTGGGCTTAGATCACAAAAGTATGGGTTGTGAGGAGTGATGAGTCATTCATGATTATATACATGATTCTTTAGATGGATGGCTACAACCATGTCGTGGGTATCATTTTGATCCTACTCAGTCGAATGGATGTGACCATACCGTGGGTCTTTTCATTTTGATCCTCTATATGCAGATGGTTGCACCCATGTTGTGGATCTATTTCATATGATCCCTTCAGTCAGATGGTTGCGTCCATGTTGAGGATCCATGCACATGATCCTTTTCTTTATGGATAGCTATGCCTATACCATGGATTCATGTATTGTTATATGCCTCTCATGTTTTTCAGGCATGACTATCACATTTCAGAGATGTACATGTATGTTTGAGTTGTAAGTCTTCTGATGCTGGTATTCCAAGTCCTCACTCCATCTTAAATCATTTCATCCATTGCTCTCATATTTGACTTCATGCTTTAAGGGGAAACTGTTACATAGTAATTTGTCACTCTCCTGTCACTCCCTGTTCCTGAGCCCAGAGAACCCTAGTAGTGACTACTATGTTATACTTTCACCATGAAACCTATGCTCCTGCATCCCTTGAAGTTTGAAGAAAGAAGTCCCCACTCCCTTCAGAAAATTTCAAGAGAATCCTTCTTAAAACTCAGTTTTTAAGATCAGCGCTCTTTCCTGGTGTCTCACCCGTGTCAGTGGCAGAGTTTTACACTGTGACTCATGTCAATCAGCACTACTGTTAGCCCAATACCCACGTTGGTCTACTTCTGGACTATTTTTATAAAAGGAAACAGAGTTTCATGTCCAAAAACTTCTAGTGGCAATGTGTTGGATATTCGTTTGGTTGGATAAGGGCTGAGAACTCCATATAAGGTTCTTTCCCCCTTAAAAGAGGACCTTCCCAAGGAGATAAGACCCTCTTCCCCCTTGAGTGGATCTCATTCTTATCCTCCTCTCCCTATATAAACCACTTCCTCTTACCCTTTTTGGTTACAATACAACACATAGTGAAAGTGGTGGAGAGATAGAACCAGCTGCAAAATTCTGAAATCTTTAACTTTTGATAGAAGAATATTAGTCTTAGATGAAAAAATACTAGTCTTTGGTAGCTAAAGTGTGAGGAGAGAGAGTTAGAGCAAGCCATTTCATGTCAAGCTAGAGGAGGAAAAAAGTGTTGAAAATGCATGTGGTGGGACTTGGATACCGCAAAGGAGATCTCCAACGTCAAGGATTCAGTTGTATTTCTCTTTGAAGTTTATTTTAATGCAACTAATGTGTTATTTCCTATATCGGGTGTAATATTACATTTGATATCTTAGAACTCCTTTACCTTTTAAGTAGATTGGATTCGATTTTATGCTATTATGTTTGTTGTTGTTTCCTTCATGTTTGTTTCAGGTAATTGAAAAAAAGGAACGAAAGGAAGCTGGAGAAAGGAAGAAAGATTACCATCAAGTGGATCAACGTTATAAGAGGTAGGCCCTCTTATTTGATTCTAATCTAAGGAAATTTACATTAGATTGTCATGTTTGTGCCTAGACCCACTCTCTTGGGCTAGAGGGATTGTATTTGTCCACAAGAAGATATTCCTACACCATAGGTGGCCATGGGGAAGATGAAGTGGTAGGTGAGGTAGGCTACTGATGGAACGACCCTTGGACTTTTTTTGTTTTCCTTGTTTTTTCTCTCTTTCTTTTTTTTTCTTTTTCTGAGTGGATTTCTTAATAGACATAGAGGGTGACATAGTCATGAAATTGTGTTGGTTGAGATGTGGTGAGGTGAATGGCCTCCTCTTTCAACCCAAAATAGGACTTCATTATTATTTTGAAACCGGGATTTCATTCCTGTAGATTTTCATGACATCATGTAGTACTACAGGAAACTCTTGTAGTAACTATCGGAGATCCTATAGAAGTCAGAAAATTGCCTACAAATTAGATTTTTGATGGTTGGATATGAGTATGGATGCATGGGACATGGTGGTCATGGAAAATATGAAATGGATGAAGGAAGAATGGGGTTTTTCTTGCCTTGTTTCCCTCTGGACGTGGTGTCCTTTATTTCCTTGAAAACCTGCAAAAACCACAAACTTTTATTAGTGGGCAGGTTTGAGGTCCCTGCCATAAAATTTTTATATTTTTTTTCCTTTTTTTTTTTTTTTTTTGAAATACAACCATGTCGCCTCAAAGGATGCTTTCAACCTGGTTTCCTACCCTAGGTGCCTCAAGGGAGCTTTCACCTGGGGATCCTTTATTTTTTATTTTTTCTTCTTTTTTTTCACTCTTGGGCTACCTCATGGAGGGTTTCAACCCAAAAGTGGGCCTTAGGTGCCTCATGGAGGTTCTAACCTAGGTCTCTTATTGTCTTTTTTCTTTTTTCATTTTTTAACAAATTCAATAGTCTTCAGGAATTCGGTGAGGTGGAAGTCGAGTCACCTTCAATCACCATCACTATCTTACTGATACTATTGACGATCTCTTCCTTAGACAGAGGTTTTTTGTAGGCTTTCAATATATACCCATAGACAAGCAAGGGGATACCTTCTTCATCAATGGTTCTTATCTGAACAACCCCATTGTTCATGGCACTTTTATATCACATATGGGCCCAGCCATCTGGTCATCAACTTGCCTTTGAAATCCTTGAACCTGGAGTCATACAGCAGAGCCTAATCACCTTCTTGAAACAATTTGTCTTTGATATTCTTGTCATGACAAACCTTTCTTTGTACTTGATTCACCGCGGTGTGTAGGAGGGCCTGCATCTTGAATTCATCTAACCCATTGAGCTAGAGTAGCCTCTCTTGTTGTGCCCTTGTAACATCCAAATCCAATTGTGTTGTCATTCTTAAATTGTTGTACTCAAACTCAATGGAGAGCAGAGCCTTATTCCCATAGACCAAATCATAAGGGGTGAAGCCAGTGGTTGTCTTCCAAGTTGTATTATAGGCCCAAGTGGCCTCCACTAGTCTGTCAGCCCAATATTTCCTATTGTTGCTCACCACCTTTGTGAGAATGCTTTCCAATGCTCTGTTGGTAACTTCTACTTGTCCATTGGCCTGAGGGTGGTAAGGATTTGATTTCTTGTGCTTGATCTTATGCTGGCTTAACACCTTGTAAAATATATTCTCCCTCAAGAACTCAGCCACTTTCTCTTCTGTGGCTACCTTGACAGCCTTGGTTTCAGCCCACTTTGTCAAGTAATCAGTGCACACAATTATGTACTTTTTTTGTCCTGATGGTGGATCAATGGGCCCAATGAAATCCATGCCCCACTTGTCAAATGGCTCAAAATTCAATTGATGTTGCAAAGGAATTTCATCTCTGGGAGTAGGTTTCCTCATTCTTTGGCACTAATGATAAGCCTCATCATTGGGTAACTATATGGGCCTTAATACACCTCCTAGCTTATTTAAATAAACTCTTCTCATAATTTCTTACATACTTTGATTATATTTTGCTTAATGAGATGAGTAAAAGTGAGATATTATGCCTAGTGGACTAATGTGCATTGATTGCAGTTTTTTGAGAGAAAATCATGGAAATTTTGGCTAATTAAGGGAAAAAACTTGAATGAGACAAGGAGGAGAGATTATACGATATAGATCCTCCTCATTTACTTCTCACTCATTCGAATACTCCTCCATCAAATCATACTATCTCGAAGTTACAAGCGGCCAAGTCATGAAGATCAAAAGGCAGCCGAGCCAGTGATAGTTAAGAGCCGGTTCATCTTGAGTTTGGGAGATGAACCTCCCTAGATATAAGGAAGTCATTGGAGACTTCAATTGTATAAATAAGGGGGCCTAGAGCCTCATTAGGATTCAATTTTTTTATGAAAAAGCACTAAGCATTTTTTGAGTTCAAGACTTATGGAAGAAATTGTTATGTAATTTTCTGATTTGGTAATGAGAATGACAATTTCCTTGATCCAACACTAAGTTGACTCAGAGGGGTGAAGTTCCTGGGTTAGGGCCCAACCCTAGCAACAAAGGCTCCTCTTCTTGTATTTGTATGCTTAGTTGATTTCATAGATTAATGATTGAATTGTCTTTAGCATTATTTCATTACAAGTAGTTGTGGATTTGATTAGTTTGCTTCCATTTGTGCATTGATGTAGCCGTATCTTAGGAAGGTAAAGGAATATCCAAAATTTGTTAGTGGGCATATCTGGCCTCACTCCTCTGTTCAGGAACCATGGTTTGAGGAAAGAACTCCTATGCATCCCCAAAAAGACAGAATTCTGATTTCACATGGAATTTAGGGTTTTTTATTACTTAGGCCGGCATTTTACTAGTTTTGAATAATAGGATTTAATTTCCATTTCTGATGTCTTTAGCTTTGCATTATATCTCATAAAGGTTTCACATCATTCTACAAGATTTCCCATGCATAGGCAACTAGATCATAAAATTTTGGTTTTCCTTAGTTAATTGAAAAGCTTTCTTGTTTAACATGATTAATGGATAAAATGTCAGTGATTGATGCAGTACAGGAGTTTCAACTTTGCAGAGAGGTTTCATAACCAGTGACCCCATCCTAAACTCATCCATCCATGGTTATCACTCTCTTTCACTAAATCCCTCATCAAATTCATCATTCCATAAGAACACTTCTTCAAGCTTGTTGAGAAAATCCAACCATCTCACAACTCTATTTTGAGCTCTGAAGGTGTCCTAGGCATTCCCTTGCCTCATTTCACCCACCATTCACCTTCCCTAAGCCTTATATCACCTTCCAAATCCCTCCTCTTGCTCTCGGTTGTATCATGTAGGAATACAGGGGATCATGTAGGAGCATTAGGACATCCCGTAGGTCGACCTGTAGTGGCCTGCGTTGAGGATGAATTGTGGAAAAATCCCCTAGGAATATAGGAGAAGACCCCTACTTGCCTCCCAAGCCATTTGACCATTCACCATCATCCCTAATCCACCTGCTACACCACCAAGAGAAGTTATCATTCACATTTTCACACAAAAAAAAGACAAAAAGTAAAAAAGAGTTATTTTGTTCATTTACATGCACAGCAGTAGAATGTTTGGATGTTTCAAATTGCATGCCTCGGACAGTAGGATTATACACATGTTAACTTATCATTCTTTTGGAGCAAAGCCTCTTAGCAGTTAGTTAGATGAATGGTGTGTTTAGCATTTTATTTAAGTATTTTCCTCACTACAGTGGACAAGATTTCCTTTAATGCAAATTTCCTTTTTTTTCTCATTGGTAATAAAGCTTCTTCTAAATCAATAGAAGTCTGGTTTGAAAAACCATAAGTGGTCTATCGCCAACTTAGCAGTGACAAAGGGTGGACCCATCACATCTACTTGTGCATACAGCACTATCACCTCTAAGTTTGTATGAACCCCGGGTTGATAAAGTAAAGTTGGTAGCTCGAGGAATTGTAGCATTCTTGCTACAATACTGGTGCTCATCAATCGGTCACATTGGCTATTATATCTTCTTGCATCTTGGTGGAGAGTGGGCCAATAGTAGCCAGATTGTAGTATCTTGAAATTTGTCCTCTTGGCTGCAAAGTGACCTCCACAAGGCCCATCACGACAGGTCAGAAGGATGTCAAAAACTTCCTCATCCCTAACACATCTTCTCAGAATTTGATTTGGGCCTAGCTTGAAGAGATTGCCCTCATTCCAATTGAATGGGGTGCTTTTCCTTATAATTATGCTCTTTTCCTTCGAGAAAAAATTTGGAGGGAAATGTAAGTTGTTGGCTATGTCAACAAACCACAGAGAGAGAACTAAAATAGCAAATAAATGCTCATCTGACAGTTGGTCATCAACCATTCCTTCCTCAACTGCAGGAAAATCCAATCTAGACAAAAAATCTGCAACTACATTTTGTCTATCAGGCTTATCAATGATAGTTAGATCAAACTGTTGTAAAAAAAGTAACCATCTAATAATTTTGGCATTCCCATCAGGCTTGTTCATCAAATATTTAATAGTAGCATGATCAGTATGTACAAAGTTCTGGTAACCATTGATGTAATGTCTAAATTTATTCAAGGAATGGACAACAACCATGAGCTCTTTTTCACTCACATTATAGTTCAATTCAGCCTTGGATATATTTTTGTTGATGAAGTAAATGGCATAAGGTATCTTGTCACCTATCTAGCCTAGAGCTGCTCCTATAGATTTGTTAGAGGCATCAACCTAGATCTAGAAAGGAAGAGCCCAATTTGGGCCTCAGAGTATAGGTGCATTAGTCAACTTGTCCGTTATGGTTTCTAGCGCTTATTGGCAACTTTATAACCATGAAAATAAGGAGTCCTTGGCCAATATTCCTAGAAAAGGTGAGGCTACCTTGTTGAAGTTTTTTATGAATCTCCTATAGTATCCCGCTAAACCTAAGAAACTTCTGAGATCCATTTGCTCATGAGTAGGTACCCTCTTTACGATCGTGATTTTATTTGGGTCCACTTGCAGTCCTTCCTGGGATACTGAGTGACCTAGAATAGTCCTTTCATTCATCAAGAGCTCACATTTCTCAAGACTAAGGGATAAGTTCATTTCAATGCATTTGGTTAATAATTTTCCCAAGTTAGAGAGAGCCTCCAAGAAATCACACCCATAGGGGGTGAAATTGATGGGCCTCTAAATTAAACATAAATTAAGGCCCATGCCTCTAAATTAAACATAAATTAAGGCTTATGACCATCCTTCAACACATTAAACCTCTCTTTTTGCATTAGATAATGTATTTTTAACTTTAATATATGCATTATGAAGGTTTATGAATAATTGGATATTTGTGCCTAATATTAATTATTTTTGTGGAATATTATGAGAATATTGGACAGATTATGAAGATTTGGAGGAGGAGATAATTTAGCTACTTGTTCCCTACTACAGGAGGATCACTATTAAATAATAAATCAACAAGATATTATGGAATTATGGCATAGATTGTGGAACTCCAATGATTGAGAAAATCTAGGAATGTGTTCCCTGCCATTTAATGCAAATTCCTAGTATTGGGGACCAGATCAACTAATCAAGGGATTTTGGTGGGGAAAGCTTCCTTCATTCATGGGGAATGATTCCTAATAATTTTTTATACGTACCAAGTCGAATTTTCCTCTAGGGAGATTTTTCATTAGTGTTCTTGTGGAGAGAACTCATATTTCTGCAGCTCCATTGTATTTTCTTGTAGGGATGTAATTGTATTGATGAAATAATGAAGATTGGTGTCATGTTCAGCTTCTAGACCTTGTTCTCTTCCATAGGTCTTTGAGTTTCATTGGGCTTGGCCATCCCAAGAGCCTCAGATCCCTTTTGTATCATTTTCTTTTCTTCTTTTCACTGCTTATTCACATGCATCTCTTGCTTTTATTTCTTTCTACTTCTGCATTTAGTATTAATGATTTCTTGTTGTAGGATTGAGTTAAATGGTTAATGTAAGTTATTTTGCAGGATCACAAGCATCATTTCATCATTGGAATAGCTTTGGAAGGTTATAATAATCATTGAGTTACTTCGATTAGATTTCTTATTCCCAAGTCTAGATTTCTGGAAATCCTTTGTGACAAAGAACACTAAATTTTTGCTATTTTTTCGAGAATTCTAACGAGCTTCAATTGAGTTTGTTCCATTTGCATTAGATCACAAAAACATTCTAGTTCATAATAAAAATTACCCCACTATATTTTCACTTGATTAGGTTAGGCATTTTTTAGATTTACTAGCTCACTAGTTCTCAAATTTATAGATTTTCGACTAGTAATGTTTTTCTATTTTTTAGCATGGGTTAACAGATGTCCTTTTGAGTGATTCCACTTGGAATGGGGACCTAAGAAATCCTAGTTAATAAAAAAAATTGTCCCATCCAATTTGGATTTGATTTTCTTTGTTATTCAATGAATTATAATTTTGTATAGTAAATTTGTAACATCTTATAATAAATCAGGGGATCCTGTAGGAAATCACTGTAGCATCCTGTAGCAAAGCCTATTTTGAGCCCGAATTGAGAAAAATCATCATTGAAGCTGGGAATAGGCCTCTACTTTACCTCCATTCTATCAAGACCATTTTAACCCTCTTGCTCCACACTTGTCTCCCCTACCAAAGAACAAGGAAAGATTATCATTTGCATTTATAAAACAAAAAGATAAAAAAAATGAGTTTTTTTATATTTACACATGCACATAGCAGTTAGTACTCTTTAGATCAGATTCCATGCTCAATTTGTTTAAATCATCACATGTGATAAATAGAGTTAAGCTAGGTTTCTTTTACATTTAGTTCATGATTTTTATGCAATTAGAATAGGTTTCTTTCCTTATACTTTCTTTCTTGCAATAGGTTAAGGTTCCATTTCGAACATTTCATTTCTGCAGTTAGTTTAGGATTTGACTTTAGTACATTCACTCAATTACATCATGACAGCAAAGGAAGGACACATTGTATGGTGCACATATAGTTCCTATACCTCTTAAGTTTGTACGAACCCTGGGTTGATAATTAAATTTAGTAGCCTTGGGAGTTGCAGCATTCTTGTTGCAATATCGAGGTTCATTAGAAATCATCCATATAAGTTTCCACAAATTCATGGACTAGCTCTGCAAATATGCTCAAGACTGCCCTTTGAAAAGTGGCAGGGGCATTCCATAATCCAAATGGAAGGATCCTATAAGAAAAGGTACCAGAAGAACAGGTGAATGTGGTTTTATCTTGGTCCTCTAGGGTGATCTGGATCTGATTGTAACCACTGAATCCATCCAGGAAAGAGAATAACTTATTTCCTCCCAGACCATCTAATACTTGGTCAATGAAAGGTAGAGGGAAATGGTCCTTTTTTTTCGCTTTGTTTAGCTCTATGTAGTCCACATAGATCGTCCACTTCCCATTTTTATTTGGAACCAAAACCAAAGGAAATACCTACTCACTATCTAAGCTGAGGTAAATGAGCCTTGCTCCAACAACTTTTGCGGTTCTTCTTTGACTATATCCTTGAGGGTTGGGTTCATTCTCCTCTGAGGTTGGCGCACCGGCTTGCAACCTTCCTTGATGTAAATGTGGTGAGTACGCACCAAAGGGTGAACTCCCTTCATCTCCTTATAACTCCAGGCAAAGGAATCCAGATGCTTTCTTAGCATGTCACATAACTCCTCTTCCTGATGTGCAGAGAGATAGGGGTTGAATTTCTATGTTATTTCTAGACCGAATTCTAACACCTTGACATGAGTAGGACTTGAGTGAGCTAGGCACAAATCAGTCTAAGGGTTATCCTCAACTTTCTTCACTAACTCCTCAAGAGACATGGTGTTGGGGGGCTGATTTTGGAGGATTTTCTCAATTAGGTCATCTTCATGAGGTTTCCCCCCTCCTATAGTAGCATCTAGGGTACAGATTGGGGAAGAGTAGACTTCATATTCCTCCTCCTCTTCTAACCATAAAGGGAATTCATGCTCCAGAGATGGTTGAGCAGGAGGGTACAAGACCAATTTTTTGGACAAATGCCCATTTTTAATGGTCATATTTTGAGCCCTGCAACTTATGTAAGCATCAGCAGTGGCTAACCATGGCCTTCCAAGGATGAGAAGATAACCATTGAACTTGGTCTTAGGTTGGAGAACTAAGAAGTCAACAAGGTATTCCCAGGAATCAATGGAGACCATCACATCCTCAACAACTCCCTCGGGAGCTACTATGGACCTGTCTACAAGACTGTTGTGGTCTTTCTTAATGATCCTTGGAGATTCAATTTAAGCATAGTCTCCTTAGTCATCACATTGATGACAACCCCAAGATCAATAAAGGTATGGGGGACAATGATACCATCGATGTGTGCATCTATGATGGGAAATCTAGGATCTAGATACTTTGGGCAAATCACCCACCCCAACATTAAGTCAGACAATTCTCCAATGACTTTAATGGTAGGGTGTCTTTATTTCGCCTCCTAGGATGTTTGAAGCATTTCTCCTTTATTAGTTTGTTGTAGATGGGGACATCATTGATAGCTTAGAGGAGCGGGATTTTAACGCACAAGTTTTTCAATTCACCTAGAAGTTCAGTCTCTTCTAGGGTGTGTTGGATAGGATGGATTTTTCTCTCTGGAAAAGGAGGTGGATTTTCTTGAGGGACACTATCTTCCTTTTCCTCTTCAAGCTCCTTAGGTGGAGATGGAGGTTGATTATCTGGAAGCACTCTTCCAGACCCGAGGTTGATTTATTGAATTTCCACAACATAGGCAGGGTAAGATGTTTCCCCACTGTAGACATGTTATGCCTATTTGTTGTTCAGGTTCGAATTTGGTTGAGAAGGCATTTGAGGTTGCTTAGGTGGAGCAGGGTGAAGGAGTTGTGGTTGAGATGGAGGTGGAGGCAGTAAGGCTAGAGATTGGTTGTATGGGGGCCTCCACCCCTAGGATGGTGCATTCCACTGAGGTTGTGGAGGAGTATATGGTTGAAATGGTTGGTTGGCAGGTTGGGAATGGTATTGAGGTGCAAAAGACTAGGGAGAAGTTGTGGACCATGAAGGATGAGAAGGAGGGCACCAAGGGGGAATGGATGCATTATGGTTAGGGTTGTAATATGAATAGGATGCCCCTTGCATGCCTTGCTAGTATGGTTGAGGTCCTTGAGGCCTCCTTTGGTTGATATAATAGAGTTTTTCAATCACCCCTTCAGTTCCTTGATACACAGCTTTCAATCCACGTAGAGAAGGGAACTTGTCTATGGAGTAGTTCTCCTCACAGACCAAGCAAATCTCTATAAGATTCAATGGACATTCGTTCTTAGGGTGCCTTCTGGTGCATCTAGGGAAGAAGGCATCTAAGGCTCGTTTTGCTTCCTCCTACTTCCTCTTGATCTGCATGGTGTCCATTTGCAGAGTAAGGGTATGTAGCATTTCACTCTTTAAGTATTCCAACATGTTCCAAATTTCACTTTTTATGGATGTATTGGAGGATGATGAACTGACCAAATCTTAACTAGCCTTACCCTTCTTCCTAGCTATGCTAGAATGCTTTCTGAAAATTGCCTTGATATCATCATAGGGTAACTGATAGATGTCACCTGGACCTTTTGTAGATGAGTTGGAACCTTTCCTCATAATCTTCCAAAGATTCATCATGTCCCAAGGTCATTCTAAAAATTTCCTCTTTGGCATCTTTGGACCTGCAATAGTCCCTATACATTGTTGAAGGCTTGTTGCGTCTAAGCCCAGGTGGTGATGTTGTACCAAGGTAAACCCATGAACCAGTGTGAGGTTGCATCTTTGAGGGTGGATGGGAACAATTACAACTTCTGGTCATCAGAGGTGTAATCATAAGTTCTGCATATGACAACAAACTCAAACAAAAAGTTATCCAGGTCATCTTAGGTCAAGCCATGGAAGTGAGGAAGGGAGAAGGGGCTTATATTTTTCATCCTAGAATCTCCATTAGTTTCTTTGATGGGAAAAGCACCCCCATCTCTATTTTCAACTCCTTCTCTGTCTTCAATCCCATTTCTATTTTTAGCCATGGTGTAGGTTGGAGGAATGGTCTCTTCGTCTTCCCAAATAGGCTCTTCAAAGATCTTTGGTTGTCCGCTTAATGGGTCCTCTAGCTCATAGCCATCGAAGAAGAGGGAAGTTTGGTTGTTAGATGCAGTGGAGGTATTTGGAAAAAAAATTCCTAAGTTGTCTCTACTCCTACGAGACATGAAAGGAATTCATTTTTTTTAGGGTTTTTTCATAATTTCTTGCAGAATGGAAAGAAAGCAAATATTACAACTATTTGCTGAATGGAACTACTTTGTAGAATTAGAAAGAAAGCAAATATTGCAACTATTTTTTGAATGTAAAAAGAAAGCAGAAATCACATCTACTTAGACACCTCCCCGGCAACAGCGCCAAAAAGTGATGAGCACCAGTATTGCAACAGGAATGTTGCAACTCCTGGGGCTACCAACTTTACTTCATCAACCTGGGGTTCGTACAAACTTGGATGTGACAGTGTTGTATGCACAGTAGATGCAATAGTCTACTTTTGTCACTTTTCAATTGGGTCGATAGACCACTAGGGTTTTTTAAACCAGTCTTCTATTGACTAGAAGGAGTTTGACTACCAAATGGAAAGGGGAAAATTATTCTTAATGAAAAAAGGGAATGTTGCCTACTCTAGGAAATGAGAGTGTTGAATTGGAAGGTGCTATAAAGTGAAATGAAATCATCTAGCTAGTCATCTGCACATTTTTGCAAAAGAGACCTAACTTAACCTTGTATATAACATCTAGTTATCTAGACTAACTGAGCGTGGAATTTTATTTAAGAACTATTGTGACTACCGCATGCATGTGATAACTTAGAAATTGTAGAAAAGGCCTTTTTGATTTTCAGTTTTATGAATTCAAATGCTAATTTAACCAATTTGTTCTTTAGCAAGGGAGACAGGTATGGGAAAACAGGTTTGGAAGGGAGTCAAGGGTATGGAACCCAAGTGGAGGCCTAACCTACGATCATATGACCATTTTTGTTCAATTCGGGCTTAAAACAGGCTACCACAGGGTTTCGTGTAGTACTACAGGCTGTCCTAGTTCTACTACAGGATGCCCTATTTTACTACAGGAAACAGGCCGAAAGCTTATAAGGATGTAGGAAAGGTTGAATGTAGTGTGGGAAAGGTGTCTGATGGGGAAATAAGGAAGAGAGGAGGTGCACACTACCCAAGGCTCAATCCAAGGCTTCAAGATGGTTGGATTTTCTTAAGGAGGATTTCCACTTTGCCTACAAAACAAGAATTTTGATTAGGGTTTGGTAGACTTTGGCAGCGTAGGTGGAGAAGACTTGGATGAGGCGAATGAGATGAGGTCTCCCTACAAATCAAAAGCTCCTGCAACAACATACACTCTTTTCTTCATTTATGCACAACTTCATTTATACATGGAAAAGATGAGTTGAATGTAGGAAAAACAGATTTATTAATAGCTAATGGCTAAGTTTATGAATGGAAGTGCTTCTAAACCATAGAAAACTCAAGAGATCAAAATGAAAGTTGTAGATACTTCTAAGGAATTTAGAGACAGTGGTCTATTCAACAAGAAATCCTAAGTTATGCAGTGATCACAAAATAAATTTATTTTCAGGTTGTGTGAATGGAACCCTTAAACCATGATCCCATAAGGGAGATGAAGCAAAGGCCACTATCACAATATTTTCTAAAGTGTTTACTGTCACTACTGTACCACTGATCTATCTATCCACAAATGGAAGCAAACTAAGTAATCATCCAAATACTTACAAGTTAAACAAAACCAAAATCACTTCAGCAGCTAGCTATGAATGTAATCTAAGCATACATGTACAGAAAGAGGAACGTTTTCTACTAGGGTTGGGCACTAACCCAAGAGCTTCATCCCTCTTAGTCAACTTAGTGTTGGATCAAGGGAATTCTTTTCTTTTTCAGTAAAATATCAAAAATACATAAGAGTTATCAATCACAATGTCTTAGCTCAAAAATGCCTCTTGGCTACAACAAAAAAAGTCGAATCCTAATGAGGCTCTAGGCATTTTTATTTATACAATTGAAGCTACCAACAACTTCCTTAAATTTAGGGAGGCTTGGCTCCCAACTCGATATCAACTTGTCTTCAGCTATCACTGGCTTGGCTATCAATGTCCTTGGTGGCTTGGTTGCTTGTAACTCCGAGCTAATGAGATCTAGTGGAGGAATATTTGAGTGATTAAGGAGTTAAGGAGGGAGATCCAATCTCATAAAATCCCTCTTTCTTGTCTAGTTCGAGTTCCTACACTTAAATTAGCCAAAATTTCTCCAAATCCTGCAATTAATGCCCATTAGGCTACATGACATAACATGTCATATTTACCCTTCTCACTATGCAAAATATAACAAAACATGTAAATAAATGTGAGAAAAGGTGATTTTAATAAGTTGGAGAGTGGCATTAAGGTCCAGATAATTTACCTATTGATGAGCCTCATCAAGTAGTATTCAAAAAAACTTACCTTTTAGTCTATAGGGCAGCTAATTTTTTGATTATGACTCTCCACGCAACCATAGACAGCTACAACCATTGTTACTTGCAGTTTCCACCCTCGAGCCAAATTCTAAAGTCTGAGGGGGAAATTCTTGCTTCTAGTACCAAACACAAGTTGTCAGTTAATTCAAGTACTCCAGAGGACCTACTGCCTCACTCCCACATTTGTTTTGCCTCATTTTTTTCCTGCATGGGTAGTCCAAAGGTGCCCAACCTCACCCCCCTTGTGCACATATAGTATTTTACCCCCTCCCAAGGAATCTAGAAAACATTGTACCAATCCAGGTAGTAACTAGGAAATGTGATCAATTTTATCTCTATCTCAGCTTCAGGATGGTCTCCTCCCAAGATTTTACAGGGCTTCATAGTAGTTATCTCAACCCACAACCTCCAATGAACTCAAGTTGTTACAGGGCTCTAGAGATTTCATTCCACCCACAGCCTCCAAGGACCCAAGCTATTACATAGCTCAAGAGACATCTTGTCTCAACCCATAGCCTCCAGGGACCTACATTGTTGCAGGGTTCCAGGAATCGTGTCTCAACCCATAGCCTCCAGGGAACCCAAGATTTTACAGGACTCCAGAGACTAACACTCAAGCCATAGCCTTTAGGGATAGAGAATTGATCCACTTCTCTCCACTTCTCTTCATCGTTGCCTATTGAAATATTTTGTTGGAGGTTTTCTTACCATCCCCTCCTCAGTCTACTTTCCCTGAAATGAAATAAAGGTATATGTTTCCATTTCTTTCTTTTTTTTGTTCAAATTGTGCTCTCCCTCCTCTTCAAATTCTTCTCCCCCGAGAGTTTTAGTCCACCCTTATTGTTTTTCTCTTTCCCCCCCTTTTTTTCTGTCAACATTTATGTCCCCTTTCTTTACAGTTGCATCCTTGTTGTTTACATCCCTTCATAAATCTATATTCTCTTTACTTGTTATGTTTTCTCAAGAAAGCATATGCATGAGTACTTTCCTTTGGCCCATTTAATTTTAGGAGACATTTCATTGACTCCTTACACTAACTAGCCATCAATCACTGCCTTGTCAAACCAAGTTTCTCCTTGGCACAAGAAACCACACATCCCAAGCAGTAATTCTCCATCCCCGGCTCTAGAATTTGTGTCCCTTAGACTCAGTCCCCTTTTCTTTGATTTCAATGATTGCACAATATTTAGATCATATTTATAAGGTGGCTCATATGAGAACCTTGGGTGGGGATATCAGAAACCCCCCCCCCTTGAGGGAATGCTTACCTCTGTGTTCATTTACACATATATATTTCCAAACTAAAGGTAAGACCCATATTGTTTTATGGATATTTATACACATAGCTCTGTACAATATTTACAATTATATACACGTGCTCTAATCATCATACAAGAAAGGATAATTAATAGTATTTACGATCATTCATTTCCCATGTAGCCTCCTCTGGTCCAAAGTGCTTCCACGGCACCTTGACTTGCTCTATGGCTCGAGTTTGGAGCATGTGACTCCTCTAGTCTAGTATGCACATTGGCTTTGGTTGGAACTCTCCCTTTGATTCCACTCGCAGAATAGACCAATCAATCACATGATTAGAATCATGTACATATCTTTTAAGTAAAGAAACATGTTAACATCATGAACTCTAACTGATGGAGGTAAATCCAATCTATATTCTACTTGTCCAATCCTCTCAAGAATTTCAAATGATCCACAATAGCATGGTGCAACCTTGGCTCATATCCCCATCCTTAGGGAGAATTTCTTGGGTTTAATTCTCAAGTAGACATGTTCCCCAATATGGAACTCTTTGTGCACCCTCTGCTTATATGCATAACTTTTATGTCTAACTTGTGCCACCTTCATATTTTTCCTTATGATCTGAACTTGTTATTCCATATCCTTAAGCATATCAAGTCCTACATGAACTTTATTAACTAGATCACTCCATCTAATTAGAGTATTACTACTCCTGCCATATAATGACTCAAATGGGCTCATCTTTAGTGTTTCTTGGTATCCGTTATTGTATGAAAATTCCATGAGTGCAAGGTATCCTTCCAACTTCTTAGGTTGATGCATCACATACATCCTTAAAATGTCCTTAAGGATTTGATTGATCCTCGCATTTTTTCCATCTATTTGTGGGTGATATGTCGTACTAAATGCCAACTTTGTTCCCACTCCTGTAAACAATTCCTTCCAAAACCTGGAAGTCAATCTAGCATCTCTGTCTAACACAATATTTTTTGGAATACCATGTAGTCTCACAATCTCATTTATGAAGATGTGTGCTATATCACTAGTAGAATTGGTGGATTTGACTGCCACAAAATGAGATACCTTGCTAAGTTTATCCACCACCATCATTATTGCATCCTGTAATGAAATCCATGGAAACGACATCCCACTTACATTTCGGAATAGGGATATGCTGCAACAATCCTGTCGGATGTTTGCATTCGGCCTTTACCTGTTGGAATTCTATGCATCTTGCTACAAAATCTGCCACTTCTTTCTTCATATTTGGCTAGTTATAGTACTTTTTAATGGATGTGAAGGTCTTTTGATACCCTGGGTGGCCTGAGTAATGCTTAACATGGAACTCATTCATTATTATCCTTTTTATTTCATCACTGTCATTCGCATAAAATTTTCCTTTGAACTTGACTAAGTCATCCTCTGCAAGGTGAAATCCTTCATCCTCACCACTTTGTTGTAGTTTTCCTTTCATTTGCTAGTATTTTTCATCCTGCAACCTAGCTTTTTTTATTCTTTCCTCTAGATCGTTGCATACAAACTTACAGTTGCCAAATTATTTACTTGGATTCTTCTGCTCAAGGCATCGGCGACCTTGTTGTCCTTACCCTTGATGTACTTAATATCAAATTCAAATTCGTTGAGCATAGCCAGTCATCTTGCTTCCCTAGCATTCTATTTTGGTTATCCAAACAAATATTTTAGTCCATTATGGTCTGACATGAGCATGAATTTCCTGCCAAGGAGGTAGTGCCTCCATATTTTTAGCACATGAACTATGGCATCCATCTCTAAATCATGTTTCACATAATTTTCCTCATGCTTATTCAACTTCCTAGATTCATAATACACTACTTGACCTTCCTACATTAAGACTCCATCGAGTCCCTCTTTGCATGCATTTGTGCACACCATGAAATCCTTGTCAGGATCTATGATTCTCAGCACTGTCGCACTAGTGAGTGATTGTTTTAACTGCTCAAATCGTTTTGCACATTATGAAACTCACTCAACTCTTTTCTCTTTCTTATACAAGGCTATAATGGGATGACCGATTATGGAGAAATTCTGAATAAATATCCTGTAATATCCTGCCAACCCCATGAATGATCTAACCTCATTTATTATTTTTAGAGCCAACCACTCCTTAATTTCTTTGATCTTTTCAAGGTCAACTGATACGCCTTCCTCAAAGACAACGTGCCCTAGGTTGTTTATCTATGACTAGAAAAAGTCACACTTGCTGAGTTTTGCCTAGAGCTTTTACCCTCTGAACAGTTGTAATATTGGATCCAAATGTTTCTCGTGTTCTTCCTTTTTTTTAGTAAACCAATATGTCATCAAAAAACTTTATGAAAAACTTGTCCAAGTAAGGATGCAATACTCCGTTCATCGGGTAGATGAACGTGGTTTGGGCATTATCGAGCCCAAAGGGTACCACTACAAATTCATAGTGACCATATCTTGTTCTGAAAGCACTTTTATGGATATCCTCCTCCTTGATTCTCACTTGATGGTAACCTAACCTCAAGTCAATTTTGGAGAAAATTATTACTCCTCTTAACTGCTGAAAGAGATCGGTAATCCTCAGTAATGGGTACCTATTCTTGATGGTTACCTTATTCAGTTGTCTATAATCAATGCACAATCTAAGGGTTCCGTCTTTTTTCTTTAAAAATAATATTGGTGCTCACTAAGGAGACACACTTGGCCTTATGTGATCTTTGTCAAGAATTTATTTTAGCTGTAATTTTAGCTCAACCAGCTATGGGCTGCTCATACCAAATATGGAGCCTTGGATGATTGTGTTTCTCCTAATATCATCTCAATAGAGAAATCTCTCTCTCTGTGAGGAGGTAGTTAGGGGACCTCCACTAGAAATATATCCACAAACTATTGCAAAACAATGTCCTTTTGAAGAAATTCAATTCGCTTATATTATTTTTCTCTACCATCTTCCTCATTCTTGCAAACTTGTACTATAAATAACATGCATATTTTCTTGTTGCCACGTTTAGCTTGCATAGTAGTGATCAGCCTCACTAATATGGATTTCCTCTTTCCTTGCAACACTCTTTTTATTCCTTGTTCATCCAAGCATTCTATTGCTTTCTCATAGCAATCTACCTTGGTTCGGTGCAAGTACAACCAATCCATGCCCAATAACAAGTCATACCCACCCAATGGTAACACATTCAAGTGGGTTGTTGTAGGAATTCCATTGAGCTCAATTGCATATCACCTTACCCAATGATTGATTCTTCTCCTTGTGCATGTTTCTAACTAAACCAGCAAAGCTTCCTGATGCAATTCCTTGGCCAATTCACACTTCTCAACAAGTTTTGGGCTAATATAACTATAGTTAGAACCTGGATCAATTAAAATAAAAATTACTTGTTGTTGTAGCTTACCTTCCATCTCAATGATGGATGTCTAGTGATATGCTTGGTGATTATCCATTATTGCATAAATCCGTGGTATACTCAAGGCCACTTCACCCACTATATTTTCCTGTTGAGCATGGTAAATATATGGTACAATGCTTTGTTGATGTGGGCAGTCTCTCCTCCTTTGATCCCCACTACAAGTCCAACACTTGAGTGGTTCTCAACCTTCAAGCTTGGGTTTTTTTATGTTGGTTGCTATATATTTTTCTTGACAACAATATTGGGTCTTTGTTTAAGTTGTCGTGCCTGACCTGTGTACTTCACTTCCCCCCTATCTAGATTTCTTTTGGTCCAATTCTTATCTTGTCTAGCATTTCTCTTGACCTGCCAGCCACTCCAAAATTTAGGCATGTGACTTGCTTGTTCATAGCAATTCTCTAATTTCTTAATAGTATCCTTTAGGGTTTGGGGTTCCAACAGTTTGATTTTATCTCTGAATATTATCAGTAGTCTACTAGTGAACCTTTAAATCTTGAATTTCTCCTTCTTGGGCTATGGTACATACCTAAATAGCTCCAAAACATTAGTGACATACTCATCACTAGTTAACTGACCCATTTTTGAGTTTATATAAGAACTCTTTTGCTTTATTATCATAGTATTGCTCATATAGGTATTTCTCCTTGAAGAGCTTCTCAAACTCTCCTCATGTCAAATCCTTCTCAGAAATGGCTCTAATGTTCTTCAAGTTTTCCCACCTTATGTCAGCTCTGCCTTTTAAGTTGTATGAGGCAACTCTAGCCTTCATATTCTCTAAATAGTCATGTATCTTGAAAAATTTCTTTATTCCTAGCATCCATGCTTCTACATCCTCTGCTTTCTTCATGTCCCCATCAAATGTAGGTGGTTTTCCTTCTTAAATTCCTCGGACATATGCTCCCTTTCTTTTCTTGTTGGATGATGGTGACGGCGAGAATGGTAATGTCTCCAACCATCAGGATTAGAGGGGTTTCTTGAGTACTGCATGTGTATGCTAGTTCCTCCTCTTAGGGTGCTAAAAAATGCACCTCTAGGCACAGTGTCCTCACTTCCTTGCCTGTGCCTTTTCCTGGATCTACCACCATCTCCTCTGTTGGTGTTTTCTTCTATTTCTTGAAGGATTTTTCTGTCTCTATGACTTTCCCTCCTCTCAGATTGCCTTTTCCTTTGCCAATCCAAGAGACAATCTAGGATAACTACATTGATCTATTCTTGCCTTTCTTGGGCTCTTACCAACCTCTCATTATCATCCTTAAAGCTTCTCACCTCTTCCATTAGGATTCTCAAGGTATCCATCCAGTCTAGGGAATGATTCCCTCCCCCTTGGCGAAATGATCTCTCTTCTTCATTAGCTATGACCCCATCGCTTCCATGTTGTGATTGATTGGAAATGTATTCAACCATTATGTTCCTCATCACTGTGACTTCTTTAGTTTAATACTTCTTGTGATGTGTTTTCAATCACACACATCGTTAGACATTTCAAAATAATCATAAAAACTTGGGATCAAGATTTTACCATGGATATTTTGTTGTGACAAAACAGTCATGTTAGTGTGTCAATTACATTTACAAATCATATGCATCAATCATTCAGTCCCTTCAACATGATAATCATACTAGGAGCCTAAACATGACAAAACAATCAACAAATTCATGATTTACAACCATCAAACACACAACATGACCATAGTCCTATTCTCAGACAATTTTCAATAATACTAGTTTGTTTTTCCTTTCCACAACATGTAATGAATAAAGAAATTTGACTTTTAGCACTTAGATAGTTAATTTTCTTCATTTCATTTCTCTCCTCTTCTTTTTGTTATCATCACTTTCATGTGAAGAAAGCCCATCCAATCCAGTTTTGAACCTCGATAGCTCTGATACCACTTTGTAACATACCATATTTTCCCAGCTAGAGTAAGGGAGTCGTCATTGGCAAATCCAGTCCTAATTTTCCGACAATGGAAACGAGATTACGATGCTCGAACCACTGGTTTTTTTTTACTCACTTTTATATTTTCTTCATTTCCTTTCTTCCATATATGGAATGGAGATTATCTATCTCCTACTGCCCCACAATTCTCTCCCTCGGGTTTTCCCAACCAATAGGTGAGCGCGATGGTTGGGACATATACATCTTCCTACCCACAACGTCGTCTAACATCCTGACTTCCCAACCTCCTGACCTCCGACTCAGTTGAGGTTATCCCACCCTAGGAATTAGGGGCTTTCCTTCCCCCCGATCGCCCGACCTCTAACCTAGTTAGGTCGGCGTATCATCCATGCTCCCTTATTGCTAGCACATGGCCCAAGCTCTAACAATCCAGGGTCAACATCGCTCTCCTTTTTTTACCACTGAGGCGCCGGTCTTGACCTTCAACCTTTAGGACTTGAATGGTCCTTTAGGTCATACTTCTAGCTGCATGGGCCCATCAAAATGTCCACATTGGTTTTCTTCGACCAATCATGTAAGAAGGAAATCTATCCACTCCAATTGAAAGTCTAACCATCTAAGGTTCTACTCTGCAAGGGGATAGATCTACCCAATGCTTCCTATAAGGTCAGGGCTTCACTTTCTTACATTGTAGTGAATTCTATTCCCTTACATTATATAAAGGTTTATTCAAGGGACTTTGGCTCTGCATTACACAACGCCTTCAGTAATGATCTATGTGCTCTCCCTCAAGTCTAGATCTATCACTACACAGGCTTCCTCGAGCTGGTCTTCTTGATCATGGATCGGTCTCAAAGGTTTGGATGGCCTCTATATCTTCTTCAAGATCTTTCCACTCCATCAGAAGGATATTAAGGTATTCCATGGCGTTCAAGGATAATTTTAGGGGCGAATGTTCGCCCTTTGGCGAAATTAAGGGGTTTTAAATTTTTAGTGGGCGAATATTTTGTATCATAGTACATTTTTACAAATCACCTCAAATAGCCCACCTTATTTTAAGGGAGATGGTAAAAAAGGTAAATTTAGCCCTTGAAATTAGGACTTACAACCTTCCATTCGCCCATTTTCAAGAATAGGTTTTATTTAAGTGAATCCATTCGCCCATTTTCAAGAATAGGTTTTATTTAAGTGAATCCTATGGGCCAATACCATATTTATAAAAGAGGTATGGTAAATTAATAAAAATATAAATAAATGAGAGGTACGGTAAATAAATAAAACATTTTTTATATTTACTCCATAAGTCACCTTATATACATGTAAGGGTGTAAACAAATAAAAATATAAGTAAAGTGGAGGTATGGTAAATAAATAAAACATCTTTTTATACTTACTCAAAAGGTATGGTAAATAAATAAAAATATAAATAAACTAGACGAATCGTAAATAAATAAAACATCTTTTTATATTTAGTCCATAACCCTCATTCTATTTATGAAGGCTCAAGAAAGAGGTTTTATTTAAGTGAATCCTATGGGCCAAATACCATATTTGTAAAAGAGGTATGGTAAATTAATAAAAATATAAATAAACGAGAGGTATGGTAAACAAATAAAACATTTTTTTATATTTACTCCATAAGTCACCTTATATTTACGAACACTCAAAAAATGGGTTATATTTAGGTGAAACCTATGGCCAAAATACTATGGGACAAATACCATATTGTTATTAATACCATGCAAAATACCATTATTAACCCTAAAATTAGAATTAATAAAAATAAAAATGGCACATGGTATTGACCCATGGTATTCACCAAAATGGCACATGGTATTGACCCATGGTATTCACCAAAATGGCACATGGTATTGACCCATGGTATTCACCAAAATGGCACATGGTATTGACCCATGGTATTCACCTGGAATGTAGCCTATTTAAATGGGGGAATTAAACCAACATGTAGCCTATGATAAGATTCACTAGGACTTTACAAAGTTTTATTATTTAGTGAAAGACTCGCCAAGATATTACAAGATTTTATAATTGAGTAAAATATTCGCCATGCCTGGTGAGAGATTCGCCAAAAAATTATATATACATATTATATTATTGATAAAATCGCCTTCCATTTTTCCTATATACCATGGAGATTCGCCCATTTATTATATTTATAAATTTAGGGGGGGTTCTTAAAATTTTCCCTGATGGCGTTACCCCTTTTGAGCTTGCATGAAAGCTGCATTGAGGGATTCCTATCCCACGAGCCTTCCCTACCTTCAAGTAGGGAATTCCTCGCATGGAAGCATAGACATTTCTACATCTAATATCTACCAGAGGCCTAGTGTGAGCTTTCAGGAGGCTACCACCTCTCTTGTTACACGTTTATAGTTCAAGAGTCTTCATGAACTTTGCAAGCAATTTCTTTTCATCACCAAAAATCTTGTGGCAGGAATGGAGGTTGTTGCACATGTAAGGTTAAAGGCCTTTAAAGGAGATTGTTGGGCACAATCATCCCCACGAACACTGTCTTAATCTTTCACTTATTTCTTATATGTTGGCACAGCAACTTCAATGTATACAATGACTGACTCTGGCCAATAGAACAACTTCCTTATAATTTGTCAATTAATAAAAAGGGTCTCATAACCCACTTCTTTTTAATTTTCATGGTTTGGGCCTGAAATAGATCATTTGATTCATTAAATTTCACCATTTTGTTATTACTGACACAGTTAAGCATCTCATTCATAGTAATACTTTGCCTCAGCTCTACGGCTTAGGAATTAGTATTATGAGGTTCCTTTTTCATCATAAGCATAAAATACTCTTTGCTCATAAGTTATTAAACAAATTTACTTCCAATTGCAAGCACAAGCACACTTTTACACCTACATATACACACATATATTCAACATACAAGCCAGGGAAATACCCCTTCACGATTACACCACAGGTATACACACAACAGCAAAATACAACCATGTTTTCCACATTTATTAGAGATGACAATGAAACACAAGCCATTAAAGACAAGTAGTACTCACAAGAACTTATATTTTAGTCTGCAGGGCAGCTAAGTCTAGGACTATGACTCTCCACCCAACAATAGAAAACTACAACCACTGTTACTTGCAACTACCACCCCTGAGCTAGATTCCAAATTCTTAGGGGGAAATGCTTGCTTCTTGGACCACACACAAGCTGCCAATTAAGTTGGGTACTCCAAAAGACCTCCTTCCTCAATCCCACTATTGTTTTGTCTCCTCCTTTCCTGAATGGGGATTCCATAGGTGCCCAACCTCACCCCCTCATGCACATATAGTGTTTCAACTCCTCCTGGGGAATCCAGTAACCACTATACCAATTTGGGAAGTAACCAGGAATTGTGATCAATCTTGTCTCTATATCGGCTTCAGGATGGTCTCTTCCCAAGTTGTTACAAGGCTCCGGAGTATTTATCTCCACCCACAAGCTCCGGGGAACCCAAGATTTTATAGGGCTTCATAGATTTCATTCCACCCACATCCTCCAGGGACCCAAGCTCTTACAAGGCTCCAAAGACATCTTGTCTCAACCCATAGCCTCCAGGTACCCAAGTTGTTATAGGGGTCCAGGAATCTTATCTCAACCCACAGCCTCTAGGGAACCAAAAATTTTATAGGGCTCCAAAGACTAACATTCAATCCATGGCCTTCAGGGACAAATAACTAATCCCCTTCTCTTCTCTTCTCTTCATCATTGTCTGTTGAAAGTTATTGTTGGAGGTTCGCTTCTCGTCCCATCCTCAATCTCCTTTCCTCGAAACAAAACAAATTTGTTTTCTTCCCTTTTTGTGTGTCTTTAGACTTGTTAGTGTCGGTCTTGAGCCCTCCATCAGTGATCAATAACTCTTTGCATATGCATTTATAGGTGTCTCATCAGTGTCAGTTTTGCATCCCGCTAGGCATGCCATAACACTGAATGGAGGAGCTGGTCTTTGTTCCCTTCTTGGCTTTGCTGGATCAGGTCATACAACAATGTAATTGAGTCAGGCTTGTTCTTGTTTTTGTCTTAAGGTCCCATGGTCTTAGGTCTAGGGTTTTGAGTCAAAATCATTTCAAGGTCATGAGTCATGGTCAGTAGGTGCCCAGCAAGCCGGAAGGAGTCTTGTACATAAGTTTCATTATCATTTTCTTCAGCTATAGCTCATTTTATGCCTTGGATTTAAAAACCCTGTTTTTAAGTCCAAGGCCATGTGGAATTTAAAAAAATAAAGAAATTCCCAAAAATTTGTAAAAGTGCCGGCAATAACCCTGGTTCTTTCACTACAGTCCATCAGGCGGTCAACCTGCAAAAAGAACGAAGTCAAACGCATCCAAAGAGCTTATTTCAGGATAAAAAGACTCTAAAATAGTGTTAAAGAGAATGTAAAGGTTTAAACATTATAAAGTGGGTTTTTAAAGTCAATTTTTTTTTAAATATGAGCCTATAAAAGCAAATTCCCTCTTGCAAGGTCTTCATTGTGCATGTGGAGCAAGAAATTACAAGCAAAAGGCGATTAGAGGGCGAAATTGGGCAAATTGCAGAAATTCCAGTCTTTATCAGGGTGCGCGACCACGTGGGTGGGCGCGACCAAACGGAGGCCAACGCGCTGTGTTAAATTACACAGGCGCGACCAAACGGAGGGGCGCGACCATTCTGGGAGCTTGCGCGACCAAAAAGTCTGCCCGCCTTGAAACTCTCCCAAACGCTCAAATTCACTCAAATTCTCTCCAATTTTTAAAGGTATGCCTCCTCCACGTTTTGTGTAATGGTGTTGGGGTTGCAAAAGAAGATTATGGTCATGATTTTATGCAAGGAAATCCATAGAAAATAGGTTAAAATGACTTGATGTTTTGCATGCATATGTATGACAGTTTGTTTGTTTTTCAAGGCAATTTTTTTTCCTTATATCCCTCCATTCATTTTCCCAAAATTAAATTACATATGTTAACATGTTATATTTGTTAATCTCATTTGCAAATTAGCCATACCAAACCTGCCCCTTAAATCCTATCAAATCCTACCCCTAAATCATGTGCAAACCCTAGTCCTTTCAAACCCTATAAACCCTACCTTTTCCCATGTGTCATGTTCAAACCCTACACTAGTATATACAGCAAATTTACATATGTAAATACACAGCAGAATGAAAAAAAAAAACATATAAAAACAAAAAGAAAAAATGATAGCAAGGCATGCTTATGAATATCACACAAAAAACAGTGAAAAATGTAACTTGCATAGCCTTATAAAAACAAAAGAAAAATGACCTCTTGCTGTGTAAATGTCAAAGATTAGTAGCTGTATGGTGCTCATGACAAAAATTCATTAAATATACAGCTGCATAGTTATCAAAAGAGCAGTTTTGCTGTGCTAGGGTTTGCAAAGTGACATGGTATTTATCTCCCTATCCTTAAACTCTGTTTTCCCTTACCTTTCCCCTCACAAAAACCTTGATTCAATTGCTCATTAAATCCCCTAAAATCCCTATGCAATTGATACCCTTCCCTTTTGACAAAGTATGTAATTGAAAACCCTAATTCACTCATGGCAAAAGCATGATGAAGTTGCCTCTGTTTTAAATGAACTGCTGTTATGAAAATTAGTTGGCAGACTTTGTTGAGGGGTTTCATTGTCCCCTTAAACCCTAATTCCCTTTCACCCTCATCTTCCGAAATACCATCGACACATCATATCCCATTTTTCTTGCAAATTTATTACAGTAACCCTTCCCTCCCTTGGTGATCAAGCATACAAAGTCCCTGTTTCCCAAAAGCATCAATGACCATTTTAAAAGTTATAAAAAACAGAGTATGCTCTTAATAGACATTCAAAGACAAAATGAAATGAGCAGCCTGTTAAATGTTGATAGTTGATGCTGCCTTATCCCCCTATGCCCATGACATCCTTCCTTCCATCATGATGAAAATTCTATATTGTCCTTTCCCTTGGTGATTAAAAATCACAGTTTCCCTTAATAAAGTATTGATTTGCAAATGATGAAAGATGAGATGGCATGTTTAACATTATGTGATGTTTTCCTTCAGAATTCCCTGCTTATATATATATTTTTTCCCTTTCCTATATGTAAATTCCCTCCCCTAACATATCCCTCATGATGTTTCCCCTTGAAAACAGCATACTTCACAGCATTTTGCAGGCAGGGCAGCGGTCATTTTGACTTATTTATTCCACCTTGCTCAATAACACCATGTCAACCACTGAGACTAATGAGCAAGGTGATGACCGATCATCATCTACTGAGATTGAGATACAGCAGAGGCCTCATAGGGGAGGCAAGGGTGGTCACCACAAGAGGGAAGAGCCTACATCACTGACAGAGTTGCAGGCTTGCCCATTGGCAGTATCTTGCTTTCAGCATATGTCTTGTTTTCAGTTTTGTGAGAGGCTGTCACACATCCAGCATCACAGAGACTTGGCCCGGTTGTTTGTCCTCCATCTCCATGACAGGCAGGTCACCCTTGCAGGGGTGAATTTTGTGTTTTCTCCAGAGGCTATCACAGATGCTACCGGGATACCCAATGTGGGTGAGGTATGGCCAAAGCACAAGTGGGTGGACCTGGTATACTATGAGCCATATGTTAGGCCTGCCTATGTGCATCACTTGACAAGGAACTTTCCTATCAAGTTCCTCCGAGCAGAGTATATAGACACCATGAGACTCATTATGCACTACTTCACATGCGAGGGGAGATTCTCACGAGTATTTTCTTGTCATATCCGCATGATGATGCACTTCACCAGAGTGAGGATGATGAACATCTCGGCATACTTATTTCACGACATTCAGAGGATAGCCACTACCTTTCGGAGACAGACTCCAGTACAGCAGCTCCAGAGCCTATGCCATCATGGTCTTATTCAGCTAGTAGTTTCCCATCAACTGAGCCAGCAGGGCATCCCTTGGGCGGATTTCATCTCCCGAGATGTTTTCACACAGCCACATTCAGGGCCTGAGGCAGTTCATGAGGAGGGAGGGCCATCACATCAGCCCGAGACCAGCATCCCGAGACACATGGCTTCTTCTCCTCGGGTCACATATCAGAGAGGTTACAGGACCTTATTTGCAGCAGCCCGACGAGTACTTTCTCTACAGCCAGTAGAAGGGGTCTCGTCTTCATCATCAGAGCAGCGAGTGTTATCTCCACACCAGGTGGAAGGGGCCTCGCTTTCTTCATCGGCACAGGCAGTACGAGAGGGCAAGCAGCCCATGGTTGAGGATGAGGCAGTTGGCGAGGCACATGATGATTTCACTGGTCGTGATGCTCATTCTCCTTCCTCTTCAGATTTCTATGAGCTCAAGGAAGAGAACCTTGTGTTGCAGCGGAAGCTTGAGATGGCTCAGTGGACTATCACTTATTTAGAGCAGCGGACCAAACAGCTAGAGACCGAGAAGGAGTTGGATGAGTTATGGAGGATTCGATTCGACCGAGTCATCAACCGCAGGAGGCCTGGGGACCCACTGCCCAAGGATAGAGAGTTATTGCTCATCCGAGAAAATTGGCGCTTGGAGGGACTGTTAGACAAGGCAAACCGTGACAAAGAGCTGCTCCGGAACATGAAGACACACTACTGGGCAAGATTACATGTTTGCAAGGCGAGAATGAAAATTCTCCAAAGAAAGCTGTCAGAGGCCCGGAAGAAGAAGAAAAGGACAAATCCACTCCGCATCTTGGCTGAGGCATCCCTCACTCATCATGGTACTGATCAGCCTTGATCTAGCATCAAAATCTGAAAATTTTGAGAATTTTGGAGCATTTTGCAAATTTTTGGTAAAATTACAGGTTTTGCCCACGGTTTGGTCTCACCCCGGGTGAGGCCATTTTGAAGGGCTGCTCAGAATTTTGCAAACTTGGCATTTTTGGAAAGGGCATGCAAAAAGAAAAATTACCAGTACTTGGGAGCAGCCTAATTTTGAGATTTGAGCCTCCAAAAGCTCAAAATACATCAAAAAAATGACTTTCTGCCCACTTTTTGAGTTGCAGAAAGTGACCTTGGGAGAAATGGTTTTTGAGGGGTCAAATCAACACCAAATTCAGAAATTCCACTTGGGATGGAAAGTAGACAGGCCAAGCTTTCCAATGAGCCATCTTGCACCTGATTTGGACCAGTGGAACCCACTCAAAAACAGCTATGAAGGGGCACGACCAGAACTTCCAGGGGCGCGACCAGAACTTCCAGAATTGCCAGAATTTGCCATTTTCGGTCAAAAAACACTGTTTTGACTATGGTTGACCATTTTTACTTGTAGATGATGGATGAATGTAATATTTTCATGGTACTTTGATAGGCTTTATCTTTCTTTACTCTTCTAGAAGCTTCTTTGATGTAAATAGTTAATATTTAATGCATGGATATGCTTCCTAACTTTTAGAGGCAAGTTGTTGTGCTGGCCTATTATCTAGTGACTGATTTAGAATTAGTTGTAACAGCTCCTAGGAAGCTGAGCTCGACCCCTAGAGGTGGGGGAAGAGGTTTGACCTTCTATATTATGCCTTCTCTTTCTCATTTTGATGGTTGGACTCTTGTGGGAGAAAGCATTATTGTGTATTGTACATCTACTTCTGCAATTTAAGGAAAGGAAGGCCAGGGTTTTGCAGACTTCATTGTGGATTCTTGTGGATCATTGTGTTGATGGTGTGTCTTCTAATTGTTACTGTAAGTTTGTTTATGTGTTACATCTCTCTTTCTTTGCTGCTAATTGAACAAGATGAAGTGATAAAGTTTGAATTCATGCATGCCATGCTCAGCTTTTAATTCTGTTCAATATATATGTTTTCCACTGTTTAAAGAGGATTCAAAGTCCTTGTTTGCCCTCTTTAACCTCCTCTCTTTCTTCCCTGATCACTCATCCAAGTCAAAGGCATCAGCACAAGTTCCTACCTTGCCCCAAAGAACCCCCTGCAAAAACTGTGCTCCATCCCCGCACCCTAAATTGCACTCTCTCCAATTGCCACCAAAAACCCAAACATCTTTAAATCAACCCCCCTTATCAATTTACTAGCCTAATATCTTTGATCCTAATTGGTCAGCTTATTATATTATAAGATCTATCAAATCTGACCCGAGAGAGCCTTCTCATACCTCGTAGGGCTAGCTACGAGGTGAAATGGTTTGATGTAGCCTTGAGAGTTTGTCTATCTCAGCCTAGGTGAATTCCAAGCGCTAACAAGACTCATGCTCTCCCTCCTCTTGAAATGCTTCTCCCTTAGGATTCTAAGTCCCCCCTTCCTGTTTTCCTCTTTCCTCCTTTTTTTAGTCAACATTTTTGTCCCCTTTATTTACTGTTGCATCCTTGTTGTTTGTAACCCTTCATAAATATTTTTTCTCTTTGCTTATTGTGTTTTCTCAAGCAAGCATGGGCTTGAGTACTTTCCTTCAGCCCATTTAATTTAAGGAGCCAGTTAATTAACTCCTTGCACTAGCCAACCATCAATGACTGCATTTTCAAACTAGGTTTCTCCTTGCCACAAGAAACCAAACATCCTAAGCAGCAATTCTTCATCCCTAGATCTGGAATTTGTGTCCCTTAGACTCAGTCCCCTTTTCTTTGATTTAATACATTGAAAAATATTTACATCATATTTACAAGATGGCTCATATGAGAACCTTGGGTGGGGTTGTCACCCTATCCCTATCAATTGTGTAAGCATTGTCAATAGGGGCTACATAGGGACTATGAGTTGCACAATGTCTATTACTAAGGACTACACAACCACTATTACTAGTGACTACACATGCTTTATTTCCATAGGTTGTGCAAGTATTGTTCTCAAGGACTACGCAATGCTTGTCTATAGAGGTAAACATTGACTACTGAGTCTTACACGAAAAACATGTTCTTGTGAATGCATCAATAGTTAAGCATGTGTAAGCAAGGGATTTCAAAAGTTAAAAGGTCAAAATGAGGCTTAAACACTCATAAAAACACCAACCAATCATGAAGTGACTATGATCAACATGAAATGACATATCGTAACATCATAAGGAGGCTACAAAATTCAATAATGTGCAAAATTTTTGAGGGTGTTTGTCGCAGCGACAACTCAAGCCTTTCTCCATTGCAAACTACATTTCTTCCATTTTTTGCTCATATTCTTGAATGGTCTATTTTGTTTTATGTCCTTCTTTCTTTGACCCAATATTTTATTTCTCTCCTTTAGCCTTTTAAATTTTTTCTCCCTCAATTTAATAGGGCTTCCTGTGACCCATTCTCCCCATGTCGATGCCACTAATTTCGTGAATCCTGGATGAAAAATCCAAACATGATTAAATTTGAATGGAATAGGACCATAATATATGCTCCTAATTAGCTCCAGATCAATTGGTCGATGGTTTGATCCACTCTAAGGGAGTATACTGGACCAGGCTCTTGTTTTCTCATATTGTAGGTTTTAACCCCGTACAAAAATTACTTGCATACAAATTCTAAAAACAGAAAATAAACAATGGGGAGAGCATAAAACATAAACATATATACACAAATATTTTCCCCTGGATCCCAAAATCGGGACTACTAGATTGATTTTTCATTATATTCCTTTCAATGTTACAATACATATATATACATGTCGAATCATCCATAAACCCCAATCCATTAACATTGGATTATAACATAACCATAGTTCCCTTGATCGGATCTACAAAATACCATGGGCATAAAACCATCATGCCCAAAACCATGTGTGAAAACCACGCACATAAGTAGGTCCGCCCACCTAATATAGGGTCCAAAAAAAATTCCCGAGGCGCTTCCCCGAACCCCGTAGAGGGGGGCTTCCGCCCCACCTATGACCCCCCTACTGCACATAACGCAACAAACATGGGGAACTATCGCCCTTAGCTCCCCCTGCACATGGGACTAGTCATGGAAAGAATATAACACACACCCAACACATATAAGGAGGAGTTTGAGATCAGGAACATGTCAAGGTGGGTAGTAATGTGTCCTAGTCCAAATCGTTTATTATTCCATGTGTAACTATAAGTAACCAATTTTATATCCATTACTTTGAGATGTTGTATGAGGTCTTCCATATTTTCTTGGAATTGAAATCTTATTGGGGAGGCCCCCTTTTTTCCCACTTATGCAGATAGGTGTTGAAATCTCCTCCCAAAATACAATGTGTTATAAATAGAGTCATCAAATGCCATTAAAGAAGACCAACAATCATGTTTCTCATGAAATTGCACTGGCATATAAATATTTATGATAGAGCATACCTGGTTGGATCGAAGGTGCAAGAATTTTGTTGCCAACCAATGGAGGGCAAAAGATTGATTCAACAGTTGGATTTGTTGGTGGTTCCACATGGTGCACGAACCTCATGAGGCTTGTCTTAGGCTTATTATTGTTATATCGATTCCTTTCCACAACTTATGTTGTTTTTAGAGGACCTCTTAATTCTCCATTTTGTCATTTGGAGCAATGTCACTATAAGTATTTATTTTTAAATTAAGGAGTTTACCTCTGCCATTATTTTTTCAAATCCTAAGCCCCTACAATTCCATGATATTACCTTTATCATTTACTATGTGGATAGAATTCCCCTTGAGATGTGGTGGCACTATTTCCTTTTCTGGTACTTCAAACTCTTCCTTTTAGGATCAAAGGAATATTGATGGCCCAGTTGCTTCTCATTTTTTGTCTTCTCCATTCGCACTTCCCTATTTTTTTTTCTTCCAGCTTTTTGATGTTGTTTCTCTTTTTCTTTCCTTCTCAACTTATCATTTTTCATCTACGAAGCTAGCAAAGGTTGATCATGCTTTATCTTCTCTGGGAGAAAGAAATTTTTCCTCTAGTTCAGATAGATTTTTTTTATTCAAGTGCTCTTGATCATCTTCCATAAGATATCGAATTTCATTTATTTCCTCTAATATTGCACCTTTATGTACTACTATATTAGAATAAGGAGGATGGGAATCAAGAATTTCTCCTTCCTCCAGCTCCAAATTTAACATCTCAAAGTTGTTTATGTTCCTCCCTAATTATCTTCCTGATTTGTTGGTTCCCTCTCCACCACCTTGTCCTATCTTGGGGAGAGTGTAACAACCCTGGTTAAAAATCCATGTAATAAAGTTAATAAAGGAAAAATAATAAAGGTTGATCATGCTTTAGCTTCTCTGGGAGAGAGAAATTTGTCCTCTAGTTCAGATAGATTTTTCAGATTCAGGTGCTCTTGATCATCTCCCATAAGAGATTGAATTTCATTTATTTCCTCTAATATTGCACCTTTATGTACTACTAGATTAGAAGAAGGAGGATGGGCATCAAGGATTTCTCCTTCCTCTAGTTCCAAATTTAACATCTCAAGTTGTTTATGTTCCTCCCTAATTATCTTCCTAATTTGTTGGTTCCCTCTCCACCACCTTGTCCTAATATTCTTGGCGAGAGTGTAATAGCCCTAGTCAAAAATCCATGTAATAAAGTTAATAAAAGAAAAATAATAAAGGTTGGTCATGCTTTAGCTTCTTTGGGAGAAATGAATTTGTCCTCTAGTTCAGATAGATTTTTTTGATTCAGGTGCTCTTGATCATCTTCCATAAGAGATCGAATTTAATTTATTTCTGCTAATATTGCACCTTTATGTACTACTAGATTACAAGAAGGAGGATGGGCATCAAGGATTCCTCCTTCCTCTAGTTCCAAATTTAACATCTCAAATTTGTTTATGTTCCTCCCTAATTATCTTCCTGATTTGTTGGTTCCCTGACTACCATCTTGTCCTAATATTCTTGGGTAGAGTGTAACAGCCCTGGTCAAAAATCCATGTCATAATAGCCATGGTCATGGGATACATATTCCAAGTTGAATGTTGAGAAAAAACATAGTGATGAGGATCACTTGTGATTAATTAATGTCTATGGAAATTGGCAAAGGCAATGGAAAAGTCTTTGGAAAGGCAAAGTGGCATTAATTGGTATTTTATTTATGAAAATAATGGAAATTAAGAGAGAAGGAAGGTGAAAGGTCATAGGTTTCATGTGAGGAGATAAATGAAGGAAAATAATGGAAAATTGAAGAAAATAGAGGAATCATTAATAAAAAGGCTTATGAGGATCAGTTTGTGGCTTTTTGTCAGTGTAGCTTTTTGTCAGTTCAGTTTTGGAGCTCTCATTTTCTACTTTTGCTCTCTCATATTCTTGGACACTTGAGTTTTCTTGGAGAACTCTTAGATGAGTGTGGAATACTTGGGATTTGGAGCAATAAGGAAAAGGAAGAGTAGGAAAGAGCGAGAGGACATCAGGATCAGTAGTTACAATGGTTTTTTCTTGTAGGTACCGAGTTTCATGTATGATTTCCTTGCTAGTTTTGGCATGCATGGCACATGCATGTGGTTTCTTGGTTACAATATGTCATTGGCATGGAGGATTTCCTAGATTGACAGTGGATTTGCCTATCCTTTCCATTCCTAGATAGCCATGGCATTGTGGGTGTATTTCCTTTTTTTCTAGTTGGTTCTTATGTTACTTATGGTTGTGGGTTGAGTTACTAGTTTCTTGAAGCCTTGGTTGGTCAAACACTCTAGAATCCCCGTAACAGCTGGGGTTGAGTTACTTGTTAGAAAATTATATATTATAGAGCAATGGAACACATAAAAATATTGCAGAAATATAAACACAGAACATTCATAAAACAAGAGGGACACAGATATACTTGCTTCACCCAATTTTGGCTACGTCCATGGAGAAACAGCCAGTCATTCGTTTGATATTATCCTGCAAAATGAATAGATACAACCTAAAATAGATCCGTTGTGATTCCCTCTTCACTCTCACATAATCTCCTCTCTCTTTCTTGCTCAAAATACACATCTACATAGCCACAATACAATTCCCTCATATATAGCAAGGGGTTTCCTTCTAGGGAAAAAATCCTAAATTAAACATAACTTCTACCGTCAAATTTCCGTCTAATGAATGGCCCAGATTGACTATGAAATTACAACATTTTACAAGGCAATTTTACATTCATTTTTAACTTCGGGGGGGCTCTAAAGAATCGTCATCGCCCCCCCTCGACCCCCTGGCGGTGCACATAAACGGGCGGCAATGACGAACTGGGGTCCAATGCGGTGATACCTTTTGAATAAAGAAGATAATCAGGCTCCACACCCAACAATCTCCCACTTGGACATTGATTATAGAAACTCCACCACTGCTTCATTTATTGGATAATGACTCCACTTTAGACCTAGTTGTTTCTCATCTTCATCATCATACTTGAAGACAAAATGAAATCGAGAAGAATCTCAATTTCTCCCTAGTTACAACTTTTGTTAACATATCTGCAGGAATTTTGGCTAGTGTGTATCTTTTTCAGCTTTTGCTGTCCATCTTCCAACACTGACCGTATGAAATGGTACTTGAGTTGTATATGTTTAGTCTTGGAATGAAATGCATAGTTCTTTGCAAGATGTATGGCACTCTGGTTGTCACTGCAGAATCTTCCCAACTTCTGATTCTTACCCAATTCATTCAGAAACCTTTGTAACCAAACCATTTCTTTACTAGCCTCTGTAGCAGCAACATACTCTGCTTCCATCGTTGAGAGTGCAACAAAACTTTGCAGTTTTGAAGCCCAACTGACAATTGTTCCACCTACAGTAAACACATACCCTGTTGTGCTCATGTTATCTCTATCTCCCACCATATCTGCATCAACATATCCCTGTAGACCAATGTTTGGACCACCAAAGAATAATACTTGATTTTTGGTACCTCTCAAATACCTTAGAATCCACTTCACCGCCATCCAATGTTATTTTCCTGGGTTGTTCATGTACCTGCTTACAACTCCCACTGCATGTGTAATATCAGGCCTTGTGCAGACCATTGCATACATTAAGCTTCCAACTTCTTATGCATATGGAACTTTAGACATATAAGTCATTTCTTCCTGAGCCTTGGGACCCACCTCCTTACTTAGTTTGAGATGGCTAGCCAAAGCTATACTAACTGGTTTTGCATCCTGCATATTAAATATTTTCAACACCTTTTGTATGTACTCACTCTGAGACAATGTTAATCTGTGATTCTTCCTGTTTCTAGTTATTCTCATTCCAAGCATTTGTTTTGCAGCACCCAAATCCTTCATTGCGAATGAGTTTTCCAATTTACTTTTGAGCACATTTATTTCCTGCATGTTAGAACCTGCAACAAGCATGTCATCTACATACAATAACAATATAATATAGTTGCCATCATTTTTCCTTTTGAGATAAACACAATGATCAGAGTGACATCTAGTATAAGCTTGTTCAGAGATAAACCTATCAAATTTTAGATACCACTGGCTTGGAGCCTGTTTTAAGCCATACAAGCTCTTCTTTGACTTGCACACTAGTTTCTCCTTCCCTTTTACCTCATATCCTTGTGGTTGTTTCATATATATTTCTTCCTCTAAATCCCCATGGAGAATGGTTGTCTTTGCACCTAACTACTCAAGATGAAAATCTTCAGCTACTACTAGACTTAAAATAGTTCTGATTGAAGTCATTTAACAACAGGAGAAAATATCTCATCAAAGTCTATACACTTTTCTCTATGCAAACCCCTTCACCACAGGTGTAGCTTTATACCTTTTTCTACCTCCATCTTCTTCCTTCAACCTATAAACCCATTTATTCTGCAATGAGGTTTTACCTACAGGCAACTTGACTAAGTCCCAAGTCTAGTTATGTACTAAGGAGTCCATCTCTTCTTTCATGGCTTTCTCCCACTTCTTCCTAGTTTCTACCTACACTGCTTCTTCATAACATTTTGTTTCACCAGAATCAGTCAACAATAAATAATATAATAAAGGAGAGTATCGTTCAGGGGGCCTACTTATCTTGGTAGATCTTCTAACACCACTTTTAGGTGTTTGAGTTGTTTGTTGTTCTTGTGGTTGTTGTTTTTGTTTTAGCTATTGATCATTATGATTTTCAGGCACCTTCACTTTTTCTATGATCTCATCAAGCACTGTGTATTCTCTGATTTATTTTTCCTGTTTCTTTTCTTGCATCTGATCCTTATACAAAACCTTTTCATTGAATATGACATCTCTGCTCCTAATGATTTTGTGTTTTTCATAATCATAAAAGCGATAACCAAAATCATTAACGCCGTATCCAATAAAGGTAGATTTCTTTGATTTTGCCTCAAGTTTTGTTCTATTTTCTTTATGAATGTGGACAAAGGCTTCACAAGCAAAAGAATTTAAAATTGAGTAGTTTACCTTTTTGTTTGTCCATGCCTCCTCTAGAATACCACCATCCAAGGAATTTGAAGGCCCTTTGTTTATTAGATAAACAACTGTATCTACAGCATCTACCCAAAATTGTAAAGACAATCATGCATGCAATCTCATGCACCTTGCACGCTCCATGATTGTCCTATTCATCCTTTCTGACACACCATTTTCTTGTGGTGTTCCTGGAACTATCTTCTCTCTACGAATTCCATTCTCTGAATAGTACCTATCAAACTCTTTGCTGCAATATTCACCTCCATTGTCTGATATGAGACACTTCAACCTTTTTCCTGTCTCATTTTCAACCAAAGATTTCCATTTCTTCAAAGTATCAAATACATCAGATTTATTTCGAATAAAATAAATCTAGGTTTTTATGGTTGCATCATCAATAAAAGTAACATAATAACAAGAGCCACTAAGAGATGATACCTGAGAAGGTCCCCATACATCTGTATGCACAAGCTCTAATTTTTCTCTCTTATTTTATTTCCCAACTCTGAGGAATCTTACTCTCTTCTGTTTTCCATAAACACAATTCTCACAGAATTCCAAATCAACATGCTTCAAACCTGGAAACAAATTTCTTGAGTGAAGAATCTACATCCCCTTCTCACTCATGTGCCCAAGCCTATGATGCCACAATGTTGTATCTTTTCCTATAGAGGTTAAGTCATTAACAGAATTAGAAATACCATTACATAAATACAATGTACCAACCTTTTCTCCTTTTTTTATTACCAAGGCTCCTTTAGTGACCTTCCAGGTTTTATCTGTAAAATTAGTTACACAACCTTCACCTCCCAACTGCCCTCTTGAAATTATTTTTTTCTTCAGATCTGGAACATGCCTTACCTCCTTCAATAACCATTGATTTCCATTCCAATGATTTTATAGGATTTATCATCACCTAATCGAACCTATACAAAATCTCCTTGAACATAATCATGAAAATGTTTCCTATCAAATGTGGCATGGAATGAGGCCCCTGAATCTACCACCCAGGCATCAATAATATTTTCTAACGAAAGAATCAAAGCATCTTGCAACACATCACCTGTCACATTCGCTTCATTATTGTTTTCTTGTTGTGCGTCTCCTTCTTTTCCCTTCTGAGACTTGCAATCTTTCTTCAGGTGTCTTTTCTTCCCTCATTTCCAGCACACTATCCCCGATCTAGACTTGGATCTGCCTTTCCTTGACTTACTTCGATATCGTAGGCTCTTTCCTCTTTCCATTTTTCTTCCCCTAGTCTCTACAATTAAAGCATTACTTGATGTCATATCGAAGCTTTTCCGTCACATTTCCTCACTAAGGATTTCACTGACAACATAATCAAACTTTAAAGTACTAAATCCAGAGAGAGAGTTACTAATGGACACAACTAAAGCATTCCAACTTTATGGCAATTAGCACAGAAATAAGAGAGCCCTAACTTCATAATCAAAAGTTACCCCTACAGAACTTAATTAACTCGTAACTATATTAAATTCATTTAAATGATCAGCAATAGATCCACCTTCTCACATCTTCATATTAAATAAGTGCTTCATAAGAAATACCTTATTTGAGGCTGAGGATTTTTCATATGGTTTTGCTAATGCTGACACTAAACCCTCTGTTGTCATTTCCTTTGAAATATTAAAGGCTACTGATGCTGCCAGGCATAGCCGTATTGTTCCAAGTGCCTTTCTGTTGAGAATATCCCATTATGTGTTTGTCGTACTCGTCGGCTTCTTTGTCTTTCCACTCAATGGTAGGTACAGATCTTTCTGATACAATTAATGTTCCATATGCATCTTCCACAGATGGTAGTTTTGGACATTAAATATTTCGACCCTAAACCTACCATCTTCCACCATTTCTCCCACTCGAACCAAGAACCCTTCTCTCCTGTGAGTTTATCAGCCAAATAGACCTTCGGCTCTGATCCCAGTTGTTAGAAAATTATATATTACAGAGAAATGGAACACATAAAAATATTGCAGAAATATAAACACATAAAATGCATAAAACAAGAGAAACACAGATATACGTGGTACACCCAATTTGGGCTAAGTCCACAGAGAAACAGCCAGTCCTTCCTTTTATATTATCCAACAAAATAAAGAGATACAACCTACAGCAGATCCGATGTAATTCCCTCTTCAATCTCATAAAATCTCCTCTCTCTTTCTCTATCATAATACACATCTATATAGCCACAGTAAAATTCCCTCATATATAGAGAGGGGTAACTGCCTTCTAGGGAAAAAATTCTAAATTAAACATAACTTCTACCATCAGATTTCCATCTAATGAACGACCCAGATTGACTACGAAATTACAACATTTTACAAGGCAATTTTACATCTATTTTTAGCTTCAGGGGCACTGCCCCTGATCCCCCATCAGGGGGGACTCTAAAGAATCATCATCGACCCCCCTGGATCCCCTCAGAGATGTGCATAAACGGGTGGTATTGTTGCCCCATTACGAACTGGGGTCCAATGCAACGATACCTTTTGAATAAAGAAGATAATCAAGCTCCACACCCAACATTACTAGTCCTTGAAGCCTTGGTTGGAAAAACACTATGGAAGCCCTTGGTGGGTTCAGTTACTAGTCCTGGAAGCCCTGGTTGGACGAACGGTATGGAAGCTCGGCAACAGTTGTGGGTTGAGTTACTAATCCTAGAAGCCTTGGTTGGAACAAACACTTTTGATCCATGGACATCTTGGGTAGAAACCAATCTAGTGATGGTTAGTGATGTTTGACCATGAGGTGGAGTCACTGGTTGAGGGTTGAGGTGGTTTGGCCTCTGGAAGCCCTGGTTTGGTTTTTTCTGATGTGTTCCATGAGATCCCACATTCATGCTTGGAAAATGCCAAGGGGGTGATTGGTTGAAAGAAATATTTGGTTCAGACAATCTATGGTCGGGTGGTATGTGGAAGTCCCAAACCTAGTTTCATTTTGTATATGTTAATAAGAGCTTCATTCCTCTAGTATTGATGGGTAAATATACTTGTTTATATGTGGTTTTTATTGTTGATATATTCTTGTTATTTATGTTGGTTATATGATGGTTATGAGCATGTTTTATGAGAGACTTGATGTATGGCTCCCATAATGTTTTGATTTTCAAATGAATGAACAATGAATATATGACCTAAAATATGATAATGCAACTATTGTGATAAGGCATCAATGCTTCTTAGTGATTCTTAGATAAGTATGAGACCCCTGTGCTCAGATTTGTTGATATGACCTGTAGATTGCATATTTATGACATGTTTGATGAAATGCTTGTCATGGCTAGTAGGGTTCAAATCAAGTCTTCGTTCAATTATTTTCCTTAGTATCATTGTTTCGATGTTATTTTTCATTTATGGATGTTTCATGAAGTTCTAGTCAGTGGCCTAAGACCTAGCCCTGAAAACGTGGCACGGAATCTAGGGTCGCTAGCTCAGAACTAGCTAGAAATGCCCCTAGGCATTGGAATGCCCTTGATGTGAGAGCCACCAGAGGGTCCCAGTCACATGAATTCCCATGTCATGGTAGAAACTAAGGCTCTAGTTCAGTAAAATTTCAAGTTACCTCTGGGGTTGATCACCTAGAAAGGTTGGTTGTCTCCTGAAGATTTTCTACCATGTGTAGAAGGTCAGATTGGTTGTGTTTTCTCAGTTCCACTTCCTTAACTGTACATCGAGAGTTGAATCAGATCATAGTATCATCTTGTCACATGTTTACCCCAGGGGATCAACTAACTTGGGTAAATGTGGGAGGAGGGTGTTACAGAGTGGTATCAGAGCATGGTTCACCCCTTGGACTGGATGGGCGGTGTGTGTTGGTCGTGCATTCATGTTGATTACATATGTGTTCCTTATGTCTATGTTTGATGTTCTTATTGCATATGCATGGCGTTGGTCATAGTTGCAGTGGTGTCATCATGGGAAAGTTGAAGGTGTCCTTGTTGGTTCTGGTCGTCACGAGTGTATGTCATTTATGCATTGGTTATGCATGTCAATGTTTATATATTGTTGTGCATACATTGACATGGTTGTAGTTTTCATGCATGAGGTCATAATATGTAGTTGGTTTGATCATGAATTGATGACTGGTGAATGGTTGAAATGATGATTAAATGTGGATATGATTATGTTTATACATGTATTGTGCTAATCCAGTTTATCTTGCAGATGAGATATCCTCCCCATACTATACTGAGGTATGTTGATTATGTTTATATTTTATTTAAGCTGACATGGTATGCTTTCAGGAAAGAGACTAGCAATATGGTAGACTACGATTCACGAGACTCTCCCTATGGATCAGATGAGCAATGAGGTGTTGGTAATTATTCTAACTTAGAAGACACATTGAGAAGTTTTAAGGGAGAAATAAGAAGTTTTAGAGAAGATAATGACATAATCATTCAGGCACAGGAGAAACAAGCAGAAGTTAATGCAGTAATCCTTCATATTTTGTTAAAATTACAAAGACATGGACCACTTCAAATCAGCCATGGGTATGAGGATAGAACTGATGGGGCATATGGTAGTAGGTCTCTTGGTGAGTACAGGTCAGATAGAGATGACACGGTTAGAGATGGAAGGCTCTTGGATACTCAGGATAGGAGAGGTGATAGACACAAGTACTATTCTAGTTCTAGTTCTGACAGGAACTATGATCGTCATCATTATCATCATTATAGGAGGAGTGATAGGGGATATTTTCTAGATGATTTCAATAAATAAAAGCCACCTACATTCGATGAGGAAATCAATAAGTCACAGGATGTAGAAGCATAGTTGCTTGATATGAACAAGTTCTTCATATTGTATGATTACTCAGAAAACATGAAGGCCACAATAGTGACATTCAGCCTTAAACGTAAAAAAAATATCTGGTGGGAATATGTAAAGAATGTCAGAGCTATTTATGAAGAGGAATTGACTTGGAGTGAGTTCTAAAGACTTTTCTGGAAGAAGTATCTATCAGAGAGACACTGTGATAGGGAAAACGAATTCTATGAGCTGAAGATGGGATCTATGACCGATGAGGAGTAAACTAGCATATTCTTGGAGTTATTGAGGTCTGTTCCTTACCTCAAGGAGGAGAAGGCCATTATCCAGTGATTCGTCAGTGGGTTTTCGATAGCATTCAAGGACAAGATTGATTTTGATGAGTCTAGATCATTGGAGGAGGCCATCCGAAATCTAAATCATTGTTTTGAGCAATCAAAGCATAGAACTGAGACTAAGCCATACTAGAAAGGTAATGCAAAGAATAAAGGAAAATGGGACAAGAAGCGAACAAGGCCTCAGGACACAAGTAACAAAGAGAATGAAACTCCGCGTAAGAAGTTCAATGCATCTGATAGAGGATAGGGATTTCAGTCTAAGGATAAAAACAAGGGTGATGGTTGGAACCCCTTGCAGTGTTGGACTTGTGGAGGAGAGCATCGCAGGAGACATTGTCCACAACATCAGGGTGGTAGACCTTAGATCTACTTTGCTCAGGAGGCACAGACAGCGGGAGATGTGGGATAGATTATTCCACGGATCTATCCAGCATTGGAGAACAGGTAGGCAGATCACCAGGCATTTATTATCGAGATGGATGGTAAGCTTTATGATCAAGTTATTTCTATTTTTATTGACCCTGGATCTAATTATAGTTATGTTAGTCTTGACCTAGTGGATAAGTGTCATTTGAATAAACAAGTGCATGTAGAATCTTGGATAGTGCAGTTGACTACAAGTATAAAGAAGAGAGTTCATCACTAGGGTAAGAGCTTGTGCATTTGAGTTGAATGGTATGCCTGCATTAGTACATTTGAATGTATTTTCATTGGGATCATACAGTATGTTGTTGGACATGGACTAGTTGTATCTTCATAGGACCAAGGCGGAATGGGGAACAAAGAGTGTTACAAGGTAAGAAGAAGGCAACATCAGTTAGAATGGTGACATCTATGCATGCGAAGCTCAATCTCACGAAATGGTCTTTGATATTTGCAGTGCATATTTTTAGTGACAAAGCTAAGGAAGTTGAGGATGTGGCTGTCTTTATCAGGTACCCAATTCTCGAGTAGTTTCAGGATGTGTTTCCGACAGATATTTCAAATTTTTCGCCTCATAGGGAAGTAGACTTTTCTATTGAGTTGGTACCAGGGGAAACACCAGCATCAAAGTCACCTTATAGGATGAGCACGCTGTATCTGGTGGAGTTGAAATTGTAATTAAAGGAAATGCTTGACAAGGGATACATTAGGCCAAGTGTGTCTCCTTAGGGTGAAATAGTGTTGTTTGTGAAGAAGAAGGATGATACTCTCAGGTTATGCATTGATTACAGGCAGTTGAATAAAGTTACCATCAAGAACAGGTATCTATTGCCAAGGATTTATGACTTGTTTGATCAGTTGAAGGGAGCAACAGTGCTCTCAAAGACTGGTCTGAAATCATTATATCATTAGGTACGCATTAAAGAAGAGGACATCCACATGACTTCTTTCTAGATGAAGTATGGGAATTATGAGTTTGTTGTAGTTCCATTTGGTTTGAGTAATTCTCTAGCTACTTTTATGTGCATGATGAACAGCGTGTTGTGTTCTTATCTAAAAAATTTTGTTATTGTATTCATTTATGATATATTGGTATATTCTTAGAATGAGGAAGAATATGTCGAACATTTAGCAGCAGTATTGACATTGCTAAGAGAGAATCAGTTGTATGCAAAGCTTAGTAAATGAAGCTTGTTTCAAACAGAGGTACATTACTTGGGACATGTGGTCGCTAAGGAAGGCATAGTAGTGGATCCGGTGAAGATAAGGGCTATCATGGAATGGGCAGCTTCTAGAAATGTGGATGTGGTAAGATCATTCATGGGGTTAGCAAGTTATTATAGGAAGTTCATCATGAACTTCTCACATATTTCTTATCTTATTACGTCGTTGAAAAGGAAAGGTACAAAATTTGAATGGACAAAGGAATGTGTAGCCATTTTGGAGTAGTTAAAGAATTTTTTGACAAATACTCGAGTTTTAAAGATTGCATATCCGGACAAAGAATTTGTGGTATGTACAGATTCTTGCAAGAGAGGACTTGGTGGAGTCCTTATGTAGGAAGGAAAGGTAGTATGCTATGAATCAAGGAAATTAAATGAGCATGAGCATAATTATCCAACACATGATCTTGAGGTAGCAGTTATCATCCATGCTTTGAAGATGTGGAGGCACTATCTTCTTGGCAGGTGGTTCATCTTGATGAGTGATCATAGTGGATTGAAGTATCTATTTGACCAATTGAATCTGAATGGGATACAATCTAGATGGTTGGAAATGATCATTGAGTTCGACTTTGAGATCAGGTATATTAAAGGCAAAGAAAGTAGGGTTGCAGATTCTCTTAGCGGGTGGATACAGGTAAATCACATAGCAACTATGAGTTCTTATAGGATAGATTTACACGAACATATCTTATAGGAAGGATGGCAAGATGAGAGGTATAGGGAACTTATGCATAGGTTATAGTAGGGTATAGGTGATCAGGATGTGTACTATCTTCTCATAGCATATGACTTGGCCAGATTTAGGGACAAGATATATGTGTTAGACAATAGTGAGCTCAAGAAGCTTATCTTGAGGGAATTTCATGCTAAGTTGTATTCAGGTCACCCGAGATATCAGAAGACATTGACAACAGTGAAGAAGTTTTATTATTGGCTGTTTTCGGGAAAACTAGTGTCGATTCGAACTAATAGTCCCACTAATATGGGTAGTTATCTTAGAAGAAAACAATCAAAGCAATTCGAGATTTCCTTTAATTGTAATAGATAAGAGGGAAGAAAAGAGGACCAACCTGGATCTTCTGCTTGAATCCTTGCTTGATTTCTCTTTCCCTTGATAGAATTTTCCACGCCTCTCCTACTTGTCCCGCTTTAAAGAGTATATGTAGAGTCAAAGTAATAGAAAACCATCAAAGCATCTCTATATAAAACATCATAAACAATGCAGAATCAGAAACACATTGACCATACAATTGCATTCATAAACAATAAGATTCATAAACACACGATTATATGGAGGAAAACTCAAAGAACTTTATTAATAGTAGAAGAGAGGATTACAACCCAGTTGTCTAATCTAGCATCATCCTCCCAGCTTAGAATCCCTCTTCACCTCATGAAAAGCAAGATCACTCAACAATACAATGTCTCTTCTCACAGATAATCCAATAGCACTTCCTTACAAATTACAAAATTCCAGCCTCTAGATCTCTCAGATGAGGGATCCATTTGTAGATGTCTTGCAAGGGTGTGAGTCAGCTCTAGGTTTCTGATTAGTGTCATTCCACTGATAGTTCTTGGTTCCACTTAGAGATTTCATTGATCTCTTACTCATCCCTGGGTGAATTCAGAGAGGCAAGTGTCATGGGAGAAGTTTCTGGAAGATTCCATGAGTTTCCACTTAGAAAATTGTCTCTGCCATTTGTCCATTCTCGCTCATCGCACTCTACAGAAGGCCTTTTTAGTATGCATCGCACCTGGCTAGTGTAGCAGCCAATATGCACTACACCTTGACCATGGGGCAGTCAGTATGGTCCAATTTTGGCCAGTTCTGAGTGGTTTTTCAGGTGGAACTTTTGGGAAATGATGTAATTAGTTGACCATGATCCTTTAGGGTATGAAATAACACTTTTAGGGGTTAAAGAGCCCTTGGTTTATGGACATATGAGTTTTGGGTTGCAGTGCCCAATTATGTCTATAACAGTTGCCCCCTAAAGCATGAGGTCGTAAATCTTTTGATGTCGAGTGAAATGCTTTATCATGAGGATCCAAGGTATTCGAACTAGAAGGTGACCTATATAAGATACAATACAATACATCATCATCATATTATTTTCATGATCTAGCTGAGGCGGGCATTCCCATGCTCAGCTTTATAAATTCATTTTCATGTACATAGGACAGACAATCATCCATTGTTGCAGACTGGTGATTCTCTGCATGAAGAGTCATCTTCCCTGGCTTAGATGACTATCTGTGCAGCTTCTATGTACATTTGATGTCTTTATGTTCCTGAATATATCGCAGCCCAGATGGATGAAATTAGATTCGGGGTCTTCAAACTCGTTCAATCTTCGCCCGATGTACAAGTCGATCCATGTGAAAAGATGTTCTGAAGTCGAACATTGAAAGACATCGCCTGATTACCAGCCAATAATGTAACCTGTTAACAGGCACGAGAGGAGTCACCAATAATGATAATGACCCTAAAGGTACTACAGTACAATTCACGTGGTGTGAATACATGAGTCATTGTCGAACACCACGCAAAATCTTTCGGTCGAAGGCCATTGATGTAAACCTGTCGCCGAAAGTGAGAAACTTGCCATTGAGTCATGCAAGCTTCAAAGTACTGAAAGGGTTGTTTCTAAGTCAACTTCTTGGATAATGAGCTGATGTCGACAAGAAGTGACTCGCCGTAGGAGGGCCTTAATGTATCCCACATCTACGACACGAAACGGAACAGAAAGATCTTCTGGAGGTGAAAATGATCTAGTGATATAAGGTTCAGGAATGGTGGTCATGAAAAGTGAAGGGTGAAGGTATTGCAGTGGATGAGGCATTTGTTGGATGGTGAATTCTCTGAATGACTTCTCTTGAACATGTCAGCGACACTGAGATGGATTGGTAGTGTTAACCCCAAAATATGGATGGTACGGAGGACCAATGGTGATATAACCAATGAACGGAATAACCCAACCCGACTCAATCATGGTGATGGAGTGAAAGTGTCATGTTCAAGAGTGACCTACTACCAATAAAATTCTTCAATTTTTCTTCCCTTTTTCCCCAGTCATTGCTAACCAGTACCTCTTTATTTTTGTCAAGATTGAGGAGGATAACATATACTTGTTCTATAATTTTCCCTTCACGTAAACCTGTTGCTATGTTTTATCGAGCCTAGCGTCAGCGAGACTCGTTCTTGTCTGGGTGGACAAGTTTGTCGCTATTGTTTTAACAAGTTTAATGATAAAGATAACTCAGTCCTTTTCATGTTTAGAGAGTTTGAAAAGGGACGAAAAGGAAACTCCAACAATCCTTTTTCGTAGCATAATCCCTTAAGTTCGAAAAAGTATAAAATAATATGAAAGGGATGAATTTTCGATTTCTTTAGAGAGCCGAAAAAGGCAAGCGCTCGATCTTTTTGTTTGATAATCCCTCAGGTCCAAAAAGATTAAAATATATAGGAGGGATGGCGCTTCCCCCTACTTTAACGAGCTAGAAAGGCCAATAGCTCGACAATCTTTTTATATTTAATGAGTTTAAAAAGAGTTTAAAAGAAACTCATTTTTTGAGGAACGAGTGGTTTTTTTGGGTAGCAACTAGTTCTAGGTAAGTTTGGAACTTCTCAAAACATGGAAATGTGAAGAGGGTGGCTAACAGAACCACTCATCGCAGTTGTTCCTCAAAAGGGTAAACAATCAAGTGGAAGCGTATGATCGGCCAAAAGAATGGAGGTGATGGTAAGAACACAACCAAGGTTCAAAAGGCTGATAGCAGGGCAATCACAAAGGTTATTTACCGAGGGTGGACTCATTTTTTAATGAGCTTGAATCGGAAGAAACTATGCTCAGTGGCGGGTTTATTTTTTAACGAGCTTGAACCTTGCAGAAACATTGCTCATGATATTGGTCAAAGATATTCATTTCACCATTTAACATGTTAGATTTTTTCATTGGTCGTTCAACCTGGTCAATTGCTCCAACAAATTGATTAGAAATACACACATATATATGCCTGAAAAATGAATTAAAAACTAACATTTTACTTGAAGTACGTGAATAGTAACATTACCTCTCATTTTTACCATTTCATTTCAAATTTGGGATTCTGGAGCTCTGGAGTGGTTTTCCCCCTCAAATTTCATCAACTAATTTTGGGAGATCCGGTGGACTATTCTCCGCACTGTCGAGACCAAGTAGGAGCTAACCATGAGCTCTTCGTCTTCATTCCATTCTTTTCTTATTTTGAGCAATTTTTTCCTTGCTTCTGGGCCCCTGGGGTTTGAAGAATTCGTTCTCCATCCATCGCACCTGGCCTGCATTGAAAAGTGCGATGCATACTGAGTTGTACAATGGCCCTTCAATATGCATCTCACCTAGTTCAAAGGCAGGGTGCGATGGGCGCAGAAGGGAAACTTTAGACAATAATTTTTCATGAAATTTTTGCCTGTTTTGCTCAAATTTGCATCCTAATTCATCTTTTTTCTATGACTCAGATATTTGTTGGATCAAGATGGTCTTTACATGGCATGAACACGAACATGAAGAGGAGGACATGATTGCCCTACATGATCACGGTACTGTTACTGCATTGCGAAACTATGGTTTTCTCAAATTCTTTCGTATATCCAGCATGAGGCAACAAATCAGTTTGTTGCAATATTTTCTCGATGCTTGGGATCCGACCAACCAGGTATTCCAAATTAGAGGCAAATCTATTCCACTGAAAATCGAGGATATCCTTTTGACGGGGTTATTGAGGCATGGTGCCCCTCTTTCACTGTCAAGATTTTCCTGTGGGGGTGAATCTGTGAGATATTATATCTGTCAGTTTTGCAGAGATGGATCTCAGCCTAGTAGAGACAGTAAGATCAATATCCGGGTTGTCACTGATCGGTCCCTGAGGACCATTTTATTCACCTTTGCTAGATTGGCTGGTAGCGCAGCTCTTCATTTGGCAAACAGATCTTATGTGCAGTATGCCCTGGAATGCCTGGAACCAAAGGTATTCAATTGGTGTGAGGTGGTACTTCCGGTGATAAAAGAACTGCTCTCTAAGGTAAAGAATGAAAGATCTAAGAACTTTGGATATGGTTCCATTTTGACTGCTTTTGCCTTGGAGAGGATCCCACTGATGCAGCCTCAGTACATTTCACTAGGATTGTCAGCACCGAGGGAACCCAGGATGCAGAGATGGGTTGATCTCATGGCTAGACATGCTGGTCAACCACAAATTTCCTTCTCTGATGCCTTCTTTGAGTGGTTCAACCGTCAGGAAATGGTCTTCGCAGAGTATCCATACGTTGGGATAGATTTTTGTGGTGACCTGGATTTGGCGTTACCAGCTGGCGAGCAGTGGAGTTTCATGGGTAAATTGATTTGACCATATCTTTGTTTATCAGTTTTATAATGTTTCTATGTTTTTAAATGTTATCAAGACTAATTGAACCCATATATTTGTGCAGATGTTGGGCCGGTGCGACCAGCGGCACGCCCAAGGGCGGCAGCTGACATTTCAGTAGGAGAGGTTGTAGGGAGGGATGTCCTTTGCGATCTGGACATAGCGGAGACCCTAGCAGTGTTGCAGGATCAAATCAAAGGTCTCACTCTTGGTATTCAGGATGTGAGGACCGACGAGTTACCTCAGAGGTTACAGCGCCATACTACTCGCGCGCTGAGTTGATGGACTAGGCTCTTGCATATGATTGGACAGGCGGTGACATGTTATCACCAGCATCATTAGTCTAGGATGCTTTCCTGCATTCATTTTTTAGTTTCTTGGTCGTATGACCGATTTTGCCTTGTACACAAAACATTTTGAAAAAACTATAAACAGTTATATATTTTTTATTTTCGAAGTTTTATTTTGGTTAAGTTATGTGATCCAAATGCAAATGTTAATGTGAAATGCTTTTCTTTACAAATGCTGCAAATGTCTATCTAACACATAATTTGCTAATGAATTAGTTAATGTGTTTAAGTTTCTGGAAATATGTTGATATTGAATGGAATCAAACTATCTTTCTAAAATCCTGACCCTTAGGAACATACGATAAATAGTTGGGTTCCAAACGGAGTAGATACCTGTAAGCTGTAGAATGACGAGCTGTGAATCTAGCCTGACAACAAGTCGATGTATGCCATGTGAAATGGAATCAGAGAGAAGCTCAATCAATGTGCTATACTCAGCGATGTTGTTCGTTGATTGACCGATACATATCCCCCTTAAACTCACCAACTCACTGCTTAGAGCAAAAATGGCCCAGGCTGCAAAAGATAGGTACTGCGTACTATGACTAGCTCCATTGGCATACCCAACGAATGATTCCAAAAGGTCCGACATCTACAACAAATGCGAAGTGGATTACCTAACCAAAATGACAAAACTTGACGAAAAAAAAAAGGTAACAAAAGCATATCTATAAAGAGATTACTACACTTGATCAAGCATAGTACCGCTTAAGATACAACCCGCTTCGGGGTTGCGACAGTGGAATTCCATCGTAATCTACCAGCTCATGGGCTCCTTTTGCTAATACTCGCTTAACAATGTAGGGGCCCATCCATAATGATTTGAACTTACCTGCTCCCAATTTGTCGGAGTTATGATCATAAAGCAAGACAAGGTCACCTTTTGAGAAGACTCGAGGCTTGACATTCTTGTCAAATTACGCTTTGACACGTTTCTTATGTGCTTCATTAACTAGCACGGCATCACGACAGGTTTCATCCAAGTGGATTAGTTCCAAGAAACGAGCCTCTTCCTCTGAAGTTTCGGGAAGTAGATCAATTGTGAGCTTGAGAGATGAAATTTCACATTGAATCGGTAAGAAAGCTTCCATGCCATACACCAACTGAAAAGGCATAAATCCAGTTGCATTTCTCACCGAAGTCCTATATTCCCACAGAGATGAGTACAGGATTAAATGCCAATCCCATTTGTGGACTCCAATAATTCTTTGCAGCATGCGCTTTAGGACTTTGTTGATTGCTTCAACCTGTCCATTAACCTGCGGATAGTATGGAGTAGAACTATCGTGGGATATTCCTAATTTAGCAGTCGATTCAACCATCATGTGATTGTGAAAATGTGATCCATGATCTGTGACTATAGCCTATGGAACACCGAACCTAGAGACTACATGATTAAAAAAGAAAAGAGCAGTCGTTTTGCTGCTGTTGTTTAATGTAGGCATCGCCTCGGCCCATTTTGTAAAATAGTCGACAGCGACTATGATATACCCATGCCCCCCGGTCGAGGTGGGGTTACATGTCATAAAATCTATGCCCCATTTAGCGAATGGCCCAACAGCAACTACTAGATGTAGTGGTGCAGGTGGTAATCTGGTTTTGCGATCAAAGATCTGGCAAGCGTGGCAACTTCTGACTGCAATTATGCAATCTTTGAAGATTTTGGGCCAGAAGTAACCAGCTCGTAAGATATTTTGTGCAGTAGCATAACCAGATAGATGCCCCCCGCATGCGCCTGAATGACAGTCATTCAGGAAGTTTTCGGCCTCCTCATGTGTGAGGCACCTTCGTAGAACTGTATCGACATCACGACGGTAAAGTGTATCACCGACGATCGTGTAGTCTTTTCTTGGTATCGAGTATGTCGTTGTTCCAAGCGAGAGGTGTGAGGCCTAAAGGTTTGGGTTTGGAGATATATTAGTATATCTCCATACCACAGGTCGCTTGATGATATCAGAAACAAAGTTTCATCCATGATTGATGCTTTAGATGTTAAATCGTTGGACAGTGATGGGAGATCACAAAGTAACTCCGTGAAGACTAGAGATTTCTTTGATTTGGATTTGGTAAATTCCAGATCAAACTCTTGCAAAATTGCTATCCATTTGGAATATTTTCCCCTAGTAATTGACGTGACAGAATGTAGGTCATAGGGTTGCAATATGACAAAATGGTAGTTTTGCGAAAGAGTATATAGTGTCGAAATCTTTGTACTGCTTGAACAGCTGCTAAAGCTAGCTTTTCAACATAGGAGTACTTGCTTTCTGTATCATTTAAGTTGCGGCTTAAATAATACACAGGATGTTCTATTCCATTGTCTTCTTGTACTAAAACCATGGCAATGGTTGTATCTGTAGCGGCGAGATACAAGTTAAAATCTTTTTGATAGTTAAGAGTGTACATTAATGATGCTTTTACTAGGGAATCTTTTCAAGAATCAAAGGAAGCTTGCGCAACCTGATCCCAGTTGAAGGGTACTTCTTGTTTCAAAAGACGCGTATAACCTTTAGCAAGTTCGGCGTAATTTGGAATGAACCTCCTTAGAAAGTTTGCTTTCCCTTGGACTTTTTGAATCTAAAGAAAATTTGAAGGTGGAGGCATGTCAATGATCACCTGAACCTTACATGGGTCGAGTCGAATTCCATCCTTAGAAACTACGAAACCAAGTAACTGACTAGAACCAACACAAAACACACACTTGTGTGGATTGAGTCGTATCTTGTAGTGTCGACAACGTAGAAATATAGCTCTCAAATGCTACGGGTGATCAGCCCGCTTTCGTGAATGAGTCGATAGATCATTGAGATACGGTTGAACGATGTGTTTGATGTCGTGGAAGGTGTAGTTCATTACCCTATGAAATGTTGCCCCTACGTTCTTCAAACCGAAAGGTAGTTTGTGGTATGCGAATGTGCCCCATGGACATATAAATGCAGTCTTTGACTGGTCCTATGGGCAGATATTGATTTGATTGTATCTGGAAAATCCATCCATAAATGAAAAGATTTCGCATCCAACACATTCATCAATTATCTGGTCGATGAAGGGTGTAGGGTAGTTTTCCTTTGGACAAGCTTGATTTACATCCCTGTAATTAACGCACACTCTAATCATTCCTTGCTTTTTCATCACAGGAACAATATTCGATACCCAATCAGTGAGAGGAATGGGGTAAATGAAACCAGCATGCAAGAGTTTTTCAACTTCTGCCTTAATGGCGGCGGCCTTCTTCGGGTGAACCGGTCGAAGTCGTTGTCTTACTAGTTTGATATCTAGATACATCTTTATCTCGTGTTCAATGATACTCGAGTGCCTGGCATTTCTTCATATGACCATGCAAAGACATCTCTGAATTCACGAAAGAGAGCGCAGTATATTTCCAGTTCTGAAGGAGAACAAGATTTGCCAACATGTATATTCTCTACAACATTAGGTTTGGTCGAGATATTAATGGCAATAGTTTCTTCAATATTGGACAGATTTCGCTTAGAATCCACCGTATTTACAGTATTTGATAGAAAATCAAAAACTGAAGGATGATTAAGGTCACTAGAATAATCTTCGTTGTTATCTTGAAGCTGGGAACGATGGTGGTGATCTTCCCATGGTGCCTCTCCTATCATCATTGACTGAATGATTCCTTCATCTGTAGAATGTACATGAGACCAAGGATCAGAAGAGGTGCCATACTCTAGAGACCTATCTATCCAAACACTTGCAGAGCGTTGATTTGGGTTCGCCGCCCATGCCCAAAAAACTGATTGCTACAACAATTCTATAGGGCTTGGGGGCAACACCTGGCGATGATCCACACTATCAAAATGTTCAAAGTTCTTCTTAATCTTTGTTGATGTAGAAGATATCATGTGACAGGTTTCCACCGTGGCCACTTCCGCCAGATTACTCGGAGGCAGGAGGGAAAAAGTACCCATTAAGGAAGGGTCTTTTAGGAGACCTACTCCGATATTTTGAAGCGATTGAGAACTTCCATGGATCAATGGAATGCTTCCAGTAACTTGCAAACTATTGGGGAGAAAGGTTAGTTGGTCAATGATTGTAATCCCGCCTTGAAAGGGAAATGCAATCTTTCTAAAATATGTTGACACAACAGCAGCCATAGCATAAATCCAGGGCCTGCCTAGTAGGATATTGTAGTCAAGGTTTCCATCAATGACCTCGACTTCAATTTCTACTATCTTGCCCCCCAGTTCGACTTGCAAGTTACTTAATATCCCATGCGGAGTATATGTTCTTCCATCGAACGCTTTTAATGTCGTTGATGATCTTGACAAGGGTGGCGAGCCTAAAATTTTCCAGCAACTCATTGACATAATACAGGTAGATGCCCCCTCATCAATGATTGTTCGATGAATAGTTTTGTTGAGGGCTTTTACCTGTATAAGGAAAGCAAGTTGTGCTGGTAACTGAGGTTTGTATCCTTTATGATTAAATGCCACCAGATTGGAATCCGCTGGATCAATCCCACCTATCGCTAATAAAAAAGCCTACTTTTGGGAGGGGAAATTCTGCAGTACTTCAAGTGTTAACATAGCGGATGGCGATTGGGCTAGATCCTCCACTATATTATAATTCTGTGCTACTCGGGAATGAGGATTAAACGTTGATTTATGTACTACTCCCTTTGGCAGTTTTATAGTTAATTCAGGAATGATGGGTGGAACAACTTCTGGCGAGGTTGTTGTCAAACTACTAGGTTGATCTGTAGCCTTGTTGTTCGACAATTGTGGATTTCCATAATCTTTATTCCTTGTTGATATCAAAGCATCATTTTGTTGTTTCGATATGGATAGCATAAGCACTTGGGATGGGGAAGCACAATCAATAGCAACCAAATTAATTTCTGGGTTTGGAAACGGATCAGTCAATACCGCTGAGGTACTTGAAGTCTTTAAAAACTTCATGACCTCAGCTCGACGTGGATAATCTCTCGTATAATGGTCCTCATCATATATGAAACATGGTTGATTAGGTTTCTTTCGCCCAGTAGGGTTTCCAGAAGGTTTCTCAGGAGATGAATCTTCCTGTTTCTTCTTTTTGTTTTTCCCTTTCTTCTTGCCCCCTGGTTGCTTTGGTTCTTTGCCCTTGTTAGATGACATGGCATTAACCTCCAAGGCAAGAAGTTCTTCATTTGCTTTTTGATTAGAGACTGCAAGGGCTTTTAGATGTAGCCTTTGTGGTTTTCATGCTTGTTGTACCGATCATGCCATTGCCAGCATGAGAGTCCTGGATTGATTTAGGAGGGGGAGGAACAGAAAATTCTAGTCTAGGAGCGTTAGGAATTTTATCGTAGAGCGTGCCAGACTAAGTATAGATCAAGTCTAAATATTGTGCACGAGCAATGACTTGCTCTTTAGTGACAACTCCTCCTTTAGCCACATCCTCTGTGATAGAGGGTAATAATGACTTTATAAACCATTTAGCTAAAATCTTATTAGGAACATACATCTTTACCATTTGACGATGACTTCGCCACTCATGAATATGATCAGATATGTGAGTGGCTTTCGTTTGTTTAAAGTTGGTAAGGAGTTCTGTCCCCATTTCATATCTTATGGGTAACTGAAAATGGGTTAAAAAGGTAGTGGCAAGGATGTTGAAGTTATCGAACGAGGCTCTAGGCAATTCAATATACCATTTTGCTGTTGAACCAGTTAGCGTTCGTTGAAAAAGGTGAAGCCTAATAGAATCATCATTCAGGGTGTTAGATGAGCACCACAAATGGAAGGTCATTACATGATTCGATGGATCTTCACCCGAATTTCCATTGAATTTAAGAATATCAGAGGGAATTTTATGAGGAATCGCTGGCCACCAAGGGGCGTAAGCAATTGGATCATTCGTCAGCCGGTTTAGATCTGGTAATTCTAGAGTTGCTACAAAAGGAAACTGTTGATTCAAGTTAGGCGAAGCATACCCAGGATAAGATGGAATTGCCTGAGCAGTAGGTCTTTGCATACCAGCATAATGTATCTGATGTTGGTAACTTTGATAAGGTTGATGGGCATAACCATTATAGTATGGTTGTTGATAACCGTTTTGAAAATGCAGTTGCTCGTTACTTACAAAGCCTTGTTGCTCAGGTCCTTGGTAAGATTGTTGGAATTGCGGTTGTTGATATTGTACCAACCATGGTTGTTGGACCATTTGTTGTTGCCCAATATCGGATGATTGACCAAGATGCGGAGTGATAGTACCTGTTTGAGCCTGAGTCGTTCCAAGTAAGGAGGCACTAACCTGAGGTTGTGATTGAACCGTGGAGACAAGAGGCTGTTGTATTACAACCTAGGAGACTTAAGGTTGACACACAACAGGTAGTTCTTGTACTTGCGATACAGTCACAATAGCAGGTGTAGTGGGAATATTCAACACAGGTTGGATTGATAGCATTGAATATACAACCCTTGGTTGTTGAGGCAGTATTGGTACCCAACCGCTGGATGTAATTCCAGTTTGACCTGAATTTTGTTGTAAACTCTCATATGGTTGTTCTCTAGGAGGGAACAATGAAAAAGCATACTGCGCCCCATATGGTGGCAATCCAATGCTTAAAGGGTAGATCAGCCTTTGAAGACATATTGGATCAACTTGTTGAGTTTCAACATAACAAATACCAGATGAAACTCTGGATAAAGAAATAGGAACGGACCATGTCGTCGAAACAACCCCTGAGTGGACTCCAGCTAGCTATTGATAACTAGCCAAGACAGATGATATACCAGCAAACATTGTAGGAATGGCAGCAGGGAGCTCTGTCGTAGCCGTGTCAGATGACACAGTCCTAGATGTTGATGGTTGCTCAGAGATATTTAGTCTATCCAAAAGATTTCCTAGCGATTCGACATGAACTTGCGATGAAGGATGATTAAAAGAACTAACTTCTGCAGTAGAAGGATATAAGTGGATCACAGCTCCAAAATGTAATGGAGTACTAGATGGAAGATCTTCTACTATCTCTTCTATGGCAATCAGTCTAGGAGGAAGAGGTAGACCGTCAGGTCCATAAAATATTTCTGGAGCCGAAGAAGGTACAGCTTCTGCAGTAACAGATACTAGAGGGGTGACACCTTCTAAATTCTGGAACTCAACTTCCAGATGTTTAGGTAAGTGAACTTCAGTCTCTGGTTCAACTCTAGATGGAGTTGTCTCAGGTATAGAAGTGTCTACCGTTACACTAGGATCAGTTCTAATTTCCTCTTGTAACCGCGGAGCTTCTTCTGTAAAGGCAGATGTACTAGAAATGATCGGAGTAATTGTAGTCTCTGACGATGTTGAAACAAAAGTTTCAAATAAATCAGGTGAATTGGACTTAGTTAAACGAGACCGTTTTGCCCAGAATGGTTTTGTCTCCGGAGTCAAAGACAGTTGACTCGCTAGTCTCTGCGAACAACGGGGTTTTGATTGACTTTCTTCCATGATTGGGATTACTTGATCAACTCAAAATTAAAAGGGAAAAAGTTATTTTGAATTAAATAAATTTTATGACGTTTTGACACAACTTTGTTTTTTCAATTTTTAAGAGTCGATAAAAAGCTAAAGATGACTCTAGTGACCTTCGATTTTTAATGAGCCTGAAGTGACAAGTGCTCAGATGGACCTTTTATTTTAAGGAGTCGAAAAAGAATGAAAGTGACTACTCTGGAAATCTAGACAGAGGGATTACCAAACCAATCGCAAAAGTGCAATATACACCTTGGTGGTAAATTAAAGAGAAATTACCAAGGACTTTAAGTACGGTAGTCAATCTTCCCAAATGTTGTGTTTAGTGCATTGCGATCGATAGGGCGGCAGACACGGCTTCCTAAGGATAAATGATATCAGTCTATTGTGGTCTCCAAATATATACTCGATAGCACGGCGAGCACAAGTCCGTACTGGCACTTGTCGTATCAAAGAGGAAGAATCACCCAACCTTCGATGAAAACAATAGTTACCAGGTTTTACGACGCCGGAACACGTCTCTAGCCTAGACTTGTAGATGTGTTGTGTTAGGTTCCAAAGCGTTTTGATGTTCATTGAGATTTATTTTAGAGTTGATCTTGCTTAGAAGTTTTTCTTTCAAGGTTCACTGCGTGATGTAGATGTAAAATTCCTAAATATGCAATCTAAAATGATAAACAGTCGTTTATTTTGTTTTAGCAATGAAAATCCTAGCTACTAAGGAAAGAAGAATACAATTCTTTCAACATAGAGCAAAGAGCACACACTAAATGCACTTTTCCTAAATCATCTTTTGCACACAGTCTAAATGCAAATGCAAATGCATGTATTTTTTTTCGTTTCCTTAATGTGAGAATTCTCAAAAGGAAAACTAAGTACAGATCTGAACTATTTTCTTCAAAGCGACATTTCGACAATTTCTTTTCAAAACGAAAGGAAGACTAAAACGACACTTTTCGATTTCGAACAGAAAAATGCTTTCGACACTTCAAATATTAACAATCCAAATCAAATACAATGACAAAAGTACAGTCGACTATATAGAGGAGGAAGACTTTACGACACTCTTCTTTTTGACTCAAAATGACAGTTACGACACTTTTTTGCATCAAAAACAACAGTTCGATTAAGCTACTTTCAACAAAGGAGGACAGTAAATGATGGACAAATACATAAAAACATTTACAAATCCTAATCAATGGAGGCTGAATAATGTAAAGGAAGGAGGCTTTAGCAATGAGATATTGATCATGAGCAGCAAAACTACTGAATAGAGCTGAAAACAAGGAAGAAAAACCAAATTTCAAAGAGAAAAACAGTGTCACTCAATCATCGCACCTGTCCTTAAGGGAAACAGGGATGCATCTCACCTGCAACACATGGGAGGTGCGATGCATACAGGCTGCCAGTTACAGACAATGCGATGGACCAGGGAGCGAAACTGAGTTTGGTTTTTGCTCAAAATTTGCAGCTAAGTTCAGTGATTTAGGTTGAGTTATGATGGACAGTAAAAACAAAGTATAGGGGTATGATCTTATGAGGTTATGAGCTACCACAAGGGTGCTTAGAATTCTTGTAAGTTAGATGTTCAGTTCATAAACAAACCTGGAGATTGACTAAAGCAGCATTCATCTACTTCACAATTTCATAGTAAAGGTGGTTTGAAGGCTAGCTGGCTAACTTCAGGCTCCGTCTGCATTTTATAAAGCAAACAACAATAACAAATAAACAGACTATTCGCTCCCCAATATGGTCGGCATTTTGTTTCCGGTAAAACTAGTGTCGATTCGAACTGATAGTCCCACTAAGATGGGTAGCTATCTTAGAAACAAACAATCAAAGCAATTCGAGATTTCCTTTAAGTGTAATAGATAAGAGGGAAGAAAAGAGGACCAACCTGGATCTTCCGCTTGAGTCCTTGCTTGATTTCTCTTTCCCTGATAGAATTTGCCACTCCTCTCCTACTTGTCCTGCTTTAAAGAGTATCTATAGAGTCAAAGTAACAGAAAACCATCAAAGCATCTCTATCTAAAACATCATAAACAATGCAGAATCATAAATACATTGACCATACAATTGCATTCATAAACAATAAGATTCATAAACACACGATTATATGGAGGAAAACTCAAAGAACTTTATTAATAGTAGAAGAGAGGATTACAACCCAGCTGTCTGATCCAGCATCATCCTCCCAGCATAGAAGCCCTCTTCACCTCATGAAAAGCACGATCACCCAACAATACAATGTCTCTTCTCATAGATAAACCAACAACACTTCCTTACAAATTACAAAATTCCAGCCCCTAGATCTCTCAAATGAGGGATCCATTTATAGATGTCTTGCAAGGGTGTGAGTCAGCTATAGGTTTCTGATTAGTGTCATTCCACTGATAGCTCTTGGTTCCACTTGGAGATTTCATTGATCTCTTACTTATCCCTGGGCGAATTCAGAGAGGCAAGTGTCATGGGAGAAGTTTCTAGAAGATTCCATGAGTTTCCACTTAGCAAACTGTCTCTGCCATTTGCCCATTCTCGCTCATCACACCCTACAGAAGGCATTTTTGGTATGCATCGCACCTGGATAGTGTAGCAGCCAGTATGCATCGCACCTTGACCATGGGGCAGTCAGTATGGTCTAGTTTTCGCCAGTTCTGAGTGGTTTTTCATGTGGAACTTCTGGGAAATTATGTAATTAGTTGGCCATGATCCTTTAGGGTATGAAGTAACACTTTTAGGGGTTAAAGATCCCTTGTTTTATGGACATATGAGTTTGGGGTTGCAGTGCCTAAATATGTCTATAACATTGGCCAAAATTGAAGAAGGAAGTGGTAGATTTTATGGCTAGATGCTTCGATTGTCAACTGGTAAAAGTAGAGTGTAAGCATCTTGGTGGACTACTACAGTCGATTCTGATTCCAGAATGGAAATGGGAGGTCATTTCCATAGATTTCATTATAGGTTTTTCGAAGACATATAGACAACATGATTCTATCATGGTTGTTGTGGATAGGTTGAATAAGGTAGCGCACTTCATTCTAGTGAAGTCTACATATTCATCTAATGATGTAGCCCATGTATTCCTCATATATATAGTGAGGTTGCATGGTGTACCAAAGAATATTGTATCAGACAATGATTCCAATTTCACTTCTAGCTTTTAGAAAGAGTTATTTACAGGTTTGGGTACAAATTTGGCCTTCAACGCAACTTATCATCTGCAGACAGATGGACAGATAGAGAGGGTCAACAAGATTTTGGAGAACATCTTGAGAATGTACATCATGCATCAACATTGAAAGTGGGAAGAGTATCTCCCACTAGTTGAGTTCACTTACAACAATCGCTGCCAATAATATTTGAGGATGAGTTTGTTTGAGGCATTGTATGGGTGGAGTTGTAATACTCCCATTAGTTGGAGTGATCATGTGAACAGGGTGATAGGACTAGACATGTTGAAAGAGATGGAATAGGAAATGCAGGTAACCAAGAAGAATCTGAAGGCTTCAAAAGATACACAGAAGAGTTATGCAGATCAGAACAAGATGTTTAAGGAGTTTCAGGTTGGGGAGAAGGTGTACTTTTGAATTAAGCCCAGGAAGAGCTCCTTGAAGATTGGGTCATGTGTCGAGCTAGCACCTCGGATTTGTTGACCTTTAAGGATTATTAAAAGTATTGGACCAGTATCCTATTGACTTGCATTTCCTCCAACAATGAAATTCCATGATGTTTTCCATGTGTCATTGCTTAAGAAGTATGTTAAATATGTTGATCATGTGCTTGACTAGTTTGTATTACAGGTGGAACCAGGAGGAGAATTTTAGCTGAAACCTGAGTTCATTTTGCTAAGAAATATGCTCATGCTCCAGAACCAAGGAATCAAGTAGGTTAAATTGCATTGGAATCACTTTGGAACTGATGAAGCTACATGGGAGATGGCAGATCATATGCGGGCTATGTATCCTTCTCTATTCGCTTGTTGAGCGAATGTTTTTGGCATGTGTTTTGTTGTGGTGTTTTGGTATATGTATATATGTATATGGATGTAAATACTACCATGAATTATATTATAAAGCTCCAATAAGTGGTATGGGTGTCATGTCATTATGGTTGTCATGTTGTTATGTTTCACATGTTGGTTTGCTTCTCAGCAGGTTGATCATTGTAAATACTACAACGAGCTAAGTTATAAAGCTCCATGGACAGAATGTTTTTTTTTCAACATTCTTGTTAGTTTTAGGTGTCATTATACACTGAGGATAGTGTTCCCCCAAAGGGAGGTTTCTCTAACATCCCTAGTCAAAACTCCATGTAATAAGTTAAAAAAGGAAAAAAAAATAGTGTTCAATTATGATATGTTCTATGCTTAAAGCAATTTACTTCTTTTCTTCTTATTAGCCACATATTAGAAATCATATATACATTAAGTAAATTGCACATAGAACATTAAACGATCAACAGAAAACATGCCAAGACAAGAGACACAAGATGTGGCGGCTAGCCAGGGACAAACCCCAATGCGGGGAAACCCTTTGTTCAAATGTTCTTTTATCTTCAATAGTTCAGTAGAGAGAAATAGTACAAAATCATAATTCTTTAATTTTATATCAGCAGCAACAAACCCTAGATCAGCAAAGTAAAACTTGGTCAAACAAGTTGAAATTGACCTCCAATATGCTTGGTCAATTTCTGGTCAACTAGCCCTCGAACATCCTAAAGAAACAGCCCTTGAACAACCCCAAAAACACAATCAACTTGTTGTTGACTGAAGTCAGCCTATTGCCCAAAACTAGGGCAGTCAACGATGGTCAAACCTATGGACAGATTGCCTCGATTCTAGTGCCAAAATCTGCGGCCTGCCTAGGAGAGGTAGCCACACCAAAACGACACCCTTGATGAGTCCACGCTTGGTGAACGCAAGTCAAATATGCCTTCAGCTGCCTCAGTCAAACTCGGTCAATGCAGTAAACAATTTCTACGTCCTCTTTCAACCTACGTCTTCTTGCTTTCCACGTGTGAGAGATCCTCTTCCTTGTGTATACCCAATCATACAAGGAGAGAGAGAAGAATGAGAGATGATGAGATGATTTGAAATGAATCAGTCTCACTTGTATTTATATGATTTGTGCCACACATTTAGTTGTTGGCTGACCTTGACAATTTGTCAAGTAATTAAAAATAAATTCATATCTCCATAAATACTTGTCGGAATCGGATGATATTTAGATCAATCCTACACCTATCGACAAGAGGAATCTAGGAAAAATATCAATTGCCATAAATGAGGTGACCCACATGGAGTTTTTCCCTAGTTTCCAATTTTAACACTCCCTCTCAACTAGGGAGAACTGCATCTGCAATTTATTTGACCATTGCTACTATCCCAGCCATCAAATGCACTGCCCTACTATGTTCTTCTCGAACTATGAAGAAGAATAAATGATTGAGGATGTATCATACCATCCTCCACTGACCCGAAGTCAGTCTCAAAGTGTGTCATACCACTCTCACTGATCCCAGATCAGTGTCATTGATCCCAGATCAATGGAGGTCATCCTAGGATAGGGAGTACAGTAGATACAACAATGCATCCATCGATAGTACTACTAATGGTCCCTAACCCCATTTCCCTACTCATTGATCAGATGAGAGGTACTTCCCAAGAGTCCCAGACTACATGGGTAGTATGCCTCGACAAGAGAACTAATCATCCTGTCCAATAGTCGCCATGGAGAACTAATCATCCTGGCCCATAGGAGAACTAATCATCCTATTCCATAGTCACCACGGAGAACTAATCATCCTATCCTACAGTCGCCACGGGGTGTCACAGGGGAAGGTTGAACCTTTCACCCTATACATAGTGCACCACTAGGGGATGGGGAGTCGTCCTGTGGTCGCATGTCACTCCAAGAAGTACCCCGTGCCCCCTGGAGCTCCCAGAGCTCAATACATCATACTCGACCCTCATAAGAGGGTATCTGAACAACACTAAGTTATTCTCGGAAAGTCAAGAATTTTACCTTTCCCAGGGGCTTCATCAAAATGTCGACGACCTATTCATCTGTATTGATATGTTGGAGCCTTATTGCTCCCCGCTGCACCATATCCTAAATATAGTGGTACCTGATATTGATATGATTGGAGTGATCATGAAATACGGGATTCTCCGATAAACGAATCCCACTCAAGTTGTCACACAAGATCATGGTGGTATCCAATGTAAATCCAAGCAGCTCATTGAAGAGCTTTCGCAACCATACTGCCTCACAAGAGGCCATACTAGCAGCAATATACTCTGCCTTGGCGGTGCTCAAAGCCACCGACTTCTGCTTCCTACTCATCCAGGATATCGAGGCAGATCCTAAAGACAAACAGCACCCGGAAGTGCTCTTTCAGTCCACCACACTGCCTGCCCAATCAGCATCAATATATCCATGTAGCCTCACATCTCTGGTTGTGTATCTCAACCCATGAGTGATTGTGCCACGAAGATATATCAATAGATTCTTCGCACCAATCCAATGTGAGTGGTGAGGCTCAACCATATGTTGACTCAATGTGTTGACTGCAAAACATATATCTGGATGAGAGTTCACCAAGAACATCAATGCTCCGATGAGTTGACGATACTACGTAGCATTTCGTAAAACGGTTCCGGCAGCACTACCGCTTAACTTCTTGAAGTCAAGCTCCATCCAGGTAGTCACGGGCTTGCAGTCCACCATACCAAATCTCTCCAATATCTTCACTACATATTTTCCTTGAGATAGGAAAATCTTCCCTGGCTTCTGCCAAACTTCTAGTCCTAGGAAATAGTGCATCAGTCCTAGGTCCTTCATCTCAAATTTAGAAGCCAACTCCCTCTTACATTTGTGAATGAGAGGGTCTACACCTGTTAGAAAGAGTTTGTCAATGTACAACACCAATATGATAGGATTATCATCTTCAACCTTAAAGTAAAGGTTAGGGTCGGCTTCACTCCTAGTGAATCCCAGCTTCATCAAGTAGCTATCAATCCTCTCATACCACACTCGGGGTGCTTGCTTCAGCCCATAGAGGGACTTCTTCAACCTAAACACTTGTGATTCTCAATCATGAATCTCAAATCTTTGGGTTTCTCCACATAGACCTCTTCTTTGATCGAACCATGCAAGAATGTGGTCTTGACATCCATCTGATGTAGATTCCATCCTTGCGAAGAAGCAAGGCCTATGATCGAGCGGATGGTGGTATATCAGGAAACAGGTGCAAATATCTCGTCATAGTTTATTCCTTCCTTCTGAGAGAAGCCACGAGCGACAAAACGAGCCTTATACTTTTCTGCATTTCCATCAACTGCATGCTCTATATTGTAAATCCATTTCGAAGTGACAACTTCTTTGTCATGGGTTCTGGGGACCACATCCCAGACATCGTTTTTCATGATGGACTCATATTCCTCAATCATAGCATCCTTCCATACTTGATGCTTGACAACTTTTGCGAATGATGAAGGCTCATTTTGGATGATCGTGCTCATGATGGTCAAGTATCCCTGATACCTGGTCGACTTCTTACTTTCCCGGAAGGTTCCCCTGGGTGCTATGTGCCCTTCAGCATCATCAAGTGTCCCCCTAAGCCATGAAGGCCTCTTCCTAGAAGAGGAAGGCTCTTGCAGAGGGGGATCAATAGGATCCATAGGTTCTTCCACATCGGGCATCGTCTCATCTTCCTTTTCCTTTGGTTCCCTGGTGTCAGCTTCTTTAGATCCCCTTTGAGTAGGAAGATTGTCAACTTTGCTAAGAGCCATATCTTCGTCAAAGGTGATATCATGGCTAATCTCGATTTCCCTTTAACTAGCCACATAGATTCTATAGCCCTTAGTGTTTTCGCTATAGCCAATGAAGATTCCTTTATTTCCAGATGCACCCAATTTATTCCTCTTCTCCTTCAGCACATGAAAATATACTGGACTTCCAAAAATTCTAAAATGAGATACATCGAGTTTCTTACCAGTGAACATCTCTTCAGGAGTATTCAAACCCAATGCTTGATGAGGGCATCGGTTTTGAGCATATATGGTGGTATTCATAGCTTTGGTCCATAGAAACTTCAGAAGTCTTTGATCATTAAGCATAGCACAGACAGCTTCCACAATCGTACAATTCTTACTTTCCGCCACACCATTCTGCTCAGGAGTATATGGTGTTGTAGTCTCCCTCTTAAAGCCATCTTCTTTGCAAAATTCATGGAACTCATTGAATTCATACTCAGTCCCATTATTAGTCCTTAAGATCTTGATTTTCTTTTTGGTTTGATTCTTGATCAAGGCTTTGAAGTGATGAAACCAAGTGAACACTTCATCCTTCTTTTTCAAAAAGTATATCAAAGTCTTGCGAGAATAGTCATCTGTAAAAGTGAGGTAATATAAATATCCTCCCAAGGAGTTCATAGGCATCATACAAGATATGTCTCAGTGAACCAATTGCAATATATCGGAGGTCTTGCTTTGGCTTGAGGGGAATGGTACCCTTTTGAGCTTCCCTTCGGCACATCCCGAACATACACCTTATTTCTCTACTCGGAACTTGGGCATCCCTGTCACCATTTGTCTTGCATTAGGTAGAGCTTTATAATGAAGGTGAGAAAACCTCTGATGCCATAGTTCAGACTGAAGTGATGTGTCATAAGACATGACACCTAGCGAACTACCTCTGACCTGATATAATGAATTGACTCGAAACCCAAGAGTGAAAGCTTCTTTAAAATTATTTTTCCTTAAACGTACCTTGCCATCAATGAAGGTTACCTTGTAGCCTTTGTCTTCCATTGTCGAAACGGACACCAAGTTCCTTTTTAGATTAGGTACATGTAGGACTTCTTGCAAATGAATTTTATTACCCTAATTCAATTGAAGGGTGACATTCCCTACGCCTTTCATGGGATATTTTGCGTTGTCCCCAAGAACAATTTCTAGGTTTGTCTCCTTCTCTATTATATTAGAGAGAGCTTCTTTGAAACCAGTGAAGTGCCTTGAGGCACCACTATCAATAAGCCAATTTCCCAGCATGTCCGGGGGAGCAGTAGTAGAGAAGGTCGCTGGTAGAAAATATTCATCTTGCTTATTGTTAATAACGTTAAATTCATACCTGGAGTTTCTTGTATTCTTGAAGGGTTGTCCTCTTCCTTGATTTATGGCATTTATTTTACCTCTACCATTGGACCTGCCATTCCTTTGATTGCCTTGAGAGTGATATTGGTCATCGTCATGGTGTGAGTCCCTTTATCAGGGAACTCCCTCGCATAGTGGCCCATTTTGTTGCAATTGTAACATCAACCTTTTCTTCCACCCTTAGGTCCAGCCTTTCCTTTGGATTTAGCCCCAGAATTGTTTCTTCTTTTAGCATGAGAAGAAAAGGCAGAGGGATGGCCTTTAAGTGCGGGCATTTCTTGCTCTTCCATCCTTGTCTCTTCTTGAATACATCTAGCCATCAATTCCTCAAATCCTAGGATGACATTATTGTTGAGAAGAGTAGTCCTGAATATATACCATTCAGGTGGCAGTCCTCCAAGAGTTGTGATAATCATTTCCCTGTCAGGAAATACTTCCCCAATAGATAGGAGATCATTCTTGATCTCGGTGATCCTTAAGAAATATGCTTGCATACTCTCATCTTTTCCCTTCTTAATTTCCTTCAGCTTATTTCTAAAGAATAGAACTTGATTTGCATCATTAACTTTAAATAAACTCACCAGTCTATCGTAGATTTCCATGGAGGTTGTCAGCTCAGAAACATAGGCCACCAGGCACATGTCGATAAAGTCTTGGATGATCTTCCTTGCTTTGACTTCTCCCTTGGACCACTTTCTTTTGGCAGCAACAGATGCATTTGATGGAGGCGCAACAATATTTCCTCTCACATGGTCCAACGCTTCCTCATCTTCTAAAGTCAAATCGAGAGACATCTTCCATCTGTGATAGTTATACTTCTCACAGATCTTGTCTTCGGTGGGAAAGAGTGTTGAGGACCCCATGAAGTTTTTAGGATAGCTTTTCCAACCTTCTCTTTGGTGATTTCTCTTGATCTTGCTCTTACTTGGGCTTTATCTTCACCTCAGCTCCAATACCATGTTAAATTATGGTATGTTCTATGCTTAGAGTAGTTTACTTCTTTTATTCTTATTAGCCACAGATTAGCAATCACATATACATTAAGTAAAGTGTAGATAGAACATTAAACGATCAACAAAAAACAAGCCAAGACAACAGACACAAGATGTGGTGGCTAGCCAGGGACAAACCCCAATGCGAGGAAACCCTTTGATCAAATCTTCTTTTATCTTCAATAGTTCAGTAGAGAGAAATAGTACAAAACCGTAATTCTGTAATTTTATATCAGCAGAAGCAAACCCTAGATCAGCAAAGTCAAACTTGGTCAAACGAGTTGAAATTGACCTCCAATATGCTTGGTCAATTTCCGGTCAACTAGCCCTCGAACAGCCTAAAGAAACATCCCTTGAATAGCCCCAAAAACACAGTCAAACTATTGTTGATTGAAGTCAACCTGATGCCCAAAATTAGGGCAGTCAATGCTAGTCAAACTTGTGGACGGATTGCCTCGATTTTAGTGCCAAAATCTGTGGCCTGCCTAGGAGAGGCAGCCACACCAAAACTGCACCCTTGATGAGTCAACAATTGGTCAACACAGGTCAAAGATGCCTTCAGTTGCCTCAGTAAAACTCAGTCGACGCAGTCAACAATTTTTGTGTCCTCTTTCAACCTGTGTCTTCTTGCTTTCCACGTGTGAGAGATCCTCTTCCTTGTGTATACCCAATCATACAAGGAGAGAGAGAAGAATGAGAGATGATGAGATGATTTGAAATGAATCAATCTCACTTGTATTTATATGATTTGTGCCACACATTTAGTTGTTGGCCAACCTTGACAATTTGTCAAGTAATTACAAATAAATTCATATCTCCATAAATACTTGTCGGAATCGGATGATCTTTAGATCAATCCTACACCTCTCGATAAGAGGAATCTAGGAAAAATATCAGCTGCCATAAATGAGGTGACCCACATGGATTTTGGCCCTAGTTTCCAATTTTAACAAATAGCCATGGTCATGGGACACATATTCCAAGTTGAATGTTGGGAAAAAACATAGTGATGGGGATCACTTGTGATTAATTAATGGCTATGGAAATTTGCAAAGGCTGGAAAAGTTTTTGGAAAGGAAAAGTGGCATTAATTGGCTTTTTACTTATAAAACTAACGGAAATTAGGAGAGAAGGAAGGTGAAAGGTCACATGTTGTTTGTGAGGAGAAAAATAATGGAAAATTGAAGAAAATAGAGGCCTCGTTAATAAAAAGGCTTATGAGGATCAGTTTGTAGCTTTTTGTCTGTGTATCTTTTTGTCAGTTCAGTTTTGCAGCTCTCATTTTCTATTCTCTCTCTCTCTCTCATATTCTTGGACACTTAGATTTTTCTTAGAGCACTCTTCGAGGAGTGTGGAATACTTGGGATTTGGAGAAAGAAGGAAAAGGAAGAGCAGGAAATCGCAAGAGTACATCAAGATCACTAGTTACAATGTGTTTTTCTTGCGGGTACCGACTTGCATGTATGATTTCCTTGCTAGTTTTGGCATGCATAACACATGCATGTGGTTTCTTGGTTACGATCTGTCATTGGAATGAAGGATTGCCTGAATTGAAGGTGGATTTTCCTAGACTTTTCGTTCCTAGATATCCATGGTGTTATGGGTGTCTTTCCTTTTGTTTTATGGTTGGTTCTCATGTTCCCTATGGTTGTGTGTCAAGTTACTATTTCCTGGAAGCCCTGGTTGGACAAATTCTCTGGAAGCCCTATAACAGCTTGGGTTGAATTACTAGTCTTGGTTAGAAAAATGCTCTAGAAGCCCTTGGTGGTTTAAGTTACTAGTCCTGAAAGTCATGGTTGGACAAACGCTTTGGAAGCCTAACAACATTTGTGGCTTGAGTTACTAGTCCTAGAATCCCTAGTGTGAACAAATGCTCTGGAGCCTTGGACAGCTTGGGTAGAGACAAATATATTGAGGGTTAGTGATGTATGACCATGAGGTGGAGTCATTGGTTGAGGGTTTAGGTGGTTTGGCCTCTGGAAGCCCTGGTTTGGTTTTGTTGGATGTGTTCCATGAGATCCCACATTCATGTCTGGAATATGGCACGGGGGTGATTCACTGGAAGAAAGATTTGGTTTAGCTAATCTATGATCAACTAGTACGTGGAAGTCCCAGACCTAGTTGAATATTGCATATGTTAATAAGAGATTCTTTCCTCTTGTATTTATTGGTAAATATACTTGTTTATATTTGGTTTTTATGGTTGGTATATTCTTGTTATTTATGTTAGTTATATGTTGGTTATGAGCATGTTTTATGACAGACTTGATGTATGGCTCCCATCATGTTTTGATTTTAAAATGAATCAAACGATGAATATATGACCTAATAGATGATAATGCATCTATTGCAATAAGGCATCAATGCTTCCTAGTGATTCTCAAATAAGTATGAGACCCCTATGCTTAGATCTATTGATATGACCTATAGATTGCATATTTGTGACATGTTTGATGAAATTCCTGTAATGGCTAGCAGGGGTAAGATCAAGTATTTATTCAAGTATTTTCCTTAGTATTAGTTTTTCGATGTTATTTTTCATTTCTAGAAGTTTCATGAATTTCTGGGTAGTGGCTTGAGACCTAGCCCTGAAAACATGGCACAGAATCTAGGGTCGTTAGCTCAGAACTAGCTGGAAAAGTCCCTAGTCATTGGCATACCCTTGTTGTGAAGGCGACTAGAGGGTCCCAGTTGCATGCATGCCCATGTCATGGGAGCGACTGAGGCTCTAGGTTAGTAATATGTCAAGTTACCTCAGGGGTTGGTCACCTGGAAGGGTTGGTTGGCTCATGAGGGTTATGTAACATGTGTAGACTATAATATTGGTTGTGTTTTATCGGTTCCACTTCCTTAATTTTACATGGGGAGTTGAATCAGATCATAGTAGCCTCTCGTCACATGTTTACCCCAGCAAACCGGTTAACTTGGGTAAATGTTGGAGGATGGTGTTACAGAGAGTGATCCTTTTCCTTTATTCTTGTTTTGATCTTATTGCTTTGGCTAGATGTTCTAAATTCTAGTTGGTCCTCTTCTTGTTTTGAACGGTTTCCATTGTTCCCATGCTTCCCCTCATTTGGGTTACTCTTGTTTTTTCATGCAATTTTGTGCAAAATGGCCATATTCATGCCAGAATTTGCATTTAAAAGGGAGTTGGTCACAATCAACCTCCTGTACATGTGACCAGCTATCTAGATTTAATCTTATTACTACCGAAAGGCTTTTGTTCAGATCCACTTTGACACAAATTCATGTGCAAGAGAATAAACCTTCTTGTTGTTCTGCATGATCTATGTATTTTCCCGAAGTGATGTCATTGTTCCTGAAAGTTGTGTCATTTTAGAAATGAAAAGCTAGGAAAGGGAGTTTTACTTAGACAGGGATTTTCAAAGGGTCATCGCTATCTATGTTAAAGTTCAGGCTCCAACGATCTAGATATAAATATTTGGCCCCCATAAAACAAGGTCTTATTCAAAAGGTCGGGTCTTAATCTACTTTGTTTTCAAAGAAAAAATTGAAGAATCATTTTCCATTGAAGGAGGAGGAGATCTCACCTTTTATTAAGGGATTCTATTTTTTCTCCACCTATAAATTAACAAAGCAATGGGAAGGCTATAATCCCATGAATTAGCTAACCAATCCTCTATCTTCTATTTTCAAGACCCTCGATCTGGCTGTCGGAGCTAAGACTTCTACTTTTTGGATATCCTTCAACTTTTTCACAAAATGAAATGTTTTAGATCTCTGTTGTTGGAGCCCATCTGAAACCAGCAGGTTAAAAGCCTCAATATATGGCAATGGAGAGGATGAGGAGGTTGGGCTAGTCATGGTAGTTGGTGTCCCAACTTACCTACTAAGAGGTGGACCGCATATGTGATAATCCCTATTACGAACCAAGACGTTTTAATCCCCGGACTCGTTTATCTAGGTTGTTGCATATGATTCGTTGATCTCTGCAACTATGTCAAGGCCTTAGAGTTATCGCTTCAGGACCCTAGCTCCCAAAAATCAATAAGTATTATAGCTAACAAGAAAGTAAATAATGTTATATACATTCATAAGATGTGTCTTTTTTTACTAGAATTAAAAGTTTAGTTTTTAATATTTATAGGTACTTTTAAAATATTAATTTTAGGAATTTTTACCCCACCCTATCATATCTTTAATATCTTCTTCTTCTATAATTATTGACTAATTCATTCCTCCCTTCCTTTGAATTGTGTTTCCTATTTTAAAGAAATATGACTCATTTCTAATAATTTTAATAATTAATTCAAAAAAAATCATAACGGCTAATTTCCTCTACATTCTATTTATTCTCCTCGTAGCACTTTTTCACATCATCTCAAAGATTTTATGAACTTCAATTATCTATTTAAATATTTTTAAATTCACTATTATTTTCTAATTCTTTTTAAAATAAATTAAAAGATTAATTTTTAATTTGGACAACTTTTTAAATTAAATTAAAGTTTATTTTTTAATATTTATAAGTATCTTTAAAATATTAATTTTAGGTTCAAAGTACAATAGTTCTAGTGGTAGCTAGTAGGTTTAATTTCCCCTCCACCTGGGTTTTATTCTTCAGAGACATGTTAGTGTGTATGTCAAAAGTCGTGAACATGTTGAAAATCGTGACAAGTAATTCTTATAAGCTCGAAGCGGCATGAAATTTTGAATAATATGATATTGAGGTAAATAATGGAAGCCATTGTGATTCGATCTTGGGTCTTTTCAAAAACAACCATTCGAAGCTATCAATTCACCAATTAGTGTTTAAAAAAAAACAAAAAACTTAATTTTAGGACCTTTACCCTGCCCTATCTTATCTTTAATATTTTCTTCCCCTATAGGTCTTGATAGATTCCTTACTCCCCTTCATTTGATTTGTTTCCTTTTTTCCAAAAATTTTACTCATGTTTTGTTGGCCCAAAGGTCAAACTAAGGAGGGGGGTGAATCAATGTCAGATCAATTATACCATTTCACAACTTTTGTTAATCATACATGTTAATTTTTCTTAGGGCTATATTGTTATTTTCTTTCATAATTTCATTTCTTCATTAACACACTAAGTTTACCCCATAACATCATAACATTATTCATATCTCATATCTTTTTAACATCATATGCAACTATATGGAAAGAACAATATCATCATCATCAATGTAGCAAAACATAAAGGAACAATAGAAGAAAATAATTCACACATAGAGACACCGTGATTGGTCGGAGGCTAGGGAAAAACCCATTATGGGGAAAAACCTTTCAAATTCTTCTTATTATATTGTCGTCAAATGATTCAGCAAATGAGAGTACAATGATACATACCTTCATTCATACAACTATTCATCAAAAGACACTATGACATTCATGAAATGAACCCAACATTGCTTATACTCAAAATCTTGATTCTAAAGCCTGTAATGAATTGTTATTGTCTGCATTCAACTTTAGAACATTGTAGTCACTGATTGAAATCTGCATTCAACTGAAATTACATCATTTAGGTATTGGTTGCATGGAGGAGTCATGTGTGCGAATGGGAAGCTTCCAGTTGCTCTCTAGAGACTACAAACGATTACTGTAGTCTGCAACTGGGGTTCTGAAACACTAGATGTCAGTCGCATGGAGGAAAATTTATGCATGCGACTGAGATGCTTCAGTTGCATAGACGAGCTTGGTAGCCAGTAACTACAATTGAGATCTCTCTGTCTTGTTCCTGCAACTGACGCCCACAACCCTAAAACATAAATGTGAGCTTCAGACCCTGTAAATTTCATCTTCAAGCAAACTTGCTCCTCCGCGGATGAGCCTCGGAACTATGTGAGCCAAAAAACAAGATAGAAGTGTCTCCTGATGATGTCCAAATGAGGTTTAGGTCACGTATATTTATATCCTTCCAAGGGTGTCCACTTTTCTTTAAGATCGACCTTATCAAATATGCACATGTGGGCTTTTCTTCATAAGTACACTTTCCCTTATCCGTTTTGAGTGTTCCTTAGGTCGATTTGGTCCTTTCAAAAAGAGGAATTCAATGAAATCATCATCTCCATCAAATTATTTGTCGAAAGTGGAATTTTACCAGTTCCATATTTTAACACTCCCTCTCAACTTCCACCTACATCATGCCATGAGTATCCTGTCAATAAATCATATCCAATCTCAAGTATCTCATCATCACATATCATCACTCATCATATCAATTCATCCCTTTCTTATTCTTGCTTATCTCTTGATTTTCCCTGCACATATGCTAAATATCCTTAAATCTAAAAGAAGAATAATTTTTCATTGGAGGGGAGCCTAATATACCACCCTCTATTCATCGGGCTACCAATGGGAATCTCTTCTAGTGAGCTACCACCCATGAACATCGGCGGGGAGTCATATCTATGACCCACATCAACATCGTAGAGCATATCATCAGCGTCACATCTCAGCCCGGAACCATATTGGGGGCATATCTCAACCCATAATATCATGGGGGAACTACTACTAGGAACTCATATCAAGCAATAGGTGATAATGGGGAGATACTACTTAACCCATCTTATTTCCTATCAATCTTCCTAGCAATGAACCTCAATAGTCATGTGGTAGAACACCTACACCATAATCTGAGCTTGGGTGAGATACCCGAATTACCAAAGTTAAGAATCACATGCCCTCAAGCCTCCTCAACCCATTGGCCAAATAGGGAGTGATGATCCCAACAAGCCCAACTTGTGGGTATGATTCCAATTGGGGTATACTCTGCAAAGACCAAAATAGGGTGAGATACTACTCCAAACCTATGGGTAATAGGTAGGGGTGATACCCTATTGTCCATATTTCCCTTAACCCCAAAAGCCATCTATATCAATTCCACACCCTGTGAGCTCAAACAGGGGAGGAAGAGTTGGCTCAGTGTCCTTGATCAGCAATGCTCTCTGTAGATAAACAACATATCATCATGCTCATATCTGGTAATCATCATGTATCAATAGTATATGTCTCCTATTCATACAGGACATCAAATCAAATGTCATATTAGAACAAAAGTATATATATCACAAAAAGGATACCATAGTCATCCTCCCTCTCAAGGAGGTGCTAACCAGGGGCCTAAGCTTGTCTTGTATATCATCACTGTCTCAATATATAAAGGTATTTTAGTCCCAGCTATATATGGGATTCTCTACCAATCGAATCCCACTTTTTTTTAGCATAATGTATCCATGTCATATCCAAAACTTTCTCAAACATCTCTTCAAAAAGCTTCTTCATCCTACCTCATAGTTATCCATGCTAGCAGCCTCGCACTCAGCCTCGTTCAGGCTTAAAGCTACATACCTCTCATATCATGGCAGATCCCATACTAAGGCAGCACTCATATGTTATCATCTCAACAATAATGATCTTAATCATCATCAGTACATCCAAGTAGTCACATATCATAGGAAGAGACCAAGAATAGATCGCCCCATGTAATTATCTCGAAGGGCGCTCAGTGGAAAATATATTTGTATGAAGTAGATCAATCATGAATTGACTCAGGTTATATGTACAACATATATGTATACAAACGGGTGTTCAATTAGAACATCAATGCTTCAATCAATTGTCGGTTTCCAAGTTGAGTTCAACAATATCTCTTCACAACTTCTTGAAATTCAATCGAAGTGTCCAAGGATTTGCATTTCCACTTTCCAACACTTCTTCAATAGCTTTGCAATATAGATTTTTTTTCCCAACTTCAGAAATTAATTCATCATGCCATGATTCATTATTTTGAGCTTTAGAATCCATCTCCCTCTTACTTAGATCATTAGAGGCTCATTAACTATCAATAGTAGACTGTCAGCATATAAAACCAAAACCAAAACCAAAATCAAAATCATACCTTGGAACACTTATGAAGTAGAGGTTTGGATCAACACATCATCCTGGCTTCACCAAATAACTGTCAATGTGGACACATCAAGATCGAGGAGATTGCTTCATACAATGCTCTCTACAAACATAACACTTTACCAAACCAATATCTCCAGTATTACATAAATCAATATTGTACAACCAAATCAACAAAGTCATCTTATCAAAGTTTATATGCCAGATCAGAACTAATATCAACATCATCAATATCATAGTATCAGACTATGTAGATCAGGAGACAGGTAGAGCTCTGATCAAGTCATGATGTCATCTATTATCATGCCAACAAGTTGTCATTTAATTATCAAACCAAGCTTCATCAAGTCATCATCGTGATCATAATATAAGTTACTAGATGCAAATGCATATACTAAGAATAGGTTACATCCATTTATTGTGAGATTACTTCAAACTGAATCACAAATGTCAATACTTCAACCATTGTGCTAAGAACAAGGAGGCTGATACAAAACCATTATCGAATACCAATATTAGTCACTGAAAGTTACTATGCCCATATAGCATTGTTATCGAGGCAAACCATTAGTCATCAGGTCAAATCCCAAATTTTCTATCATAGTGAGATCTAGAGTCCAGAACATATCTCATGTTGAAAATAGCAACAAGAAATGATAAAAATAGCATTGCTATAGATAGCATTTCAGGATATATTCCAATTTTAATTTGTCCTTGAATTAAAATTGAGAATTAAAATTCGAATTTAGTCTCACCAGCTATTTGAAAAATAATTAATTAATTCATCTTGAGTTAATTAGTCGGAGAAATTCAAACATGAAGTCTTTGTGAAGTCATGCAACAATTATCCCTTGATTGAGGAAGTTATACCTTAATTAAGGAGATAAGGATGAGTTGTATTTGATTTGTCATTAGTTAGCTCAGTTAACTGAGTTAAGTCCAGTTAAACTAGTTCCAAACAGTCAGAGGAACTAATTGTGAGTTCAGTTAGTTAATGCATGCATGCATGAAACTAGTGTTCTCCAGATAACTGAATATTCTCTCATAAATAACTCATGCATGTCAGTTCAGACAAAGGCCCAGTTGAGATTAAAGGTAGGGACAGTGTACTATTAGTTGCAAGAATTTTCCTATAAGAAAATCTCTTGCATGCAGAAGGAATTCATTCCTTGAGATTTGCGCAGTTTTACAGTGTGTTGGAGCAGTGTGTGAGACCAGTGTCACACAAGGTTACAGCAGGAGCACCCAGGGAAAACAATGCAAGGAAATAGGAGGCTTGGAGGACAGAGGGAAAGGCATATGAGTTGTCTAGTCTGTCTATGAGCAGTGAGAGGGATTGTACTAAGAGCTGGATAGTTGTGAGAGCTAAAGCTTTGTGTAATCCTGAGATATTTCCACTTGTATGATAATACAGATAGCGGGGTTTTTAGTTGAGGCTTTCCCCAGAGTATTCTTCTGTGTTTCATGTGTATGATTTCTTCTTCTCTGTTATATGTGTTCCAATTGATCTTGCTCAAATTGATTAAGCTTCCGCAAAGTTTGATAGTAGAAGTAGATCAAGTATTTTGCTTTAGTTACATTGCATTATCAGGTGATCTATAGTGAGAATTTATACATCGTATCAGAGCAAAGGTGATCAGAGCTGTGAATAGCATACTGAGAAGGGAAAAGTCAAATTTTGAAGTTCTTGATTGCCGGTACAAAAATCGAATTCTTATCACACCTCTAAGTTATCCAATGACGTTCAATGGCTTGAGACTCGAGTATGCACAGGATGGCAGCTCGAATTACATAGCATGGAAGGATCGCATGGAAGCAGTATTAGAAGATAATGGTTTGAATGAATTCATTGATCAAGAAATCCCCAAGCCAGCAGCAGTGAATGCCCAAGAATTGGCGGAATGGAAGAAGTGTGTGGCGAAGGCAAGGAGGATTCTTCTGGAGGGAGTTCGAGACCATATTGTCTTGAGTCTCCATGGGAAGGAGACTCTGTTATCAATGTGGAAGACATATAAGGACCTATATCAGAATAGCATTGACCAGAGGAAATTGGCGCTGAAGGACAAGTTTCGGAAAATCAAGTGTGAAAAGGGTGACACTATTTCTACATATCTAAACAAGCTCACCACCTACAGAGATGAGCTTGGAAGTTTAGGAATAATGAGAGCCGATGATGATATGGTGAGTCATGCTCTCCTCGGCCTTCCTAAGAGCTAGCATAGCTACCAGGACTCAGTGAATGGAAGATAGAAACTGCCAGATTGGGAACGATTGTGGTCGGATCTAATGCAGGAGGAGATCAGGAGGAGCACCAGAGATGGTTCTTCATCTAAGCATGATGATGAAGAAAATATAGCCTTAGTAAGTAAGGCGAGGAAAGGATAAGGGAAGGCTTCCCATTCCAAATTGAGTTCTTCTCATGGTGGGAAGAAGATTGACAAATCTAAAGTGAGATGCTTTAATTGTCATGAGGTGGGCCATTATGCAGCTAATTTTCCATTGAAGAAATCCAAGTAGGTATCCTCCAAAGGATCAAAAGGTGAGGCACTGGCCTCTCAGTTCGAATTGGATTTTACCCTCATCACATGTATGGTTTCATCGATGGTGGGTTGTGTTTGGTACTTGGACAGTAGAGACTCATTCCACATGACCGGCGATAAGAGTTTATTCAGTACCTTGGAGGAGAAATACGTCAAGATGTGCATAGAGATGGGCGATGATGGAAAGTACAGTGTTTCAGGTGAAGGCACGGTTGTTTTTCAAAGGGAGCATGGAGCTCCTCTCACCCTGACTAATGTAAAGTATGTGCTTGGACTGAAGAAGAACTTGGTATCAGTCACAATGTTGGAAGACAAAGGCTATGATGTAGTCTTCAGTAAGGGAAAGGCGTTCCTAAGACACATAGCCACGGGTCTGACCAAGAGGATTTGGATTCGATTCAAGAATCTCTACAAGTTGGAGGTAGATGATTTTGTTGCATTGAATTCGAAAGAAGAATTCATGCAAAGCCAAGACATTGGTGAGTTATGGCATAGGAGGTTGGGCCACTTGCATCATGGGGCCTTGAAGAAAATGCAATAGATTTCTACCGAACTTCCCAAAGGTAAACTTGAGCAAGTGGACACATGCAAAGGTTGCACCTTGGGTAAGTATGCAAAATCTTCCTTTCATGATCGAGACAGATGAGCTGAAGAAATCTTGGAGCGAGTTCATACAGATGCTTGTGGACCATTCTCAATAGCCTCCACTGCGAAACAAAGGTATTATGTGATTTTCATTGATGATTTTTCTCGTAAATGTTGGATTTATTTCATGCAGAAGAAGGATCAAACCTTCTCAAAGTTTTGTGAGTTCAAAGCTTTGGTTGAGAAAGAATCAGGGAAGAAGATCAGGGCCTTAAGAAGTGACAATGGTGGAGAGTATGTCTCTCAAGATTTTAAGGACTTCTGTGCAGCGGAAGGAATTAAACAAGAGTTGATGACACCTCATAACCCACAACAGAATGGGGTGGCCGAGAGGAAGAACAGAACGATTGTGGGGGCAGCTCAGGCAATGCTGCATGACCAAGGCCTACCACTTCATTTGTGGGTTGAGGCATGCAACACAACAGTCTATTTGCAAAATAGAAGCCTGCATCGCATACTTGGGATGAAGACACCAGAGGAAGCTTTCTCAGGAAGAGACCAGATGTGGGTCACTTCAGGATCTTTGGCTCATCGGTTTATTCCCATGTGACCAAGGATGCCCAGGATAAAATTGAGCCAACAACTGAGTTGGGAATACTTGTGGGGTACACTGATACACCCCATAACTATCGGGTGTACTTGCCTACCAGTCGAAGGACAGTGATTCGCAGAGATCTTAAGTTTGATGAGCAGAAGGCCATGCAAGTTTCCCTTGAGAGGGAGCTCCAACTATAGGCTGTGGAGGAACTTTTGATTCCTAAGGAGGAAGAGCCTCATACTGATGCGGAGCAGCCGCATGCAGAGGTTCCAGGAGTGGAGACATCCACTCAAGCAGAGTCTTCCAGAGATGGACGGAAGCGCACGAGAGAAGCTGACAGATTGTTTTCGGATGCGAGAGAGAATGTGGTAGAACCATCTTCTCAGCGCAGACAGAGGAGGTCACCTGATAGGTACACTAAATATATGGCCCTTGTTGGGGAATGTGTTGAGACCGAGCCATCTTCCTTTGAGGAAGTAATGCAGTAGTCGATTTAGGTTGATGCTATGGTGGATGAGTATGACTCCATAGTTCGAAACAGTGTTTGGGATGTTGTTCCAAGACCGGAGAACAAGTCAGTTGTGAGTTCCCGTTGGATTTACAAGGTAAAGCAAGCTGTTGATGGTAGTGTGGAGAAACATAAGGCAATATTTGTTGTCAGTGGTTTCTCACAGGTCGAGGGGATCGACTATGATGGGACTTTTTCTCCTATAGCAAGGTACTCATCTATCAGATCGATATTGGCACTATCAGCACAGATGGGTTGGAAGATCCATCAGATGGATGTGAAGACTGCCTTCCTCAATGGCAATATTGAGGAAGAGGTGTACATAGAGCAGTCGGAAGGTTTTGAGACCTTCGATTGTTAGTCGCATGTGTGCTGACTTAAGAGATCTTTGTATGGGTTGAAGCAAGCACCTCATGCTTGGTACACCAGGATTGACAACTACTTCACCGGGTTGGGCTTCAAAAAGAGTGAAGCGGATACGAACCTATACCACATCATGGTGGAAGGTAAGCAGTTGATCATTGTTCTTTATGTTGATGATCTGATATTGACAGGTGATGATCAGTTGATCATGTCTTGTAAGGAGGACTTTTCAAGAGAGTTCGAGATGAAAGACATGGGTCTCATGCACTACTTTCTAGGCATGGAAGTGTGGCAGAAGGATGGGGAGTTGTTTGTGTATCAAGGCAAGTATGTCAATGAGATACTCAGGGGACTCCACTTGGAGAAGTGTAAGCCCATGCAAACTCCTCTAGTAGGTAACTGGAGGAAGGAGGATGCTACTTCAGGAGAAGTAGTAGAAGCTATTGTGTACAGGCAGCTTGTGGGTTCACTAATGTACTTAGTGAACACACGACCAGATTTGTGCTATGCGGTAAACCAACTGAGTCAAGATATGGTTCAGCCTACCAAGCTGTTTTGGAAGGCGACTAAGCATGTTTTGAGATACCTCATAGGCAAATATCAGTATGGATTATGGTACAGACGGTTAGAGGGAGTGAAGCTGCAGGGCTTCACAGATGCAGATTGGGCAGGGAGTCCATCAGATTGGAAGAGCACTTTAAGAGGAATTTTCAACCTTGGTTTAGCTGCAGTTTCTCGGTACAACAGGAAATAGAGGTCAGTTGCACTCAGCTCAACAGAGGCTGAATACATGGCTGCAATTCAGGCAACATGTGGGCCATTTGGATGTGGAAAATTCTAGTTGGTTTGTTTGATCAAAGGATGGATCCAACTGTGATCTATTGTGATAACCAGAGTTGTATCAAACTCTCTGAGAATCCAGTATTTCATGACAGGTCCAAGCATATCGACATCTAGTATCATCATCTCAGAGACTGTGTAGCGAGGAGGATCATATTGTTACAGTATATTTCGACCGAGGAGCAAGATGCTGAAATTTTGACTAAGGCATTGTCAAAGTGTAAATTCGAGTTCCATAGAGACAGGATCGGGGTGGCAGATAATCCCTTTCTTGTTGAGAGGGAGTGTTGAAAATAGCAAAAAGAAATGTTAAAAATAGGAATGCGAAAAATAGCATTGCTATAGATAGCATTTTAGGATATATTCCAATTTTAATTTGTCCTTGAATTAAAATTGAGAATTAAAATTCGAATTTAGTCTCGCCATCTATTTGAAAAATAATTAATTAATTCATCTTGAGTTAATTAGTTGGAGAAATTCAAACATGAAGTATTTGTGAAGTCATGCAACAATTATCCCTTTGATTGAGGAAGTTATCCCTTAATTAAGGAGATAAAGATGAGTTGTGTTTGAGTTGTAATTATTTAGCTCAGTTAACTGAGTTAAGTCCAGTTAAATTAGTTCCAAACAGTTGGAGGTACTAATTGTGAGTTCAGTCAGTTAATGCATGCACGCATGAAACTAGTGTTCTCCAAATAACTAAATATTCTCTCATAAATAACTCATGCATGTCAGTTCAGACAAAGGCCCAGTTGAGATTAAAGGCAGGGACAATGTACTATCAGTTGCATGAATTTTCCTATAAGAAAATCTCTTGCATACAGAAGGAATTTATTCCTTGAGATTTACACAGTTTTACAGTGTGTTGGAGCAGTGTGTGAGACCAGTGTCACACAAGGTTACAGCAGGAGCACCCAGGGAAAACAGCGCAAGGAAATAGGAGGCTTGGAGGATATAGGGAAAGGCATATGAGTTGTCTAGTATGTCTATGAGCAGTGAGAGGGATTGTACTGAGAGCTGGATAGTTGTGAGAGCTAAAGCTTTGTGTAATCCTGAGATATTTACACTTGTATGATAATACATATAGCGGGGTTTTTAGCTGAGGCTTTCCCCAGAGTATCCTTCTGTGTTTCATGTGTATGATTTCTTCTTCTCTGTTATATGTGTTCCAATTGATCTTGCTCAAATTGATTAAGCTTCCGCAAAGTTTGATAGTAGAAGTAGATCAAGTATTTTGCTTTAGTTACATTGCATTATCAGGTGATCTACAGTGAGAATTTATACATCTCAATCATCAACTCAAAGTTTTATGTCATTATCACGTTAAAAATCCAAACATTAATCGTCTATATCAATCATCCAAATATAGTCAAACTCTTGCAACACAAACTCAATGGTTAAATCATAATTACATATCTAAGTGCATATCCCAATCACCTGCAAACACAAGTTCAGTCTACATATTCATATTTTAGTAAGAATTCAAACTTCCCTTCTCATATAACTTTCTGTTGTCTGATTCATGTCTGTAGGATTGACATCCTTCAATTGAACATCTGATTTCATGCACAAAACTTCATTTTTGTGTCCTACATGCATAACTGCATCCATGGGCCTTCTTCTATGTGGTTGGGAGACTACAATCGCACCCTTGACCTTACTTACATGCAGATGATAAGCTACAGTCGCACCTGTAAGCTTGCTTCTCATGCGACTGAGGATTAGAGTAAGGTAAAACTCTCTCTTCTCATATCAAATATGGAGAGATTCTCCCTTTGAATGGGAATCCACTTTAGTCATCTTTATTCAATTCATCAACGTGTCTATAATATTATCATGCATCAGCAGATATGTTAGGTCATAAAGTCAGAGTCTATCACATATTCATCATGGTTATATCATGTTATCATTAGCTACTTCATCATGACATAAATCTGTCATCAAGGGTCAGTGTCAAATAGCTAATAGGAGTAAATTTCAAGAATCATGATCACAAAATTACTTATTTGTCGAGTAAATCAATCCATCAAGTCAGGGCATTCAATTTTACCATATGCCATAGTTACTAAACACACCAAAACATAACCATGGTCAACAAAAGATCCTGAATATCAATCTCATTGTTATACTACTATCATCCTAGCTATCATGCTTTTTATAAACATTATCAATAGTATCAAGTTACCATCTATTAGAATCAAGGTTCTAGCCTTATTCATGGGGTCAAGATATCCAAAATGATAGATGTTAGCCAAACATAGAGTATACTAATATATCAAAGATCAATATTAAGTAGCTTCATAGAATCAAGAAGTTCATCATGTCTAAAGGATAAAATACTTTCTTACTACTAAGTGCATCATTTCATCATAGGAACCATGAATCCAAATCATTTTCTTATGCATGCATGAGCTATTTGAGAAGGAGACATTCTCATCATACCTTAGGACTTACCTTGCCATCAATATTGCAGTTGAAACATAACTTTGAAACAATATGCCAAGCATAACTTGTAGTATTCAAATACCTGTGCACCTTCTTATTTTACGTAGGCATCTTGTAGTGCTCTGTCACCTTTTCATCAGATTCATCTTCCTACACTAGCCATCATCCCCAAGGAGAATCCACTTATCATATCTCATCAAGAAGTTAGAAGCATGCAAATACTCAAATATATATTCAGGAATCATAAGTAATAATCAAAACAATAATTAGATCCATAAGTCAAAATTAAAGATATAAAGGATCATCATAAGTCATAAAGTACTTATCTTCAATGAGAGCTGATCATCTCCCTCTTAACCATGCTAGGGTTTCTAGATTGCATATCTTAAATATTTTCCATAAACCAGGGTTTCTCTCAAACCCTAACCTCATAATATCGATCAAACCCTAATAACCAAATTGCCTGGGGTTTCCTTCTAACCCTATAATTATTTTAGGTCTCCTCCATCCTCTCTTTATTCCACCAATGGTGTAATCATAGGGTTTATATACTTGACTTTTCTTCAGACCAGCTCTGATACCATGTTGATTTTTCTTAGGGCTATATTGTTCTTTACTTTGATAATTTCATTTCTTCATTAACACATTAAGTTTACCCCATAAAATCATAACATTATTCATATTTCATATCTTTTTCAGCAGCATATGCAACTATATAGAAAGAAAAATATCATCATCATTAATGCAGTAGAACATAAAGGAACAATAAAAGAAAAGCATTCACACATAGAGACACTGGGATTGGTCGGAGACCAGGGCACAACCCACTATGGGGAAAACCCTTTCAAATTCTTCTTCTTATTAGATTGTCGTCAAATGATTCAACAAAAGAGAGTAAAATGATCCATATATACAACTATTCATCAAAAGAAACTACAACATCCATGAAATGAACCCAACAATGCTTATACTCAAAATCTTGATTCTGAAGCCTGTAATGAATTGTCATTGTCTACGATAAACTGTCGAACATTGTTGTCACTGAGAAAAATCTTTGGAAAACTAAAATTCCATAATTTAGGTCCCAATCGCATGGAGGAGTCATGTGTGCAACTTGGAAGCTTATGTTTGCTCTCTGGAGCCTACAACCGAGATTTTGAAACCCTAGATGTCAATCACACAGAGAATGAGTTGTGCATGCGACTAGGATGATTTGGTCACATGGATGAGCTTGGTAGTGAGTGACTAGAGTAGAGATCTATCTTTCTTGTTCATGCGACTGGGCCCAAAACCCTAAAATAGAAATGTGAGCTTCAGACCCTGCAATTTCATCTTCGAGCAAACTTTTTCCTCTGGGGATAAGCCTCAAACTTGTACAATCCAAAATCCAAGATAGAAGAATGTCTTATGATGACGTCCAAATGAGGTATAGGTCACTTGTATTTATAGCCTTCCAAGGGTGTCCACTTTTCTTTAAGGACGAACTTATCAAATATGCACATGTAGGATTTTCTTCATAAGTACACTTTCCCTTATCCGTTTTGAGTGATCTTTAGGTCGATTTTGGTCCTTTCAAAAAGAGGAATTCAATGTAATCATCTTCTCCATAAAATGATCTCTCCAAAGTGGAATCTGACTGCAACATATTTTAACAATGCAACCATACAACAATGAACCATAATCATTATATCATCAACTATAACAATGCATCATCATATCAGTAACATATCAAGAAGCCATCACATCACAAAGAGACATAAGCTTTTTAGGTGGAAACCCATATGAGATAAAACCACTAATATTCTTCTTCTTTATATGCTTCAATTCATTACATCAATTGCAGGCTCCAACTTGTTGGATGCAACTACCCCTAAGAAATGTAAGTTTCCACTTGTAGTAGGCTACAACCCGATTGGGGCACCAACCTCAAAAATGCAAGCAGCTTCTCACTATAGGATATAAATTGATTGAGGCTCCAACCTTGAGAATGAGTAGGCTCCCACCTCAGTGGAGGCACCCACATCCTTCTTTAACTTCCTTGTGGACCTCTATTTCATCTCATTTTAAAACTAGATCCACTATCATCATATATTACTGAGTTATAAGGACTATCATAATCTGCAATCTGTTGTCATCATCACTATCACTCTAACTTGCAAACATTATCACTTCCATAGTCATTGTCACTACGAACAAAACCTAAAACCATTATATTTCCATGGAAGTCATATCAATCACTACTATAGGCTATCAAATTGTTTCCCATACCCCCTCTGGTTGCATTCATCTATTATCCCTAATCTCCTAACGTATTTCAGAATCGAATTTGGACCAATATTGACCCCAGGAATCCAAAATAACAATATAAACTTTATTTTAACTTAAATGTTCTACATAAAGCCCTTTTTTCAGCGCCTTTCAATAGTCTAGCGGATTTCAACACCAGCCACAGATTATTGATAAAGAAGCAACAAAAGGTTAGTAAATATAAAATAAAATAAAAATTAATTGGACCTGTCAATAAGAGGAGGTCGAACTTACAACCTTTAATTTACAATCCTTGTCACTTACCAGCTTTGTTATACAATGTGGCTTGTTAATCCATTTGCATGCCTTCCTTTCACTTTCAAATTGATAACTTCAATGGAGCCAAGAACACGGACTACCCTCGTGGGCTATCCTTTTTCCAATCCAACACATCACCAATCATATTCTGTTAACTCTTATCAATGTGCCCCTACCTTGGCCATGAAAATTCAACAGATCATATCATATGGCCAGCTCTATCCAAACAATATCACTGTAATACTTCCACCAACAGTAGTATTATAGTTGGCCACTTCCAAGGGGTTTCAAATGCAAGCGTCGGTTACACCATAACACTGAGTTCTATTGTCAACGTTGAAACCAGACCAAACCACCAAAATGAGACAATTAGACTTTTGCCAAGAAACTATAATGATAAACCTTGTAGTGAACAAATGCTTTGGAACAAAAACTTTGTTCATAACTAAAACCAATACAAATCCTTCACACCTCATAACTATTAGAACTATATCCACAGACTTGGTTGGATATCTACACTTGTTGTTTGAATGATTATTTTTGGATTTGAGTGTAGTTTGCATATATATACATTTGGTTGGTGGTCCCAGACGTTATGGGATTGACCCTGAGTGCTCGTGAAACTTGTCTTTGTAACCAACCGACCGACAAATTGTGACCCAAGTTTCGTTAAACTTTATTTCATGGTTCCATGTGGCCATGCCATATGACTAAGGTTGATGAATATCCAGAATTCCATGACCACGTAACCATGCCCATATGACCAGTACCAAAGGGTTAGTGGACGTTTCCTTGATGACATCATCGAGGCATGTGGTAGCTCATGAGAGGTGCCACATGTCACCCTATTTCAAACTTTTCACCAAACAAAATGTGCCAAATCACCATGCCATATGGAGACCTCTAGTGGTTCCACATCATCATGTTAAATATGTGAAAGTGACATGTGTCATTCATTGATAGGTCCACATCATGATCAAACAAGATACTTCCATGTGTCATCTTATGGTTGGTATGATGGGACTAATTAAACATTGTGCAACTTCATATTCAACTGGCCATTGACTTTTTATGAGTGTCATTGATTTACCGAAGACATACATGCCATTTAATGATGTTAACTAGTGCACAATATTGCACACCCATGGTCGTTGATTGCTTTGTCTGATGGTGGATCTGCCCTAAAATTGCACGATGTTTAAGACATTAAATTTTTGGGTTTTTGGAAATATAGTTTATTCCCTCAATTAATAATGAAACTCCATTTGGCCATAACTTCTCATTTGGGAGGAGCTATAATGAGCAAGATATATTGTTAGAAAGTTATCAATGAGCTTTACAAAACCATGTTGTTTGTAGGATCTTTTGAGCATCATAACTTTATCAAAAACCCAAATAAATTCAAGCTCCATATTTTCATGTGATGAAAGTTGTTAAAGATCCAACTATCATATCACTTTATAAAGAGTCTTGTTCCTTTTTTGGGCATCAAATATGGTACTGCTATTGTTGTCTCATACATCTCGTTTGACATGATCAATGACATCTTGTTGTCATCAATGAAAACACTAAGTGCAAAAATCTCCCCGTTTTTCATTGATGGAAACATCATCAAACATTAGTGATCATTTGATGTCCAACAATTCAAAAACTCTTCCTCTTTAATTTATATCTACAAGTACAATGTATGGACTCCCTCCTTGTTCGAATTACTTCCTTTGTCAATGTTAATATTTGCATCAATGTATGTTGCAATCTATCCACATTTGACATTAATGGAAAAAGGTCACATATATCCATTGAAAACCATAGTGTTGATGATCCTACATGAGTACATGTTCCTAGATGATCCTGTGGACCTTATTGAACCGTGCTTCCTTCTTGTTGATATATTTCTCCCACTAATATCATGCTTCTATTACTTGTTCCTATATCATGCTCCCATTGTTGCTTGTTCCTCTACTCCCCCTGGGACCATTCATCTATTGTTGTTCATGTTATACTAGTACTCCCCCTAAGATCATGTTATTTCCTTCATATATAGGTACCTGTCATATGTCTACTCTACTTTTACATCTGAGATATCATCAGCAAATCATAGTCCACATACTTCCCTCATACATGTAGTGGCTTCTTCAAGTTTTTATTTAATAAATAATGATATTTGAGAAGCTTTCTCCAAAGGATTAGATCTAAGGGTCAAACCTAATCTAGGTTCTTTTTGGCCTCTTCCCCATCTACTAGTATTGATAGGAAGTATTTTTTTGTTATACCATGCAAAGTTTAGTCTACGATCTCATGCTATATGACCTTCATTATCACATATGTGACATTCAACATTGGGATTCAACACTTGCAGAAATGGCTAATTCATTCTTCTAATTTGGTCCACCTGTATCCATCTAGGTAACTTATCATATCCTCTATACCTGACCACATCTTGCAATCCAACACTTTATGTCCAAATTTTGTACATGAGAAACAATAACCAAAAAAATTACTTTGATTCCTGGGCATAGAATGAGATCTCGATCTTCTGAAATTACTTCTTGGAGGAGCCATGTGCCCTTGTTTTTCCACCCCTGCATGATCCTTACTCATTTATTCATTACCAACACTTGTTCCAATGTTTCTTTGGATGCTTTGTGATGATCCATATTCATAGTCTTCCTTGTATTGCTTCTGCAAGTGGATCCTTTCTATTCATTTTGATTCGTTGTACTAAACTCCTTTTCCAGAATTGTCTTCAATGTCTTTGAAGTGAACATGCTTGGCTTGGTGTACTACTTGCATTGGATTTTCAAGTGAGTTTCAACTGGATACTATAAATGTCTAATCAATCTTCTTGGAATGGCCTTCATTTGATGAACTTGAGGGACAATTATTCTTGGATGGCTCACATTCTTGATAGTCATGACCTGTCTTAATAAGCAAGGACCTTTGCATGTTGAGAATATGATCTATGGATTCAATCCCTTTGTTGAACTTCGAATTTAGCTGCTCCAATTCTTATCTTAAGAGGATAAATTCCTCTTTCAGTATTTCACATATTTGCTCTTTCTCAACTAGTTGTTTGGACAAAAACTCCTTTCCCCTTTTTTCTTCTTCTAGTTCAACTTTCAGAGTAAGAATGGCGTCTTCATTTAGTCTTTGATCTTAAAGTTGCTACATCAATTGACTTTCTTTATTTCTGAGGACCTTATTTCCTTTAATCCACTTTTAAGTTATCCCTAATAATCAACTTTTGCTTCAAGTTCTTCAACCTCATCAATGAACAAGATTGCACTCCTTCCTTCATCAATTACACTTTGATTGCGTTCATTTTCACTTTGTTCCTTTGAGTAAAAAACTATTCTTACCGACATGCTTCTTTTGTTGATACTTAGATTTAAATATTGATTCATCGTCACTATCGTTAATCTTGGAATAGGGACATTTGGATGCATAATTACCAATTCTTCCACATTAAAAACATTTGAAAGGAAGCTTACCTTTGAACTTTTCGGTTACTCTCTTGAGATTTTGAACAACCTTGGCTTCTTCTCCATTGAAATTAGAGTTTGTTTGAAGACCATGCAAGACAACCTTGTCTTCTTTTATCTCTTCATCGTAGCTTCTCTTGGTCCTTAAGTCATCTAGTATGTATATATTTTTGTCTATCCTAATAGATTTAGCTACTAATTTTCCTATGTTTAAAAGGCTTATTTTTTACACTTTAAATTTCAAATGTATTAAGTGTGGATAATCTTTTTTAAATGTTGGTGATTTTCATGTTGGCAAAAAAACATTATAAAAAAATGACAAAAAAATCATATATATATATATATATATATATATATATATATATAAATTAAACAAAAAATAAACAAACAAAAGTATCAAAAACTAAATAAATAAATGGGGAATGAATTTCAAAAAAACACATAAATTAAAGAAAAAATTAAAAATTAACCAAAAAAACTATCTTTATTTTAAAGTTAAAAATAAAAAATAAAAATAAAAAACAACATAAATGAAAATAATAATAATAATAAAATTATTAAATAAAAGAAATAATAATAATAATAATTAAAATAGAAAAAATTAAAATAATTAAAATAAAAATTTTGAAATAATTAAAATTAAATTTTAAAAAGAAAAATTAAAAGAAACAATTTTAAATAATAAAAAATTTTAAAAATTAAAATTTAAAAACAATTTAAAGAAAAATAATTAATGAATTAATTAAATTAAAAAAAATGATATTAGGGGCACAGCTCCCTGCTCGCCCCGCAAGGCGGGACCAATATTATTTTTTATTTTATTTTATTTTTATTTTTTAATAAATTTTGATTTTTTATTTTATTTTATTTTTTTAATGATTTTTTTTATTATTATATTTATTTATCTATTTATTATTTTTTTTAATTTTATTTTTAATAGATTTTCAACTGGTTTTTTTTAATATGTTTTTCATTTTATTTTTTTTCAAATTTTGTTTTCTTAATGTTTTTTTTGTTATTTAAAAAAAAAAACATTTTAATGTTTTTTTTTATTATTTTCTATTTTTTTAATTATTATTTTCAATGCTTTTAATTATTATTTTCAATATCTTTAATTATTATTTTTTATTTTTTTAATGCTTTTTTTAACTAATGTTTAATTTTTTTTTATTTCTTCATTTCTATTTTATCTTTTTTTCAATTTTGTTTTAAAAAAATTTTATTAGTTTAAATTTTTTAGATGTTTTTTTTAAGTTTTTTTTATTTTATTATTAATTGTTTTTATCATGTTTTTTTTTTTTTTATTTTAATGTTCTTTTTGTTTGTTTTTTGTTTTATAATTTATCTCATCAATATTGTTTATTTATTTTTTATGTTTCTTTCTTTCTTTTTTTTCCTTTTGTCTATTTTTAAATTTTTTTCTTAAATTATGCTTTTCTTGAAATGTTTTTTTTTTTTTTAATTTATTCTATATATTTTGTATATTTTACAAATTAATTTATTTATTTTTACATTTTTTTTGGTCTATTTTATATATTTTTTATATTGTAGTTTTTGTGGTCAATTTTTTGTTTTTTTAAGTTAAAATATATATTTTTATTTTTATTTTTTTTTAAATTGTTTTCATATTCTCAATATATTTGATTGGATATATATGTCAAAATAAAAAATATGTAGAAGTAATAAGTCTAGGAGAACATTTTTTTGTTGATGGTGTACTTTCTTAACGGTGGATAGGATTCTAGAAAGAACAGTTTTTTTTTTTTTGCATAATCTTTAATATTTTTATTAGTTTCGATTTACTAAATTCAAAAGAAATATAATTTTAATACTAAATTATTATTATTATTATTATTATTATATATGAAAATTAAATTAAAATATGTATATTTCTCAATAATAAAATATAGTTTTTTAAAAAACAATTTGCAAATTTCAAAATCTTAAAATTATTTAAAAATCAAATATTGACACAAATTTCCAAAAAAACAAATGTTTTAATGCAGAGAGTATCAAAAACTCCAAAATTGCATATAAATTCATTTGTTTTGTAAAGTTGTTCATTCATCATAACTGAAGTGTTTCCTATCCAATGACTTCAATACATTATATAAAAAAGACATTATATTTAATAAATTGTTATTAATATGATAAACTTAAAATAAAAATAAATTAATATAAATTAAATGGTAATTATTTTTTAAAATAATATTAACACCATCGCTGAAAATTGTTGGAATTTCAAGAATTTTCATAGAGGTGATATTTTATCTTTAATGTCATCCTTGGAATTTTAAGACTTTTCAAAGACGTGATACTTTATCTTTAATACCATGTCTAAAAATCGTTAGAATTTTAAGATTTTTGATCTTTTATCTTTAATGTCATGTTTATCGTTGGAATTTTAAGGTTTTTTAGAGTCATGATATTTTATCTTTAACATCATTATTAAAAGTGTTGATAAATTTTTTTTGTCTAGTTAAGACTAATCTAAGTACCCACGGGGGATTTGAACCGGTGACCTATTGCAAGGAGTGCCTTAACAGCGCACCCATTCACCGTCAATCCAAAGCCCCATGGGCTAAAAGTGTTGATAATTTACCCAACAACAAAAAAGACATTATTTTAGCATCAACACTTCTCGTTTTCACGGTGTTTTTTGCACACAAAAAATGGCTTTTACTTCCATTTTTAAAAAATGTTGAAAATTACCTCGAAAAAAAAGGGTTATTCCAGCATCAACACTTTTCGTTTTCAGGTTGTTTTTTCATGTTTTTTGGAGTTGTTTGTTAGAGTTCTTGTTTTGAGGTAATATTTCTCATTTGATTGGTAACTTTGTTGTTGAATATGACAACAAAACCTCAATCACATATTTGACTAACACTCAAGAGATTATGCTTCAGTCATTTTATGTCACAGAAGACATATTTTGCTTTAGTTCTTCCATCATCAATAGTAACTATGCCTTTTTCAATGATTTTGGTTGATGCATTGTTTTCAAAATTTACTTTACCTTTTTCTAACTCCTTGATGTTGATGAACTTACTTTGATCCCCTATCATGTGTCTTGAACAACAATTATAAACATACCACTTATCCTTTCACTTCTTAGAATATAATATAAGACCACAATTCTCTTCCTTCCCAATCTTAAGTGGCCACTTTTCTTTGCAATAATGGTATGGAAGATGACTACAAGTAACTTCCATATGACCAAATGAATGACATAGAAAACAATAACCATAAACGAATCTATGGTACCTGTTAGCCTCCTGTTGCAACAGGTGTTCATCTTTCATGATTGACATTTTTACATGCCAAATATGTCATACTCTGCATGCTGCAATGCTCCATATTTCTTGAAAAGAGGCCAAAGAAGAGGCCATGAAAGTGTGCTAGTCTAAATGCCATTGTTGTATTCCAATTTTGATGAGTTATCCATTTTTGAAGAAACTTCGGTTAAGGGAAGTCCAAACAGCCTAATCTTGGTTTCCCTAGGTTTCAATTTCTTGTTTTAGGATATAGAGAATGAATATCTGTCCAAACAGTTTAATCTTGGCAGATTTGTAGATAGGTAGAGAAACAAAGGAGCCCAACTGCTTAATCTGGGCCCATGGAAGAAATAAGTGTAGACTTATATAGAGGAACAGCAAAAAGAGAAAAGGATAATCTGGGTCTGCAAGTCCAAGTGCACCTATGCAAAAAGAAGAAAAAATGCTAGGTAAGTAGCCTGGGTAGGTAGTTTTGTGGTTGCAAAATCATGCTCTGTAATCCATTTCATGTTTTCAGGTGTTATATCTTCACATATTACAGTTATGATGCAGTTTTCCATTCGGAGGAGCTCAAGTGAGGCATGTCTAACTCCCCCTTCTTCTCATTTCCCAAATCATTCACTAACTTCCCTTAAAGGGTCAAGATCTGCTTGATACCTCTCACTTTCATCATTTTCCATATCATTTGCCTTGGTAAAGATCTGCTTTGCTCAAGGCATGTTCATACTTCCTATATGAATCATTTTCTCCCCTATTAGCCTAAGATTCACATACTTAGCGCTTTCTTATCACTTGTCATATTAACTACTAATTTTACTATGTAGCTCCCTATCTATCTCCCCTTCCCCTACTAAAACTATGTTAAAAAACTCCCTATGTACATATTCCCATCACCAGGCACTGTAGCCCTATTATATCAGTTTGGGAAATGTTAAGTCCATTTGGGGCTTAGCATTAGCCTTCCGTGTCCTACCCAGGAGTTAGTCTGACACCTGGTCACCCTAACAACCATTTCCCCCTAAGTCCCAACCCTACAATACCCATTCCCCGCCCTTATCCTAAGGTCACACACATAAATATGTTTCCCCCGCTTGCAAATAACCCAAAACCCACATTTCTAATGTTTAAACCACCCCCCCCCCGCGCTATATAAAAACACATAATTAATATGCACGGGCCCCGTCCCTAACCGTCCACCGCCTTATGCGTGCCACCGACCGTCAGATCTGGCGCGCCCAAGATCTACGGTGGGCGGGCATTTTTATACGCCGATGTGCCGAGGGTTAACGCCCGGGAGATGGGCAGTTTTCCCGTCGTACTCCCGCCACGCGTCACCCTCTCGGCTGTGGCGGAGCCCCCTCCTCCAAAACCACCTGCACACAAAAGCGGTGCGCCCGAAACCGGATACCGCCTTCCCCCTCCTGCGTCAGCGCCACGTCATGCTGACATCACCATGTCGCGTCGGCCTCCTGCCGCCGTGTCCTTGCCATATCACTACCACGTCACCTCCTCCACCGTACTGCCACATCACCCGTCGTACTTCTGACGTCACCCTGCCACGTCACCGCCGTACTGGGACCCACCGCTGACGTCATGCTGACGTCACCGTCAAAAAGCACGAAAGGCGCAAATCGCAGCCTAGGAAGCCCGGAATCAAAATCTGAGGCAGTTTTTCATGCACGATTGGCTAGGGGAAATAGGCCAAAATGGAAATCCCTTTCGTGGCTCGACTTTAGCAGGCCCGAAAGGCGCAAAATTACATGAAGTTCTTCGCGCAACATTCAGAAAGGGGCAAACACAGTTTTAAAAGCAAACAAAGGGCTGAACAGTAGCCATGAAAGGTCGATGCAACAATTGAAAGAGTATCAGAAGTGAGAAAGGCGCACATTCAGTGCCAAAGCCTATCAAGGAAATGGCAAAGAGTATCAGTCGAATGTTTTAAATGAAAACCTTTATTCCAAATGCAGGTGGACATTGAATGACCTCCAACAAAGTCAAAGAAAGCAGTAAAGGCCAATCAAGGCTCTCCCATCACAGTTAATGCTCCTCAGAACCACTCAAGAGCATGGATCAAAACCCAAAGCACAGTTATGGCTAAGTGATCAGCACAGAGCCATAAAGGCAACACATTAAACTCATTTTGGTACAGCTGCCCCAGCGCAGCTCGAGGATATTTTCCCACATTTATTTCAGACATGTATTAGGTTAAAGACACTTATTACAGCAGATATGTCTGAGATCTGATCTTTATAGATATTTTACTTATAAAAACCACCCTAATTCACTGTAAAAAGGGATGGTTGGTTGTATAGCTCCAAGAGAGACTCGCTCTGTATACCTAATGTTTTACTTAATCAAAGACTGTTGAAAAGCTTGGAGGAATGACTGTGTGCTGTGTATGAATGTTTTGAAGAATTGAATGTGGAATTCATGTGCTGCAACATGACTCAATAAGTGTTTCTTACCTTTGTTTTCCATTGATATACCATCCAAAATAGCAGAAAGAATGAATAGTTTATAATTGGTTTAATTGCCCTCTATGCTCAATTTCTGTTGTTTCTATATGTTTTCATCTGAATTAGAAATGAATATGAATTCCTTGTGGCTCATATTTCCCCTAATTCACTCGTGTTTGCAATCATATAGGGATTCTTTACTGCTCCTAGATAGAACTCATTCACCTTCCCTCTGGTAAGCTGAACGAGAGATTCTTAACTGCCTCTCATTCCTAGCCTTCACTCCATCCTTTAGCTTGAAAAATTGTTTCATGTGCAGGTAGCTTGCTCCATATTCCCTCTTGTGACCAAGAAGACGCACCAGCAGTCCTACTCCTTGACTCCACGCCCAATGGTTCTAAAACTTTCATGCTATCTCTGCCTCTTTAGTTGAAAGCATCATCCATCCCACCAAAACTAAAACAAAACCCCTTGTACCCAATAACTAGCCTAAAATAATCATCAACAAAGCTAAATCCTAAAGAGAGAGCCCTCTCTAACTGCTGGTGGGCTAGCACCTGCAGTCCAAAGATTGGTTTGTGGTTACCTTGGTCGTATCCCTCAAGGAGCTAAGGGACAACCTGAGTGATAACATAATGGCGACTCCACTAGGGACCTCCTCGGTTAAATCTCACAAATCAAGTTGGAAAGCTCCACTGGGAAAAACAATGAATTTTCCAATTGCTGCATATTCCTTAAAACTACAGATGAAGCCTGAATGTCAGCCAGGAAGCCTTTGAAACTGTTATTGCTTTGCATTTTCAGGAGTAAGCAAATACTGCTTCAGTTAAACTTCGTGCTATTTTTAAGTTATAGATAGTTATTCCAAAATTTGACCAGTTCCTTGCTAATTCTAAAAAAGCATTCACAGAAAATACCAAAACAAGCTCAGAATCTTGCTCCCAAAAGGAATTCACGATATACAAGGTCAAATCCAGACCCAAACCCCCCAGCTATTCTTGAAAATCCCAGTTTAATCCCAAGGAACCTCAGGAAGCTAGAGCAAAGAGAATATTTTTTTGACTTTAGCCCTGAAACAGTTCAGCCAAGCTGTGTTCCAACCCCTGTCAAGGTTTTATTTCGTTCAACCCCCGCTTCCCCTTGTTCATCATCCACCTCTCAAATCACTCCTCCCACACCTCCATTTACTGCACATACTCCCCTGACTGCTGTTATTACAGCTGTTCCTATTGTTCCACTTATCCCCGTAAACATGGCTAATAGATATGCACCCCTGCAGTTACCTGCTAATCCCAGGGGCTATGCCTCAGTATTATCAAACTAAAATCACATACTTTGATGGTATTGGTTCTTGCACAGCCCTTCAGCATACAAATAAGATGCAAGACTATTTTGAGAACTACGAGATAGATGACGATAGCGTCAGAATTAAGATTTTCGTCCAAAGTTTGACAGGTGATGTTAGAACTTGGTTTACAGCACTCACAGCCAATTCCATAGCAGACCCAGAAGCCTTATACCAGTCATTTATCAACAGATGGGAGAAAAAGAAAGACCCCTTGCACATATTATCTGAATATGACACCATCAAAAGAGGCCCTCAAGAATCTGTCTTGGACTATTGTGCAAGATTTAATAATATTTATAATGCAATACCACAGAACTTAAGACCTCCACCTGATCTTGCTTTGTATAAATTCCCTGATGGTTTTGACACTGACATGGCTTATCAGTTAAGGGAAAGAGCCCCTCAAACCCTTGCAGACATGCAAAATGTTGTTGTTAGCGTAGAGGCAAATCTAATTGCCAAAAGAAACAGAGCTAGAACTGAGAGAAGAACCACCTTTAAAGAGGAACCCTCAGCCTTAGACCAAAAGCTGGATGCTATTATCACTGGCATGCACAAGCTGGGAGACAGAGTAGAGAGTGTTGAGAGGAAATCATCATGGGAAGGACAACAACCCAATACAAGAAGGAACCCAAATTTCCGGAAAACTCAAAATACAAATGCTGGTAGGTCTAGCCCAGACCATGATGTAAGGCCTCCTTTTCACCAAAATTACGCTAAAGCATCTACATCTAGTGAACAGACGGAAGATACTCACATGAAATTGGTGGATTTGAAGGCTGAGCAACAAATTTTCCTAACTCAACAAGACCAAGATGAACATGACTTTAATCAATTTCAGACTAAGTCTGGTGAGTCTTTTGATTTTAAACAAGGCTATGATACTGCGGTGTATGAAGTCCACAAACAATATAAGCTGAGGACAAGACCCATAGATGTGCCTGAAAAGGTTAAGGCAAATGATACCAAGCAGTCGAAGAAGATTAAAGAAAATGTTGCCTTCATGGAAACTGCTGGTAAAACAACCCCTAATCCAAAGCATGTCACCATAGAGGACATAACAGAAATGCAATCTTCTAATGATCATCCTCTGCCACCTTCTTCCTCCAAAGAGAATTTGAACAGCGTTCCAAAAAGCCCTCCTAAAACTGAAAAACCGCAAACAGTTACTTCCCTTAACGCTGACAAACAAGAGAAAACTGTTGATACTCCAATAGAAAAAGGGAAGCCTGCCTCCCAAAATACTAAAACCCAATCTGAAAAATCGTTTGACTTAGAGTTAGAAATAGGTAAACTCAAGATTTCCATCCCCTTATCTGAACTTGCCAAACATGAAGTGTATAGGCAACAAATTCAAAGATCACTTCAAATGCCAGAGGTTAAGGATGATGTGAATGTTCTTGATGATCAGCCTGAACTGCTGTTCGGTCCTGAAGTTAATGGAAAATCAACTTATGGATCTGTTCTACCTTTTTATGTCAATTTACACATACATGACAAAGTCTTGCACAATGCTATGTTTGACTCAGGTGCCTCACACAACCTTATGCCCAAAGCTGTAATGGAAAAACTCAACCTTGACGTCACAAGACCCTACAAAGATCTATTCTCCTTTGACTCAAGTCAAGTCAAGTGTTTAGGCCTCATCAAAGACTTGTGTGTCTCCTTAGTCCAATATCCCAACAAGACTATCCTCATGGATGTGGTTGTGGCTGACATTCCACCAAAGTATGGCATGCTATTATCAAGATCTTGGGGAGAAAAACTCCAAGGATCCCTCCAATTAGACCTCTCTTATGCCACTATATCTGTCTTTGGGAAACCAAAGAGACTACATAGAGAAACACTGATGAAGTATGTGGTAACTAGTGAGGATAAGCCCCAAAATTTTCTTATACACTCAATCCATTCTGATATGGATTATTTCATTCTATTTAATGATGAAACAAATACTCTCACTGATGACAAGCCCTTGGCTTTAGAACTGAACGCACACACCGATGAAGAATTGGTTGCCCATACTGATGAAACTGTCAAAACAATCAAGGCAACCATCATACAAGAAAAACCTCCCCAAACAGAAATTTCAAATCTGCCCAATCCTAAACTGACTGAAACTCTTGATACTAACCACAAGCAAGAAATCACATGGTACTTAGAGTTTGATGGCTCTGTTAACAAGTTAGGAGCATGGGCAGGTATTTGGATTCACAATACACATAACAATCATGCAGAAGGTCATGCCTACAGACTAAATTTCAAATGCACCAATAACATGGCAGAGTATGAGGCTCTCCTTTTAGGCCTTAAACTACTCAAAGCTCTAGGAGCTGCAAAAGTGTCAATTCTAGGTGACTCTGATTTAATCATGCAACAAATGAAAGGCAACTTTGTCACCAATGACAAAAGAATGAGGGCCTATAGGACTGCTGCTACTAATATACTAAATGCATTCACTGAATCCAAGCTTGCCAAGATTTCAAGAGATCATACCATTCATGCACACAGCCTAGCCACTTTTGCTAGTACATGCAAGCTTCCCTTTGAGCCAAATCACCATTTTACTGTTGAGATAAAACATAGGCCTGCTATCCCAAATAATGTTAAAGATTGGCAAGTGTTTGAAAGTGATGCCCAGATTAACAACTTCCTCACTCTTGAGCATGAGTTTTCAAATATTAACATTGACATGGATGCTATGACAGATGAACAACAGCAAACAAATGAAAATCAGCAGGTTGTAACCGCTGTAACAGCCAAGCAAATCCTAAACCCAACTATTTTTGACAATGCAAACATAGAAGAGCTGAAACAGATGCATTTGGAGGATATAGTAGAAACAGAGGCCGAGATCGTTGATCTGAAAGATAACTTTCTCCCTGCTGGCCTCACTCCATTAGAAGATATGTTTGATGCAAATGATGTTCCCAAAAAGCCAAAAATACAACCCCTAAACACTGCTATAGAAGAACACAACATTGGGACAGCAGACAAGCCCAAAATGATCAAAATATCTCAAACTTTACCACCCGATCAAAAACCCAAATATATTGATTTGTTCAAAGAATTCCAAGATGTATTTGCTTGGAGTTATGAGGACTTGAAGTCCTATGACACCTCAGTGATCCAACACACCATTCCCTTAAAACCGAACCAAAAGCCCTTCAAACATAAACTTACAAGAATCAATCTCGTACTCCTTCCCTTAATTGAAAAGAAAGTGAAAAGGATGTTTGAAGCAGGTATCATAGCACCCATCAGATTCTCTGAATGGGTATCCAATCTTGTTCCCACAAGAAAAAAGACAGGTGAGATTAGGCTATTTGTAGACCTAAGAAATTTAAACCAAGTCTCCCTAAAAGACCACTACCCCTTGCCAAAAATGGACCACATCCTACAAAGAGTAGTGGGGTCATCGAGAATCTCTTTGCTAGATGGCTTTTCAGGTTTTAATCAAATATTGGTTCACCCAGATGACCAAGACAAGACAGCCTTTACCACACCGTGGGGAACATTTAAGTATGTGAAGATGCCTTTCAGACTTAAAAACGCTGGTGCTACTTTTCAAAGGGCAATGCATATTGCATTTTCCAAGGAAATACATGATTTCCTAGTTGTCTACCTTGATGACTTAACCCCTTTCTCCAAATCCGATCAAGAGCATCTAAAACATTTGAGGCAAATATTCATAACATGTAGGAAATATGGCATTTCCTTGAACCCCAAGAAATCCCTCTTTGGCCTTGAAGAAGGCAAACTCCTTGGCCATATCATATCAAAAGACAATATTAGAATAGATCCGGAAAGGATCCAAGCCATCCTCCAAATCCCATATCCAAGAAGCATAAAAGAATTGCAACCATTCCTTGGAAAAATCAACTTCTTAAGAAGATTTATTCCAAACCTAGCCGAGCTAATAAGACTGTTAAGCAACATGTTAAAAAAGGATGCTAAGGTAAAATGGTCTCTTGAGACCAAGCAAGCCTTGAGAGTATTAAAACTGCCTTAACCCAAGCCCATGTCCTCACCAGTCTGCAATTTGACAAAGATTTCATCATATTTTCATTTGCATCCGAGCACACCATAGCTGCTGTCCTTTTGCAAAAGGATGATCAGGAAGCTGAAAAGCCAATTGCATTTTTCAGCCGAGCCTTAAGAGATGCACCTTTGAAATACCAAATCATGGAGAAGCATGCCTATGCCCTTGTTAAAGCAATCAAAGATTTCCGAATTTACATTTTGTATTCACATGTGATTGCCTATGTCCCAAATGTTGTTGTAAAAGACATATTAACCCAAGAGGGGCTAGAAGGCAAAAGAGGCAAATGGATTGCTAACATCCTTGAGTATGACATAGAAATTAAACCAACCAAGCTCATAAAGGGACAAGGTTTAGCCAAACTGATGTCCGAAACAAACTTTCAAGCCTTAGACATCAACCAACTGGACAATGAACAGGAGCTGGCAACTCCACAGATCAGTGAAACCTTTTTGCAATCCCCATGGTATGCTGATATATGCTTTGTATTTTTAAACCTGTTTTCTCCCCCAGGATTGTCCAGAACCAAGAAAAGATTTTTAAAAATGAAGGCTTCAAAGTTTTGTGTCATAGATCGTGCATTATTTTGGAAAAATCATGAAGGTATATTGCTTAATTGTTTAACCATGAATGAAACTAACAATGTCATGAAAGAATTCCATGCAGGGGACTGTGGATGACATCTATATTGGAAGTCCACTGCTGATAAAATTTTAAGGGCTGGTTTCTATTGACCCTCTCTATTTGCATATATAAAGAAGTTTGCTATCTCATGTCATAAATGCCAAATCTTTGAGGGCAAAAGAAAGCTGTTACCCTTACCCCTTAAGCCCATCTCAACCGAGAAACCTTTTCAACAATGGGGTCTTGATTTCATTGGAGAGATCCACCCCTCTTCCTCAGGCCAGTACAAGTGGATTTTAACAGCCACCGACTATTTCACTAAATGGATTGAAGCCATCCCATGCAGACAGGCCAATGACTCCATCATCATCTAGTTCCTTGAGTGCAATATCCTTTCTAGATTTGGCTGCCCTGAGAAGATCATCACTGACAACGCCGCTACTTTCAAATCCAAAAAGATAATCAGTTTTTGCCATAAATTTCACATTACTTTGGGCCACTCCACAGCCTATTACCCCCAAGGTAATGGTTTGGCCGAGTCATCTAACAAAAGCCTGATTAATATTATCAAGAAGGTCTTAGAAGAAAACAAGAAGAACTGGCATAAAAAGCTCACAAATGCCCTATGGGCAGACAGACTTTCAACAAAAAAATCCATTGGGATGAGCCCTTATGAGCTGGTGTATGGCATGGAGGCCACGTTTCCATCCTCCTTGGGCACTCCTATCATGAAAATGTTGCAAGAGATCCAAGCAGAACCAAATGATATTCAAAGAAGAATCAATCAGACCATTCATCTTCAGCAAACCAGAGAGCAAGTTTATAACAGAGCTCAAATATTGCAAGAGAAACTCAAAAAGATGTTTGATAAAAGAGCTAAGGCTGAGGATTTCTACATTGGCAACAAAGTTCTAAAGTGGGACTCACGAAGAGAAGACAAGGACAAACATGCAAAATTTGATTTTTTATGGAAAGGGCCATTTGTTATTTCTGTTGTTCAGGGAAATAACACATATTTCCTCAAGTTTGTAGAGGGCAGAACTGATGAAGAAGGCCCTGTTAACGTTCGAATGCTAAAACATTACCATGATCCCTATTAAGGGGTACAATGCAGCTCTGTACATATCTCTTTGTACATTAATATTTGTATATATTAGCACTTTGTTTTATTTTTTTAGCAGTCTGAGTGTTAGAGGAGCAGCAGCAAAGTTTGCTAAGACACAGCCAGTGCAAGTACTCCATTTTGAAGGCTCTATCTCTGCATTAGTCTCAGCAAAACAGCAGGAGTAGCGCTGTCATATCACAGAAATTCATGATAAAAGGAAACTGGTTGCAGTTTGCAGTATCCAATCAAAAAGTATCAATAAGAGAGGAGCATTGTTTAGTTTCACATCAGCAACTGATTCTAGACCAGAAGCTAAGGGAAATACATCAGTTTTGATCCATGTTTGGTTCTATTTCAAAGGCAATGCTCAAGAAATATGGTATATAATAGCAAGCACGCAGAAGAAAGCAGGCAGTGCTATGTATTTCACAATATTTTAATAAGGAGATGGCTGCTCCTATTTCAGAGTTTCACATTTTTAGCAGTCGGCACAAGGAAATTCTTCAATCCACAACAATAATAGAATATCAAGGCAGTCTGACCTGCTGTTCTTGGCTTTTCACAAGGAGAAGTCATCCCCAAGTGGAGCCACTGTTAGCCTCCTGTTGCAACAGGTGTTCATCTTTCATGATTGACATTTTTACATGCCAAATATGTCATACTTTGCATGCTGCAATGCTCCATATTTCCTGAAAAGAGGCCAAAGAAGAGGCCATGAAAGTGTGTCAGTCTAAATGCCACTGCTATATTCCAATTTTGATGAGTTATCCATTTTTGAAGAAACTTCAGTTAAGGGAAGTCCAAACAGCCTAATCTTGGTTTCCCTAGCTTTCAATTTCTTGTTTTAGAATATAGAGAATGAATATCTATCCAAACAGTTTAATCTTGGCAGATTTGTAGATAGGTAGAGAAACAAAGGAGCCCAACTGCTTAATCTAGGCCCTTGGAAGAAATAAGTGTAGACTTAGAAAGAGGAACAGCAAAAAGAGAAAAGGATAATCTGGGTCTGCAAGTCCAAGTGCACCTATGCAAAAAGAAGAAAAAATGCTATGTAAGTAGCCTGGGTAGGTAGTTTTGTGGTTGGAGAATCATGCTCTGTAATCCATTTCATGTTTTCAGGTTTTATATCTTCACAGATTACAGTTATGATGCAGTTTCCCATTCGGAGGAGCTCAAGTGAGGCATGTCTAACTCCCCCTTCTTCTCATTTCCCAAATCACTCACTAACTTCCCTTAAAGGGTCAAGCTCTGCTTGATACCTCTCACTTTCATCATTTTCCATATCATTTGCCTTGGTAAAGATCTGCTTTGCTCAAGGCATGTTCATACTTCCTATATGAATCATTTCCCCCCCATTAGCCTAAGATTCACATACTTAGCGCTTTCTTAACACTTGTCATATTAACTACTAATTTTACTATGTAGCTCCCTATCTATCTCCCCTTCCCCTACTAAAACTATGTTAAAAAACTCCCCTATGTACATATTCCCATCCCCAGGCACTGTAGCCCTATTATATCAGTTTGGGAAATGTTAAGTCCATTTGGGGCTTAGCATTAGCCTTCCGTGTCCTACCCAGGAGTTAGTCTGACACCTGGTCACCCTAACAACCATTTCCCCCTAAGTCCCAACCCTACAATACCCATTCCCCGCCCTTATCCTAAGGTCACGCACATAAATATATTTCCCCCGCTTGCAAATAACCCAAAACCCACATTTCTAATGTTTAAACCCCCCCCCCGCGCTATATAAAAACACATAATTAATATGTGCAGGCCCCGTCCCTAACCGTACGCCGCCTTATGCATGCCGCCGACCGTCAGATCTGGCGTACCCAAGATCTACGGTGGGCGGGCCTTTTTGTACGCCGATGTGCCGAGGGTTAACGCCCGGGAGATGGGCGGTTTTCCCGTCGTACTCCCGCCACGCGTCACCCTCTCAACTGTGGCAGAGCCCCTTCCTCCAAGACCACCTGCGCACAAAAGTGGTGCACCCGAAACCAGATACCGCCTTCCCCCCTCCTGCGTCAACGCCACGTCATGCTGACATCACCATGCCGCGTCAGCCTCCTGCCGCCGTGTCCTTGCCATATCACTGCCACATCACCTCCTCCACCGTACTGCCACGTCACCCGCCGTACTGGGACCCACCACTGACGTCACCGTCAAAAAGCGCGAAAGGCGCAAATCGCAGCCTAGGAAGCCCGGAATCAAAATCTGAGGCAGTTTTTCATGCGCGATTACAGGAAATAGGCCAAAATGGAAATCCCTTTCGTGGCTCGGCTTCAGCAGGCGCAAAATGACATGAATTTCTTCGCGCATCATTCAGAAAGGGGCAAACACAGTTTTAAAACCAAACAGGGGGCCGAACAATAGCCATGAAAGGTCGATGCAACAATTTAAAGAGTATCAGAAGTGAGAAAGGCGCACATTCAGTGCCAAAGACTATCAAGGAAGCGGCAAAGAGTATCAGTCGAATGTTTTAAATGAAAACCTTTATTCCCAATGCAGGTGGACATTGAATGACCTCCAACAAAGTCAAAGAAAGCAGTAAAGGCCAATCAAGGCTCTCCCATCACAGTTAATGCTCCTCAGAACCACTCAAGAGCATGGATCAAAACCCAAAGCACAGTTATGGCTAAGTGATCAGCACAGAGCCATAAAGGCAACACATTAAACTCATTTTGGTACAGTTGCCCCAGCGCAGCTCGAGGATATTTTCCCGCATTTATTTTAGACATGTATTAGGTTAAAGACACTTATTACAGCAGATCTGTCTGAGATCTGATCTTTATAGATATTTTACTTATAAAAACCACCCTAATTCACTGTAAAAAGGGTTGGTTGGTTGTATAGCTCCAAGAGAGACTCGCTCTGTATACCTGATGTTTTACTTAATCAAAGACTGTTGAAAAGCTTGGAGGAATGATTGTGTGCTGTGTATGAATGTTTTGAAGAATTGAATGTGGAATTCTTGTGCTGCAACATGACTCAATAAGTGTTTCTTACCTTTGTTTTCCATTGATATACCATCCAAAATAGCAGAAAGAATGAATAGTTTAGAATTGGTTTAATTGCCCTCTATGCTCAATTTCTGTTGTTTCTATATGTTTTCATCTGAATTAGAAATGAATATGAATTCCCTGTGGCTCATATTTCCCCTAATTCACTCGTGTTTGACAGTCATCTAGGGATTCTTTACTGCTCCTAGATAGAACTCATTCACCTTCCCTCTGCTTAGCTGAACGAGAGATTCTTAACTGCCTCTCATTCCTAGCCTTCACTCCATCCTTTAGCTTGAAAAATTGTTTCATGTGCAGCTAGCTTGCTCCATATTCCCTCTTGTGACCAAGAAGACACACCAGCAGTCCTACTCCTCGACTCCACGCCCAATGGTTCTAAGACTTTCATGCTATCTCTGCCTCTTTACTTGAAAGCATCATCCATCCCACCAAAACTAAACAAAACCCCTTGTACACAATAACTAGCCTAAAATCATCATCAACAAAGCTAAATCCTAAAGAGAGAGCCCTCTCTGACTGCTGGTGGGCTAGCACCTGTAGTCCAAAGATTGGTTTGTGGTTACCTCGACCGTATCCCTCAAGGAGCTAAGGGACAACCTGAGTGATAACAGTACCTAGATGTTTTCCTCTTCCTATTTGTTTTTTCTGAGCATCTTCCTAAATGTCCTTAGATGATGGCTTTGCTACATCCGTCTCTTTCCTGAGATGGAAAATTATGTCATTTTTCTCCTTTGACTGCCATTTTGTTTCTCCTAGTTGTTTATTGACCTCATTAAGCTAATTTATCAAGATTTCATTCTTTCTCTTAACCTCTTCCAACTCAAATTATAGAAGCATAATTGATGTAGGATCTAAGTCCATATTCCTTTTATCCATATTCTAGTACTTAATTGTTTCTGAAGATGACCTACTCTTATACCACTTGATGGCTCAAAGGTCACACTCTTGGGGGGATGTGGAATCAATGTGAGATCAATTTTACTATTTCACAACTTTTCATAACCATACAACTATACAACAATGAACCATAAGAATTATGTCATCAACTATAACAATGAATTATCATATAAGTAACATATCAAAATTCCATCAACAAATCAAGAAGCCATCACATCACAAAGAGACAAAAGATTTTCAGGTGAAAACCCATACAAGAGAAAACCACCAATATTCTTCTTTTTTACATGCTTTAATTCATTACATCAATTTTCAGGCTCTGACCTATTGGAGGCAACTACTCCAAGGAAATGCAAGTTGCAATTTGTGGTAGGCTACAACCTGATTGAACCACCAACCTTGAAAATGCAAGTAGCTTCTCACTGTATGCTACAACCTTATTGAGGCTCCAACCTCGAGAATGAGTAGGCTTTAATCTTAGTGGAGGCACCCACCTCCTTAAACTTCCTTGTCACGACCTCGATTTTATCTTGTTTTCAAACTAGATCTATTATCATCATATATCACTGAGTTATAAGGAATATCATAATCTACAATCTGTTGTCATCATCACAACTTGTATCATCATCTCAACCTACAAAAATTTTCATTTCCGTCATCAATGTCACTACAATCCACAAACATTGTCACTTTGACTGTCACTATCACTGCAAACACAACCTACAACTATAATATTGCCACAAAAATCATATCAATTATTGTTGTTAGTTATCAAGCTATTGCCCATACTCCCTTTGGTTGCATTCATCTCAGATCTCTGATCACCCAACTTCTTCCATAATCGAGTTTGGATTAATATTGATCCCAGAAATCCAAAATAGCCATATTAAACTTTATATTAACTTAAGTGTTCTACATAAAGCCCTTTTTCGGGTGCCTTTCAACATTCCATCAAATTCTGGCATCGACCACTAGTAATTGTTAAAGAAATGACAAAATGACAGTAAATATAAAATAAAAAAAATTAATTTGACCTATCGGTCAGAAGACATCAAACTTGTGACCTCAGATTTACAATCCTCATCACTTACAACTCTACCATATGGTGTGTCTTATTAATCCATCCACTCACCTTCATTTTACTTTTAGTATTATAGATCTAATGGAGCCGAGGAAGTGGACCACCCTCGTGGACTATCCTCGTGCCAATCCGAAGCGTCACCAATCATATTATGTTAACTCCTACCAATGAGCCACTACCATGGCCATGCAACTTCAACAGATACTATAATATTGTCATATTTATCGAAACAATATCACCGTAATACTTCTTCCAACTGTAGCATTAGACTCAACCACTAGCAAAGGGTTTCAAACATGGGCACTGGTCATGTCATAACAATGAGTTTTGTTGTCGACGTTGAAACCAGACCAAACCATCAAAATGAGACAACCAGACTTCCGCTAAGAAACCAGAATGATAAACCTTGCAATGAACAAATATTTTGTAGCAAAAACATTCGGAACCAAAACTAATACAAATCCTTCACACCTCAAAACTATTTAAATTGTATCCACGGACTTGGTTGGATATCCACACTTTTTGTTCAAATCATTACTTTTGGATTTGAGTGTGGTTCGCATATATATATATATATACATTTTATTGGTGGTCCCAAGCCTTATGGGGTCAACCCTAAGCACCCATGCAACATGTCTTCGTAACCAGCTGACCAACGGATTGTGACCCAAGTTTTGTTAAATTTTGTGTCGTGGTTTGATGTGGTCATGCCATATGACCAAGGTTGATAAATATCCATAATTCCATGACCATGTAACTGTTCCCATATGAACGGGACCCAAGGGTCAGTAGTCATTTCCTTGATAATGTTATCATGATGTCATTGAGCCACATGCATGAGGGGAATTTTGAGGTCTAAAATGGGTCTCCTAAGAAAAATGTACAACCAAAATAAACTTTATAAGAACAAATAGGATTAAATATCATGGTGTCAACCATGGGGGATGATTCACCATTTTTGGAGTAAAAAAGTAAAATGTTTAAAAATAATACAATAATAAAACTACTTTTTCAAGTCGTATTTTCAACTTATCTCCCTAAGGCTTTACTCAAATTTGGAGCCGGAGTACTCATTGGATGCAAAATTTGATTCTTCATCCAAGGAGTAACCATGATGCATACTTTTGATGGACCCTGCTACACGAAAAATGAGAAATACATGAAAAGAAGAAGTGATTGCAATCATGTTTTCCATGTATTTCTTATTTTTCATGTAGCAGGGTTCATTGAAAGTATGCAACATGGGTAATCCTTGGATGAGGAATCAAATTATGCATCCAACGAGTGTTGTTTCTCGAAATTTGAGTAAACCCATAGGGAGATAAGTTGAAAATACGATTTGAAAATTAGTTTTTTCTTTTTTCCCTCTAAAATTTGATGATGTAATCTAATATTATTTTATTATTTCCACTATTATTTTATAATTTCCTTAGGAGGCCTATTTTAGAACTCAAAATTCCCCTAATGGAAACTCGTGAGAGGTGTCATGTGTAACCCTATTTTAGACTTTTCACCAACGAAAGTGTGTCAAACCACCATGCCACACAATATTCTATGGTGGCACCACATAATCATGTTGACATAAGATGGATGATGTGTCATGTTGGTTTTGCGAGAGTTCCATGCGTCATTGATCAATAGTTCACATCAATTTCAAATAGGATAATTCCACATGTCATCATATGGTTGGTCTGATGGGACTAATTAAACATCGTGCATATTCACATTCATCTAGCCATTGACATATTACAAACATGATTGATTGACCCGAGACATACATGTCATTTAATGATGTTAACTAGTGTGCAACTTTGCACACCCATGATCGTTGACTTCTTTATCTAATGGTGGATCTTCCCTAGACTTTCACATTGTTTAACACATTAAATTTTTGGGTTTTTGGCCCTAAAATGTATTCCCTCAATTAATATTGAAATTTCAATTGGCCATAACTTCTCATTCGGGGGGGAGTTTTTTTATAACCATGTTGTTTGTAGGATATTTTGAGCATCATAACTTTATCAAAAACCCAAATAAATTCAAGCACCATATCTTCATGTGATGAAACGTTGTGAAAGATCCAACTGTCATATCACTTTATAAAGAGTCTTATTTCTTCTTGGGTCATAAAAGATGGTACTGCTATTGTTGTCTCATACATCCTGTTTGACATCAATAACATCTTGTTTTCATCAATGACAACACTAAGTGCAAGACGTTTAATAATTTTTAATAATTAATTCATTTTTTTCATAATGACTATTTTCCTCCCCATTATATTTATTCTCCTCATAGAACCCATTCACATCATGTCAAATCTTTTATGTCCCTGATGATGGGTGCAGTGTTCTCTCAAAATGTTGAACAAATGAAATTCAAAAACGCAATTCTTTTATAAAAATTCATCTTACAAAATCAATATATCTTATTCATCAATTCCACCTGTGATAATCTATATGGAGAAAATAATCGTACTTGGTAGTTTTAAGTATGCCTCCTATAACGTTATATTTTATATGATAACTCTATCGAAGCAATGAAAGGAATGAGATCCAACTTAAAAGGGAGGAAAAGAACTTTATCCAATTCCATGGAGAGAAAATCTTTAGATATTTCTAGTCATCTACATATGGCCAATGATATCTTACAGTTGAATCACTTAGCGGTGTTTGTTAAGGGTGTGTGTTGGAAAAAAATCTTCAAGATTCAATTCCCAAGGACAAAGTGAAATGAGGTTCTTGACATTCTGAGCCGATTCATAGTGATATTTGTGGGCCTATGCCCCACTATTCTCTTGTGGAAGCTAAGTACTTCCTCACCTTCATTGGTGAATTCTCTCACTTCCTTTAGATATAGACCATTCAATCTAAGGATGAAGTGTTTTGGAAATTTGGTAAATATTTAGTCAAACATTAGAATAATAAAAAGGATTATGTGTATCAACATTGACAGTAGAGGAGAAAATATTGAAAATTATTTGAAATAATCATTTATAATTTCCTAAGCCCCTAGGGGGTAGCTCAATTGACGATGGCAGCTCAAATTCCCCTGATTCACCTATTCTTGCAGAAGGGGCATACATAGGCACCTAGAGGTTATAGTGATAGTGGTTGGAATCGACCTTTAGTTATGTGAGTACGAGACCATCCCAATTGTTAATTCCTTTAGATATAAAAAAATATGTATCATTTATCACTTCCCATGGCATCTCTTCACAGTGCAACATTTCCTACACACCCCATAATGAAACATAGTAGTTGACTGGAAGAATACAATGATGATGGATAAGGCTCTATGTTTTATTCACTCCATGCAAATTCCATGTCATCAATTGAACCATTACTCATGGTGTTCAAGATATGACCCATATAAGAAATGGCATGGACACAAATCGTAAGTTTTGAACTTTCAAGTTTTTAGATCAAGTGTATCAGCCCATGCCCCTAATGAAAGTGAAACCTCTCAAAGCTGAAAAATCATACTTTGGTTGGATACAAAAAAAATCCACTCACAAGGTAATTGAATGCCAATATCCTATCTTTGATGAATTTCCTATTCACAATGTGTCGAGACCTTTTCGCTACTTATAAAAAAATCACATATTGATTATTCTCAACATGTTTTAGTAGATTCATCTCCTTCACATTATAATGTTGATCCTCCTCTTACAAGTGTTTCCTTAAGCACTCCTACCATTGTTACCACTACTCCAAAAAATGGCATTGATGAGGACCCTATCAATTGTTGAGAAGTGTAGCAACAAAGTCTCAATTTAACTTTGCCTTGGTCAAATTGAGAAAATTCAAATTTCCACATCAACAGACAACCTGGAGGCATTTAACTGAGGTGACATGGATCTTTTCACTCAATTAGCTCAATAAATTTGAGTTAGACGGCTTGGAGTTCATTTAAGCATGTGTGATTGCTAAATTTTAGTAATCCAGTTTAGTTATATCCAGTTATGTTCAGTTAAACTAGTTCTAATAGTTAATGGAAGAACCGAAAGGTCAATCGTGTAGTGGGACAACAGTCTAACTCAATGATCATCCAGTTAACTAATCAATCAACCTAGAATAACTTAGGCATGCAGAGAATATGAGTTCCCCAACTATTGTGGAGATTCAAAGGCAATGTAACAAGCAGTTGTAAAATAGTTTGATCGTATAGGTGTTGCATGAAGTCAGATGATCAACCCTTTGGAATTGCATAATCAATTGGAGGAAAATTCCTAAAAATAGGGATTAATTCCTCCAGATTCGTGCAAGTAAATAAAGACTTAAGAAGAGGTGGAAATTGACTAATTTTGTGTTAAAGCTTCTCACTGAGAAGAGAGATAGGTTATTCATTGCAGGTTGTGCTCAGAGTGGGCATGCAATTGTAATACATCTTATTAATGCAAAGATGCTTGAGGGGTTTTTCCCAATTGGGTTCCCCTAGAAAAAATATTGTGCATGTGTGGTTTTTCTCATTGCATGTTTATGAATGTTGTTCTAAATTATGAATTAAATTTTGCAAATCAATTTAGTAGAATTGTGTCTCTTGATTTTAGATTAAATTTCTTGAGCAGTTGCAATTCTATCACCATATTTCTAAACTATATCAAAGTAAGATTCACATTAGAATAGGAATTTCAAAGTTGTTCCTCAGGAGGTTCAAATTTGCAGCTTTAGTGTAGCAAGATCTCTTCAGAGTTAGGAGAATGGCCTTTAATGGAATGATATTAGAGTATGCCTTGGAAGGGAGCTCAAATTTCATTGCATGGAAGGATCACATGGAGGTGGTGCTTGATGAAAATGGCTTGCTAGAATACATCAAGAAATATGTTGCAAAACCAGCAAACTATGATACCCAAATCCTAGCCTAATGGAAGAAAGATGTAGCCTAGGCAAGGATAATAATCTTGGAGGGAGTGCGAGACCACACTGTCTCAAATCTCCATGGGAAAGAAACTCCTTTTTCAATGTGGAAGGAATTGAAAGTTGTTCGAGAATAGAAGTGATCATAGAAAATTGGCCCTCAAAGACAAACTTTGAAACATTAAGATACAGAAGAATGGCATTATTCTGCAGTATCTCACCATATTTACATAAGCTCGGGATGATCTTGGAGGGGTTAGTGTGAATTTTGCAAAACATGACTTGGTGAGCCTAGCTCTTCTAGGCCTTCCCAACAGATGGAATAGCTAGCAGGACTCAATGAACAAGAGAAAAAATTACCAACTTAGGAATGCTTGTTGTCTAATTTGGTACAAGAAGAGATCAGGTGGACTACCAAAGCTAGATCCATGAAAGGAAGGTGCATTAAGGTTCGGGTTTAATGCCCTCAATTGAAGAGCTGTTGTGCATACATCCAAATTGATTGTCCCTACTATTATTTCTAGTTTATAAATGAGAAGTATGGTGTACCATTGTGATGATTCAAGATTTTTATTTTTTAGTTTATAGAAATTTGTATTATTTAAAATTTAATATAAAATTAGTTTGATAACTTATAGTAGCATGTTTGTCATTTTAATTTTTAGCATGCATTGACGATAAATTTGATATGTGTTTTCAATTTTAGCTTTCTATGTTTTTAAGTTAAATTCTCGAGTGTAAAGTCTGCATACCATGCTCGAATTTTCAGGTTGGTATCAAAGAATATTTTTTGAAACCTTCCAATAATCCATGTATTCATAGCACTATGTCTACTTGGGATACAAAGGATTCAAAGGGTTTTCACCATGAGATTCTTGAAATCTATACTTGAGCAAAGCACCATGAATTTTTAATAGGCTTTCTTTAGGTCATTGATCAATTTTGTTCGTTGGTGTATTCCAATAGTAGTAGTATGAGAAGATTAATGATAAAGACGAAGAAAAATTATAAGGTCCCTCCAACTTCATCTTGTCGAAGTACTAAGCACAAAGGTCGTTGGAGGAGTATGAGCTTTGAAATTTCATAGAAACCAAGGTTGTAGAACTATTAGGTTCCTATAATACTAGTGTATTCCCCTTATTGTTATTGTTAGTGTAGCCCCATATTTTTATTTTTGTGCCCATGTATCCCCCATGTTGTTATTATTCCCCCCCATAGAATCCCACTATTGTTATTGTTGTGCCCTTACATTATCATTGTTATGTAGGCTCTAATTATATTGTGACCCCTTAGACTCCTATATATACCAAGGAGGTCTTATCATTTGTATCATCCAAAAATTGTTCATTTATGTAATGTAAAGAAGGCTTCCCCCTGGAAAAGGATGATTTTTAAGTTGTTGATCTATCTTTTCTTCTGTTCTTTGAGCTAGTTGCATAACATTTGGTATCAGAGCTTGGATTCTAGGGTTTTGCTTCTTCAAAATGGCCATCTTTGAATTTTTGATATAAATTTTTTATACGAAGCTTCAGAATCTGAAATTAGAACCATGTGGAGCCAAAATATTGGAGAACCTTGTGTACGAATTTCAGACCTTGGTTCGCTATATTTTTGGAGATATGATCCAAGGAAGTTAGGGTATTTGTAGGGTCCAGAATTTCATCTCAAACAGGTGGCCTAGGGAAAATCATCATAAATTTCTTTCCAAGCATCAGATTTGAATTATGTAAAAAATGACGGAAATTATATGGACTTTAGTTTTTTGGGTATCATTTTTAGGGCCGAAGGTCGAAACAGTGACACGTAGTACTTCGTACAAATTCACTCTACTAAACTAGTCTATAATCAGGTCATCGTAGGATATTGGGCATAACTCCTTATTAAATAATCCAATCTCAGTTTGACTTGAGGGGTTGGAAATAAGACTCAAAGGGCTACCACAAGACAAAATTTCAGATCTTGGAGATCTACAATTATAGAGATACAACAATTCAATATCGAGCTCCTAAAAAGCAAGAAAAAGGTGTGTATTTTTTTTAATTTTGCATATCTTTTGTTTGAAAAATCTATTTGAAGTGATTCAAAGGGAATTTTAAAGCATAGATATCATTGTTTGATTCCAAAATGCCTCGAAACAAAAAAATGGAAACACTTATTAAGTGACCAGAAAACTCTTCTATAACGCATGAAGAAGAGGAAGAAATGTAGCATGATATATCAAAATTACGAGACCAAGTACAACAAATTTCGCTCTCGCAAAAAGTGACAAAAAATGAATTAGAAGCCATGATGAATGCTAATATAGATGGTCTAAAAATTGGACTGGGAGTTTTGAATGATGGTTTAAAAGCATACATGGAAGCAATGATGAATGTCAAGATAGAGGGGTTGAAGGAAGGTTTGGAAAAGTTGCTAGAAGAAAGGCTTCCCAGTGGTGACAAGGTAATCCATGAAAATCATGATGAGGAAAAAAAGAATATGAATTATGATTTTAGAGACTCCAATGTTGATCTTAATAACCACCACATTCTAAATATCGATATGAAGAAGTTTGATGGCCAGGATCCAGTAACATGGATACTACATATGGAGCAATATTTTGATCTCCATGATGTGCAACACTCACAAAAGGTATGCATTACAACTTTATATTTAGAACCCAATCAGTTTGTATGGTATCGATGGCTTTTTTTCTCGTAAACCACTTGTCACTTGGTCAATTTTTATGGAGGAAATGATAGCACATTATGAGGATACAAAGATAAACACCTTCTTTAGCCAATTGATAAATCTCAAACAAAAGGGTTCAATGGCGAAGCACATGGAGGACTTCCAAAAATTAAATATCATGGTAACAGATATTCCAGATGAGAATAGGATTGATGTCTTCATAGGGACTTTGATGGATAACATCCAACATAAGATTCGCATTTGGGAACCTAATTCATTGCATAAGGCATTCAGGGTGGCAAGAAAAGTTGAAAGCAAATTCATGGCAAAAACGAAGGCTACCACTCACAGCTATAAAGATGGAAGTGTTGTTGCTCCTAGCCTTCCACAACCTACAAGGTTGATGCCATAAAAATTAGAGGAAAAAAAAAAGCAAAAGGGCTTTGTTACAATTGTGATAGAAAGTACACTAAAGATCATAAGTGTGCTGAGAAGAAATTATTCTACATAGATTGTGAAGAGAAGGAAGAAAAGGAACAAAAAACATCAAAAGAGGAGGATATACACCAGGAACCAACCCTTTAGAAATAATAAATGAATATGACCATATCTTACAATGCATTGGCAGGAATTACCGCTCCTCAAATGCTCAATATAAAAGGATATATCAAGAAGAAAAAGATAATAGTGATGATTGATTCAAGTGATACTCATAATTTTATTTATTGTAAGATAGCCAAGGAATTGAATTTCTTCCTATATCTATCACTATAATGTCAAGTGATGGTTGCAAATGGAGGAACTATAGTCATGATATCAAGCTAACCATGGGGGAATATGTATTGAATATTACAATTCTTTTCATTCCAATGGGTGGTGCTAATGTTGTACTAGGAGTCCAATGGTTACAATATTTAGGGACGATAGATTTTAATTTTCAAGAAATTTTCTTGAATTTTTTTTGGGAAGGAAAGGAAGTTGAATTCAGGGGTATCGCAGGGAAACCAAGAAAGATAATCATCTCTAATGGCATGACAAAGCTTCTGAAGAAAGAACAATCGAGTGTAATTGCACAATTATGCTCCCTATAGTTTCAAACATCAAAATCATCTATTCTCCAGATCTCCAAAAGTATTAGACAATCATTACAAGGTATTTGAGATTCCCAAAGGCCTCCCACCTATTTGTGATCATGGTCATGTTATTCATTTGATTCTAGGAATCGTTCCTCCAAACATCAGACCTTACAGATATAGCCCCAAGGGATAGCTCAATTGGTTGAGTTCATGTTGCTAAGTGCCTCGCCTATCGAGAGGTCACATGGTCAAATCTCCTCAACACCCTTGGGGTTAGGCCTTTCTAGTTTGGGTGGCTGGTAGATCCCTTCGGGTTGATCTACCTAGATTTTCTCGTGGATGTAGCGGCCACTAGGTGTCTGCGAACCACCTTGAAAAAAATCAATCCTTACAGATATCCCTATGCCCAAAAGAGTGAAATTGAATGTATGGTTACAAAAATGCTAGAGGCTGGGATAATTCAACCTAGTCAAAGTTATTTCTCTGCTCTGGTAGTATTGGTGTACAAGAAGGGCGGATCATGGCGTATGTGTCCAGATTATAGAGAGCTCAACAAGCACATTATTAAATATATATTTCCCATTCCTGTCATTGATGAATTACATGGACCAATTTACTTCAAAAAGCTAGATCTTCATTCAAGATATTATCAAATTAGAATGAAGACTAAATACATTCTGAGAACATCATTTAGAACTCATGAGGATCATTATGAATTTTTGGTCATGCCCTTTGGCCTTACTAATGCACCTTCAACATTTTAAGGTTTGATGAATTCCATTTTCAAACCCTTAGGAAACATTTGTTAGTATTTTTTTATGATATACTAATCTACAGCAAGTGTTGGAAGGATCATGTTCAACATGTTGACACGGTGCTCAAAATATTGGAGGGGAAATAATTATATGCAAAAACCTCCAAATATTTCTTTGGAGTACATGAGGTGGAATATTTGGGTCATATTGTATCTCATGAGTGTGTTAAGGTAGACCCTAACAAAATTAAAGCCAGTAAGGAATCGAATATCCCCACAACCATAAAGCATCTTCAAGGATTTCTCGAGTTGATAGGTTATTATCGCAAGTTTATTAAGAATTATGGGAGAATAGTAGCACCTATAACAACATTGTTGAAGAAAGATGCATTTTCATGGACTCTAGAACGCTCTAAGGCCTTTAAACATCTTAAAGAGGCAATGTGCCAAGCACTAGTCTTAGCTATGCCTGACTTCACAAAAACCTTTATTGTGGAATGTGATGCCTCAAGAGATGGAATTGGTGTTGTTTTAACCCGATAAGGAAGACCCATTGTTTTTTAAAGTCGTCCAATCAAAGGAAAGTATTTACACAAACATATTTATGAGAAGGAAATGTTCACAATACTACATGCACTAAAGCAATGGAAACCTCACCTAATGGGAAGACACTTTAAGGTAAAAACAAATCATCATAGCCTTAAATAATTTTTGAAACAAATATTATCTTCAGAAGAGCAGCAAAAATGGGTCACAAAGATGTTGGGTTATGACTTTGAAATCATCTACAAAAAAGGGAAGCAAAATGTTGTTGCAAATGCACTCTCAAGAAAGGATGAGGATGTGGAAGCATTTCTTTGTTCCATTTATATTATCCAACTTGACTGGATAACCGAAGCAAGGGATGAATGGAAGAATGACGAAGAGGTGTGGAAATTCATTCAAAAGTTGCAACAATATCCTAGTACATATGATACATTTAGCTGGAAAAATGATTCATTATGGTACAAATATCATTTATCTTTGTAAGAATTCCCAACTCAAGCAAAATATTCTTTTGGAATTGCACACATCCCCCTTAGCAGGGCACTCAGTATTTTTAAAAACTTACCACAGGGTCAAGAAGGAAATTTTTTGGGATGGCCTTAAATCTGATATTCAAAAGTTTATGGAAGAATGTTTGGTTTACCAAAAAAATAAAGTTGAGACAATTAAGACCCCAGGTCTGTTACAACCTTTAGTCATTCCAAGTCAATGTTGGGAGGAGGTCTCAATGGATTTTATCACAAGTTTACCCAAGTCTAAAGAAAAGAGTGCCATCATGGTAGTAGTTGATAGACTTACTAAGTATGCACACTTTTGTGCATTATCTCATCCTTTTAAATCCAGTACAGTTGCTACTGCATTTATGGAAACAATTCAAAAGCTACATGGAAATCAAAAGGTTATTCTAAGTGACATAGATCCCATTTTCACTGGAATTTTTTGGACGAAATTGTTTCCTTGTCTTGGTACTCAATTAGCTCATAGCTCATCTTATCATCCTCAATATGACGGGAAAATTGAGATAGCGAACAAATGTTTGTAAGGATATCTTTTTTGCTTTGTATCTAATAAACAAACACAATGGGTCAAGTGGTCACCTCTAGTTGAATGCTAGTATAACACTTTTTTCCATACTGCAGTAAAAATGACCCCATTTATGGCACTTTATGGATATCATCCACCATCCATCACATCATCTTTAAGAGAAAATTCCAAGGTTCAAGCAGTGGACGATCACATTGAGCATCAACAAAAAATTCTCCAACTCTTAAAGGATAACCTCACCCTAGCATAGTATCAAATGAAACAACAGGCATAGTAGCATCGCAGTGAAAGAAGTTTTGATGTATGTGACTGGGTATTTTTACGGATACAACCATACAAACAAATGTCCATCAATAAAGTTAAGAAGGATAATAAATTATCACCCAAGTAATATGGTCCTTACAAAGTGTTGCAAAATATTGCTACTATGGCATACAAATTGAGCTTCCTGCTTCTTCCTGAGTACACCCGTTTTCCATGTTTCATGCTTAAAGAAGGTTATTGGTGACAACCTCCCAGTTCAAATAGTGTTTCCAGAACTTGACAAATAAGGAAAAATCATATTTGAGCCTAAAACAATCACCAAAACAAGAACCTGAAACCTACGGAATCGATTAATTTCATAGTATCTTATTAAGTGGAAGAACTTACTCAGTGAAGACTCCACATGGGAGGATGAAAATTTTATACAAAATCATCTGAAACTACTCAAGCGTTGAGGAAAACACTTTTTTGAAGGAGAGGGGCATGTTAGGTCCCTTTAATACTAGTGTATTCCGCTTATTGTTATTATTAGTGTAGCCCCCTATTTTTATTGTTGTGCCCATGTATCCCCCATGTTGTTATTGTTGTGCCCCATAGAAGTCCACTATTGTTATTATTATTTTGTTACATTATTATTGTTATGTAGGCTCTGATCATATTGTGACCCCTTAGATTCCTATATATACCAAGGAGGTTTTATCATTTGTATCATCCAAGAATTGTTCATTTATGTAATGTAAATGAGGTTTCCCCTCGAAGAGGAAAATTTTTAAGTCGTTGATCTATCTTTTCTTTTGTTCTTTGAGCTGGTTGCATAACAAGAACCCACTGATATTGGAAACTGGTATAATATAAAAGGAATATGTCCAAGACAAATCAATTCATCCTCAACTTTGTAAAGGATAACTTCATCCCTTGATCATTAAGAAGACATTTTGTAACAAAATGTTTGATGCTCTAGTCGCTCTATATTAAATCCAAAACATCAATCAGAGGATGCTTCTAATTTATAAGATTAAAGCCATGCCCATATCCACTTAGTTGATGAAGATCATTCCACTATGTGATAATCTTCCATTTCTTAGAGAAGAGGTCAAGAGTGAAGAGTTAATATCCATACCCTCCAATGTTTTTCCATCTTCTTGGTAGAGTTTTGTTCATGGAATTTGTGCCTGAGAAAAGCTTCCTACATTTGGGAAAATATGGGGTGGTTTCGTCTGAGGAGACCAAACAAATGAATCTTGTAGGTATATATAAGGAAGCATAGAATCTATAAATAATAAAGAAGATGATAATCCAAAAGAAATTAGGACTCAAGAAGTTTTAAGAGGGAAAAATAGGATTTAATTTCCTCTATTAAAGGGGTAAGAATGGCTTGAGTGTTGGCTTGAGGGGGCCTGACCCAGGTTTGGAGTTAATTAGCCAAAAAAATACCTGTACTATTGGCCCTTTCGACAACAGCCCACGGAGCGCAGACTGAGGTCTCACCCGAAGCAGTATAGGGGGATGCTAGAACCAAGTTTCTGCACCCTTGAGATGTTTGAGGGGTCAGTTTAGTCCAACTGTGAATACCTTCGCGCAGGTTACTTCGCGCACCACCCTGGCCTGCGAGGCCTTCACGATCTCCATTACGCAGCCCTAACCAGGGACTGGGATGCTTCTGCGCTGCTAAGGCAGCGATCTGTGCTAATTCCCCAAGGTACACCACGAATCTTACTTATCTTCTTATACTTGTTAGTTAACTTTGCGTAAACAGATACTTTGTCTTATATTCTCTTAGTCAACATAATCATATAAGTTCGCGCATATAAATAGTAAAAATGCAATTCATACCCAATATACTCAATGCATAAAACAGGAAAAGATACACAAAAATGATATGAAACTTCTCTTTATTACTTCTCCAAAGGTTACAGACTCGACTCGCCCTACGCACTCAGTTGCAGGGGTCTGCGCACTCAGCTGCGGACTACTAGGCCTCTGCGCACTCAGCTGCAGAGCCTTCTCCTACTCTATGACCCAAGACTCAACTCTACACTTCGATAAGACCCAATTCTTCATCTATATTGCTTCTTCTTCTCTTACTTCTTTACAACTTCAAGCCTTGCTCTATTTATACAATCCCATGGTCCACGGACCATGGGTGGATCTCTAAAGCTGACATTACATTTACAAAAATGAGGGCCGACAACCCGATGACTCATTTACAATTTCGCGCTCCGCGCCCACAAAATTCGGAGTCTTTACATTGGATTTAGTCAAAACTTGGACTTTAAGCCCCAAAACTTCCCTTGGGGGATCCCACACCCAACAGGCCCCCAACACAAACATCATGACTCACCCTCAAGTCACTCTATCGGTACGAAGATCTTCGCGTGGAGACCTCCCAAATCTGATCGGACCCCTGCAAGGTCGACAGCGCACTAAGCAGCTGCCTGCTATACCTCCTAACAAGTAGTGTCGATATTTCGGGAGCGCATACACCATAGCTAGTCCATCGCATTCGGTGTGGAATAGTTCTTTTCTGCTTTAGACAATCTACGACTCGTGAACGCGATAGGGTGGTCCAAGCCCTCGCCACCATCCTGTGTTAGTACCACTCCTAGTGCTATACACGATGCGTCAACATGGACATGAAACTCCTTATCCTAGTTCAGGAAGACCAGGATCGACGCAGTGACCATATTTTCTTTCAATACATATAGGCTTTTCTTACAGTCATCGTTCTAGCAGAATGTGACATCGGCTCAGGTAAGTGCTCAAACAACGCCTTCGACTTCAAAAAATCAAATCTGGGTTCATAGATCTTTAGGCACGCAATATCTCAATTCTCAAATGGCCAAGTGTTGTTTACTGGGGCAGCCCTTTGCAATTTATAACACCTTTTGAATTTGAATTCGACTGTTCCCCCCAAATCTGGTTCATTAATGCTCCCTTGGCAGTATATTTTCCCAAATCTAGCCCATAAAGCCTGCCTTAAATGCCTGTCGCCCACTCCATTTGGTCTCAAACCAAGCATCACATCGTGAATAATGACTATAATGGTCACTTTCCAGCCAACCCGCATGCCAGTGCAGCTACCCTTGCACTGTCGCGAACCCTGGGACACTTCGCTCCTACGTGCAGCCTTGACATCATGTGGCTCCCAGGAAGGGTAGTTTATAGTTCCGCACCTCCTTTCAAATGCCTGGGGCACTAAGACTATGCTTCCCATGGCTAGTCAAGTGGTCGGGCCACCTATATAAAGCTTCAACCAACTATCGCTTACTTCTCCTAGGAAGGGTTCACCATTTAACTTCAACAACAACATCATGCATTTTACCAACTACATCACATCACCATCTGTGATCCCCTTAGTAACATATGGTCCAATCCAAGGCATTAAACTGATCAACTCTCGACAGTAGTCCCCAATTTTTTCAACGTAATCGTGCGCATCCTATTTTATCACCACAATTTTCTTATCAAGAAAGTCCTTCTTTATTCCTTCCTCAATCTTCTTGACTTCTGCTTCCACCATGGCGCTTTTCTCCCTCAACTGAACTCTTTCATTCATGAGTTCTTAGAGCCTAAGATTACCCTGTGAAATCTCTTCATCAGGTCCCAATCATTCTTCTTCGAGTTCTTCCAACTGTGCGATCCCTTCTTCTAAGACTCCGTGAACCGTCATATCTGTGGGCGCTGCTATGCGTGGACTAGGCATGATATATTCCATCGGCATTATAGAATTCACTCCATAGGCCAGCCTAGAAGGCGTCTGTTTCGTCAATTTCTTGCACATTGTCCTATAAGCTCATAAGACTACTAGTACGCGTAGGTCCCAATCACTTCGTTGCGCATTACATACCTTGTTCAGTGCTTCGCACACTTCGTTAAATGCTTCCATGTGGATAACCTTCTGCGCGATCGTTCTCTCCACATTCTGTCGTTCCAACTTGAGGAACCGTTCGCAAATTCCCCCCCCAACACATGCTTATTGACCGTATTTCCCAATGCACAGTTCATGTGTATCTGCGCAGGTTTTTTACCATATGCCTGTACCCACCTGGATAGATGCGCGCGTGGACCATCCCGTCCATTGTATTTATCCGCCAATCGCACTATAGGTTTCCCAAACCGTGAGCGCAACATTTTTCTACATGTGTGCCAGTCCTCAAAGCTCCCTTTGTGCATACCCCACCACCTTGCGGGCGTAGCGCGCATTACCCAATTCAAGGCCTAGAAACGTTGCTTTTCCAGCACCTCCCTTTCGAATCTATCCAAGAAAGCATCTACCTCAGCTAATCCATCATAAGTAGGGAGATCTCTCACTTCTGTTGATACACAGCGCAATGACCTTGTCATCATGTTACAATTAAGCGTGGTTACCTCATGTAACCAGTTCTGCCATCGTTCTATCTCCTCATCTGAATCTAAAGTGCAGGAGCTTTCGCGCTCCCATGATATTCGTCCATCCGTGGTGGGATTTACCTAGTCTTGCTCTTGCGCGGTTATCTTGTAGATGCAGTCCAAATCATCGTCGCTTTCATAGTCACGCACCGGCTCAGTGTAGTGTGATCCCTCAGTAGGGTTAAGAGTATAAATACGCGTAGAGACTTCTTCTCAAAAATCATCTTGCGCTTCTTCAGATTAATCACCCCATTCATGTCAATGGCCCAATCAATTCCTAAGAGTGCGGGGTAGTGATTGCTACCATCAACAATCTCTATCACCTCAGAGTCTGTTAGTGCGCTTGCTCCATCAATATCCACGGTGATTCCCTACAATCGCCCCAGGGGTATTATCTTTTGTTGTTTCAACATTCACAGCTGAATAGGATACCACTGCAGTGTAGGCCTCCCCATGCGCTCCCATGTCCGCTTCGGTACAACGTTCGCATCCAATCCTAAGTCCAGAATTACTTGGTCCATCTCATAGTCTCCAATCTGCATGGTTAGCCTCATTTATCTCCTCGCCCTTGTCTTATGATTTCCAATCTTCCGGACTATGCATAGTTCTCCTGGTGCGGTCCCAGTGCATCTGTTAATGAGTTCCTACAATCCTTTTATAGCCTTACTATCGTGCAGTAGCTTCATGCATGTTTCCAGGAACGTTGTAAGCATAGATGGGTCCATTTCTAGCTCCGATCTATCTTTTCTTTCTGAAGTGGAGGCATCAGCGAAGCTCTTCTTAGCTTCCATGAAGGCTTCCTTAGTGTGCTCCAAAACAAACTCCGCTTTCTTCACCAGAGCTTTGCGAACACAAGTGCTATCTTCGGGTTGTTTGCCTTTATCATCTCTCATCATAATTCCACTTCGTAGCACAATATTCACATTCAGATCTTCCTCGTGCGACTCAAACCTCATCATCTGCATGTTCTGAGTCAGGGGAGGTGGTAGCGCTCCCTTGTCGCGTATCCTAGCTATCAGCGTAGGACAATCCTCTGTCTCATGATTAAACAAGGTACAATACAGACATGATGGGCGTGTTGGATTCGTATAATCGCGAGCATAATGTCCCGGCCCTCCGCAATTGTAGCATATCAGTTGTCCGCGACCTCTTCCAGGTCCTCCTCCACCTCAGCCTCGTCTGTGTCCCTGAAATCCTGTTCGCGCCATCCCTGCACTCGGGTCTAGGGGCCGCGATTTGGCCTGAACTTTGTAGGTGGGAGTTCTATCCATCATTAACTCATAGCTTCTACAAGTGCGCTCATCATGTCCTACTAACCTACAAAAGTTACAGAACAATTGCTACAAATTTTGTGTATACTTTTGTAGCAAATGGCAGTTGTCTGTAGTATGTTTCCCTCCTATTTGACAAATTGCACACCACAAAGTAGGTGTTGCACTAGGTCCCGCTTGCACTTTCGGCCTTAATAGCATCGGTCCTCCTCCCGTGAGGTAATTCGCGAACACCGGGTAGTGGTCCTTGCCATGATCCTGACCCTTACATTTAATGCACCATACCTCTTCGCGCACTTCTGGTCGGGTTTTCTTGTCCTGTTTCAGACTCTGCATCTCAAGGCATAAGTTTTTCAACTGTGCGTGGATCTGCTGAACTCCCAAGTTAGGATCCTGCATTGGGGTTTCATGCAACCTCATCACGATCTCTAAGGCCTCTGCCTGAGTCATTAACCTCTGTTGCGATAGCACGTTCCTCAAATATGGCATTACCAATGCTACAAACCATTCATGGTGCTTTCCATCCGTCAAAGTCATATTAGCTTCGCGAATTATGCACTTTAGCCTCTGGTCCAACTCCCAAGGAGTCTTGCCTGGTAGCATTGTGATCTCTTTGAACCTAATGATCGACTATACTTTTGACTTCGGCTTGCTAAATTCCTTATTTAGCGCAGTTTGGATATCCGCAATCCCCACATTCAGATTGTCATTAGAATGCTTAATATACCAGGTTAGTGCGCGGTCCTACAGGGCGCTAAACAACGTTGCTTTCTTTATATTGTCATCTGTAACTCCCTGTGCTTCCCATACGGCACTTATCACGAACCAAAACTGGTCTGGATCCTCATTTCCTACTCCCTTGAACACATGAAATTTTATCACACTTGCCATGTTGACTCGCGGTGGTGGCGAAGGCGGTACAGGTGAAGATAGAGGTGAAGGCAGTGAAGCTAGTGGCGGTGTGGGTCGGGATGGTATGCATGGAATCCTTTGCCTTATCAAATGGATTGCACTTCATGGAGAGACCTTCGTGAGCTCTTCCTCGTCCCCGCGCGAAGGTGAAATCAAAGGGATATTCTCTGGTCCCTTACTTCCTTCATTTCTGTAGGTTTTTCCACTCCACGTAGCTCCGAATATCAAGGTAATTGCATAACCCTCTTTTCACACAATAACATTTTAATCCAAGTATTCAGAGACTTTACGTACTTACCTTGCGGTCCTCTGAGGAAGTGTTGCTTTGCCTCGCTATAGCTAACTGAAGTATCTAACACGAACTCAGTAATGAATCCTCCTATAATTTGATTGAGCCAGTGATCAATAGCGTGCATGATCTTATTTTCCGATGCTTCCAATTTGCACACCAACTCTGGGGTCCACATAATAGGACTGTCAAGCTTCTACCTTCCTTGGCTATCTGCTAGCTTCGCGATCCACTCGTACAGCTCAGTAGGAAAGATGTGAAGAAGATTTCATGGATCTCTATGTACAGGTAGCAGTCTAACCACTCTTCCTTTGATAGTCGTGGATTCCTGTTCTCCTGCGCCGCGAACTCGTGAATTCTCCTGTCCAACCAACCTTCAATTTCCTTCTTAGTTGGATTCCAATGACACGACATCAAAAATCTCTATGCAGATTCCAGTCTCAACAACGAAACCATTTGTTGGCTTGAGGGGGCCTGACCCAGGTTCAGAGTTAATTAGCCAAACAAATCCCTGTACTACTGGCCCTTTCGGCAACAGCCCACGGAGAGCGGACTAAGGTCTCACCCGAAGCAGTATGGGGAGATGCTGGAACTAAGTTTTCGCACCCTTGAGATGTTTGAGGGGTCGATTTATTCCAACTATGAATACCTTCGCGCATGTTACTTCGCGCACCACCCTGGCCTGCGAGGCCTTCACGATCTATTATAATCATCTTTGCGCAGCCCTAACCAGGGACTGGGATGCTTTCGCGCTACTAAGGCAACGATCTGCGCTAATTCCCCAAGTTACACCACAGATCTTACTTATCTTCTTATACTTGTTAGTTAACTTCACGTAAACAGATACTTTGTCTTATATTCTCTTAGTCAACATAATCATATAACTTCACACATATAAACAATAAAATGCAATTCATACCCAATATACTCAGTGCATAAAATAGGAAAAGATACATAGAAATGATATGAAACTTCTCTTTATTACTTCTCCAAAGCTTACATACTTGACCCTCCCTGCGCACTCAGCTACAGGGGTCTGCGCACTCAGTTGTGGACTACTAGGCCTCTACGCACTCAGCTGTAGAGCCTTCTCCTACTCTATGACCCAAGACTCGACTCTACACTTCGATAAGACTCAATTCTTCATCTATATTGCTTCTTCTTCTATTACTTCTTTACAACTTAGAGCCTCGCTCTATTTATACAATCCCTCTAAATCCGACATTACATTTACAAAAATGAGGGCAAACAACCCTATGACTCATTTGCAAGTTCGCGCTTTGCGCCCACAAAACGCGGAGTCTTTACATTGGATTTAGTCAAAACCTGGGCTTTAAGCCCCAAAACTTCCCTTGGGCGATCCCGCGCCCAACATTGAGCCACATCAAATATTTCAAGTGTCAGAATATTGGTCATTATTCTTCTTAGTGTCATGAGAAGAATGTGAAGGGAAATAAATAGTGGTGAGAAAAGTAGTGTGCAAAGAGAGGAAAATCCTCTATTGGATTGGATGAGCTTTTATCCAAGCTAGAGAAAAACTTCTCCATATTCTCGTGCCTTTCATCTAAAATTGTCACTAATGGTAGATGGATGTGGATAATGGAGCCTCCAAACATATGACCTTTACTTTGAGTGCCTTGAACAAACTTTATATACATGATGCATGGATAAAGGTAGATTTTAGTGATGAAGCCACATATCCAGTGGGATTTATTTTAATCCAAATGTCATCAAGGGATATCCTTTATCTCAATAGTGTTCTAATGTATATTTAACTAAGAATCCCCCTTTTATCTTAGTGATGATAAATCTTAGATATATCACTAAGTTTATTTATCAGTGGGTCCTCATCCAAAAGAGTTTCCTAGAACCTAGTCAAGTTTTGGCAAGGGGTATTTGAGAGGGTGGTTTTACAAGTTGCAAAGATCATTTTTGGGAGTCCTAATGCATGGCAATGACAAAATGTGTGAGCTTCAACGTGAGAGACAAGGTCACTTGCACTATGAAATGTTGTCAATCTTGTAAGATGTAGTGAAATAATCATTGAATTTTAAGTTTCAGAATAAAAGGAGTGGACAAGGGTTTTCCACTCAAGAAGCATGTCAATGTTGCTTTTCCTAGCAGTGAGAATAGGTCAAGAGAGAAACTTGACCAAATCCACCTAAATGTGTGCAAACCCATGACTTCAATCTCTTTATCTGGGAACAATAATTATGTTTCATTTATTGTTGATTTCCCTAGGAACCCTCTATTTACTTCAAGATTAATAAGGATGAGGTCTTCAAGAAATTTTCAAGACTTTGGAGCTCTTGTGGAAAATTAGATACGAAAGAATATGAAGGTGTTGATATCTAATAATATAAGAGAATATGCCTAAGGATTTTTACAATGTTTGTAGGCACACATGAATCAAGAAAGCACTAATAATGCCCTACATCCCTAAACAAAATAGAGTTGCAAAGAGGAAGAACATATCCATCATAAACATAGTTAAATATATTATTAACGGTCTAGGATTTTCCATGTGTCTCTAGGTAGAACCATGCCTTACAATGATTTGTATTCTAAAGGGAGGTCCTCACAAAGTTTTGAAAAATAAATACCAAAGGAGGAATTCACAAGGAAGACACCTCGAGTAGCACACCTTCATGCTTTATATTATCCTATTATATCCATATTCCTAATGAGAGAAGGGCGACAATATAACCTTCTAATTTTAAGAGTACATTTTTTGGGTTGCTATGAGACTTTTAAAGCTTATAGAGTCTATAATATGTCTTTGTGAAAAGTAGTTGTGAGCAGAGATTTGAAGTTTGATGAGGATGCATGGTCCTCCAAATCTCATAAACCTCTAGTATGCACTAAGTAGGTAGAGAATCTCATTTCCTCAAAGGTTGGTTCACATATTTTAAAAAATAATTGAATTTAAATCAATGAATTCAAGTGGTGTAAGGTATGCCTCTTTTCCTTTCGATGCAAAAATAAACCCTAGGTGGTTTACCCAAATTTTAAAGGATAACCAAAGTAGGTTGAAGCTCCTAAAACCTCATTACAATTAAATCACCATAATAATAAGTCTATATATTATGTGGCATCACTACCTACCATCATTGATGTAAATCATCCTAGTTTTGAAGGCACAGTGAGTCGACAAGTTTCGTAGTCTGCCATGATAGAGGAGTGCAACTCCATCATGAAAAATTATGTGTCGAAGATTATGCCTAGCCCAAAGGAGATGTTAGTGATAGACTCCAAGGGTTGTACAAGGTTAAACATGCAACATATGATAAGATTGACAATTTCAAAGCATGCATTAGAGGAAATTTTAGCCTAAAAGTGCCCATGAAATTTTTGTGTACATAATATGTAAACCAATCAAAATCCTTTAAATTTAAAAATAGATACATGTAAATATTTTGGAGAGAAGATAAAAAAAAAAAAAAAAAAAAATTGTTTTTTTTTAATTGTATTTTTGGCTTATCTCCTTGTAGGTTTACTAAAATTTCAAGTGTAGACACTCGTTGGATATGGAATTAAATTATGCATCTAATGAGTACTCATTATGCATGCTTTTGAGAAGAACCACGTTGATAAAAATTGAATATACATTAAAAAACGTGTTCAACATGTTTTTAAAATGTATCTTCATTTTTTATCAATGTGGGTCTTCTGAAAAGTGTGCATAATGGGTGCTCGTTGGACATCGAATTTAGTTATGCATTCAATGAGTGTCTACACTTGAAATTTGAGTAAACCTATAAGGAGATAAGCCAAAAGTACAATGAAAAAAAAAAAAAAAATTCTTCTCTTTCCTCCAAAATTCATAGCTCTTATTTTATTATTTTCTTATTATTTTATTATTTATCCTTAGGAGGCTAATTTTAGGCTGAAATTTCCTCTAATGCTTTGCGGCTAAAGGGTTCTCCCATAAAGAGGGAGTTCAATATAAGAAGACTTTCACTCCTATTGCTAAGTATCCTTCCATCAAATTCATTATGTATTTAGCATGAGTGTCTAGATGGCTTTTATATCAAATGGATGTAATGACATCATTTCTTAATGCATTGATAGAGGGTGAGATGTACATAAATCATCCAAAGTGATTTGAGGCGCATGGATACGAAACTAATGTTTGCAAGTCAAATAAGGTCCTTTATGGGTTAAAGCAGGAAGCAAGTGCACGGTACTCTAGGATCACTGAATTCTTTTTAGTATTGGGATTCTATGAAGTAGAGAAAAGTCCAATCTTTATTATTTGTTTGATTATTCTAATTTGCTTGTTTTAGGTATGTGTTTAGATAACCTTATAGAAAGTTAAAAAAAAAAAATTGATTGGATTTAATAAAGGGCACTAGCATGATGCACTCATTCTTGGGTCTAGCGAGGTGGAAAAATCCACATGTGGGTTTCCTCAAATAAAGTAAGTATGTGATTGAGATTTTGAAGAGATTACAAATTATGGACTATAAACCCATGGCTACTACTATCGTAGCAAATCTAAAGCATTTTTTCATTCAATTTGACATTGGCTTGATTTTCTATGTGTAAACAATTGATAGATTCCCACTTGTACTTGGTAAGTACCAACCCTAACAATTTGTTTTTATTTTTGTAGTCAATTTCTTCAACTAATGCATGGTGGGGCCCAAATAGGGATACTGAATTACTGCAAAACATGTTGATCTGTAAACTCCTATAGATATACCACTAGAAGGGAATTCATTTTCGATTTATTATGGACACTATGGCATGAATCATTACTATAGATTCATTCCTTCCATAGATCTTGCCAACTCTTCTACACTGCTTCTTGCTCCTGTGGCTGCACCTACTGGAGTAGTCATGGGTAGGGATGTTAGAGGAAGCCTGGAAGGGCCTCCACTATTGTGCTAGCCATCTGTGATGCTTTTTCTTTCTCCTACACCATCTTTTCCATCTTTGTCTCCATATGTTTGATTTGGATGGATTTCTCCACTATTAGTTTCATCATGTCAGCCTTTATTCTCTCTGTTTCCTCTATTTCCTTGGTCAGTGGGTCATGTGTAGTAGGAAACTTGAGATTCTTCTTCAAAGCTGCAATGTCTAACTCTTTTTTCTTTATTACTTCTTTAGCTACTTTTGTATCTGAGGGATCATATCCAATTTTTATTACTAAGTCTTCCAAAGACTTAATCCTGGTGTCCTTTGACAATGATGAAATTCTCTCCATCTTCAACTAAGACAGAGCGTTTGAGAGGGCCACTTGCATTTTGAATACATTCATGGAATTGTTGGTTAAAGTAGATGAAATCATTTCCCCTGTTTTCTTGTGCATATCCAGCTGATCTATTGGATGGATATTCTTGACATCAAACTCAAAGGAAGTTTTCTTGTAGCCTTCTGGAGTTTTTGGCTCTGATGTTTGTGCCTCCAAAAATGCCATATGCATTTTTCCCTTCTCTAAGTCAAAGGGAGAGAGAAGTCTGCCTTGTGCAATTGCACTCTGCTTCCAAAACTGAGCATAGGTGCTCTTCTTTAGTATTTCATTTCTGATTTTGATTTCTCTAAAGGCATAAAAAATTGTCTCTTCTTTCTCTTCATTAACCTTTGAAGATGAGGACATTTAAAGAGATTGTTGTCTCTTTGAAATCAGAGTAGAAGGAAATGATTGTCCTCCAGCTGGGGAGGAATCTGGAATATCAATTATGTTGATCACCTTTTACTATGGTGACCCTTTATCTATGTCCATATGTTTCCTAGGCTTCTTCCTGTACTTCAACCTAAATTCTTTCATGGAAATATCAGTTCTTGGTGACTGATCTTCTCTAGACCTCTTTCCTATTATCCCGTGCTCTTGCTCTTTTCCTTTTTTAGTCCTTTCTTCAGTAATTTGTTTCTCTTGTTGTCTTGGATTCTGTGCACTGGAAGAGGAGATTACTTTCTCCTCGACCTCCTGTAATGTATCAGGCATCCATTCTATCTAATTCATATATTTCTCGATTTCAGGCCTTTGAGTATGGATGTAGGCAGTGGACTTATTTTCCACCCTCTTCTTGGAAATAATGCCCCATGGGTCATAAGACCATGTGAAGCTATGGGTGAAATTCATCTCTCTTAATCTTTTTTCTGCCTCCTCTCCTGCAGCTCTGCTGTTACAAATGAAAGGACCAATTTGGGACTTGATCCTGAATTGGGATTTCTTCTTGGCTGATACACAATGCATCTCATCTACACTAATCATCTGTATGATGTAATCCAATGCAAATATCCTCATGGGGAGGAACTTTGGCAGCTTGTAGGGGGTTAACTCAAAACCATACACTCTTATTTCAGTGTAGTTTTGGTACAAGTACCAATCAACAATTTTGGCTTGATCAGACAGTTGCATAATTATCTTTATATCTTCATTTATCCTTGGTTTTGTTTTCCCACTGGGGAGGCTCATTACTGTGTGGACAAATATTTCCACAAATGTCTTGTAACTCAAGTCCTTTTGATCTTTCATTACCAATGTTGTCTAAATATTATTGATTGAGGTTCACCTTCCTCATTCATTTTGGTGAATGAGAACTAGAACCTGTCTACCTGAAAATACAAAAACATGTAAACCAACACCGAGGAGTAATGAAAAACTTCATCTGTGAAGAAATTGACCAGTTGTTCATGGATTGCATCTGCTAGAAACTGGTTGAAGTTGAAAAGGATAGAAGGCTTGGATTCAGTTGAGAGGATAGATAGGAAAGCTATAATAGCTTCATCAATCCATTGATCAGAATAATAGCCAAGTAAATAGGAAAGAATTGTGGCAATATGTTTGGTTCTATCAGGGAAAACGGAGGAGATAAAGGAGGTTTTTTGCTTGGCAAAGGTGTGTTCTCAGCCATGAAAAGTTCTAATGTTTTAGCTCTCTTGGAGAAATCCAACTTTTGGTACATTTCAATCAGAACTTCATGTGAAAAAGGAACAACTCCTTCAATAACCAGGGCTTGCATCATCTGCATGATGGATTGAGCATCAATTGTGAATAAAATATGTCCTGTTGGGGCCATCACTGCTCTTTGTTGTGGATTATAACATGAATGACACTTTCTGATCAATTCTGGACAACTATGTGTTTTAGGGAAGATATAGAAAGGCAAGTTGGTGTCCCAAAGTCCTATGTCATCCATTTCCTCCATGAATTTGTCCTCCCACTAGCAATATATATTAAACAGATTAAATTCTGAGAGGATTTCATGGATCTTGTAATCCCTATCGGCCAGCGATAAATGATATAAATCCAGTGGTGAGTGCACCATTGGGTTGAATACTTATGGTTCTTTCTCCTATGCCACTTGCCTCTCTGAATTCACCCAAGGATGAGTAAGAGATCCAAGAAATCTCCAAGTGGAACCAATTGTAACAAGTGGAATGACACTAATCAAACCCCAGAGATGACTCACACCCTTGCACACATCTATAAATGGATCCCTCATCTAAGAGATCCAGAGGCTGGAATATTGTGAATTGCAAGGAAGTGTTGATAGTTTGTAATTGAGGAAGGAGCATTGTATTGTTGGTGTGATCTTGCTATTTCATGAGGTGAAGAGGGATTGAAGCTGGGAGGATGATGCTGGATCAAACAACTGGGTTGTAATTCTCCCTTCTATTAATAAAGTTCTTCAAATTTTCTTCCATACGATTGTGAAATTGTGAATGTTATCATTTGTGAATGCTATCATTTGTTCATTATATATCTGATTCTGTAATGTTTATGTTGTAATAGATCACGATGCTTTGACGGTTCTTTGTTGCTGTACTTGTGCAGGTACTCTCCAAGCGGGTTAAGTATGGAGAGGAGTTGCAAGCTCTATCAAGGGGGAGAGAGATCAAGTAAGGGATTAAGCGGAAGTTCCAGGTTGGTTCCATTATCTTTCTCTTATCTGTTACACATAGAAGAAATCATTGAATTGCTTTAAACTGTTGTTTCTAGGGTAGCTACCAAACTTAGAGGGCTAGTCGTTCGACAAGACACTAGTTTTCCCAGAAACACCTATCGAACAAGGTTCCCACAAAGGTTAAACTTATGAGACATGATTTTCACGGCCCTTCCAGATGTTGCCTCTGCAATAAAGAAGCTGAGGATATTGATCATTTATTCCTCAAATGTTCGGTTACTGCACAAGAATGGTCTCACATTACAAACAACTTTAACATAAAAAAAATGGGAGGGACAAAACATTTCTTATGCATGGCACAGTTGGTGGACTGGGGTTGCCATACAAAAAGCCAGGAATCTCCCCTTGATTTTCAATTGGGGCATATGGTTGAATAGGAACTGTTATATCTTTCATGATACACAGATCCACTGGCCTACCACTTGTAAGAATATTGTGGCCACTTACAACCTGATACTAGATGATCTAGATCACCAACATACTCAGGTCATCACACCTGAGATTATTGATAAAAGCACTCCTTGGGATTTTTTTGACAGTTCAACACAAACTGTGGGCTGTGGGGGGGGGGGGGGGGGGGCGGTAATACTTCGTATAAATGAGCACCTCTTTTTCAAAACCAAAGTGGGATTAACAAATAATTTTGCAGAACTCAGCAGCCTAAGACACCTTCTCTATTTTTCACTACGCAAAACTACCACATGATTCAGATTTTTGGGGATTCACAACTTGTTATAAATTGGATCAACTTTGCATGTCATTGTCACTTGCAGATACTCAGGGATTTACTGGATGATGTCATCACTCTAAAATCGCAATTTGATTTTATTATATGCTCTCATATATACAGGGAAAGGAATGAGATCGTTGATCGTCTACCCAAGAGGTCGCGCAACAGATCAGGGGGCAGTGGCTGATACATGAATTCAGAGATGGTGCTTTCTTCCAGTTTTATCATCGTCCATTCATTGATTTGGATGGTAACTTATCGGAATCATCCACATGATCATTCCACACTTTTTTACTTTTTGTTTTGTTTTCACTATTTTGGACACTTTATGGACTATTGTTAATATCAATTTATCTTTATGTAAATATTATGCTCATTTCTGTAAATATTGAACTATGACTGAACTGATCACTAGTGACTGCATCTCATACATGCTAAAGATACAACATGTAATTTTCTAATATGTTAATGAAAATTGCAGTTTTTTCCTGGGAAAAAAAGTAGGAGGCTAAATTTAAGAAAAAAAGTCACACCAACATAAATGTCTCAAAGCAATGGAAATCCTTGCACATAAAAGGTACATAGCAAAGAAATTCAATTTCTTTGGGTTTTTTTTTTTTTAAATAGCATGAAATAAATTTTGAATATGGAAATTATGAGGTATATATTAGCTAAAGATATCACTGACACTTGGGAGAAACAACTTTTATCAGTAAGTTGTTGTGAAGATGAGCAAAAATTGGATTACAGATAGAAGTGTTGTATCAATGAATGTTGTGAAAGTACTTGTGAAGATCTCTGTGATCAGAACAACTAAGTCGGGAGTGCCTTTAAAAAAAAGAAGCTTACATTAGCATCTTCATGGAAGGGTTGTTGGATGAATATGTCATATATATACAATAGTTATTTATAAAATAATTGAAATATTGGTTGAGATGGCTCTCCTGAAATCCACAAATGGTTCATCATCTTTAAAAAGTAATAAATGAGGCATTTATTCAATTAAATTGATCTCCAAGAATCATGGTGCCCAATATTCTATCTTACACTCTTAGTTTGAAGAAACACTTTTGTGGCATAGTTGCTTATGTCATTTATGTTTTCTGCAAGAATTATTGAGATACAATAAACAAATCTTGATACAGAAATTTCCATACTTCAATATAATGAAAAACTTTGCAATATTTTGTGTATGTGTGGTGTTCCTTGTTCATGGAAACATAATATTCACTACAAAATGCACAAAAATATTGTGAAAAAAGAAAATTAACAAATTTGGAATTCAGAAATAATAATAGAAACCATACCTATATTAATATTTAGAAACCATATGTATATTAATATTTGGAAGCATGCAATTATATTTGACATCTAAGCTTCAACAACTCAAAAATAAAGATTTTTTTTTTTTGAAAATGTTGTTTGCAACCATTGTGAATCAAAATGTAGTTTCATTGTTTGTGAAACTCTTTTACAACAATGATTATTTACCTTGGGAAGAGTTTCCTAGTACACATCAATAACTTTGATTTAAGAAATAACATGCTCATTTATGGATTTTGCAAGTTTAAAGATCTGAGTTATACAATCTCTTTGGTAAAGCAACTTTTTACTTGTTTGATTTGAAAGGACATTTTGAAGTACTATTGGAATTGACAACCACAATTTCTTCCCTCGCACTTTATTCCTATGACCAATTTCATTTATTATGGTTTTAGATCCTTCAACATACCAAAATTCTCTATGGTTGATGCTATCTAAAGACTCCTTCAAGTATCAAACACTAGAAATAGTAAAATGTTTTTAAAAATAAGCTTACAAAAATAGAGTTGTCATGACTGTGAGACAAATCAAGTAGTAGAGAATGAAATAGTTATGTGCTTACAATCAATATTGCATCAAAATTTCTAAAAGCGAGAAGTTTCATGCAGACGTCAGAAAGAGGTTTGGGTATGAGGGGGCTCCCTCTACCTCTTCCATCCTCGAACCTCGATGTGGTTTGAACCTTATTTTGAGGGATAATATGGATCTCCTTGATGTGCCCCTCAATAGAGTTTGGACTGGATCTGTCATTGATTGGCTTAGGGCCCTTAGTGTTAAGTGAAAGTTATTCTCTCTTCCCAATAAGATCTTCCTTGACAAAGAACTTACCAAATCACAAGCTGTTAAGTTCAATGCTCTAGAGAGCTAGTTACAACAACATGCCAGATAGGGATATGAGAAGTCATCAAGAACCTCAGAGCAATCATTCTAAACATTTTCCCACCAAGGTGGGAATCTCGATCTAGGGCTTCCAAATGACAGGCTCGTTGGGAGAGGTGATAGGGTATAGGAATTTCCATCGATTGTTGGAATGGAAATGAGTATTTTTGGTCATTAGAAAGTCTTATGCATGATCCTACGAGGTTGTTTAACATCCTAGTCATCATTAAGGATCATGAGAGCTCTATTCAATGTCTCTCAAACATCATAGGGTACCATTAGTTCTCAACATGCAATCAAGACACAAGGAGCTCGGGTGGTATTAGGGGTTTAGGTGGAACTTCTTATTTTATTAGGGACTGCCTTTAGAGCAGGAAGTCTTTAGTGGTAGCGTATAATTTTGCTAGGTTTATGTGGGTTTAGGTTAGAGGTATTTCCCCTCTCCCATGAACATTTACATTGCAATCTATTACTTCCCTCTAGTATCTTCATCGTATTCTATTCATAATGACCCCGACGAGGACCCCTTTATATATTTGTATGCCAACATCACCTAATACTTTGTGGTTGGGGAAGTTATCCTTCTAGGTGACTTCAACACCCACACCCAATCCCTCTAGATTCCTCTCCACAACTTATCAGATAACATGTTTTGCATCTAGGAGATAGATCCAAAGTTAGTGGTGCTCCACTAGATGTCCAACAATGAGTTGGTGCCTTTCCCAACCTGTGGTTGGAACCTTGTGCAACTAGTGGAATATAAGAGTTGTTGATTATAAATGTGATCTCATGTTTCCAAAGTTCTTGATTTTTCACATGTGAATCTCATAAAAAAGGTGCAAATATTGTTGATTATGTCCTTTCTAATTAGAATTTTCTCCCCTTTATTTGTCACATATTTGTCTCCCCCATACCCCTTGCGGACCATGGTCCTCTTTCCTTCTCTCTAGGTGTTGTAGTGTTTTCTTCTCAATGATGTACGAAAATAACCCACTTAAGATTGTGGATGACAAACAATCTCAACAATATAAATGGCTGCTAAACATTGTAGATCTACAGCAACTGATAGAAACAAAACCTGCCAAAGTCCAGATCTATGCCACAATCATAGTTAAACAACAAAAAGAAAGAGTAATAACTCCAATCATCCAATGGAAACCAAATATGTAAAGAATAATTTTATTATAACACTTGTGAAGAGAACAGATAAATGTTACCAGTCCCCCTCTATGGGATGGGTTCTTGGCTATCCTCAAACGTCTTTAGCTTGTGTAGAGTCTCTCTACTCTATAATGCATAAACCTAGCAAAAAATATGGTGTGCGACAATGAAAATAATCAGAGTTACAACAGTAAGTGCAACAATGAAAATAATCAAAAGTGAATATGAATGGAAAACCCTATAATTTATAACAAAATATTGAGTTATCCTCGAATAATGAGCAATAATAAAATATTATTGATCCTATACTTGGAATAACCACTTGGAATATTTTATTATATTTGTTTAGGAGGGAAAAAATATCTAAACTTTTATTTAGAAATAATAAATATTAAATGATTTATTTATTATCTCAAGGAACTAGTTACGTAATAATAAACAAATAAGGATTTATTTAATTATTCTTAAGGGATTTAGTCAAATTTAACAAAGAATAATAATTAATAAGTGATTAATTAATTATTCTTATAGAAAATAAGATAAATAATGATTTGTCTATTTATTTTTCATGATTGGGTCAAATTTGACAAGGAATAATAATAAAACAATGGTTTAATTAATTATTCCTAGAAAATCAAATAAATAGTGATTATTTAATTATTCTTCATGGGTTTAACTATAAATTACTTAATAAAGGTGGTTTATTAGGTAATTTCTCACAATGAAAGCAATTTTACTATGGTAAAATTGGCTTTACATGGTGTAATTTGATCCATCTAGTAAATTGGATTAGATGATCAATTTTTTGGTGATAATAGATTGCCCCCCAATGTAAGAGTGTTAGGAGAAAAACGTATGACCGAAGTACGTTGTAAAGACACAATCACTTAGACCACATAGGGGAGTCAAGGAGAGAGAGAGAGAGACCAATGAAGCTGAATTTGAAAGAGGATAGGGATAAAGGGGGCAAGACTAATGCAAGTGTCTTGTTATGTTGTGGTACCAGATCTCAATGAGGCAGGGGAGGCATACCCATACCCATCGATATAACTTAGTACAAAAAATAATGGTTCGCCCATAAATATAAAACTAAGCAATGAAGTACATGCTGAATGGTACATGACATGTTGGCATAACAGAGCCAAAAAATAATATAATGTGTCCCATATACATAATGCACATGGTAAAAACATGAGCCAAGACTGAATATAATAATATATGAGTACATGAGATACAAAGCCCCTTCCCTAAAAAAATGGGTGGGAGGGAGGGTAGAACAACCAGAGAAGCCCTACTGAACAAGGAAGGGCTCTGCAAAACTGAATGGATCATCTGGAGGAGACGTGCATGCTATGAAAACTGTGATCGGTAGGAACTAAACCCATCAACTCTATGGAACTGCATCTGAGGTTGTAGCACAATAGGTATGCATCCGGGCATGTGGGGGGCTACTTGAAGGGCCACCCTCTCATGAGGTCTAAAACATCTCACACACACCCGGGAATCACTCGTACAATCTGCTACATCATTGAACCATCAAGTGTATGGATCATGAACATGAAACGACCTAGTCAAAGGGAAATAATGAGACCCTCTGCTCTATCCAAGGCGCCGAACAGGAATGGAAGCTGGAACTGAGATACACAACCCTTTAGGTCGTTCTTCTAGAATAAATGAGCTGATGTCGACATAATAGGGCCTGCGATAAATGAGGCAATGAGGATCCTCAACTAAAGCATGAGGGAAAATAGTAATGTGATTGATGGACTGACACCAGGGATAATGGGGAAATGGGACTGAGGGACAAACAAACGACTACCCTTGTCAGAGCATAAAGTGCATGGTTGACCTGGCAGCAACTGACTCAACTCCAGAGGGGATGGGGACAGTATGACTGGAGGCCAAAATGGGCAACACAGGATGAACGGTATGCAAATATGGATGGAATACTGTGACATGAGATGATGGGACATGAAATAGACTCCAAGAATGCAAGGGTGACTCATCGCAGATGCTTTGAACAAGGGTGACTCGATGATGCTGCCACACAGACTAGGCCCGGTGGGGACCATCAAAACATGAGTAAATGATGGTTACTCATGATGAAAATCAACATATGGTATGACAAGTATTAAGAGGAGGTGGACCTCAAAGTACAAGTGTCGCTTTATGACAAAATTCGATTTTGAGAGGCAACGAAGTGACGTTTCTTGGAAAAAAAGGCTTCATGGTGAAGTGTCAAATCATCAAAAACTGAGGAAGACCCATTATAGTACTCGATGAGAGCTTTCCAACGGTGCTGACGGCTTGTCAAACTAAAATACGAAGATCGTAGCACATAAAACAACCATTGGAATTGGGATCTACAACTTTCAGGCAAGTGGCCTTACTTGTCTAAAGATGGCCTTAATGCTTCTTGGAACGATGGTTCCTGGTGAAGAATTAAGGGAAGAGGAAAGCGAGAATGAACTACTAGAGGAGGTCTAGAATCATCCTCACCCACGAAGTCAAACATGGGGAATAGGTGGTAAAGGAGTAGAAAATTTGAAGATATGGTATCAAACGTCTATGATATGCGATGTGCATATGGCTCACCTGGGAGGCCGGTAGGAAAAGCTGTCCAAGGAATGGGAGGATAATCGACCATACCTAGATTCAGTGGGATCTAGGTCGAGATTTAATTGAGAAGATGACAAAAAAAAGCATCATGCCCCCAAGCATGGGATACTGATCTGGTATGCAAATATGGGAATGATGCCCCCTAGCAAGAGGAGTTTGTGGAGCGCCATTGTGTTTCGAGTGCTCGAAAAAGGGATTCAAGCATATCAGCCCAACTTGGTACGAGATCCTCCAAAGGATGATAAGGAGAAGTAGGGGCCTATGTTCCCCCCCAGTATGCTATGGGCATACCAGATGTATTTAGAGTGACGGACTCCAAACATTTATATGATACATAATATGATTATGCATTTTGTATGACGATGATGGTTCACCATTTGTTTTGTTTATGGTTGTCTTATGTGGTATACATGTGATAAATGCCAATCTAGAATGTTGTTTGCAATGGTATCTACATAATGATTTTGGGCTCTAGGAACATGACTGAATGTAATGGTTTCAAATTCATGTACCAATAGCTTCACTTGTAGATATTTTCTAAATAGGACTTGGTTATGCACATGATACACACCATTCAATTGCATGACAAGTAGCAAGGAATCTAAACGAACATGAAGATGAAGGATGTGATGAGCAAGGGCATCGACTAACAAACCTATCACTGCATCATATTCAGCCTGATTATTGGTGGCAGATCCAATGCACATGCCGTTTGAAAGGACTAACATATGCAAGGAGGTAAAAGTGGCCTAGGCTGCCGAGGCTAGGTTCCGAGAAAAGCGACTTGCACCACTGGAATGACTGATATATGGTGTGGATGATGGATCCATTTGAAAGGTGCAAAAGAGAAAGGATAAGATGATGCAATCTACCTAATTTCATGGCAGAAATAAAGACACAAAAATCGAAGGAATGAGCTATGAGCGAAATTTTTTGAGGTAGAGCGCATTGGGAGAATTAGGAAGGAAATGGTCTTTAAAATCCTCTAAATAAATGGCCCCTTACTTAAGGGTAGGGGTAATCAAGGGTAGACCTAGCTTCCATGGTGTCCTCATCAGGCTGGGCGATGGGAGGATGGGAGGAAAACTGACTACATGATGCGGCGGGATTACCTGGTGCATCAACCTGAGAAATAAGGTTCACATATGCATCGTCTTGAATGGTAGACGACAGACTAGTAGATGGAGGATCTACAGATGTTGATATTTGGGATTCTATCGAAAGAGGTTTGATAAAAGCGCGCGTAGAAACCTCAGAAAGGTTTGCCTGCGAGGAACTCAAGGATGACGACATGTAAAGAATGGGGCATGTGGTGTCCGTCATCTTGACATCGAGGGGAGGGATCACAATAGTAGGGCCAGAGTTTCCCTATTCTGGTTGATTGGTGGTACCAAAATCCATAGGTAGAGGAGTAGAGGCTCCACTACGAGTGGCCTCATATTCACGAATCACCTCGAGGCAATCACGAAATTCATCGAGACGAGGGAAACAATGGGAATAGTGACCATGAAGATCACACAGGGCACAAGGGTGGTTTGTGTGAAGCGTTTTGAGTTTTTTAGGTGGGACTGGTAAGTTAACATGGACTTCTGGAATATTTGACTCAGGGAATGCCTCATGAACCAAAGGTTTAAGTTGAGGAAGCTCAGGACAATTGTTGGTGGCGTGCCTAACAACTTGACACAAAGTGCATGGGGGTGACAACTTTGGGGCCTTAGGGGCTGGAGGAGCTTGGGGTGCCTTGTCCTTCAAATCTTTCCTTTTGTCTTTGCCCCTTGGCCAAATGCCTTCGCAACAGGAGTTGGTTCCTGTTGAGGTTGTAATGGAACTGAAGCAGCGGTAGGGGTCATGGGGACTAGTTGAACCAGGGTCAAAGCGTGATATGGTCTTGGCTGACCAGGCAGAATGTTTGCAGGGGGATCGATGTACCATACTGGGATCCCTAGAGTCATGTTAGGAAGGACCAACGAAGCCATGACAGGTACAGAAAAAATTCCCGGAGGGGGGAATAAGAAAGGTATCTGGCTGACAAGATAATGTCTCGGCAGAATAGTTCCTAGTTGAGACCTGGAGGAACAGTTCTTGGTGGGAACATAGGAGAGGCACCCACAAATGGAGGAGGTCCTGGGGGAGTGGGTCTAGAGGGTTCAACTGGAAGAGCAACAATAGGATGTTGAGGAGCTGGTTGTTGATCAGGTGTACCAGACTGCTTAAGGGTAGCCCGTGACACTTGTAACATGCAAACACTCATGGAAGTAGGTTCAGAAATGGGAGGGGGAGGACCAGGGAAGGCACCCAACAATGAGGAATATTTATAGACTCCGGGGATGACACTGGTGGAAGAAGTTGAAGATTGTTTGTCAGACATTGATGAGATAATAGACTCGAGGGAGGTCATGGATGTCGACTCTTAGTAAGTCAACTGATCAATGGTAACATCTTCCCTTCATGGGGGAAGCACATCTTGCGGAACACTGCAGATGCGATGGCTGACATAGCATATGTGTAACTACGACCTAAGAGAATGTTGTAATCCAAAGGAGCATCAATGACTTCAATGTTGACATGGACAGTCTTGCCCGCAAGAGTCACTGGACAATTTTTTACATGCCAAGGGGTTGGTAGGGGTGTCCATCCTAACCACGCAAGGTGATGGTGGAGGGGGACAACTCGGGTGACTTAAGCTGTTTCCAAACAGCAGTGGACATCACATAGGTGGATGCACCTTCATCAATAATGCATCTGGAGATGATGGCATTATAGACTCTAACTGGTATCTAGAAAGCAACTGATGAAGGAAATGGGGGATGCACTGATGTATCAACCAGGAAGATAATCAAACGATTGTCAGAAGGATCCACTGCATCCAAGGCAGTTAGTAGAGCTTTCTTTTGGGAAGGGCACAACTAGAGGACTTCCAGTGTTGACATGGCGACATGTGATTGTGCCAAGTCGTCTACTATACTGTATGTATGGGCAACTCTGTTAGAAGCCGCATTACGGTGTAATGGCCCTTTTGGGATGTTGGAAATGGCCTCAACTTTAGGCTGAGGCATCTGTAAAGGACCAGTTGGTGTCGTAAGAGGCTCATCAGATACTTTGGTTTTGGACTTGGTAGCTAACGAAGTGGAGGGCTTGTCATATTGACGCGACCGAGTTTGTAGGTTGATATTGGAAGGGTTAACCTCATCAGAGTTCATCATAAGAATCTGGTAGTCACCGGGACCAGAAGGTTGGGGGAGATGGGCTACTTCACTTGACTAAGGTTGAGCAGCAACAAATCCTTGCTGAGGGAAAGGATTAGTGAGCACTGTCGACTGAGATGGCACAAGATTCTGAGGTGATTGTTGACCTCTAGAAGCTGCTTGAGCTTCCCACATTTGGTGCATCTGGGGTAAAAGGGGACACTCATGTGTATAATGGCCATGTACACCACAACATGCACAAGGATTGTTCATACGGATAGCCTTGTTTTGCTTAGGTTGGATGCCCTGATGTTGGTTGTTAGTGTTAGGATGGTTCCCCTGGGGTTTACTAGGCTGGTTACCTTGGTTACCCTGGCCACCCTTGTTACCCTTCCCCTTATTCTTTTTCTTCGAATTTGGGGGATTGGTAGCACTTTGCTACGCAACACTTGACCTTGAGGGGGTGGTGGTTGCTAGGGCTGATGATGCATGGGAGGCTATGACACTAATGCTTGAGGGGCTGGAGCCCTTGGTTGTGCATAAGGAGGAGCAACAGTTTGGTAGACGGGTTGGGGTCTAGGAAACATGCTACTAGCAGGAGGGGCATAAGTGTTGGAGGAACTGGTGCCCCCCTACATGTAGCCATAACTCTGTTGAGTATATGGCGAAGAGTGTGAAAGGGATCCAATGATACCGTCGGCGGCGTGAGATGCCCCTGGTGCATTGGCACTTCTAGGACGAGGGAGGTCTGGAATGATGGTATAGACATAACCAGATTGTGCATAAATCAGATCATATCTCAAAGCGGTTTGGAGAGCTTCTTCCTCGGTCTGAGGAAAATGGGACGCGACATCTTTTCTAATGGGGGATAAAAGGTTCTTAAGAAACCAATCTAGATAGACACGATCTTTGAAAGGCGGGGCATGACATGTGCTCCTCCTTTGATGCCACTCTTGAACATGGTCAGAAAGGCGAGTGGCGGAGGACTGACGGAATGTGGTCAATAGCTCTATACCAATGTCGTACCAGAGAGGTAACTGGAAATATGAAAGGAACGCTTTAGCAAGCGTTGTGAAAACAGAATGAGATGTGGAGGACTGGACTACATACCATTTTGCAACGTCTCTAGTGAGCGTTCGTTTGAAGAGCCCAAGACGAATGGAGTCATCAGTTATGGAGTTGGACGAACACCACATGTGGAAGGATCGAACATGGTTGGTAGGATCCTCTCTAATAATACCCTAAAACTTTGGGATGTCTGAGGGAAGCTTAGTCGGCATAGAGGGCCAACCAGCATCATGGTGTATGGGGTCGTTTATTAACTGGTTAAGATCTGGTAGACTTAACCCAGCCATAAAGGGGAGCATGGGGGTTGCCGGAACGGTTCCTGAGACTATTCTGCTTGATGTGACCATCGTATAGAACCGGAGCCAACACCAGGTTGGGTTCCTGCACCAGTTGTGGGTCCAAACATGGTGATGATATGCGGTGAAGGAGGCTTAGAATCAGATGAGGAATCAGAAGAACCAGGAGAAGAGTCGGTATGGGGACTCAGAGGGCTATGAACTTGAACTCAACGGGGAGGAGTAATACGCCCAAGTGGAAACTGGGGGTGAAGGCCTAATAGTCTCCACGACACACGCCTTGGTGGTGCAATGATGATAGGACACGCAAAACACGAAAATGGTGAAGGGATATTAGCAATATAACTTTGTCTCGATGCGGGGAGACAAATTTATTATGTTAAGCCTTGGTTTGGCGGAGTAAACCAAGTGCCCTTCTCTTAAGGTGTGCTTGTGTGTGCAAGTGTATTAATTGATTAAGCCCAGATCGTATTTGTAAAAAAGAAAAAAGCTTTCCAAAAATAAACTAAAATAAATAACAGAAAATGAAAAACAAAACAATTAACTAAACCCCACCCAAACTGGGTTTGCAAACACTGTGCTGCTTGGTGGCTAAACCGATGGGAAATTCACTGAAACAATCAAGAGATCTAAATGTCGCTGTGATTGGGATCAAATGACACTAAGCTGTTGGAAAGTGGTGCAGTAACAACAAAAAACCAGAGAGTAAGATCGCTGCAAAAAAATAGGGAGATGGGTGCAACACCTAGGGAAACCGATGGGACCCTAAGGCAAAGGACCAAATAAGTGGAAATGTGACACTATGGATGGTAACAAACTATCTTAACAGATCTGAAACAGAAAGGTACAGATATGGAAAATGTGGCTGAAAGCGCCGCAGAAACTCAGACTACTCACTCAGCTAAACTCCTCCTAGAAAGGTGGAAGTGTACTTGAAGCCATAGGGGAGGCTAAATTTGACTTCAACGAGTACAACAAAGTGGATCAAGGCCTAAGCGGGATGAGACAAAGGTTAGACACCTAGCAGATAGCTCTCTACAAAACCCAGAAACCAATATGAGAAAAACCCTAAAACCCAGAAATCACAGGTACTAACCTGTTTCTCTGCTGGGATCACACTTTTTGGGCTGAAAGGTGTGTTCTGAAGCCCAGATCGCACTTGTTGGGCTAAAAATTGCAATTTCTATTTCGTGGATCTCGGTCTACAAATCTCAGAAAAAAGCGCCACCTTTGTCGCGGCTGGTTCCTGTGACCTGTGGAAAAGACCAGAAAGCTTGCAGAAGTCAGAAATTTATTAGATCTAGGGTTAAAAAACTAGGAAACATTAAGATAATTGAAAAATGAAGAAACCCTAAGCTGAAAACCAAAGGTCACCCAGGTTTCTAGATTTGAAGTATAAAACCCAGCGGAGTCGCCAATTTTGTTGTGGAGACCCAGGTTTATGAATCATAATTATTCCCCAGTAGAGTCACCAATTTCGTTATAGTGTTTTCTTCTCAATGATGTACGAAAAGAACCCACTTAAGATTGTGGATGATAAACAATCTCAACAATATAAATGGTTGCTAAATATTGTAGATCTGCAGCAACTGATAGAAACAAAACCTGCCAAAGTCTGGATCTATGCCACAATCATAGTTAAACAACAAAAAGAAAGAGTAATAACTCTAATCATCTAATGAAAACCATATATGTAAAGAATAATTTTATTATAACACATGTGAAGAGAACAAATAAATGTTACCAGTCCCCCTCTATGGGATGGGTTCTTGGCTATCCTAAAACGTCTTCAGCTTGTGTAGAGTCTCTCTCCTCTATAATGCATAAACCCAACAAAATATGGTGTGCGATAATGAAAATAATCAGAGTTACAACAATGAGTGCAACAATCAAAATAATCAAAAGTGAAAATGAATGGAAAACCCTTCTATTTATAACAAAATATTGAGTCATCCTTGAATAATGAGAAATAACAAAATATTATTGATCCCATTCTTGGAATAACCACTTGGAATATTTTATTATTCTTCATGGGTTTAACTATAAATTACTTAACAAATTTCTCACTATGAAAGCAATTTTACTATGGTAAAGCTGACTTTACATGGTGTAATTTGATCCATCTAGTAAATTAGGCTATATGATCAGTTTTTTGGTGATAACACTAGGCTAACACCCCCCCTCCTAAGGGCCTACCTTATACTACTTTATGATTTGTTGAGGTAGGCCATCACATGCTCCTTTAGAGATTAGGTCTTCCTTTGGTGGTGGTCGATTGCATTCAGAAGGTTTGCCAAAGTGTACGCAAGATTTTTTACCATCAATTGTGGCCACATCCTTCATAGAAGAAGAATTAGGCAACATTTTTTGGTTATTTGTGCGGTATGAGGATTTCCTTTTGGAATAAAACCTTGATCTTTTGGACAAGTGTGCCCACTTTGTATCTCTTGAGGTCCCACAGAAGCTTTGATTTTCAATCGGGTGTTCAAGAGGCGTCCGAGGACTCCGATCATAATAAAAAATATTTATGCTATCCATGTTGAATGACAAAGAACCATTATCTGCAACAATAAGATTGCTAACCTCGTGAATAATTGTATTCTCGTCGATGGTATAGGGCCCATTCTCATAGGAAATTCTGTCTACGTTCCAATGGCATTGAGGTTGGTATTACATTAGTGGATGCAACGACAATTCTACTTGCAGTGCGTTGTAAAGGTTTCGAGTTTTGGTAATATCCAGAACACAATTCTGCGTCACACGTGTGGGAAGATCAGCGAGGACTTGGTTCAACAATATGTTCTTTGACCTATGGATTTGTGTGTCGAGGGAACCCATTGGATTGATGGCTAAGATTCTCAGCGCTTAATCGCTGCATCCTTTCCACATTCCAACCCCAATTTTCAGTCCTTTGGTGGAATAACACATGTCAGATTTTAATTGGAGGGAGGCAGACGAAAATGAAGCTTTGCAATTGGCTGGGTTGAACAATGTCTGCCCACCCTAACCTGTAGAGAAACACCTATCGATGTAATTATACAGATTAATGGTTTCACAAATGTACATAGCCATGGAAGACAAATGAAATAGGTACAACAAGTAACATAAATTACAATGTGCATTTTTAATTTTAGTTTGTTTATTGAAAATTTTAATTAAAAAATTATAAATATAAATTTATTTAAAACAAAAAATAAAAAATAAAATTGTATTTTAAAATATTTATAAACACTATGTTTATACCTTTTCATTGTAGTGTATAACAACATAATATAAAAAGTGAAAATAATAATCTTTGAGAGACTAATAATGTTAAATGTAAAGTAAAAGACATCCATTTAGATTTTTTTTTTTTAAATTTTTGGTTGATATGAGGTAAATTATTATTATTATTATTATTTGGTAGATTCCTTATTCCTCTTTAATTCAAGAAACAATTACATAGTACAACATATTTTCCTCTTTAATTTAAAAAAGAGTTACATAGTATAACATATTTTAAAATAATGATAGTCATCTCAATAACACTTGAACACGTGGGAGGTTATCATTAAACACTCCTAACCCCTTGGGATACACTCAATTTACTAATATAACATTAAATTTTAATAATGATTAATATTAAAATTAATTAAATTCATAATATTAATTTAAAAAAAGAATTTATTACATAAAATTTTGGAAATAGAATTAAAAGATGAGAAAAAACACTCCATTATATATAGTTAAATAATTTTCTTATTTTAAAATAAAATTTAAAGTAATTATTTTATATTTTATAAAAAAATTGATATAATATAATTTTGATCTCTAAACCATATATTAAAATTACATTTAAAAATTATGAAATTTATTTAATGATTAAAGATATCATTAAATTATAATTTTAAATTGAAAAGATTGCATTTTGAATATGATGAGATTGCAAGTATTTAAAAAAGATGGTAAATCTAAAAAAATAGTGAAAAAATTAATATAAAATAAAAGATATTTATAGAAAATTTATTAACAATAATAATCTTAAACCAAGTCACTTTAATTGATGATGATCACCATGTTATAAATCATAAGATATTAAAGTCAAATACCGGTGAATCAAGTCAACAAAAATAAAAATACCTCATACACATTTCACTTTTAATCACCAAAATTGTGATTATAATTTTCAACCATAGGTAAAGTCAAGTCCTTGAAGAACAGATAGCCATATTATCTTACCTGACACCTGAACCTCTCTAAAACCCCACAAACCAAACCAACTTCGAGAACAACCAAACCTCCGTTGCGGATGAAGTTAAACAGCCACCTACAAACACCTTTTGCCCAAAACAATACACGTGAAGCTCCATCCCCCGCACATTTTCCCCTGAACGTTCCGACAAAATCTGATTCGACTGCAACTACAAAAGCTCAAACCCCAACAAATTCCCAGACCCAGACATTGCAAAAACATAGCTGACGAGAAGTGAAAATGCAAATTTCAGCGAGACACCGGAGGATAATCCCAAGCTCAGAGTTTTTTAGCCAGCACCCCATGGCCAATTCCCACACTCTCCCCCATCTCCACAGAATTCGAATTCCCACTCCCACAGTTATGATGCAATGCAAACAGCAAGAGCAAAATGAAAGCGAGGTCAGAGTATCATCGGTGTTCGAAATGCTGAATTCAATCCCACAGTGGGTAGACGACATAAAAGAGGGACGAATGAAGAAACCCAAGTCGCTGTACACCCACAGAGAATGGGTAATTCACAGGAGCTCCATCAGGCACATACGCCATGTCGCCTCCAGCCTTTCGTCCCGCGTTATTCTTTCGCTTATACCGCCAGTTTGCATTTTCACGGCCTTAGCAGTGGCAATTGCTGCTTACAATACTGCTGTGGTGTGTGACTTATTTCCCCCGTTCATGCCGCTGCTGCATGCTTCTTCTCTGCCATATCAGCTTACGGCACCCGCTCTGGCCCTCTTGCTCGTCTTTAGGACGGAGGCTTCCTATTCTCGTTATGACGAGGGGAGAAAAGCGTGGACTAAGGTTATCTCTGGTGCCAAGGATTTTGCAAGGCAGGCCATAACGTGGATCCGAGTTTCCGATGATGCCCATTTGAAGGATAAGCTTTTGCAGTATATTATGGCCTTTCCTGTGGTTCTCAAGGTCAGTAATAATCTTTAGGATCCATTTTTATAGGTAGCTGATTTGAGTGAGAACACTTGAGGTGTCTGTGCATTGCTACACCCTACATACATACAGTTTGATGTGTTGAAATTTTATGAATAACTAGGTACTATGTCAAATGCCTCCATCCGGAATTTTGGTTAAAGATTCATATTCACAAATAATTTTGGTTAAATATTCATATTCACAAATAATTTTGGTTAAATATTCACATCCACAAGTAATTAGTCTTGGTTGACTTCTCTAATAGCCCAGTTTTCATCTCCAGACTAGTAATGTATATGTGTACATGATGATTAGTAGCTATAACCCAGAATTTTGAATTGACATCTCTAATACCTTAGTTTTCATCTCCAAACTAGTAATGTATATGTGTACACGATGAATAGCTATAAGCCAGACAATTGTAACTTGTACTTGTATAATATCTCTAATACCTTAGTTTTCATCTCCAGACTAGTAATGTATATGTGTACATGATGAATAGCTATAAGCCAGACAATTGTGACTTGTACTTGTATAATGGATGTTAATAAATACATCACAGGTTGCAGAAAAGGAAGGACGAAGAATTGGGGGCTACAACTTTATAAGAGGGAAAAGACAAGGGGGCTTAGCCAAGGTCAAAGTGGGGAAGATAATATTATTTTTAATTTTATTATAGGTCTTAAACCTCGTTTAAGTGGTGCTTTTTAGTCCATGTTTTATTTTATCCCAAGCTTTGGATTAATTGCAGGGAGGTAAGTGGGCTCTCCATAGAAATATGTGCCCCCTTCATGCCGTGCAAAGTTATGCTATACCTTTTTGCCATGCAAGTGAATGAAGGGAATAACTATTCAGTTGTGGGAAACTTGAAAACTTCTCTTTGAGGGAACTGCCACGAGGTTATTGTAATTGAATAATACTAAGCAGCAACCATCACTGATTGTGTAAAAGTAATTGATGTTATTGAGAAGAACGGAAATAGAAGTGGGAATCCCTGGCGTCCTAGAAGTGAGATTTCTTGACCAGCCTGTGTTGGAGCCTTGGAGGGATGTGAGTGTTAATTTTTCCTAGTACATCAGGTTTATTGTCTAATCACGATCATAAACTCACTGAAAAATCAGTTACAAGTTAAAACAAAGGAGTTGCAAGAAGCTAAGATAAAGATGCGTGCGAAAAGTTTGACATTCAAAGCTTCTCCCATGCCATCATTCTATCATGAAGCAACTCCATCGAAGGTTGAGCTAAAGAAGATACCTCTTACCTGCCCAAAATTTCCCAAATTAGGGCGGAGAAGGAGCTATGTTGGTGAAGAATTTGAAAGTGACTAAAAGGAAGGATACAAGGCAAGTGAACAATCTTCATTTTTGAAAGCAGAGGACAAATTTGTAGGACCCGGACATGCAATTGCTTGAGGACAAGCAATGTCAAGAAGAGGGGACTGTAATGTTCCCTATGGATTAATTGCTCAAGGGAGGAAAAAATAGCCTATCCAACCCTGTAGGCTACTATAGTCTTTGATAAAGGGGGAAACCCATTAACCAATATTTTGAGACAACATTGGGTAAATTTGGGGTAGTTGGGGCGAAAAGCCCAAATTGGGGGCTACACTTGCAACCCCTCACATTAAATTAAGGATAAGAACCCCACAAGGAAATCTATAAATAGGAGAGAGTTAGAATCATTTTGTCATCACTGATTTGGATTGAAATATCTCTGTTTCTTTTGAGCTGTGACTTTGAGGGTTTTAAGACCCCTTTTCCCTTTGTCTAGTTTAGTTGGAGGTGATCCCACCCTAGCTAGTCACACTTTTTCTCTCTCTCCTGTTGCAGCATAGTCTCTTGAAGCAATTCAGATATGTTCTGAAGCAGTCTTTATGATTATCTTATAGTCAACAAGTTCTTTCAAGAATAGCGAAGGTCTACTCCTAAGGAAGCCCTACCAAAATTCCTCACTGAAGCTAAAGTCAAAAGTTCTGAGGTCTAGCAAGGGACAGTGAGGACCCCATCCTCAGTTGAACAGGAGATTTTCCGTGCACAGTTGAAGGCATTATTGGCTCATATTCGAGGTCTGAAGGCAGCGTATGTGCAATTTAAGGCAAAACCTAGTTTCATTCCTGAGGCAGCTGCGGGTACCTATCTGATCTTATTTGTGGCACCAAACCTATTAAGGACAAAGAGGTCCTTCCTCAGATTCACTGTGGTTCTTTAAGGGTCCAGCCTAAAGTAAGGGCACTACTTGTATATGATCTGCCTTCTTGAAGCAGCAACGGGTACCTATCTCAAAGTTGTTTAAAGGGATTCATCGAGCTCTGAAGCTCACAACAAATGTGAGATTTGGATAGCAGTTAGTGGGTCATTTAGTGAGGCAGCAACCAGGTCAATACAGGCAAGGTCAAGAAGATCGCTTCAATAATATACCTGAGATTGGACAAGGCTACCACAAGCCCCCTCAACAACAAACACATTTAGTAGGAGCACAATAGATAGTGAGTTAATTAGTAGGGTGAACGGAATTACTAGATAGTGCTAGCATAAATTATAGTTTGAATGTTGGTCTACTAAATACTGACATTGCAAATCTTAATTTTAGTGGTGGAATTGTTGGTTGGATACATTCACTGTTCATTGGGCGGTCAACCCTAACTCATTGTGGTTTTGTTGAAGAATCATATTGCTGTTGAGAATCTTTTATATTATTCGTGGATACCTATTATTGGATAATGTGCACTGCTGTTGTATAGTTCTTTCTGATTTATTAAAACAACCCTAGCCAAAATAGAGCCCTAAGGGCAAAAATCCCATTGGGACATTACAGTGAACCTATGAATTTGGTTGTGTGAAGAGAGTTAGAGCCAACCATAAATAAATTTGCCTTGGTCTTTGTTGTAGAGAGATTAAGTGTAGCAAAGGGCCTCTAATTGGGTGAAATGCCCTTCTTCTACAACTAGTTGGTGGTTAACTTCCAAAAAGATAACTGCCCTTCATTTACTTTTTTTTTGTAAGTTACATGTCTAGGAGAAACCCTCAAGTACTTCCCTTCATTTTGAGGATGGTAACCAAGGTAAACCCTAGAATATTTAGGGCTCGAGGCTGGTCAACAATAGGGCTCAAAACCATTACAATGATATCCTCATTTAGAGCTCAACATATCATTTGCAAGAATTGAACTTCGCTGGGGAGAATAACAATCATTCCTTACAACCACCTAAACTAAACCCAATTGACATATGATTTTGATTTATATGCGTATATGTTGGGTTATTATGGTTTATGTTATGAATGGAATTGGTTTTTAGTTTTTTCCATTTTGTTTGCATGTCTAAGCCCATGTCTCCAAATTATGGGGTCATTGCTCATGGAATGGTTTAGTTATGATTGCATAAACCTGCTTTATAGTGTTGACATATGTTAATTAATTGACATCAGGACAATGAGGAAATGTATCAGAAAAAAGCAAATCAAAGATATGGTATCAAAGAAACAAATTAGAGTGAAATTAGGTGGTTTCAAGAAGTACTCCATATCCTCAACAATGTTAATCTAATAATTCTAGAGTTTATTTAAATAGGTATATTTTCCTAGAACAATAATAATTAAAGCTATTCGAGAAGATAAGTATTTCTTAGTGTTGGAAAATTTAACTAGTTTCAGTCTTAAAAATTGTCAATGTACTCATATCATTATGGATATCTTATGTTACAAGAAAAAGAAAAAAGAAAAATAGTATTTTTAAGCATGGGTTTCATGTTCCATTTTGATAGTCATCTAGGTAAAGCATCTTCTTCTTCATGCTTCTAGGTTTTGTCATTTTTCTTGAGTCAAGAGAGTCATTATCATTTGTATAAGACCCTATTGGGCAAGTTGTAACATGTAAAAGTTAATGATTTTGAGTCTAGAAAATCCTACTAGCATACAAGCACAAGTCGGCCTTGGTAGTGACACATCGGCCTAAAGGAGAGAATTTGGCCTCATGAAAAGCTGATAAATAGAAGCAAATTCGACCTCATTTGATCACCAATTCGATCTATCATCAAGAACTTCGATCTGTAGCAAGGAACATCAAGAAAACTGAGCGAAGATCTAGAAAGTAAGAGGTACTCAAAGAGAAGAAAGAAAGTTTGTTTTTGGGCTTTGTTCTCTCAGACGTGGAGATTTTTAGGGTTTCTGTTGTTGCAGCAAAGGCCAAAATTTCAGATCTAGTTGCAAGTCTGAAAGTTTGTGCAAGAAGGTCAAGATTTGAAGCTAAAGAAGACTAGAAGCAAAGGAGACCCCCTAGCGAAGGAAAGAGACACAAACTTGAGCCTATTCTCTGACACGTGCGAAAGTTAGGGTTTCTGCAACAACTGTAGGGCCAAAATTGCAAGTCGAAGCTGGGGGCCAAAGTCGAAGCTAGAAGTTGGTTGAAGCAGGCCCAAACTCTTGTTGTCTAGGATGACCTTTGACCTTATTGGAAGGGCTTCTTGGAGGGCTAACTTGTTGTTTGGAGGAGGACTTGGTCTAGGGTTTTGGGTCTTGGTTTTCTCATTTGAAGCAAATTCTATAAGACGAGAAGAGATTCTTTTGGGTTTTCCCCTTGGAGGGGTTTTTCCCTGGCTTGGAGCCTAATATTTTTTTCCATTGTCTTTACTGTTCGTGTTCTTGATAATTGTTCGATGAGAAGATCTAATAAAGAAACATAAGAAGATAAATAAAGTTCACAAGCAGTTATTAAGGTTAAGGAGAAATTGAATTAATATCTGCTCTACTGCATTCTCCAACAACTAGGAGATAAGGTTGCCTTGTTACATCCTTGTCATAGTGATTATCCTTGCATTTTTGGTCAATGACATTTGGCATGTTGAGATAAGGCTATAGAGGTTATATATACACTATGCATCTCTCCTATTATGTAGTTTTATTTCCTTGATTAACAAAATCGTTTCTGAGGATACTTGGTGAAATTAACATGGTATAAAATCCATGGAAATGAGATGGCCATGGTGATGAAAATTCTATAGCAATAAGGAGGCCATGGTGATGAGAACGCCTTGGTATTGAATAATTGAAGAAGAAGAAGAAGAAGAAGAAGAAGAAGCCAAAGCTCAAGCCTAGATTTTTTCACTAAAGAAAGTAATATCTTCTAGGAGGTATTTCTTTTGTTATTTAAAATCAGGAAAAGTATTTGCTTATCTAAAATATTGATTTTGTAGAGGTCATTATTTTCAGTCAAGCATGGATATGTCATAATATACCCTAAATCTACAAATCCATTGAAAATCTACGAATCTTGAAAAAAAACTTTGTAGATGTTAAAGCAAATCTATAAATCTATTTTTATCTATTATAAATATACATTTTTTTGTAGATCTCATAGGAAATGTGTCTCTAAAGGGATCTCCATTGTAAAATTGCGTAGAAACTTATAAATTTGGCAATTCTTTTTATCTTTGTGGAAAAAGTCCCGATAAAATTGCGATAACATTGGGAACTTGTGATTTTTTCAACTCGTCGATTTTAGCGGCTGAGTTTTTCACGATTTTTTCAAAAATGAAAAACTCAAGATTTAATCGTAAAACCGGGATAAAATCGAGAGTTTTTCCAAAAACTCGTGAGTAAGGTCCCAGGCGGCGTATAAGATAGGAAAAGGACGATTTTTCCACTCATTTTGCACTCTAACATTTGCAATTTGTGCCCGTGGAGAGAGGAGGTGTTTTCCACTGCCTGAGAGGAGGAGATTTACCTGATTGTGGGTGAGACAACTTTAGTAAGCCTCTGATGTGGAAGCCATCTCATTGGACCATATTAACACCACTGCTACATGGAGCGTTGAGACTAAGAGGCTTATCATGGACTAGGTCCCTGATTGGTTAGAGGTGGATCCGGAGGCACTGGAGCCGGAGGAGGTAGCAACTGCAGGGAAGGTAGAGGTAGAGGAGGAGGGGAGGAGGTGACACCATCAAGGATGGGCAACAACAGAGGGTAAAAGCTACCTCTTATTTTTTCTTCTAGAGGACAACAAAGTCCATTTGTAGCCCTAGTGGCGGGGCCTCTTCCTCTAGAGGAAAAGGCAAAGCCATTCCCTATTCTCATAAAAGAGGCAGGGGAACTCAGTGATTGATTAGTTTATGACATGTAGATGACTCATGATGATGAATCATGATATACATTTATCATATTTTTTGTTGATATTTTGACTCTTGACACTTAGTCAGGACTTGATTAACTATTGATATGTGATTTAGCACTAGACTACTTATACATGTTATATATTAGCTTTCTTTTCATATTTATGTGGCAATGCATTTATCTGATGTTATGGATACTTTAGATGCTAATTTAAAAAAAATAAATATTTTTGTACTTTTAAAATTTTTGCAGAGTTTTTCAAAAACCTCTAGACTTTAATGACTTTTTCAATTTCCAGACCCTTGCCGATTTATTCTCGAGGTCGATTTTTTCCACTTTTCTTTTTATTGAGCAATTCAAGATCTCTAAAAAGATCCAGTATGGATTTAGTTGACATTGAATCTAATTGCTTGCCAACAAGGAACAAAGCTACCCTCACCAGGTGTCCTTCCAACCATAGGTATCTAGATACTGTTTTTTCCATCGATTGAGAATACCATCCAAATCAATGATTTATGACTAGAAAAAATATCATCTCCATACCCAAGGGAGGCCTTTCTCACACCAAGCTTTGGATATCCACATACAAAACCTTTAGCTTTGAAAGCTTTCCAAAGTCGAGACGAATTATGCCACTTACAAAATTATTCCGAAGATATAAAGCTCTCCACTGTGTGCAATTTCTCATGTCTAGAGGAATAGTGCCATAAAAATTGTTGTCATGTAGCACTAATCTCTGTAGTGACTCAGTGTTACCATTTTAGGCGTATAGAGCCACAAAGTTTGTGATAAGGAACAATCAAGTAAATAACCAGTTTGGTTAGGCCATTGCAAGTAACACACTTCCGATATCTGGTGAATTTGATCAACATGAATCTTGGGTATATTAGCCCCTGAAAGAAGACCTAGGATCCGATGCCATTGATTCTACATTCGTGGTTCAACTTGCCAAATTCTATTGTGTAGATATATCTATTTCTATTATTCTAAGTATGGTCTATTTGATTCGATTATGAAATGAATAGTTGTTTTATTGAATTTGCGGTTGTTCCTACATAGAACTTGTGATTGTCTCATTGACATGATTAAGACAAGATCAATTTGGTTGTTATTAATGTTTGGATGTAAGGTGATGAAAAATAGATGGCTCCGTGGAGGCCTGGGTGCTGAAAGCCTGAAACGCTCACAATGGTACATTGAATGATTAACTCCTTTGAGGTTTGGCACCTTCCAAAGCCTAGCATTTGCCATGGAATGGCTAGGCCAAGCTATGAGTTTCATATCGTTTTCAGAGCTCGAAACTGCCGTGCAAGGCATTTCGTTGGAATGATATCTAAATATGGTTACTTCTAGTAGAAAAATTGTTATTAAAAACCCTTGTTGTGGCTTGCAGCTTTGTAATAGCCTTGAATTCTATAAGCATGAAGCCCTTGTTTGTAGAGCAGACTATAATGCTGAATTTGAGCTTTGGGTATGTTGCATTTGATATTGAAAATGTTGCAAGTAAGGTCTTCTGGCTTGTGCCTTAGCCATTGAAGACCTCGAGTTGTCCTCATAAGTTATACTTCAGTTAGGATGAGTTATTTTCAATTTACTGGAATAATCATCAAGTTAACATGCGTAGAGTTGGAGCTTCAATTAAGAGGAAGTCTTCATTAGTTTGACTACAAGATTGGGTAGCAGTTACATGTTTAGTTAGAACAAGTTAGTCTTTAGTCTTGATTGAAAGAAGGACGAGTTAAGAACTACTGTGTTGATTGAAGAGAGAACCAGTCTGACTCAGTTAACTTGTCAATCACAACTCAACTTCTAAATTTGTACTTGCCTAATTTAGCATGGATTGAATCAATAAAGAGAGGACAAAGGCACAAGGATTTCACAAGTTTTGTGCACAAAGGTTTGTGTGACAAGATAGATCTCACGAGTTTGTGAGACAACCTTGTTTGTGGAGAGCGTAGAGAGCTTGTGTCCTAAGTAATAGGAGATCACAAGTGCACTAGGATTCAGGAGCCGGGATAAAGGGTTGGCAGGGCATGCCTAGGCTAGATCAACGGGAAAACAACTTTGCTCTCAAGAGACATATTGCTTTGTATTTTATCTATTTGCTCAGTCAATAAAATACCACATCAAGGAGAGGATTTTCCCAATTGGGTTTCCCAATTGTGTTATTGTGTCTTTATCTCTGTGTTTAATTCTGTTGCTTCTAGTGCTGAGAAATTCTATGTCTTGGTGAAAAGAAAAGTAGTTTCAGATTGTTCATCATAGTAGTTGCAAAATTTTGTGGAAAATCAACATGGTATTAGAGCAGAGATCAACATAAAGACCAACACCAAATTGATTAGTGAGTGAAGAGTGCGCACATTAGTCAGTAAGGCTAACGCTAGAGTTTTGAACGATTTTTTTTTTTTGGGCCAAGAATAAATTTTTACAGACGTAATAAAAAGGGAAAAGAAAAGGGCCAATTTTTTAAAGACAAAAAAAAGAATAACAGAAAAAGGGGTTTGGTGGGGGCCCGTGGGTGGTCGACCAACCAGATCAGCCTAGCTATTGGCCGATAGCCCACTAGCTAACGAGGTTAGCTGTCGGCAGGCTGCCACAGCCTGATTGCGGATTGGCCAACCAACGCGACACCAATAGCGAACCAGCCGAGTAGGGACGTTGGTCAAATTGGATTGGTAGCATGAGCCTGTGTGTGACAAGTTGACCAAGGAATTGTAGGCGACACCTAACAACGAACATTAAGGGTTGACAACACGTTAGACCAGTGGCCGAGCAGATCGAGCAAGGCAACAAAGTTGTGGAAGTTGCAGTGCTGACATGAGCAGATCGAGCAAGGCAACAAAGTTGTGGAAGTTGCAGTGCTGACATAAGTCTGGAAGATGTGAGGTCAACGATGTAGATAATTGGCCGACAGGGTTGAGTAGCCAACAACCAACAATAGGGCTGAACATGAACAGGGTCGTAGAGCAGATCAAGCTGGTTTTTGTTTTGGCATTGGGTGGAGGAGATCATCCTGGGGGATGAGAACCCGCTGCAAAGCAAGCCACAACAAAATATTGGGTTTGACAGTGGTCGGAGAGAAAGACGCCAGGGCTCGCATAGAGGTGACCATGTGATGGTCATGAAGGTGAACAAATCCGAGTGACATGAAAGTTACAGTAGGGTGTCGATGCACAGGTCCATGTCGTGGAGACTCGAGAGTTTCTTAGTCGGAGGCACGGGCTTGGTTGAGGTATCAGATTGCGATGCTCACCTCCAGATTCGAATGCGGTAGGGAGTGCAGGTGCAGAGTTGCTGCATTGACATAGAGTACCACAGGGCTGAGAGAAGGGCTTGGGGGGCAGATCAAGCCGATTAGATGAGGATCTAGGGTTGGCAAAGAGCGGGGATAGAGTTGTCAAAGCACATAGTAAAAAGTCAAAGTCACCAGCAAGGTGTTGTGTGTGGGAAATACGAAAGATAATCCAGGTTGATTTTTGCCAGCCAATAGGCCGACAAACAACTAAGCCAACAATGAGAGCAACCAAGGATGGCTGCAGGGAATTGTGCCGCGGGCAGGGTGCCATGCTAGGCATGATTGGTGAAACTACAAGATGTAGTGGCTAGCAAGAGTTGTTGGGCAAGGAATCTGCCGCGACAGGCCTGGGCAACAATCGCTGGCAGAGATGGATACCAACAACCAACAAGATTGGCGAAAGTCAGCCCTCAGAGGGAGATAGGGAGACTGTACCAATAAGAGGATTGGCGACATAATTTGTGGGTGTCTCAAAGGGAGACAGACTCATAGCCGTGCTAGGACTTAGCACAGGATCGATGTTAGTGACGAAGATTGGGCAGGAGGCCTCTTCCTGATTTGTCAAGACTAGTTGGTATGAGCTAACATTGATGGATGCTTAGGATGAGGATCCTAGCAGCTAAGTCACCACGTTCGTGTTTGTGTTCGAGTCCGACGACGTTGAAATTCGAATAAAGTTCGACACCTAAAATTTTGTTGCTAAAGTTCGGCATAAAATTTGACATATAGAAATGTGAAATATATATATATATATATATATATATATCAATTTAAAGTCAATTTTCAAAGTCCATAATGCACATTACAAACACAAGATTATTGCTCAAACATTTAAATCATTTCCACATATAATTTTATAAACCATAAAAGCAAGTGCCAATAAAGAACCGACTGCCATACATAGTATACAAGGTGAGGGTCGAGCTGCGTAGTGAGGGTAGAGTAGTGAGGGTCAAGCAGTGAGTCAAGCATCGGTCAAGTGTTGAGCAGTTAAAACCTCGGGCTACTTTACCTCGGGTGGCTTTACCCACGGAAAAACCTAAGCAAGAATTTAATTTTTTTTAACCGAACTTAATCGATTTTTTTACCAATTTTTTTTTTGGTTGGAATTCGACATTTTGTTCAGGTTCGAATTCGACATTGTGTTCGAGTTCGAATTTGGCATTATGTTTGGCGTACATAATCGAACTTGTTTGAATTCGTTTGAGGTTCGGCGAATTCGAATCCCAAGGATAAAATCGTCGAACCCAATGACTTAGCCTAGGAGTATGGTTGGAAAGGATAGGCCTTTAGATCAGATTCCGCAGAAGAAAGCAGGGAAGTATTCTAGTTTTGAGGGAGCAACTGTAGCAACGGAGAACGTGGTAGTGAAGGAGACAGATCTAGGTGGACGAGGTTCTTCCAAATGTACCTTCCTCACTAAGAGGGAGTGTTGAAAATGTAGCAAGTAAGGTCTTCTGGCTTGTGCCTTAGCCAATGAAGACGTCGAGTTGTCCTCATAGGTTAGACTTTAGTTAGGATGAGCTATTTCTAGTTTACTGGAATAATCATCAAGTTAACATGCCTAGTGTTGGAACTTCGGTTAAAAGGAAACCTTCATTAGTTTGACTACAGGATTGGGTGGTAGTTACATGTTCAATTAGAACAAGTTAGTCTTCAATCTTGCTTGAAGGAAGGACGAGTTAAGAACTCCAGTGTTGATTGAAGAGAGAACCAGTTCGAATCAATTAACTTGTCAATCACAACTCAACTTCGAACTTCAACAGCGTGGCAGGAGATGATATAGAGATAGGGTGTCGTAGCAGGGTGTGCACCACTAGAACACATTCCTCACCAAGAGGGAGTGTTAGTTTTTGTAGCATTGGATGTGTTCTAGCCACGAAATTTGGTGGAAAGGCTAGAATACATGAGATCTCCAAAACCTGAAAATCGTTTCTAGAAATTCTGCCTAGAAGTGTCTCAATTAGATTATTAACTGTTTTTAAAATATTTCCTAAGTCTAAACTTAGGGAATATGGTTAATTAATCAATATTAATTGAGATAAGGCGAGAATAATCTAGAAACTCACACAAATCGACTCCAAGATGATCCTAGCCATTGATTAAGTTTTAATCTTGGTCGTTGGTGCTCCAATAGTGGATTATAAGAGGAAGTCAATGGGCACTTGGAGAAGATACACCAGGGTCCAGAACACCAGAGTCACTTGGAGAATTCGCTTTTCCAGACTAGCAGTAGTCAGTTGCCAGAGAGTTCGAGCTTCATTGAAGCAGCATAGATAGTGAGCGGTAGGGACAGTGATCTGGAGGAAGTTTTTCCAGTTTCAAAGAGGTAGTAGCAAGAGGGTTGAGTTATTCCTAGTGAGGCAGCGCAGAGGACTGTGCAGTTGCTTTAGAGACGACAGTTCGATTAACTAGAGAGAAATGCATTCTCAATTCCAGAGGCCGGGCAAAGGGTCCAGAGTGTCGGAGAGACGGTTTCCTCAACAGTAGCAAGCAAAACGACTTCATCATAAACTGGTTGGAGGCTTGACGTTATAGTGACTGCGTAGAGGCTTCAGGAGGCCGAGTTTTCTGTAGGCAGGTTGTTTTGGGATTGCTTGTGGAGGAAGGGTAATTCCCTTCAATAATTTTTCCTAGATTTTTCTTGCTGTGGATTGCCAGTTTCAGGCATCCAGATTGTTGGGTCCCTATAATACTAGTGATTACCCCATTACTATTGTAGTTATACCCCTTATTTATATTGTTGTGCCCCTATTACCCCCATATTGTTATTTCTGTGCCCCATAGAATCCCTCTATTGTTATTTTTGTGGCTTTATATTATTATTGTTAGGTCAGCTGGATTATATTGTGACTCCTTAGACTTCTATATATAGAAAGGAGGTTTTGTCATTTGTATCATCCAAGAATTGTTCATTTATGTAATGTAAAGGAGGTTGCCCCCTCGAAGAGGCTGAATTCTAAGGCGTTGATCTTTCTTTTCTATCTTTTCTTGAGCTGGTTTCATAACATTTGGTATCAGAGCTTTGGATTCTAGGGTTTCGCTGCTCCAAAAAGGTCATCGTGGCATTTTCGCTATAACTTTTTTTCTGTGACGTTTCAGAAGTCGCAAAAAAAAACCATTTGAGAAGAAATAGCGCTGAACCTTGGGTCCGAATTTCAGATCTTATCGCGCGATATTTGCGGAGATATGCTCTGAGGAAGTTGGTCTTTTTGCAGACTCCTGAATTACATTCAAAACAGTTGACCTAGGGAAAATCGTCATAACTAAAACCCATTTGAGAAGAAATAACGCTGAACCTTGGTTTGAATTTCAGATCTTTTCGCGCGATATTTGCGGAGATATGCTCTGAGGAAGTTGGTCTTTTTGCAGACTCCTGAATTACATTCAAAACATGTGACCTAGGGAAAATCGTCATAACTTTCTCTCTGGGGATCGGATTGAAATTTCGTAAGAAGGTACAGAAAGAGGACGGACTGTAGTTTCTTGTATATCTTTTTCAGAACCAAAGGTCGAAAATTGTACACGTGGCACTTCATACAAGTTCACTCTTCTGAAAAGGTCTATAATCAGGTCATCTTGGGAGATTGTGCATAACTCTTTCTTGGAGAATCCAATTTGGATCAGACTGGTGGCATTGGAAAGAGGACACAGAGAGCTACTACAGGTCACAATTTCAGAACTAGATGATTGGAAAATACAGAGATACATCAGAGGCAATATCAAGCTCCTACAAAGTGAGAAAAGGTGTGTAGATTTTTTTAAATTTTTGCTTAATCTTGGTTTGAAAATTTATTTTGAAGGAATTCAAAGGGCATAGTAGAGCATTATTATCGGTAACTGATGCCCCGAGGAAAGAAAATGCAAACACCTAGTAAGGAACCTGAAAGCTCTAGCATGACTCATGAAGAAGAGGAAGAAATGCAACATGATATATCAAAATTACAAGACCAAGTGCAACAACTGTCCCTTGCACAAAAAGGAACAGAATCTAAGATGGATGGTTTAAAGAAAGATGTAGAAGCTAAGATGGACTGTTTAAAGAAAGGCGTAGAAGCTAAGATGGATGGCATGGAAGCTAAGGTGAATGGCATGGACGCTAAAATTGATGGCATGGATGATAAGATGGAAGAATTGAAGATAAATATGAATAAGTTGCTACAAGAAATGGTCACTAAGGGTGAAAGAGTACTAAAGGAAACTCATGATGAGAACAAAAGAAATGTTAATCATGATTCCATAGACTCTAATGTTGGATCGAAGACTCACCATGTTCCAAAAATCGATATGAGGAAGTTTGATGGCAAGGATCCCGCCACATGGATATTACAGATGGAGCAATTCTTCGATCTCAATAATGTGCAAAACACACAAAAGGTACGTATGACAACTTTATATTTGGAACCAAATCAGTTTGTATGGTATCAATGGCTTTGTTCTCGTAAACAATTTATCACTTGGGCAATTTTTACGGAAGAATTGATAGCACATTATGAGGATACAAAAAGCAACACTTTTTTTAGCCAATTGATAAGTCTCAAACAAAAGGGTTCAATAATGGAGCACATTGAGGAGTTCCAAAAATTGAACATAAGGGTAAAAGATATTCCAGAGGAGCATAGGATTGATATGTTCATAGGGTCTTTAAAGGATAATATCCAACATGATGTGCGCCTTTGGGAACCTGATTCATTAGAGAAGGCATTCAGGTTAGCAAGAAAAATGGAAAGCAAAATTATGGCAACTAGGAAGCATACCATTCACAACTATAAAGATGGAAGTGTTGTTGCCCATAGTCTTCCACAACCTACAAGGTTGACACCACAACAATTGGAAGAAAAAAGAGCAAAAGGGCTTTGTTACAATTGTGATAGCAAATACACAAAAGGTCATAAGTGTGTTGAGAAAAAATTATTCTACATAGATTGTGAAGAGGAAGAAGAAAAGGAGCAAGAAAGGTCAAAAGAATAGGATATATTCCAGGAACAAAGCCTAGATGAAGAACAAATAAATCCGACCATATCTTGTAATGCATTGGCGGGAATTACCACTCCTCAAACCATCAAGATAGAAGGACAAATCAAGAAGAAAAAGGTAATAGTGTTGATTGATTCAGGAAGCACCCACAATTTTATTAATTGTAGGGTAGCAAAAGAATTGAATTGCTTCCTATATCCAGCACCAGAGTGTCAAGTGATGATTGCAAATGGAGGAACAATAAATTGTTCTGGAAAGTGCCATAATATCAAGCTATCCATGGGAGAATATGTATTGACTAGCCCAATGCTTTCCATTCCAATGGGAGGTGCTGATGTTGTACTAGGAGTCCAATGGCTACAATCCTTGGGTACAATAGCTTTTAATTTTCAAGAACTTTTCATGAAATTTTCTGTGGAAGGAAAGGAAGTTGAATTAAGGGGTATTGCAGGGAAACCAGGAAAGATAATCAGCTCTAATGGCATGACAAAGCTTCTAAAAAAGGAGCAAAGAGGTGTAATTGCACAATTATGTTCGCTAGATGTTTCCACATTGGAATCATCTATTTCTCCAGATCTCCAAAAAGTCCTGGACAATCATTCCAAGGTATTTGAGACTCCCAAAGGCCTCCCACCTATGCGTGATCATGATCATGCTATTCATCTGATTCCAGGAAGTGTTCCTCCAAACATCAGGCCGTACAGATATCCATGTCCAAAAAAGTGAAATTGAACGTATGGTTGCAGAAATGCTAGAGGCTGGTATAATTCAACCGAGTCAAAGTTCTTTCTCAGCTCCAGTAGTATTGGTGCACAAGAAGGATGGATCATGGCGCATGTGTCCAGATTATAGGGAGCTCAACAAGCTCACTATTAAAGATAAGTTCCCCATTCCTGTCATTGATGAATTACTGGATGAATTGCATGGATCAATTTACTTCACCAAGTTGGATCTTCGTTCGGGATATCATCAAATCAGAATGAAGATTGAAGACATTCCGAAAACGGCATTTAGAACTCATGAGGGTCATTATGAATTTTTGGTCATGCCTTTTGGCCTTACCAATGCACCTTCAACATTTCAAGGTTTGATGAATTCAATTTTCAAACCATTCCTTAGAAAATTTGTGTTGGTATTTTTTGATGATATACTAATCTACAGCAAGTCTTGGAAGGATCATGTTGAACATGTTGACAAGGTGCTACAACTATTGGAGGAGAAACAATTATATGCAAAAAGATCCAAATGTTTCTTTGGAGTCCAGGAGGTGGAATATTTGGGTCATATTGTATCTCATGAAGGAGTTAAGGTAGACCCTAGCAAAATTAAAGCCATTAAGGAATGGAAAATCCCCACATCCATAAAGCATCTGCGAGGATTTCTTGGGTTGACAGGGTATTATCGCAAGTTCGTTAAGAATTATGGGAGAATAACAGCACCTCTAACAACATTATTGAAGAAAGATTCATTTTCATGGACTCCGGAAGCAACAAAGGCCTTTAAACATCTTAAAGAGGCAATGTGCCAAGCACCGGTCTTAGCTACACCGGACTTCACAAAAACCTTTATTGTGGAATGTGATGCTTCAGGAAATGGAATTGGTGCTGTTCTAATGCAAGATGAAAGACCCATTGCTTTTGAAAGTCGTCCAATCAAGGGAAAGTTTTTAAGCAAAGCTATTTATGAGAAGGAAATGTTGGCAATACTCCATGCACTTAAGAAATGGCGACCCTACCTAATGGGAAGACACTTCAAGGTAAAAACGGATCATGATAGCCTTAAATACTTTTTAGAACAAAGATTATCCTCTGAAGAGCAACAAAAGTGGGTCACAAAGATGTTGGGTTATGACTTTGAAATCATCTACAAAAAAGGGAAGCAAAATGTGGTGGCAGATGCACTCTCAAGAAAAGATGAGGATATGGAAGCATTGTTGTGTGCCATTTCTATTATCCAACCAGATTGGATAAACGAAGCAAAGGAGGAATGGAAGAATGACGAAGAAGTGTGGGCACTTATTCAAAAGCTACAACAAGATTCCAGTACTTCTGATACATTTAGCTGGCAAAATGATTCGTTATGGTACAAAGATCGCTTATACCTCTGTAAGAATTCCCAGCTAAAACAAAAGATTCTTCTGGAATTGCACACTTCTCCCTTAGGAGGGCACTCAGGATTTTTAAAAACTTACCACAGGGTTAAGAAGGAATTTTTTTGGGATGGCCTTAAATCAGATATTCAAAAGTTTGTGGCGGAATGTTTGGTTTGCCAACAAAATAAAGTTGAAACAATTAAGACACCGGGTCTATTACAACCTTTATCCATTCCAAGCCAACGTTGGGAGGAGGTTTCAATGGATTTTATCACAGGTTTACCCAAGTCTGAGGGAAAGAGTGTCATCATGGTGGTAGTTGACAGACTTACCAAGTATGCACACTTTTGTGCATTATCACATCCATTTAAAGCCAGTACAGTTTCTACTGCATTTATGGAAACAGTTCAAAAGCTACATGGAAACCCAAAGATTATTGTAAGTGACAGAGATCCCATTTTCACTGGAAATTTTTGGACAGAATTATTTTCTTGTCTTGGTACTCAGTTAGCTCATAGCTCATCTTATCATCCTCAGTCTGATGGGCAAATTGAGATAGTAAACAAATGTTTGGAAGGATATCTTCGTTGCTTTGTATCTGATAAACAGACACAATGGGTCAAATGGTTGCCTCTGGCCGAATGGTGGTATAACACTTCCTTCCATACAGCAACAAAAATGAACCCATTTATGGCACTTTATGGGTACCAACCACCATCAATCACATCATATTTAAGAGAAAATTCTAAGGTTCAGGCAGTGGAACATCACATCGAACATCAACAACAAGTCCTCCAACTCTTAAAGGATAACCTCGTGTTGGCACAAAATAGAATGAAACAACAGGCAGATCAACATCGCAGTGAAAGAAGTTTTGATGTAGGTGATTGGGTATTCCTACGGCTACAACCATATAAGCAAATGTCCCTAAAGCAAGCTAAGAAGGATAATAAATTATCACCAAAGTATTATGGTCCGTACAAGGTGTTGGAAAAGATTGGTACTATGGCATACAAATTGGAGCTTCCTGCAGCTTCTCGATTGCACCCAGTTTTCTATGTTTCATGTTTAAAGAAGGTTATAGGCGACAAGCTCCCAATTCAAACAATATTGCCAGAACTTGATGAGGAAGGAAAAATTATATTGGAACCGGAAGCAGTCACAGAAACAAGAACTCGACAGCTACGAAATCGATCAATTTCAGAGTATCTTATCAAGTGGAAGAACTTATCCGCTGAAGATTCCACATGGGAGGATGAGAATTTTATGCAGAAGTATTCAGAACTGCTCAAGCGTTGAGGACAACACTTTTTTGAAGGAGAGGGGCATGTTGGGTCCCTATAATACTAGTGATTACCCCATTACTATTGTAGTTATACCCCTTATTTATATTGTTGTGCCCCTATTACCCCCATATTGTTATTTCTGTGCCCCATAGAATCCCTCTATTGTTATTTTTGTGGCTTTATATTATTATTGTTAGGTCAGCTGGATTATATTGTGACTCCTTAGACTCCTATATATAGAAAGGAGGTTTTGTCATTTGTATCATCCAAGAATTGTTCATTTATGTAATGTAAAGGAGGTTGCCCCCTCAAAGAGGCTGAATTCTAAGGCGTTGATCTTTCTTTTCTATCTTTTCTTGAGCTGGTTTCATAACACAGATTGTGCTAAAATTTTCACTACTGCACTGGTTTTCCCAGGTTAGGTTTTTTCTGAGGACATTTGTCCAAAAATAATTATGTCAAATTTTATGTGTGTGCTAGTATTTTCTCAATTTCCAGCAATATTATTTCTGCAGGTTTTATTTGTGAAGGTTGCAGTGTGTTTATTTCGATATTTGTCGTATCAGATAAATTTTTAAAATAATTAACAATTAGAAGAAATAATACCAGTTGTTGCAATAGGATTTCAGTAGTGAAATTTTCACAATTAAGTTTTTAATTTGTTCAGTTCTATTTGCATGTTTAAGCCCACATCTACAAATTATGGTGTCATTATCCTTGGAATCATTTAATTATGATTCCATAAGCCTACATTATGGTGCCTTCATATGTTAATTAATGAATATAGGACAGTGAGGAAAGGTGTCAGAACAAGCAAATCAGAGACATTGTATCAGAGAAACATATTAGAATGCAATTTGGTTGTTTCAATTGTTTGGTGTCTATCCCAATGTTACAAGTTGCCTCACATGGATTTTGACCCTTTGGGTGTCTGTCAAGTGTTGTAGGTGGACTTCATGTGCTTGTGTCTATCACAATGTTTTAGGCTACTTGAATGTGTGTTGGATGTCTGTCCCGATGTTGTAGGTGGAACTGCGTGGGTGTGTTGAAAAATGTGTAACTAGGTACGATCTTCATAAATTTGGAATGTAGTTTTGATTCTTGTATATTGTAAAATGAAAGAAAAAGTATTATTGCTATTTTGAAGCATGGGTTTCATGCTCAAGGTCTCTTGTTTTAGAGGTCAAGCACCCATTGAGTGCTTTTGGGGTTTTTCCTAGGTCAAGAAGTCAAAAGATTCATTTTCATATGTTGAAGACCCCACCAGGCACATTGTAACTTGTAAAAAGAATTATTTTTATATTTAAAAGTGTCAAAATACCCTCCAAGACCAAGTCGGCCTGCCAGCTAAGAAGTCGACCTAATTTGAGGAACTTCGTCCACCTTGGAAGCCTATATATAGGAGGGAACTTGACCTCCTAGAGACATAATTCATTCTCTCATTAAGCAAGCGAAGGAGAAGAAGAAAGAGGCTAGTGAAGAAAGAAGAAGGATGAAGATTAAGTGTTTGGGCTATTTTCTCTCTCTCTCTTCACACGTGCAAAGAAAGGAAGCTAGGGTTTCTGCTGTTGGGTTAGGGTTTTGCTGCTGCAGGATCGAACTTGGAAAAAGTGTAGAAAGAAGGTCGAAGGAAGGCTCATTAGGTCATCCTCAAGCCCTAGAAGAAGGAGAAAGTCAAGCGAAGGTATGAAGAAGTCTTGGAAGCCCTAAATAAGCTCACACGTGTGGAAGCAACTGCTGCTGGGAGGGCCGAAAATTTCAGACCTGCAGTAGAGGCCGAAATTTTGTTGCTGGGGGTCGAAGTTGTGTTGTTGGAAGAGATTTGACTGGGTTTGTCTTGGACAAGGAAAGCACATCATCAAGGAGGCTGGACTTGGTCTTGGAAGGGTATTGGTCTTGGTCTAGAGGTCTTGGAATTCGTCAATTGAAGAATCTATAAGAAGAGAAGAGATTTGTGGGTTTTCCTCTCAAGTGGAGAGGTTTTGGCCCTAGCTTGCAACCTATATCTAGTGTTCTTGTGTAATTGTTGATTTTCTTGTTTTGGTAGCTATTTGATGATAAGGACAACATAATAATAAGAGAAGAAGTTAATAAGTAAGAAAAAGTAAAAAGACATCATAAGCAGTTATCAAGTATAAGAGAAATCATTCTAACTATTGCCCTATAGATTTCTTAATAGGGTGTTGGTAACTTGGGTGTCTGTCCCGACATTGTAGGTGGAACTGCATGGGTGTTGGGTGTTTGTCCCAAGGTTACTTGGGAGCGGGAACGACATTTTCACAAGCTCCTGGTTTGGGAGTGATTCTGGGAGCGTTTTTTATATAATATGTATTTTTATATTTTTTATATTTTGATGCATATATGTCAACAAAAGCATGTAGAATGATGAATTGGATATAAAAAACATAAAAAAACATGGATTGAACCATATAACAACAATCATCTAGAAGTTATAATCTTCATCAACCATGTCCACAAGTTAGTAACATAGTAACATACAACATATTGAGTCTCATGATTCATCAAGCTTAAAGTTTCAAACTTACAAAATTCAATATATAACATTTGTCATCATTGATCACCAAAGTTGTACTTGTAAGCCAAGTGTAACCATTACAACAAATAATGTCTAACATGAAATGAAATGAAACAACTTTCAACTTTCACGAAGCATCATATTCATAATTCATTACTAATGAGTTATAATTGCCAACTTCAAACTTCAAACTTAAATTGTCATATATTGTTTGCAAAAAATATCATAATAAATATGAAAGAGTCAATAGTTATAAAAACTACTAGAAACTAGAAAAGACAAGTAAATCTATTATCTATTGCTAATGCTTGGGTCTCTTGCAGCCACGAGAAATGTCTAAATGCTTGGGCCTCTTGCCGCCATGAGAAATGTCTAATTTTTTAGTCTTGTTGGATTATCAGGAGCTTTGTCATTAATATCACCCTCTAAGCATTAATACCCAGAGGTATCTTTGTCATTACCTTTGGATATGTATAGGGATCTTTGTCATCAATATCACCCTCTAAGCATTAACATAAGATAGAAAAAGCATAGCATGTCAAGTCAAGATTTTGTTTGAGTGATGCATACATTTTTAGGAGGGTCATGATAGAGGAGTTCGACAACCAATGTCACTAGCATCAAGGTACATAGAGGGATTGGTGCTCTTGATTAAATACGAGTTCCATACCCTAATACATGACAAAATCCAATGGAAACATTGCAATCCCCTCAATCCTAAAATCTTGAAAAACTGATAAGTTTGTTGGTTTTTGAATGAAATCTAAAATTCTACTTTCTTCATATGAAATCCGATGAGGTCGGAATCACTCTCAAACATCTTGAGCCATTTCATGGTAATGTTAAAAATTTAAGTAAAAGGATGAAAATGAAGATTAAGGAGAATGTCAGTGACATTCTCCTTAATCTTCATTTTCATCCTTTTACTTTAAAAATTTAGCATTACCATGAATCGCATATCAATACTAGGGCCATAGGCTTGATCGTTAGGCTGCCCTACTCAAAACTTATTTGTTTCTTTGAAAAAAAATTGCCTATGGAATATTATTGCAATTTTTTTTGCAAAAAAGACTAAACGCTCCTGAAAAACTAGGGAGCATTTTGTTTTGCCGAGAGCGATCTCCCAAAATTGCTCTAGAAGATGGAGCAATTTCGGGAGTGTGCTCTCGGCTAGCTCCCGAGTCGCTCCTGCTCAGAGCGTGAATTTGGAGCAGGGGCGCCCCCCCGCAACCCGTCCCATTGTTGCAAGTGGACTTACATGGATGTTGGTGTAGAACTATTGGAAGAGATTCTTCAGTGGGAGTTGCTGGAGTTGATAGAATATATCTTCAGGGCATTTGGTGTGTATGTGCAAGACAAATAAGAAACTTAACATGCCGAACATGGAGATTGGATGACAACAACATGGGGATTTGGAAAAAAAAAAACTTGACATGGAGTGATTTCAAGATATCTTTGTAATACTGTAGCATATTTAATTTATTGAGGAGCTTTGCAAGAATTGCGATATGGTTAAAGTTTTGTAAAAAGCTTCATAACGGGCAGTATATGGAACCATTATAACCAAAGGTTACTTGTGTTTTCACTGGCATAGAGGTGTGGGCCCCAAGGAATCTATAAAAGGAATGTAGTTGCGTCGTAAGAGGTGGGGTAGGAATATCCCTTGTGGGCAGATGTCATTCCTTGTACATACTGATAAGCTCCCTCTCCCAACGGTCGCCGACATTCTGGAAACCAACTGCAGTCATTTCCTTAAATTATGGAAACCAACTGCAGTCATTTCCTTAAATTATGGAAACCAATTGCAGTTAAATTAATTTCTCGTTGGGAGCTCCTGGAGTGGTCCATTACTCCCTCTGTAGTTCTCTACCATGATCTGTGGAACATTTGACACATAGCCAACAGAAGCTTGATGGAAGCTTGGCTATAAATACTTCTGTTTGGTCCCCAAGCTCACTAAGTCAATCCCCTTCAGTTTTACACCATCAAGCTAGAGTGAGAAGAGCTTGGAAGTGCTAGATATATGTCATCATTGCATTGATCTCCACGAGGCATTTCTAATTACGGAGTTCATTAATCAAATATTGACATTGAAATTTAGAGTCTCGATTCGTGGGCAGTTTCCCTTCCAGATATATCTTTCTCCTGAATTTGCCATCCAGATCTGTGCTGCTTCGCATTATCCGATTTGCGTTTGGGTTGTTTTGGGCAGTGTTGTTCTTATGCTTAGAACCACACATTATTAGTTTCCCTGCACAAAATTTCATATGTTTTGAAATTTTCTTTTTGCACAGTTTTGCCGAGTCCATGTTTTCATGCGTTGTTTTGTTTTGTCAACTCCCAAGCTAGCCAAGTTTCAAGTCCTGACGCATTATCAACAAGTCTCACAAAATTTACTCTCATAGTAAATTTTAGCCAAGAGATACATATATCGTGAGTATCTGCTAATCTGTAGCTGCTTCAGTGCAGGACTGAATTGCTACGTGGAAGACAAAAGGGAAGTGGATTGCCTCAAGCGTAGTGGAAAGTCCGATATCGGAGTGTGAGTAGCATCAATGGCCAGAGGTATGATTCATTGGGCATTAAAGTTTTTGATTGTTTTTAAGTGTTTATTCCGCATTATAGAATCATTATTATTCTATCATTTGGTATCAGAGCAATTTTTATCTCTGCCTTGGTGTTTATAGACATGCTCGATTTGGCTCAATGCCATATTTTGAGAATTTTCTGAATTTATTAACTATGCTCACATTTAATTTGCATGAATTGATTATTTCTGCTATAAATTAAAACATGCTATTTTTGATGAGTATACGAGACCCATCGTTAAATGTTATGCATGAATATTATAGTTTTATTTATGCAAATTATCATTATTCTCATATCAAGCTAATTTTTATGCATAAAAGAAATAATGTATAGTGATCCATATAATTTTTAATTGATTAGAGAATAGCCACAACATCTTTAATTGAATAATATTATATATTATTATTGATTAGGATCACATAAAGAATAATTAGACATTAGTTGTAATTAATTATACTAAATATAATAAATTTTATCCTACATGAATTTTTATTATATTTATATAATTAATTAGGATAAAATATTAAATTATTCATAACTTACCCACAGGAATTATGAATTAATAGTTTTATCATCAAGTTCAAATCTAATATAGAATTTATATCAAATTATAATCATAATATACCCTTTAGGATTATGAATTAAGTAAATAATTTGATAAATTCTATCATAAAGAATAATTGAAATTGCTTGAATTGAAAATTTAGTCCACAGACAATTTTTATGTCATTAGATTCAATTTTAAGCATGATTTACATTGGTAAAGCATGAAATTTTATTTTTAGGCCTTAATTTTAACATAAGCATGTGATCTTTAATTTTATGTTGTTGTACAACCTGCAAATTTCTCTGAAATTCGTCGTGATATCCCTGAACTTAAGGGAGATAACTATAAGGTCTGGAAGGAGAGAGTTCTCCTTCATTTGGGGTGGATGGACATAGACTATGCTATTAGGAAAGATGAACCACCAGCACTCACTAATACCAGCACTGCAGCGGACATCACGCTTTATGAACGATGGGAACGATCTAATCGCCTAAGCATGATGTTCATTAAGACTAAAATTTCAGCTGGTATTCGTGGTTCCGTTGATCAGCATGAAAAGGTCCGAGACTTGTTGAAAGCCATTGATGATCAATTCGTCACTTCAGACAAGGCACTAGCAAGCACCCTAATCATGAAGTTCTCATCCCTAAGGCTCACCAGTGTGAAAGGTGTACGCGAGCACATCATGCAAATGAGGGACACTGTGGCTCAATTGAAGAAACTCGAGGTTGAAATATCGGAGTCCTTCCTGGTGCACTACATCCTGAACACTCTTCTGCAACAATACGAACCCTTCAAAATCTCATACAACACACATAAGGATAAATGGTCAATTAATGAACTTATGACCATGTGTGTTCAAGAGGAAGGGAGACTGGTGATGGAACTGGGAGAAAGTGCAATGCTGGCAACGCAAGGAAAGGGAAAATCTCAAGCCAATCGGAAAGGGAAAGGTAAAGTACCTCCCCAAGCCGATATCAAGAAGGATTCCAAGTGTTTCTTCTGTAAAAAGAAGGGACACATGAAGAAGGAATGTGCCAAATTTCAGAAATGGCTTGCAGACAAAGGTAATCCAATCTCGTTTGTTTGTTATGAATCTATTATGGTTAACGTCAATATTAACACCTGGTGGATTGATTGTGGATCAACAATTCACATTTCGAATTCCTTGCAGGGTTTGCAAAACCTAAGGAAGCCAGTGGGAAGTGAGCAAAGCATCTTATCAGGAAACAAGATGGGCTCGCATGTGGAAGCTATAGGAACATGCTATTTAACTTTAAGTAGTGGCTTTGTTTTAGAATTAGAAAAGACCTTTTATGTTCCAAGTTTTTCTAGAAACTTGGTTTCAGTTTCAAGGCTTGTACCTTTTGGATATTCCTTTAACTTTTCAGAAACATCGTTTGGTTTATTTTATAATTCTAATTGTGTTGGGAATGGTATTTTGTCTAATGGTCTTTACTGCATTAATTTACAAAACAATGGCACTTATGATTCAATGTGTGTTCACACTGGCACTAAAAGATGTGTTATTAATGAAGATTCCTCTAAATTATGGCATGGAGACTAGGTCATATCTCCATAGAAAGAATTAAAAGATTAGTAAATGAAGGGGTACTTAATACTTTGGATTTTACTGATTTTGAGACTTGTGTGAACTGCATAAAGGGAAAGCAAACCAACAAGTCAAAGAAAGGTGCCAATAGGAGTTTGCACATATTAGAGATCATACATACTGATATATGTAGTCCAGACATGGACTCACACGGTTAGAGATACTTCATCTATTTTATAGATTATTACTCATGACATATGTATCTCTACATGCTTCATAAAAAGAATGAAGCATTAGATGCCTGTTAGATCTTTAAGGCTGAAGTAGAGAAACCATGCGGCAAGCAAATTAAGATCGTGAGATCAGATAGAGATGGAGAATATTATGGTAGATACACAGAAGATGGACAAGCACTTGGGCTATTCGCAACATTTCTTCAAGAGCATGGGATTGTTGCCCAATACACCATGCCTGGTTCACCCGACCAGAATGGTGTAGTAGAAAGAAGAAATCGAACATTATTGGACATGGTGCAGAGTATGCTTAGCAGCTCCAATCTTCCTAAATCCTTGTGGACTGAAGCATTTAAGACAACAGTGTATATATTAAACCGAGTTCCAACCAAGGCTGTTCCTAAAACGCCATTGGAATTATGGAAAGGTTGGAAACCGAGTTTGCGACATATGCGCGTTTGGGGATGCCCGTCTGAAGTGAGAATTTATAATCCACAAGAGAAGAAGCTGGACCCAAGGACCATTAGTGGCTATTTCATTGGATATGCTGAAAGGTCTAAAGGTTACAGATTTTATTGTCCATCTCACAACACTAGGATTGTGGAATCAAGAAATGCAAAGTTTCTTGAAAATGACTTGATCAGTGGGAGCGATCAAACCAGGAACATAATTTCTGTGAAGGATCATTCAGAATCTCAACCTTTCACCTCAAGTGATAGATTGGTTATTGTTCACAGAACCCCTCAAGTACAAACTGGTGTTGAACAACCAATTGTTGAAGTTCCACAAGCTGCTGAGGGCATTTCAGTAGATCAGGTAGTTCAAGAGTTGCCAAGAACTTTTGAACAACGAGTTGAACCACATACTTCTCAGGAAGATGATGGTACAACATTAAGAAGATCTACTAGACCAAAGAGATCAGCAATTCCTGATGATTATGTTGTGTATCTGCAAGAATTTGACTACAACATTGGAGCCGAAAATGATCCTGAGTCTTTTTCACAAGCCATGAGTTGCAAAGAATCAGAATTATGGTATGATGCCATGAAGGAAGAGATGAATTCTATAAAGAGTAACGAAGTTTGGGATCTTGTTGAGTTGCCTAATGGTGCAAAAGCCATTGGATGTAAATGGGTCTTTAAGGCAAAGAAAGACTCATTGGGCAACATTGAGAGATCCAAGACAAGACTTGTTGCTAAGGGATTCACTCAGAAAGAAGGAATCGACTACACGGAGACTTTTTCTCCTGTATCTAAGAAAGAATCCTTACGCGTTATTATGGCATTAGTAGCCCATTTTGACTTGGAGTTGCAATAAATGGATGTGAAAACGACATTTCTCAATGGATATCTAGAGGAAGAGGTTTACATGAAACAACCTGAAGGATTCCCCTCTAGTGATTGTCAGCAATTGGTTTGCAAGCTCAAGAAATCATTATACAGTTTGAAACAAGCATCCCGCCAATGGTATTTGAAATTCCATAATCTAATTTCTTCTTTCGGTTTTGTAGAAAACATTATGGATCAATGTATATACCTGAAAGTCAGTGGGAGTAAAATCTGTTTTCTTGTTTTATATGTGGATGACATTTTGCTAGCAACCAATGATAAGGGTTTGCTGCATGAGGTGAAACAATTCCTCTCTAAAAATTTCGATATGAAGGATATGGGTGAGGCATCTTATGTCATTGGCATTAAGATCCATAGAGACAAATTTCGAGGCATCTTGGGTCTGTCTCAGGAAACCTATATTAATAAAATTTTAGAGAGATTTCGGATGAAGGATTGTTCACCAAGTGTAGCTCCCATTGTGAAGGGTGATAGGTTCAATTTGAACCAATGCTCGAAGAACGACTTTGAAAGGGAACAAATGAACAACATTCCATATGCTTCTGCTGTCGGAAGCCTAATGTATGCTCAGGTTTGCACAAGACCTGACATTGCATTGGTTGTGGGAATGTTGGGACTATATCAGAGTGATCCAGGTTTAGACCACTGGAGAGCTGCAAAGAAAGTAATGAGGTACCTTCAAGGAACCAAAAACTACATGCTTATGTATAGACGAACGAACAATTTGGAAGTAATTGGCTACTCAGATTCTGACTTTGCTGGATGTGTTGATTCACGCAAATCAACATCAGGATACATTTTTATGATGGCCGGTGGAGCTGTATCATGGAGGATTGCCAAGCAGACCTTGATTGCCACTTCCACTATGGAAGCCGAGTTCTTCTCTTGTTTTGAGGCTACTTTACATGGTATATGGCTTAAGAGTTTCATTTCTGGACTTAGAATTATGGATTCTATCTCTAAGCCATTGAGAATGTATTGTGACAATTCAGCTGCTGTTTTTATGGCTAAAAACAACAAAAGTGGGAGTCGAAATAAACACATCGACATTAAGTATTTAGCTATAAGGGAACGTGTTAAAGAAAAGAAAGTGGTCATTGAGCACGTCAGCACTGAGTTGATGATCGCTGATCCTTTGACTAAGGGCATGCCACCGTTTAAATTCAAGGATCATGTAATGAATATGGGACTTGGTTCCATTATGTAGTTTCTCATTGTATGGACAATGTTATTTTAATGAAATTCTTAATTATTGTGATGTTTTTCTCATATTTATGTGCACCTTAATTTGATTTGAGAGAATTCATCTGTGTAGGACCAAGAATAAACATAAGGTTTATTCATTAAGAAATTGTTGCCACATAAATTATAATAGAAATAAATACATAGTAATACATGGAAGATAATACTCGTCATTAGAGGACTTATCGCCATGATTCATGTATCTATTACTTAATACAGATTTTCAATGGGTTTTAAGATGAGACATTAAGATTGGAAGTATGTACCAAGTGGGAGAATGTTAAGCTCCCTCTCCCAACGGCTGCCAATATTCTAGAAACCAACTGCAGTCATTTCCTCAAATTATGGAAACCAACTGCAGTGATTTCCTTAAATTACGGAAACCAATTGCAGTGAAATTAATTTCTTGTTGGGAGCTCCTGGAGTGGTCCATTACTCCCTCTGCAGTTCTCTACCATGATCTGTGGAACACTTGACACATAGCCAACAGAAGCTTGATGGAAGCTTGGCTATAAATGCTTCTGTTTGGTCCCCAAGCTCACTAACTCAATCCCCTTCAGTTTTACACCATCAAGCTAGAGCGAGTAGAGCTTGGATGTGCCAGATATATGTCATCACTGCATTGGTCTCCACGAGGCATTTCTAATTACGGAGTTCATTAATCAAATATTGACATTGAAATTTAGAGTCTCAATTCGTGGGAAGTTTCCCTTCCAGATATATCTTTTTCCTAAATTCGCCATCCAGATCTGTGCTGCTTCGCATTATCCGATTTGCGTTTGGGTTGTTTTGGGCGGTGTTTTTCTTACACTCAGAACCACACATTATTAGTTTCCCTGCACAAAATTTCATATGTTTTGAAATTTTCTTTTTGCACAGTTTTGCCGAGTCCATGTTTTCATGCGTTGTTTTGTTTTGTCAACTCCCAAGCTAGCCAAGTTTCAAGTCCTGACACATTATCAACAAGTCTCACAAAATTTACTCTCATAGTAAATTTTAGCCAAGAGATACATATATCGTGAGTATCTGCTAATCTGTAGCTGCTTCAGCTCAGGACTGAATTGCTACGTGGAAGACAAAAGGGAAGTGGGTTGCCTCAAGCGTAGCGGAAAGTCCGATATCGGAGTGTGAGTAGCATCAATGGCCGGAGGTATGATTCATTGGGCATTAAAGTTTTCGATTCTTTTTAAGTGTTTATTCCGCATTATAGAATCGTTATTATTCTATCACATACTGCTAGTAATGATTTAAAAATGTCTCAGTTACCTTCTGGATATGTGTGTTCACCATGCGGTGTAATTGCATGTTCCTTTTTTCTTTCACAATATACTGTAATATGGTGTGGGAGCATATGGGTCCATTTTTATTTTTAACAAACATTGCATTCTCCAGAAGAAAGAAATGCCACTCAATCTTTGTTTTGCATGAATATTTCTAGCTACCTACCTAATCATCCATCTGTTTCGAATGAAGGGGCACAAGAAATAGAATTTGATAGTCCATAGGTATCCATTACCTGAAGATTCGGGGGCCCCTTGCATTCTCACAACAGATGTTTGGTTGTTTCTGAGTTCTCATAGATCAAACAAAAGTCATTTGTAAATTCTGTGCAATGAAGTCTATATTTGATCCCAGGCTTTCCACGATGACCAACTACCCAAGCTCTCTGGATGTAAATAATGAGCATTTTGAATGCCTGTGTAACTATTCAAACAGTGGAATTTTCCTTTACCCTTATCTGTTTTCTCAGGTGGAAGAGGCCAAGTTTCCTCTGTTCATTTAGAATAAGATATCACTATCGACCCTACAGACTTCCCCTTAATCATAACTCATTTATTAGTTTTTCTGAAGCACTGTATTTCTGGGGCTTTCCAGCATTTACTGGACATTTTAATTTCCTTGTATTTTAGGGTTTCTTGTTCAAATGTTATCCCAATCTAGGTAATTAGGGTGAACTTGCAGACTCAGTCAATTGCCAGTTTCTTTATCTCACCATATTCCAAGAGAATTGTGGATATTTATCTTGAGTTTAATGTCACACACATGCTGTTATATCTCTGTATGTGTTCTCACAACTTTTATTCTGTCTTTCCTGATACAGCAGCTGCCTCGAATTTAGTTCCGTTTGAAATTTTCCTCAACATTTGACATTCATCTGAGACCGAGTAGAATTTATTACATGGTTAGCAGGTGGAAATTATCAGCTAGTACAGTTCATTAATTGGCAATTCATGGTGCCCAAAAGTTTGATATTCTGGGGTTATTATTTGCTAACACAGTATGAGATGTAATACCATGTGTGAATGTACTGCTGTATCAGGAATCTGAATCCATTATGACTATGGAAAACTCAAAATTACTGCATTTCCCTTGTTTTATCTATAGTTCTGTCTTTTTGAGCTCTTTTCTGAACTATGGTATATAGAAAAGAAACCAACATCTTCTTGTCTTTCAGTGCCACATTACTCATGGATCAGATATGAGGCATGATTTAGGAACCCTGCTCCAAGAAGACGACCTACAAACTGTGTTTAGTTCGCAGCATCCACCTTCTTGCATCCTTCAGTTAATGTCTGAATGTTTGGAGCGGTTACAACTGGTTGATTCCAAACAAAATATTTTGGTAAGCAAAATTGTGCATTTGAACTCTAGCTTCATTCATTGCATGCTATACTCTTATAAATGGCATTTTTATTCTTGAACTAAATTTTCTTGATGACATTTTTCCAATGTGGGCATGCGTCTTGCAGAATGCAAAATGATAAAAGTGAAACTTACCAGAAATTTATTTTCTTTCCAAACTAAAGTTTTAGACATTTATATCTGCTGTACTCCAACGTGAACTGGACAGGATTCACATATATGTCAATTCAATGACAGCATCGGTGTGTGTGAAAGGCTCATTGGAATCCCAATTCCATTGTCCTATACTCGGCTGACTTCAAGATTTCTAGTCCTTTGGCATCTCACTCTTCCTATCATCCTTTGGGATGAATGTGAGTGGATAGTCGTACCAGCTACATTTGTCAGTGCAGCATCTTTGTTTTGCATTGAAGAAGTACGCCCTTGATTTACCTTTGGAGAATCTTGTTTATGCTACTACTTGATGGCTATTGTGTATTCTTTCCTGCATTGATGCTTGTGCCTTCTTCTGTAGGTTGGAGTTTTAATCGAGGAGCCTTTCCCTATGCTTGCATTACAGCAAATGTGTACATTAGCACATGACAATATTAGGGAAATGATTAATCTCCATAATTCAATTGATGATAACATGTACACAGAGAAAAAGATCCTTTCATACAGAGTTGGTTCAAATGGCACTGGATGGAGGAACAGAGGAAAATAAATGAAACTGTAAAATATGCCAGAAATAAGTACAGCTCGAGAAGGAATGTCAAGAAGCACCTCATAAGCCATTTTTATTATGGGTTCTGTATTGTAAGTTCAAGGGCTCTGAGATTTTGGTACCTAGAAATGAAATTCTGGGCAGAAATAAGTATGGCTGTAAGTTATGTTCACTCACTATGAACCACAAATGTGTAGTAGCAATTTATAAATTTTTAAACAGGACAAACATTTAGGGATAGGAGTTACCTATCAATGCAGAATTAAGACTTCTTAAGTGAAGGTTAGATCCGTCACCCAACTCAGTGGAGCTTCATTTTTGGGTGATACATGGATTTAGGAAAAACATTTATAAAGAATCAGCTCCACTATTGTAAATAGCATATAGAAGTACTATGCAGTTCTGGCTTGAATTTCTGGTCTTTGCTTTGCCTCAAAACTCAAATAGAGTTGATTCAACACAAAGAGGGCGCTGGCAAAGCTAAACTATTTTCCAGACTTGTATATAATTATTAATTATCTTGTTTACTCAATGATGTTTGTATATTATGGTTAGATATATTATATTGTGAGTCTCACCAAGATCTTCTGGATATATTTGTTTCTGTACAATTTGATAGTACTTGATGTCTCAGTTAATCGTCAACTTAAATTTTCTTAGGTAACTACTTAAGTGCATACACGAACAACAGAGATCAGTAAAATACCTAGCCATGTACTTCAGCTTGCTTATTTGTGTATTTCTTAAACATACATATTATATTAATGTACTGAGACTAATAACCCCACGTTTGTATATTCCTCGAGGGAAACTGAACTAGATAAGTTTCCACACAATATTGTTTTGCCTTGTGAGGAAACCTTATGATGAATTTTCTTTCCTGAGATGCTGCTAGTTGACAAGGCACCCAGGTTTCGTCTTCCTTCTACCCTGTTTCTCTTTAAAATCCAAAATGACCTATCGTCTAATAGCAACTTTACAAGTTCTTCAAGATAAGTTAGCTGTCTGAATTGGAATATAGTACACTGTTGTAACTTGTAACATAAAAGAGAAAATAGATACAAACTGAGATCCTTTGTACCATGAAGTAATTCTAGAATACCCTCCAGCTCAAGTACATGCCTTAATATGCTATAAAGAGGCACATTAGGACAAAGAAAACAACTTCCTAATGGACATCAGAGTAGTCTACTGTATGGTTAGCAACCTATCTAAGTCAACAATTATCAGACATGAAAGTCCTCATCAGAAAGTTGCTGATCTACCTTTCATTTCGTTATTGTTTATGCGATGTCAATGTCCATCATGGATTGTCAGTATCTGGTGCATCTAATCTCTTACTTATTGGTAATCTGTGCTTGTGACCAGCTCTGTGCTTTGGGATTTCTATCACCATCAAATGAAATGATATCATCTTGATACAAAGATATCATGTCGTCCCTAAGAAAATGACTTGACCAATTTCGACCAGTGCTGCCCTATCTCACTTTGCAATTGCATTTACAAGTTGATAGCCAGGACAACAGCAATGAAGCTAAAGCCAATAGTGTTTGGGGTCATCTTGCAAGAGCAGATGGGTTTTTTGAAAGGCAGGCACATACTGTTAGTTTATCCCTGTTGCTCAGCTAGTGATTCTCCCAATGATGGTGCAACAGAAAAGACAGTAGAGATGGCATGCTCAGCTTTGCCTTACAGCAGTGATGAACATGTTGAATGACAGTTGAAGGCATGCATGTGCCAAATTCTGTCAATTCCAGTTTAGATGTTCTATATTTAGCAGTCCAAGTTCTAGATCGAGGTTTCTATTTTCAGAGTTTTCTTTTGTTAGTCTTAGCATGTATGATTTATTGTTAAGAGGGCACAGAGCCCTAGACAGTTAGGGCACTAATGCATGAGGAGTTTCCAGTTTTAGGTAGAGGGCAGATATTTAGCAGTCCAAGTTCTAGATCGAGGTTTCTATTTTCAGAGTTTTCTTTTGTTAGTCTTAGCATGTATGATTTATTGTTAAGAGGGCACAGAGCCCTAGACAGTTAGGGCACTAATGCATGAGGAGTTTCCAGTTTTAGGTAGAGGGCAGATATCTCAAGAAGCAGATGCATGCTTGAAAACTCTAGTGCATCTTCCAGTTGAGGCACACTTATCCATGTGAGAGGGTGAACCAATGGATGTGACTAGGGTAAGGATTTGACTGAGTCATAAGGGGCACTATTTGCACGTGTCCAAATTCATTGTATTTCTTTCTTAATGTAAAAAGGAGAAGGGGTGCATCTCTGTGGTGGTCAGCAATATTTATTTGGCATATGTATTATTTATTTTTTCATAGCAGTTGTAGATTATAGATGCGGATTTGAGTGGTTTTATTTAGCATATTTCCATTGTTCTTATTTTAAGCAACGTGTGTTAGCATATTAAAGTTGTTCAAATCTATTGTTTTGATCGACTTTTAAAGTTTTAATATACTCAGGATTTAGGTTTTAGTTTATGAGTATGGTATCGGCATATGATAGCCTGCAAAATTAATGTAGTATTGTTGATATTATTAGCAACCATGAACAAATATTTACACATAGAAAATGACATAAAAACAAATGATACTCTAAAACTCACAATGGAGTAATTCACAATAATGATACAACACACCCTCACATCAATACAATACATGAGACCTCAAAATATAGCATGGAAGTGCCTACAATGAAATGTCCAATATGGCTAATTGATTCAACCATCTCCATAACTATTTACACAATATCTCCACAAATATTCCCACAAATATATCAGTCGATTTTATATGATCTTCGTCGATAACTTCTCTCATTGTCCTCATACATAGACTTCTAGAGTAAGTTTACTTTCATTATAATAATTTTATCATAACATAAGTATGAATTATTCCTTCATACTCTACATTATTCCACAAATATTCCATAAGTATGAATTATCTCCACAAATATTCCCACAAATATATCAGTCGATTTTATATGATCTTCATCGATAACTTCTCTCATTGTCCTCATACATAGACTTCTAGAGTAGGTTTACTTTCATTATAATAATTTTATCATAACATAAGTATGAATTATTCCTTCATACTCTACATTATTGAACACTTTTGATTCAATACAGATGCCTTGAGTTGTCTCCATCTTTAGTCTTTTGCACTCTGCATCATCTTCATTGTTCTTTATCTCCATCAATATATTCAATTGTCTTCTTGTGCTACAATACTCTAAATTTTGAGTCATTCCTTTGGATTGCCTCATCTTCATATCAATGATTTCTTTAACTTGCCTTTGACCTTCCCATGGGTTTTCTATGGATTGCTTTTCAACCATTTGATGGCCCTCAATATTGTTGCAACAATGCTGCAACCTCCAAGGATCTCAACTTTAATTATCAACCCGAGGTTCATACAAAATTAAGAGGGTTTAACACTGTATGTGCATTAGACACTACTTTTTTCAATTCTTATGCATGTGGGAAATATTGGGATGAAGGTTAGATTCACAAAGACAAAGTTATGTTGTTGCACTAAGGTATGCTATAGGAAAGTAGATTTGCAGAAATGAATTGCAAAAAAGAAAATGTCACACACATTTATGATACTTGCAATGAATGAAAAGGCTAAGCTATGCTATAGAAAAGTAGATTGGTATAAATAAATTGCTGAAAAGGAAATGGCACACACTTCTATGCTGCTACTTGCAAGAATGAAAAAACACACTTGCTAGAAATAAATAATTGAAAATCTACACCTTGAGTTGAAGAAAATAACACAAAAAATAATTGGCAAAGACATCTAAGGGCAACTTTGTGAGGTCTCTATACGTCAAAGTTTCATCATCTATGTCCTAGATGTGCTGTAATACACCAAGGAGGTCAAACCAAATGTTTATTGCAATGCTAGGGGAGAAAAGGGGACTCTTTACAGGCTGCTATAGGAAGAGTTGAATGAGCTTGCAAAATAATTAGAATGTGAATCTAAGGTGAGGAAAATAGGTGGTAATGCTAGAAAATGATGTGATCCAACTAATCAAAGCTCAAGGCAACTTGATTCGAGCTTACCATCATGACACCAAGTGTTTGTCTCTTGTAGTTGTGAAACCAATTGTACAACAAAATAGTGAACTACAGAACCTATAACAATAAGAGAAATGGAATTGAGAAAGATTTGAAATTGGATTAGTAAGTGCTACAATTGATGACAACTTGCATAAATAACTTATAATGAAGAGTTGCTCGAAGAACCTCCTACTTAACCATGCACAAAAACCATTAAAATGTAACTTCTTGAATTGCTAGTTTTAGGAGCTGAACAAGACGAATGCCAAGCATAATCCCAACAAAACTATAGGAGGGCTTTGAAGCTCCTAGGGTGGGTCCAACCCAAGGGTGCCCAGAGTCCTTAGAGGAAAACCAAGCTAAGAGCTGGAATAAAACATTGCTTTCATTAACTAAAAAAATGTTCTTACATTACAAGACTGGAAAACTTTCTTGAGAATACAAAAAGTTTAATCTTGCTTTCTACTTCTTCCTTGTGTCATATTATAATTAGACTAATTCGAGCCTCTTATTTATACATTAAGTGGGGAGCAACCTCCAAAATTCCTAAAAAAGGGAATCTTGTTTTAGACCCAACTTGGAGCAACAAGAGTGGGAATTAAATGCACTTAGCCAACTGAGTTTAAGTCTTTCTATTGCAGGGAACAAGTCTCTAAAATCTCTCTAGTGTTGGATCTCTGAACTCTGCTTAATATATCTGTAAAGCCCGCATATAAACATGTTAAGACACATAAAATATGAAAGCCACGTTGAATTCTTCTAGAAACCCATTAAGTTAGAAAATATACCATTAAGTGCAAAATGTGGATTCAAACATAGTTTTATGTGCTTAGAGTGGATTGATGAGCCTTATAATGTACCTATTTTAGAGGCCCATCACCATTCCATCATATTCAAGGTTTTCCTGGCTCACCTTTAATGTCAGAGTGGTTCAACTTACCATGAACCAATAATTTCATCAAGTGGTTTTGGCCAACCACAAACCACCTTTTGTCATTACAAACTAGTTTTTGGTTTACAACAAACCATTACAAAAATACTCGTGATTAATTTGACTCAAGAAACAATTTAATAAACTAACAACTCTTTCCTTAATGACAACTAACCTTTGGAAGATCAACTAACACATAAACTTTGCATGAGAGATATCATTGTACATTTGAAGACTTGACCCTATAAATCTTTTCAACATATAAGTAATTTTCTACCGTCCTGTAGAAATTCTTTGTAGATTCAAACTGCTTATGGAATTTGCTAAAACAAAAGACTGAATCTACTCTACTCATTAACGGAAACAATTAATCGATAGAGAAATCAAAACATAAACATGAGACAAGATTCAATCAGATATGCTCAGAGATTTATCTAGGGGAAAATAATTGCTCAAAACCCCTTACTATCTGTATTGCATTAATGAAAAAATCTGGATGAATAAAATATGCTCTGCTCAACCTTGAGCTTAACCTGCACAAGTATTTTCTATCCCTGCTTCATTGACTGACCTTGGCCAATACTTAGCCAAAATTTCGAGCCTCCAAGCCCCTATTTCCCTGCGTTGTTCAATGACAAATTAGGCCCCTATTTAATAGGAAATTTACTCCATTGGATTGTGTTGTTCCTTTAGGCTCTTCCTCTGAATGCATGCACCACTTGTAAAATTTGGATGATTATACAACTGATAATACACTCCCCTTGAACTCCAATCTCAACTGGGTAACTCTCAGATCTCACATGCATGAGTTATTTATCGCTGAATTATCAGTTAAATGGTTGAACACATGAAGCAACACCTCACTGTTAGACCTCATACTAGTTCCTCCATTAGTTGGAACTAGTTTAACTGACTTTAACTCTGTTAAACTGAATTAATTAATTTCAACTCAAAATAAACTCAACCAGGGCTCCTAAAATTTAGGAACCACTCTACATGACTCAAGTTAGACCCTCAACTCGAATTAACTAAACCAAGTCAAATTAACTTAGTTAACTCATACAAGTTGTCTTGTGATGTGAATTTACAATTTTTTCTCCTAATTTAATTAAAGGACAAAATTAATTTAAGAAATTCTTGTTGCATTTTCAACATTCCCTCTCAGCAAGAAAGGTATTCACATCTAACTCGATCCAACACCTTTGGAATGTATTGCATCCAACACTCTCTCTATTGCTGCTGCTACTACAACCTCTGCATCTGAAAGACAAAAAAAAACAAACTGAATCAACTGTGTCTGCCACTGTCTACTAGGAAAATTGTGCTGCTACTGAGCCTTCTTTCTCTGCTTTCAACACTACTCTGCACTTCTCAGTATATGACTGACATTGATCCTCCTGCTACTGAATACTTGTGGGCCCCTGTAGAAAGTGTAATGATCCATGAGACAAACACACGTCAATGGACCTTGCCCAATTTTTGCACTCTTGGGACTATTGCTTCACATCGCCCCACCTCACACCTGGAGGTATGGCTGCATGTGCTAAATTTGATCTACTCATACTGTTATTGCTATTGCTCTGCTGCTGCTTTCACACTGCTACTGGAACTACTGCAGTAATGAGTCTGATCTCCCCAGATCCTGAAGTACTAGCTTCCATAGGATTGCACACTCTGAAACTAGACTCCCTCTAAGTCTCGATCTCCCTCTGGGAAATCTTGTTGCTCCTCAATCTATCAATATTAATGATTACAACTCTTTTTTATGTCACTAAATATTGGCTCATTGATCTACCCACTAGTAGCCTTTTAGCTCCATTAAGAAGTCTGCTCATTGGGTCTTCTGGATCTGCCCTGTACTAGGACTCGATAACTCTGCCTCCTAGCAAATCATTAGTTTTTTAATGATCAATGTATATGAGGACTTCAAGAACTGGTTCTAATGTGAAATTTGCTCTGATACAATGTAGAAATTCCTTGTAGATTCAAACTGCTTATGTAATTTGATAAAACAAAAGACTTGAATCTACTCTACTCATCAGCGGAAAAACTTAATTGATCGAGAAATCACAACATAAATTGAGACAAGATTCAATCACATATGCTCAGAGATTTATTTAGGGTAAAGCAACTACTCAAAACCCATTATTAGCTGTATTTCATTAATCAAAGAATCTGGATTAATACAATATGCTCTTCTCAACCTTGAGCTCAACCTGCACAAGTATTTTTTATCCCTGCCTCACTGACTGGCCTTGGCCAATACTTAGCCAAAATTTCAAGCCTCCAAGCCCCTATTTCCTTGCACTATTCAATGAGGAATTAGGCCCCTATTTAATAGGATTTTTCCTCCATTGGATTGTGTAGTTCCTTTAGACTCTTCCTTTGATTGCATGCACCACTTGTACAATTTGGATGATTATACAACTAATAGTACACTTCCCTTGAAATCCAATTTCAACTGGGTAACTCTCAAATGTCACATGCATGAGTTATTTATGGTTGAATTATCAGTTAATTGGTTGAACATATGAAGCAACACCCCACTGTTAGACCCCCTACTAGTTCCTCCATTAGTTGGAACTAGTTTAACTAACTTTAACTCAGTTAAATTGAATTAATTAATTTCAACTCAAAATAAACTCAACCAGGGCTATTAAAATTTAGGAATCACTCTACATGACTCAAGTTAGACCCTCAATTCGAATTAACTCAACCAACTAAGTCAAATTAACTTAGTTAACTCGTACAAGTTGTTTTGCGATGTGGAATTACAATTTTTTCTTCTAGTTTAATTCAAGGACAAAATTAATTTAGGAATTTCTTGCTGCATTTTCAACACATCCAAGCAAATCTATCCAACCACATTGTATCTATATACAAGGCTCTGAGATTTTTCTATTCCAACACTAGTGATATCATGATTCGTAAGACCACAAACACCGCAGGGATGTAGGTTCCAACATTTAGCTCTTACATGTCCTTTTTTTCCACAATAGCTACAAAGTTGTTCTTGCTTTTGGACTTGATTTCTTATACTACTGGTTATAGATGGCTTTCATGTTATCAATGTTTTTGCTTTCACAAAGTTGATAGTTGCATCGTGAGTTTGATCTTCATATCCTAGGCCTTCATTTTTTGATCTTACACATATTTGTATGGGCTTCTAAATGCCTTAACCTCTTTTACCTAAACCATTTTCCTCATAACCCATTATATTTAGAAGTTTGACATCAATTCCTTATGTACTTTCTCAAAATTTCCTAGTTCAACATCTTCATCTTTATTGAGATCATTCTTCGGAGCTTCAGAACAAGAGAGAGCTATATGTACATCAACACTATTATTGTCAATCAAATGGAAAGTATCAATAGAACTATCAACCTTTTGAATAAGGTCACTATTATCACAAATTACATCACACTTCAATTTCTCTGATTTAACTATTTTACTTCGTTTTTGAGTGTTAACACATTTTTTTTATCTACTAATTCTTGATGCAATGTTTCTATCAATTTGTCCTTTGGATATTGAACTTTGAAAAGATCATCCTGTTAGTTTTTGTAGCATCAGATGGTGTTCTAGTCTAAAAAATTTGTGGAGAAGCTAAAACACATGAGTTCTCGAAAACGCAGAAGTCTAAGTTAGGAAAAATGGTTAATTAATAGCAATTAATTGAGAAATGTGAAAATTCTATAGAAACTCTTACGGATCAACTTGGAGATGATCTCAACAATTGATTAAGTTGTAATTGTGGCTGTTGGAGTCCCAATTGGAGATTATAAGAAGAGGACAATGGGTAGATGGAGGACAAACAATGCATATACTCAATGATCAAGGCAATTCGATTTTGTAGTAGCAGGGGATTCAACAATGAGATTGAGCCAGTAGCAAAGGGGCAACATAGCAGTATTCCAGAGGAGTTTTTAGTTTCGGAGAGTAAAAAAGAGGATTCTGAAATTTATCTCCAGGACGCAGCGCATGGGTTGTGCAGAGCCTCAAGATAGGTATTTCAATTTGGATGAAGGGAAGGTTGTTTTATTTCCTAGAGGCCAGGACTTTCCAGTGTGCCGGAGAGACATCTTCCCAATTAGCAGCAGGCAGGACAACTTGATTTGCATCAATTCCGGGCCAAGCGTGTGAGGATCTGCGCAGAGGTGACTCAAGGACTACGCAGAAGGTTTGGACGATTTTCTTTTCAGAGGTAAAACTGAGCTGAGATTGCTTAGAGCGAGGGTAAAATTCCCTTAGATATTTTTGCCAGTATTTCTCTTGGATGGAATCACCAATTTGACGACATTTTTATTTTACTCAGAATTTTTGCTGCTGCATAATAATAAAAGCTCTCACTGTTGCACGAGTTTTCCCACATTGGATTTTCCGGGGACTTTTGTCCAAAAATAACGGTGTCATAATTTTGTGTGTGCGTGTGTTAGCATTTCTCAGTTTCTAGTATATTTATTTCTGCGGTGTTTATTTTATTTTGTGAAGAAATTGCAGTGTGATTAATTAGATATTCATAAAAAATAATAAACTGAATAATCAATTAGGAGAATTAATTCCAGTCGCTGCATTTCAAGTAATTTTCACATTGTATCAAAGCATAGTTGACAGACAAGAAGCTTAGAGGCGGAAGAGAAAATTTCGCTGTTTAGACGGAGCAGTAGGCCAAAGTTTTCTAGGGTTGTGCAATGCCTAACTAGGCAGTGCGAATTGCTAGGTAAGGATTTGATTTTCAATTGCATGGTGGAAATAAATTTGTTTGTCCAAAAAGGTAATTCTAGTAGGTAGAGGGAGCACTAACAACTCATTTTTTTGCATAATAGATCTCTTGTTTGGGAACAAAGGATTTTGTAGTAGCAGAATCAATACCAGATGGAAGAGAAAGTGCACACATAGAGGGAGACTTCTCTCAGAGGGTTTCTAGCTTTAAAAATCCAATAGTTTCTAGTTGCAACAGGAAAATTTTCTCACTCCATAAAGGAGTGCGAATAATAGTTCCAACAACCAAGTAAGAGAAAGAGGGAGATTTCCATCCCAGTTCGAGCTTTTGCAGAGATGGCCACAGTCAGGCTTAGAGATCAGGACAGATTGGACGGTGCCTCAAACCATATAATCTGGAAGGCCAAAATGTCCTTTATCTTGAATGAGCAGGGTTTGAAAACTTATGCAAACAACGTTGTGGCATAACCTACAGACTAACAATAATTAACGACTTTCCGGAAAGAGATGGCCAAATTGACACTGATGATCTTGGATGGAGTCTAGGACCATATAGTCTAACAGATATCGACCAAGAATACAACTAAAGACATGTGGGATGCTCTCACAGGGTTGTATTAGAATCCTTCCAAGCAGGGAAAGATGTTTATGAAAGAGAAGCCGCGAAATACTAGGATGCAAAAGGGTGAAGGCATAAATCCCTTCTCACCAGAATTATGTGGTTTTAATCTTGTACAAAAATTACCTGCAAATGAATTCTTAAAAAATAGAAAATATATAATGGCGAGAGCATAAAACATAAAATAGATATACACAGAGATTTTCCCCTTGATCCCAAAACCGGGACTACCAGATTGATTTTTCATTATATTCCTTTCAATGCTACAATACATATATATAATGATGACGCATCCATAAACCTCAATCCATTAACCCTGGATTAGTACATAACCGTAGTTCCCTTGACTGGATCTACAAAATACCATGGGCAAAAAACCATCATGCCCAAAACCATGTGCAAAACCCATGCACAAAACCATAAGTAGGTCTGCCCACTTAATATAGGGTCCATTTTTTTTTATCGGGGTGCTGCCTTGAACCCCGTAGAGGGGGGCTATCGCCCCCCTCAAACCCCTTGACAGGGGGTGCTGTCGCCCCCTGTGACCCCCCTGCTACGCCCGATGCAATGAAGGGGGTACTACCACGCCTCCCACGCCACTCCACCCTATTCTAACCCCTCGTCTTCGTGAGTGGGGCTAGTCGTGGAAAGAATATAACACAAACCCAACATTCTCCCATTTGTTGTTTTCTTTCCACAAGGGGCCACAATAGAGCTTAGTCATTTGTCCAACCCTGCAACGCCTATTGTTTCTCTACACTAAGAGAACTTCTCAGTGCTCACAAAATTTGTCAATGCATTTACGATATTCTTCAAAGTGTCCACATTTACCAACAACACCGTTTTTTCCTCAACCATATCCCTTACAAAGTGATACTGAACGTCAATGTGCTTTATTTTTTAGAATGATAGGGTTCTTTGCCAAGAAAATTGCACTTTGGCTGTCACAGTGTATCCTTATAGCTAGATGTACTAACCCCATACTTGAACACAATCTTTGCAACCAAACTACTTCCTTGCTGGCATGAGTGGTTGCCATGTATTCTGCCTCTGTAGTTGAAAGTGCCACGACAAATCGTCTCTTACTCATCCAACTGACTGCACCTCCAAATAGGTTAAACACATACCCACTTGTAGATCTTCTTTGATCCAAATCTCCAGCTTAGTCTGCATTAAAAAAGCCATGGATGTCCAAAACTCTGTCAAAGCCTGGTCTTCCTTGGTAGCACAGACCATAATCGCTAGTGCCACGCAAATAACTGAAAACTTGCTTCACTGTTGCCCAATGCTCCTTCCCTGGTTTTGACATAAACCTGCTCAATGCTCCCACTGCATGTGCAATGTTTGGTCTAGTACAGACTGTTAGAAAATTATATATTACAGAGCAATGGAACACATGAAATATTGCAGAAATATAAACAAAGAAAATGCATAAAACAAGAGAGACACAAATATACGTGATTCACCCAATTTGGGCTACGTCCATGGAGAAACAGCCATTCCTTCCTTTATATTATCCAGCAAAATGAAAAGATACAACCTATAGCCGATCTGCTGTAATTTCCTCTTCACTCTCACACATTCTCCTCTCTCTTTCTTGCTTAGAATACACATATCTCCAACCGCAATGCAATTCCCTCATATATAGTGAGGGGTTGCCTTTTAGGGCAAAAAAAACCTAAATTAAACATAACTTCTGCTGTCAGATCATCTGCCTAATGAACAACTCAGGTTGACTACAAAATTACAATATTTTACAAGGAAATTTTACCCCTTGGACCCCCTTGACGATGATTAAACAATGGGGGGCGTTGTCGACCGTTACGAACTGGGTCCAACACGACAATACCTTTGAATAAAGAAGATAATCAGGATCCACACCCAACAATCTCCCACTTGGAGACTGATAATAGCAACTCCATTGCTGCTTCATTTGATGGATAATGAATCCACTTTGGACCTGGTTGTTTCTCATCTTCATCACCATACTTGAAGACTAATTGAAACTGAGAAGAATCTTAGTTTCTCCTTGGTTACAATTTTTGTTAACATATCTGCAGGATTCTGGCTAGTGTGTATATTTTCCAACTTCAACTATCCATCTTCCAACACTGACCATATGAAATGGTACTTGAGCTGTATATGTTTAGTCTTAGAATGAAATGTTGATTTCTTTGCAAGATGAATGGAACTCTGGCTGTCACTGTATAACCTGCCCAACTCATGCTTCTTACCCAATTGATTCAGAAACCTTTGTAACCAAATCATTTCTTTATTAGCCTCTGTAGTAGCAACATACTCTGCTTTCGTCGTTGAGAATGCAACAACACTCTGCAATTTTGAAACCCAACTGACAGTTGTTCCACCTATAGTAAACACATACCATGTGGTGCTCTTCCTGTTATCTCTATCACATGCCATATCTGCATCAACATATCCCTATAGAGCAATGTTTGAACCACCATAGAATAATCCTTGATTTGTGGTACCTCTCAAATACCTGAGAATCCACTTCACTACCATCCAATGTTTTTTTCTTAGATTTTTCATGTGCCTACTTACAACTCCCACTGCATGTGCAATATCAAGCCTTGTGCAAACCATTGCATACATTAAGATTCCAACTTCTGATGCATATGAAACTTTAGACATATAATCCATCTCTTCCCGAGTCTTGGGACACATCTCCTTACTTAGTTTGCAATGGCTAGACAAAGGTGTAGTAATTGGTTTTTCATTTTGCACATTAAATATTTTCAACACCTTTTGTATGTGCTTACTCTGAGACAATGTTAATTTGCGATTTTTCCTGTCTCTATTTATTCTCATACCAAGGATTTCTTTTGCAGCACCCAAATCCTTCATTGAAAATGAATTTGCCAATTTTCCTTTGAGCACATTTATTTCTTGCATGTTAGAACCTGCAACAAGCATGTCATCCACATACAATAACAATATAATATAGCTTCCATCATTTTTCCTTTTGAGATAAACACAATGATCAGAGTGACATCTAGTATAACCTTGTTCAAACATAAACCTGTCAAATTTTAGATACCACTGCCTTGGAGCCCGTTTTAAGCCATACAAGCTCTTCTTCAACCTGCAAACTAGTTTCTCCTTCCCCTTGACCTCATATCCTTGTGGATGCTGCATATGAATCTCTTCCTCCAAATCCCCATGGAGAAAGGTCACCTTTACATCTAACTTCTCAAGATGCAAATCTTCTGCTGCTACTAGACTTAAAATAGTTCTGATTGAAGTCATTTTAACAATAGGAGAAAATATCTCATCAAAGTCTATACTTGAAATCCTCTTCACCGCAAGTCTAGCTTTATACCTTTTTCTACCTCCATCTTCTTCCTTCAACCTTTAAACCCATTTATTCTGCAATGTTGTTTTACCTGTAGGCAACCTGACTAAGTCTCAAGTCTGGTTATGTATCAAGGAGTCCATTTCTTCTTTCATGGCTAGCTCCCACTTCTTCCTGGGTTCTACCTACACTGTTTTTTCATAACATTCTGGTTCACCAAAATTAGTCAACAGTACATAATATAATGAATGAGAGTATCATTCAGGGGGTCTACTTATCCTAGTAAATCTTCTAACACCATTTTCAGGTGTTTGAGGTTCCTGTTGCTGTTGTGGTTGCTATTATTTTTCTAGCTGTTGATCACTATGATTTTTAGGCACTTTTAGTTTTACTGTGATCTCATCAAGCTCTGTGTATTTTCTATTTTCTTTTTCATGTTTTTTTCCTGCATCTGATCCTTATACTAAACCTTTTCATTGAATATGACATCTATGCTCCTAATGATTTTGTGTTTTTCATAATCATAAAAGCTATAACTGAAATTATTAACATAATATCCAATAAATGTACATTTATTTGATTTTTCCTCAAGCTTTGTACTATTTTTTTTATCAATGTGGACAAAGGCTTCACAACCAAAAGACTTTAGAAATGAGCAGTTTACCTTTTTCCCTATCCATACCTCCTGTGGAATATCACCATCTAAGGAACTTGAAGGCCCTATGTTTATTAGATAAACAACAGTATCTACAACATCTGCCCAAAATTGTAATGGCAATCCTGCATGCAATCTCATGCACCTTGCATGCTCCATGATTTTCCTGTTCATCCTATCTGAGACACCATTTTCTTGTGGTGTTATTGGAACTGTATTCTCTCTATGAATTCCATGCTTTGAACAGTACTTATCAAACTCTTTGCTGCAATATTCTCTTCCATTGTTTGATCTGAGACACTTCAACCTTTTCCCTGTCTCATTCTCAACCAAATCTTTCCATTTCTTAAAATTATCAAATACATCATATTTATTTCAAATACAATAAATCCAAGTTTTTTTGGTTGCATCATCAATAAAAGTAACATAATATTGAGAGCGACCGACAGATGATACCTGAGCAGGTCCCCATACATCTGTATGCACAAGCTCTATTTTTTCACTCTTCTTTTCTTTCCCAACTATGAGGAATCTTACTCTCTTTTGTTTTCCTTAAACACAATTCTCATAGAATTCTAAATCAACATGCTTCAAACCTGGCAACAAATTTCTTGAATGAAGAATCTACATCCCCTTCACACTCATGTGCCCGAGCCTATGATACCACAATGATGTATTTGCTCCTGTAGACGTTAAAACATTAACAAAATTAGAAATACCATTGCATAAATACAATGTATCAACCCTTTCTCCTTTTTCTATTACCAGGGCCCCTTTACTGACCTTCCAAATTTTATCTATAAAAGTAGTTACGCAACCTTCACCTCCCAACTTCCCTGTTGAAATTAGATTTTTCTTCAAATATGGAGCATGACTTACCTCCTTCAATAGCCATTGGTTTCCATTCTGCTATTTTATGAAAACTTTACCTATTCCAATGATTTTACAGGGTTTATCATCACCCAAACGAACCTGTCCAAAATACCCTTGAATATAATCATGAAATTGTTTCCTATCATGTGTTGCATGGAATGAGGCCCCTGAATATACCACCCAGGCATCAATAATAGTTTCTAAAGAAAGAATCAAATCATCTTGCAACACATCACCTGTCACATTCGCTTCATGATTCTTTTCTTGCTACACATCTCCTTCTTTTCCCTTCCGAGACTTACGTCTTTCTTCAAGTGTCCTTTCTTCCTGCATTTCCAGCACACTGTCCCTGATCTGAAATTGGATATGCCTTTCCTTGACTTACTGTGATATCCTAGGCTCTTTCCTCTTTCCATTTTTCTTCCCCTAGTCTCTGCAGTCAAATCATTACTTGATGTCTCACTGGAGCTTTTCCATCACATTTCCTCTCTAAGGATTACACCAGCAACATCATCAAACTTTAAAGTACTAGATCCAGAGACAGAGTTACTAATGGTCATAACTAAACCATTCCAACTTTTTGGCAATGAGCACATAAATAACAGAGACCTAACTTCATCATCAAAAGTTACCCCTATAGAACACAACTGACTGGTAATTGTATTAAATTCATTTAAATGATCAGCAACAATTCCACCTTCTGACATCTTCATATTAAATAAATGTTTCATAAGAAATACCTTATTTAAGGCAACATTAAACCCTTTGGTATCGTTTCCTTTGAAATATTAAAGGCTACCGACGCTTCTAGGCATGACTATATTGTTTCAAGTGCCTTTCTGTTGAGAATATCCTATTCTGTGTTAGTCATACGCGTCGACTTCTTTGTCTTTCCGCTCAATGGTAGGTACAAATATTTCTGATACAGATAATATTCCATCTGCATCTTCCACAACTGGTAGTTTTGGCCATTAAATTTTTCGACCCTAAACCTACCATCTTCCACCATTGCTCCCACTCGACCCAGGAACCCTTCTCTCCTTGAGTTTATCAGCCAAATAGACCTTCGACTCTAATACTAGTTGTTAGAAAATTATATATTACAAAACAATGGAATACATAAAATATTGCAGAAATATAAACAAAGGAAACACATAAAACAAGAGAGACATAGATATACATGGTTCACCCAATTTGGGCTATGTCCATGGAGAAACAGCTAGTCCTTCCTTTACATTATCTAGCAAAATGAAGAGATACAACCTTCGACCGATCCGCTCTAATTTCCTCTTCACTTTCAGACAATCTCCTCTCTCTTTCTCACTCAGAATACACATATCTCCAGTCACAATACAATTCCCTCATATATAGTGAGGGGTTGCATTATAGAGAAAAAAAAAACCCTAAATTAGATATAACTTCTACCGTCAGATCATCTGCATAATGAACGACTCAAATTGACTACGAATTACAATATTTTACAAGGAGATTTTACATCTATTTTTAGCTTCGAGGGCCCTGCCCCCAAACCCCTACCAGGGGGGGGGGGCTCATAAAATTGTCGTTGCCCCCCATAGACCCCCTGATGACGATTAAATGACAGGTGGCTTTGCCGCCCTGTTACGAATTGGGGTCCAACGTGGCGATAACTCTAGATAAAGAACATAATCAATCTCCACACCCAACACATAACATTGCATACATTAGGCTACTGAGTGCACTTGCATATGGAACACATGGCATGTCCTCTTCCTCTTCTTGTGCCTTGGGACACTGTTCAGTGGATAATTTTACACCTATAGGAGTAGGAACCTTCACTGGTCTACTATCTTACATATTAAACCTTTACAATATTGTCTCGACATACTTCCATGCCCAAAATGTAGTTTGCAGCACCAAGATATTTCATGTCGAATTTGGAGGAAAATTGGGTCTTCAATTCCTAGATAATTTCTTTGTTATTTCTAATAGGCAATATATCATCCACATACAAGACCAAATAAATAACAAGGTCACCAATTAATTTAAAATACACACAGTGATCTTTTTTGCTTCTGGTAAAGCCAAGTCCTCGTATATATGTATCGAATTTCTGATATCACATCGTTGGTGACTATTTTAACCCATTCAAAGACTTTTTTAACCTACATACTAGTTCTTCTTATCCTTCACCGCAAAGCCTTCAGGTTGCTTCATGTAGATCTCTTCTTCCAGATCCCTGTGAAGAAATGTTGTTTTCACATCCATCTGTTCTACCTCAAAATCAAAAGCAACAACAATAGATAAAATTAATCTAATAGAAGCTACTTTGGCAACACGACCCTAAATATCACCAAAATCAATTCCTGCCACCTGGGAATAACCTTTTGCTACTAACCAAGCTTTGTATTTCTCCACCTTTCCTTCTACATTCATCTTTTTCTTAAACACCCATTTTCTTCCAATGGGCTTCCTTCCAGCCGACAACTCCGCTAGATCCCAAGCCTCATTTTTGTCCAAAGATGCCATTTATTCAATCATGGCCTCTTGCTATAGATTTCCATTCTCTGAATCTACTGCCTCCTTGAAAGTTCTTGGATCATCATCAGTAATAGATAAAGAAAAATATGAACAAAAAACAAATTGACTATAACTTTCTGGCTACCTTCTTTCTCGAATTAATCTTCTCAGAGCTGGAATTTGTGGCTCTTCATCTTCTGATTCCTCTTCTGTTGTAGAGTTTGCTTCTTCCTCCTTTAGCTCAAACTCTATCTTCTCAGGTTCCTTTGGTAGGAATTCATGTTTAATAACATCTTTCACTTCTCTAAACACCACATCACGGCTGTGTAGAAATTTTGAATAATATAACACTTATTCACAGAGATTATCCCGATTATACACTATTTGCGGAATGCATGCATAATACATAACCACCTCTACTATTGATCATCAATTTGCAGTATTCAGAAACAATCACATGCGCACATTGAAGCATCAATCACACATATCAACACAGTATATCACGGGGAAAGCATACAACTGAAAACCCCCAACTATCTGTATATTATATTGATTGAGAACATGTAACAATACATAGTACAAGACTCCTCGCAAGTACTCAGTACTATCTCCACCTGTTACACACAACTAGCTCAGATCTGAATCAATCACAGGTTCAAATCTCCTCCGCTGCTTGCCTGCCTCCACTGCGCAATCCTGCATGAGAATGGCTGATCCAAACTCGTATTTCCCTTGGCTGAACCATGCAATCCTCATTGGAAATACTCAATCCATGCATGTGCAAAATCTCATGCACAACTATAGTCACAACTGATAGCAATCTCAACCTCTAACACCTGTCTCCACTGAACTGTCCATGCACTGAGTTAACTGATGTATTCTTTAGTTGCTTTATGAGTTAATAATTAGTGAATTAATTAATAATTAATTCACATCACTCATCACTAGTGTATTCTGCAGTTAGACTAAATACAACTAGTTCAACTAAGTCAAACTGAACACAACTCCATCAAATCCTCAATCAACTCCACCAAACTCAACCACATGAGTTCTAACTAAATTCCACCATGCAATAGATCAAATGACTCATAAGAAAAGCGTATTTCCTTCTGACAGCTGCATGTGCCACATCTGTAGCTCAAACTGAAGTGCTCCAAGAGGATAAGATAATGTTTATAGTCCAAATATTATTAAGAGCTAATAATATTCGACTGTTCTATTTTTAGCCTAGTAGTCTAAAAATAGACTCCACCCATATGTCTAAAAATAGAAGTCCATCTATTTTTACCAACATGACCAATCATCCACAAATAGCATTTTGCAACTCATAGACCATGATCCATATGTCTAAAAATAAACTTTGCGCCAAAAATAGCCTGCGAGCCCACTTAGTAAAGGCGACTCCTTTCCAATAAGCTCCATCATCTTGCTGCATTTTCAACACTCCCTCTCAACAAGATATGGATTATCTGCAACCCCTATCCTGCAACTCTGGAATGTTCTGCATGCAACACATTTTCCCGGTCCACTTGCTCCAACAACACTTGGAACAAAAACACTCCCAATTGACCACTCTGTTGGGCTAGGAACATACTCTATTGCTGAAGCTCTACCTATTGCCGACAAGTTCTCCCTCTCTGACATCTGCGCTACTGCAACATCTCCATGCATCTTGCACCATTGCACACCTCTCTGTGCCACCTAGCACTATGCAAAACACTTGTGCCTCTCGCATTGCTGCAGCCTGCTAGCTATGCGTCGTCCTGGGATTCCCTACACTGTCGCTTTCTCTGCCGCTCTATCCGCATCTGTCTCTACCCAATCAGTCAGTTCCTGCTACTCCACATCGGGGCTCCCGTAGCAAGGTCTCATCCAAGAGGTTGGGTACCTCAAGGATCCTGTCCCTCCTCCTTGGGACGATCACTCTATATCTCCCCACCTCCTACCTGGAGGTATGGCTACATGTGATCCCTCAGCCCACCTGGCTCGAAGTTTCCCCCTACTGGAGGTCTCTGCATGAGTAGATGTCTCTACTTGATCTCCTCTCAGCTTCCCTTGTTGTGGCTACTCCACAACCTCCTGAAGCTGCTGCTACAATCGTGGCTCCTCCACAATCGTCTGAGACTTCTTCTGGCTCTGCATGTTGAGAGGTACTATACGCTCCCTCTCAACCACCAAGTCTCCATCAGTTGCCTTGCTGCTCAAGGATTTGCATGCATCTTGAACCTCAAGAGCATACAGGGTCTTGACCCGTGAACCAATCTGCTTCACCTGTCTAGTGATGATGTGTCTAAAGAAAACCTTTCCCTTATTGAAGACTACATCATAGCCTCTGTCTTCCAGCATCGCGATCGACACCAAGTTTCTCTTCAGTCCTAGTACATATTTGACATCGGTCAAGGTAAGGCGAGCTCCATGCTCCCTCTGAAAAATAACCGTGCCTACACCTGAGACACTATACTTCTCATCATTACCCATCGCTATGAGTATCTGGAGATCTTTCTCCTCCAAAGTACTAAACAAACTCTTGTCACCGGTCATGTGGAAAGAAGCTCCACTGTCAAGAAACCAACCACTTCCCACCATGGATGAAACCATGCATGCGAAGAGTGTGAAATCCAACTCAAACTGTGAAGCAAGTGCCTCACCTTCAGATCCTTCCCTGGATCCCTTCTTGGATTTCCTCCGTGGACAATTTGCAGCATAATGGCCCACCTCATGACAACGAAAGCATCTCACTTTCGACTTGTCAACCTTCTTCCCATCATTGGAAGAACTGGATTCGGAAAGAGAACCCTTCTCCTTCCCCTTATTTGCTTTGGCAGCCAAAGTGCAATTTTCTTCATCAGATGCCTTTGATGAAGATCCGCCCCTGGTATTCCGCTTGATCTCCTCTTGCACAAGATCCGACCAAAGTCTCTCCCATCCTAGCAATTTCTCCCGACCATTGACAGAGTCCCGATAGGAATGCCAACTCTTCAGAAGACCAAGGAGAGCCAAGCTCACCAAGTCCTCATCATCGACAGTCACCCCCACACTTCCCAGCTCATCCCAGCATTGGGTGAACTTCGTGAGATACTTGGGCATACTGTCTCCATTCTCACACTTAATGTTTCTGAGTTTATCCTTGAGCGCCAACTTCCTCTGGTCGCTCTTGCTTTGGAATAAATCTGTCAACGATTTCCACATCAAGTATGGAGAAGCCTTTCCATGCAGGCTGGATACAATGTGATCCTTCACGCCCTCCAACAGAATCCTTCGACACTTTGTTGTCTTCTTTTGCCAAGCCACAGCTTCAGCAGCATCAGTAGGTTTTGGGACTTCAGCATCTATGAAATCCTTCAACCCATTGTCATCTAACACCGCCTCCATCCTGTCTTTCCATGCAATATAATTCGAGCTTCCCTCAAGAGCATACTCCAATCGCAATCCGTTGAAAGACATTTCAACTTTGACACTAAGAAAACACTGCTGCAAATTCGAATTCCACCAGCTCAAAACTCAATCGCTTCTGATCTAAAATTCATGAGAACAAAGTATTTCTTGTACAGAAATTGACTGTACGGGCTTTTACCGGATATCTCACCTTCCAAAAGAAGGATGAATCCAGAGGCTATCTGGCCCGATTACAGACTCTGCCTGAAGAAATAAAATGTAATCACTTTCTGAATAATAGATCTGATGATCAACTCTGCTCTGATACCATGTAGAAATTTTGAATAATATAACACTTATTCACAGAGATTATCCTGATTATACACTATTTGCGGAATGCATGCATAATACATAACCTCCTCTACTATTGATCATCAATTTGCAGTATTCAGAAACAATCGCATGCGCACATTGAAGCATCAATCACACATATCAACACAGTATATCACGGGGAAAGCATACAACTGAAAACCCCCAACTATCTGTATATTATATTGATTGAGAACATGTAACAATACATAGTACAATACTCCTCACAAGTACTCAGTACTATCTCCACCTGTTACACACAAACTAGCTCATATCTGAATCAATCACAGGTTCAAATCTCCTCCGCTGCTTGCCTGCCTCCACTGCGCAATCCTGCATGAGAATGGATGAGAATGGCTGATCCAAACTCGTATTTCCCTTGGCTGAACCACGCAATCCTCATTGGAAATACTCAATCCATGCATGTGCAAAATCTCATGCACAACTATAGTCACAACTGATAGCAATCTCAACCTCTAATACCTGTCTCCACTGAATTTTCCATGCACTGAGTTAACTGATGTATTTTTAGTTGCTTTATGAGTTAATAATTAGTGAATTAATTAATAATTAATTCAAATCACTCATCACTAGTGTATTCTGCAGTTAGACTAAATACAACTAGTTCAACTAAGTCAAACTGAACACAACTCCATCAACTCCTCAATCAACTCCACCAAACTCAACCACATGAGTTCTAACTGAATTCCACCATGAAATAGCTCAACTGACTCATAAGAAAAGCATGTTTCCTTCTGACAGCTGCATGTGCCACATCTGTAGCTCAAACTGAAGTGCTCCAAGAGGATAAGATAATGTTTATAGTCCAAATATTATTAAGAGCTAATAATATTCGACTGTTCTATTTTTAGCCTGGCAGTCTAAAAATAGACTCCACCCATATGTCTAAAAATATAAGTCCATCTATTTTTACCAACATGACCAATCATCCACAAATAGCATTCTGCGACCCATAGACCATGATCCATATGTCTAAAAATAGACTTTGCGCCAAAAATAGCCTGCGGGCCCACTTAGTGAAGGCGACTCCTTTCCACTAAGCTCCACCATCTTGTTGCATTTTCAACAGGCTGTACAAAACCTTCCTTGTTTCTGGGTTCCAAATCTTATAACCTTTTAAACTATCCTTATACCCAATAAAGATGCACCTTTCAAATTTACTATCCAAGTTGGTTATTTTCTCTTTTGGAACATGTACATATGCATCATAGCCAAATACCCTCAAATATGAAAGAGAGGGTTTATTACCAGTTCATATCTCTTGTGGAGACTTATTCTCCAACGTTGATGAAGGTGATTTTTTGACCAGGTAACATGCAATCTCCACTGCCTATGCCCAGAATTCTTATCCTAACCCGACACCACTGAGCATGTTTCTTGCTTTTTCCATCAACGTCCTATTCATTCTTTCTGTAACTCCGTTTTGCTGAGGTGTGTATGGAGTAGTATTCTACTGTGAAGCACACTTACAAAAATCTTCAAATTCCTTCTTGCAGAACTCTCCACCGTTATCCGTCCTCAACACCTTTATCTTCTTTTGTATGTTTTTACACCAGAGCCTTAAATTCTTTAAACATGTCAAATTCTTCAGATTTTTTCCTAAGAAAATATATCCATGTATTCCTTGAGAAGTCATCTATAAATGATACATAGTACACAAACTTACCTAGTGATGGAATCGACACAAGTCCAAACACATCACTATGCACAAGCTCTAATATCCCTTTCGCCCTCTTAGTAGCAGAGGGGAAACTCACCTGATTCTGCTTCCCATATACACAATGTTCATAGAAATATAAATCTAGAGAGAGACATACCCTCTACCATACCATTACCATCAAGTATTCGAAGACCCTTCTCTCCAATATGTCGAAGCCTAAGATGCCATAACATGTCTTTTCTCCATAGACCACTAGATTTTCTGCTCCACTAAATTCAGGAACCACAAAACTGTTGCACCCATTACTGATAGTGCTACCCAGAAGTTTGTACTGAGTTCCAATCTGAACTACCCGCATCAATACTAGTGCTCCTCGAACCATCTTGCAAATATCTTTCTTGAACATTGTTTTTACACCGGCATCATCCATATTGCTTATAGAAATTAGATTTCTAGCCAATGCGGGAATATGTAAAACACCCGAAAGTTTTCTGGAACAAATACACTGATCAACGTTAACAGCAATGTAAAGCATGTAAAATTATGGACAAAAATAAAAGGTTAGTACCATAAGAAATGCAATATATACAAGTGAATAACTATGGCATAATGAACGTAAAGAAACACAACATGAAACTGTACAACAATAAACAAAATCTTTGCGTGTGCAGGGGTCCTTTGCACAACCTCGGGCAACAACGATCAACCACGAATTATGCTTATAAACAGAGTCTTCTCATATATTCAGAACGCAGTCATCATAACGAAATAGTGTCATGGCACCATGGGCTCTTTAACAGTCAATAATACATTCCAAAGACTAACTATTATGCGTATGGAAACGCATTATTTATAATAGAAGGCTACATAACTGATTTCCTAAAAACTGCACTGACAGAGGACACGTGAACGACAACGTCCATGGATCTAGCATCATGGCTGCCGTGATGATTAAATCTATTGAGGGTGGCTATTGGATTCACCTTATGGAGCAATCCACAGGTGTCGATATGTCCCCAGAGATCTAGGAACGACCACGAAAGTCTTCACGTGTTTGAAAACGGAGTCCTGTTGCTGTAGGACTCCTATATTTGACCACCATTTGACCACCTTTGACCACGACCTTCTTTGATGAATTTGACTGAGTCAATAGGGCTCAGTCCATGTCCACGTCATTTTCAACTTACCCATGTGGCTCGATTTTCCTGAAGACACCTGCAATATAGACTTTAACAAAAAGGCTGCGGAAAGTTGAACTGGCTGCGGAAAGTGACAAGATTCTGCAGCTTATGAGCAAAAATCTAGTTCAAACAACAAGCACAGAATATAGTTAGAAAACCACTTTTTGTGCTCTTTTAAACTCAATATACAATGATGTTGATAGCTTATGAGGTCCAGGTGGATGGAGAAAGTTTAGGAAAATGTGTAGGAAAAGTGTGGTTTCGGGGCTCAACATACCCCCACTGCGAAGGTGTTGCATGTCCCCATGCAACCAAAATTTTGATCATCCTCCCTTTAGTCCATGTGCTCTGAAACTTCTACTAGTACATCCAGCCCTCTTATTTTCTTCTTTGGTGCTGCTAACATCCTTGGCTTCCTCATCAAGCATCTGAATTTGAGGTTGATCAATGCCCTACTCAACTTCCTGCACTTTCTCTTTAATTTCTTGTTCTTCTTTTGCCATAGCCCAAGGTGTAACATTGTGTTATCATGAATGATCTTGTCCAATCTACTTTGTTCTTTTAGTGTTTCATTTTCTTGTTTAATGTGTTTGTTTAAGACCTCCAATTCAAAAACTTCTTGTTTCAATGATTGGACTAGAGCTTCTTGTGCTGTGTGAGGCTGAGTGGATGACGTGCTTGGACCTGCAGCTGTCTTCTCTAAGGATTCTATATAATCATACATCTCCTGTTGATTCGGGTCTACCTCGGGTGTAGTCTTCCTTGGGCTGACCCCAAAATCTTGTTGAGAGGAACTGATTTCAAAATTTTTCCGAGAGGGACTCATGTCAACATCTGGTCGTGAAATGGAAGTATGGTGTGGGCTACGGTCAGGAGAGATTGCTGGAGGTTTTTCTGGGGTCCCCCCCCACAAATCAATAAAGTGGGGCCCTTTGGTTTTTACTGTCTTTAATTTCCCTTTAAGCCTAGAGCTTCTTCTTACATGCTGTGGACTAGTATCTTCCTCCATACTCTGCTTTTATTTTCATTTCTTCTTGGCTGTAGCCGCTTGTTCTCGAAGATAAGCTAACCTTTCAGACAGTGTTTGGTGGTCTTCTTTTTGAGAAGGCTCTGAAGTTTGATATACAAATTCTATGTTTCGTTTCCCTTTTTATTTTCCTTGGTTTCTATCCTTGGTTCTTTCCAGCGTCTCTTCTTGATTAATTTCTTTGGTTTTGCTAATAGGAGGGTCTTGAATTCTTACACTTGTCTCCTTCCTCCTACTCCTTCTTGCTGTACTGCTCTCAGGTACCTCAGGTGGCTCTTGAAAGTAGTTTCTCACCAAAAACCGTTCCTAGGTGTCCCTTTTTTTCTTCAACTGGTCTTCAATTAGAATTTTCACAAGCCCATGATGATACAAATGGGGTTCTATGTCTTTTATATTCTTTTGGACTGTTGTGCACATCTTTTTCAAGCTCATCAATAAAAAGTAGGGCAGATTGAGGGTTTGGTTTTCTAAAAAGTTCATCAGCAACCGGGTATGATACATATACATTGACCCGAAAAGGCCCTCACAAGTAATGAACTTTTGAATAATTAACAGTAAACTGGCCCACTCCTCTTTTAAAGCATGGACAGGAATTCCTCATTTGAATATAGTTACATCCATACCTGGATTGCGTAGTATGACTCTCCAAGCCTTCTCGTCAAAGCTCTTGTTCTTGAACCAGCGTTCACCCTCCTGCGGGAGTTCTGTAGCGGCTGCTATGGATGCCTCAGTGATTGTAAACTTGAGGTCCCCAATTTCCACCTCCTGGCCGTTAAAAGACCTCGCAAAAGTTTTTGTAATCTCCTTATTGTAGCCTTTGAACTTTTGAACGAACCGTAGCCACCTTGCCTTCTTCAGTATGTTTTTCACTTGTGGGTATCCTTCCAAAAACTTGGGCCCTTCCGGTTCTGCCCTCAACAATAGACCCATCCTTCCTTCTGTTCTTAAAACTCGTCTGCGTGAGTAGGGTTTAACGGAAGTGAGACGACTGGGTTATAGGAGTGAACAGAGTTTATGGAGACAACCAGTCACTGTGAGCAGAAAATAGAGGACATGCAGCAGAAGTGAATTTGTGAAATGGGGTGAAGGCTTATGTGAGCAAGGTGGAAATACAATCGTGATGTCAATAGAACAATAGGGAGAGTAAAGTGCATCCGTCAGAATTTTAAATTGGGTGGCTGCAGAGTAGACACAAACACGTTTATGAAACGGCTGCAGATTTTGTGCGGCTGAGAAGAGCCGTAGTCAAATCGACCACGTCCTCATGATTATAGGTAGAGTGTTAAAATGCAGCCAACACAAATTAAATCCGAAGGCTAATCATAAGACTGTTTGGAAAATAAATACATGGTTCGTGGAGGAATGTCGTGGAATGGTTATGGAGGCTATCACGCCAGTCATTGCATATAGTGGAGCTTATGGTTTAATAACTATGCAAAAATGTGCTTTGATTGCTATTTGAAATAAATTTCTACTCATACCCTGGAATTTTTGCCATTTATTGTCCATTAACCCTTGATCAGCTGCTCCTTATTGATGCTTTTAGGTGCCCCATGTCTTCATAATATGTCCTCGATCATACCTGCATTTGATTTCATGATAATTTAACTAACATCTGACTGTCAGTTTTGAAAAATAGAGTGATAACTGCGGAAACTGTTTCTGGCTGCAAAAACTGGTTTCAACTGTGGAAACTGACACAACAATCATTTGACTGAATGAAGATGGATAAATGATGACTGAATGAATGAAAATGGTCATAAAAACTTTTATTGGCAGAATGAAATGAAATGAATGAAATAGAGTGGAATGAAATGAAGTGGAGTGGAATGAAAATGAAATGGAGTGAAATGAAAATGAAGTCGAGTGGAATGAAAATGGGAAAGATTTTTTTTTTTTTGGAAAATATAGGGCGTTAGAGGATTCTGATTTCCCCCCTGTATTTTCTGTATAAGACTGCCAATCTGTGATTGGTTTTCAGGCTTATACATTTTTTTTTTTTAGAACAGAAAGGAACAAAGGCTAGGCTGGTGGAGAAGAATGATTCTTCTTCACCAATGTTATTGCAGAACTATCTTGAAACATTTTGACAAATTCCTCTTTTGAGAGTGGCTTATGATAGACCTTTAATCTGTGGCCATTCACAATAAGAGGAGTTTGAAATTCATCAATGGTTTTGATTCTTACCGCTCCATTGCTAAAGACTTTGTCAATCTCATATGGCCCAAGCCAATGAGTCTAGAATTTACCTTTGAAGTCTTTAAACTTGGAATCAAATAGCAATGCCCAGTCTCCTTCTTGAAACTTTTTCTCTTTGATGTATTTATCATGCCACTTAGCTTTTTGATACTGAACTAGATTAGTTCTTAGGATTGCTTCTTGTCTGATCTCATCTAGCTCCTTCAACTACTCCATTCTATGCTTTTGGGCTTCTGATAGATCCATCCTCAACTAAACTGCCATTTTGAAAGTTTTGACTTGAAACCCAATGGGGAGCAGGACTTCTTCCCCATAAACAAGTTCATAGGGAGAATGTCCTGTTGTATTCCTCCATGTAGTTCTGTAGGCCCATAAGGCTTCAGGAAGCCTTTCTGCCCAATCTCTTTTGTGTAGATGAAGTGTTTTGGTGATGATGCCTTCAATAACTTTGTTTGTAGACTCCACTTGGCCATTTGCTTGCGGATGGCAAGGAGTCGATTTTCTATGCTTGATTTTGTATTCTTTCATCAGCTTCTCCACCAGGTTGGAGGTGAATTGACTTCCCTGATCTGTCACAATTTCTCTTGGAACACCAAAGCGAGTAAAAATATCCTCATAAAGAAAATTAACAACTGAATTTTCAGTAGCAGAAAATAATGCCTTGGCTTCTACCCATTTAATGACATAATCAGTACATACCAATATATACTTTTTTTGTTTAGATGGTGGATTAATAGGTCTAATGAAATCTAAAGCCCATTTTTCAAAGGGTTCGATGAGTACCTGCGGTTGCAATGGCATTTCATTTGAAAGGGTCGGTTTTCCTACTCTTTGGCAGCTGTCACACCTTTTGACATATTCTTTTGCATCTTTGAAGAGGGAAGGCCAATGATATCCTAAAGAGATGATTTTATAGGCTGTCCTTTTGTCAGAAAAGTGTCCGCCGCATGGTTCATCATGACATGCCTTGAGAATTTCAGGCATTTCATCTTCCCTAACACATCTTCTGATCACAAGATCTGGCCCTGTTTTAAACAATTCGTTAGAAATCCATGAATATTTTGAACTCTCCTGAATAATCTTTCTTCTTTTACTAGGAAATAGATGTGGAGGTAGTTTCCTTGTAACCAAATAGTTAGCAATATCTGCATACCAAGGGGTCTTAGTAGTTACTGCAAATAAATATTCATTCGGAAACTTATCCTCTACAGGAGAATCTTCTTTAGTATTTTGGATCCTAGACAAGAAATCAGCTACTGTATTTTGTTTCCCTGGTCTATCCAACACAGTAATATTGAATTCTTGTAAAAGTAAGAGCCACCTTGTAACTCTGTCATTAGTAACAGGTTTATTCATTAGATATCTAATCACAGAATGATTAGTATGAATAAAAGTTTCATAGCCTGTTATATAATGTCTAAACTTATTGATTGCATGAACAACAACTAAGAACTCTTTTTCAGTTACAGTATAGTTCAACTCAGTGGGAGTCAAATTTTTACTGGTATAGTAAATGGCATAAGGAACTAAATCCTTTTGACCCAACATAGCCCTAGAGCTGTATCTGAAGCATCTGTAGAAATATGGAAAGAAAGTTTCCAATTTGGTCCTCTCAAGATGGGTGCTTCAAATATTCTTGTTTTCAAAGTTTCAAATGTTGATTGGCAATCAGGATCCCATTCGAATTCGCAGTCTTTTGTAAGCAATTTGAAGAGTGGAGATGTTATTTTAGTGAAGTTCTCTATAAATCTTCTATAGTATCTAGTAAATCCCAGAAAACTTCTAACATCTTTTTGACAATTTGGAATAGGCAACTTGGAGATGACTTCAACTTTTGATCTATTGACTTTAATCCCATCCCCTGAAATGTGATGTCCCAAAACAATACCTTCAGTAAACATCATAAAGCATTTTTCATGACTTAATGAAAGGTTTGTTTCTTTACATCTTATAAGGAATTTTTCCAAATTCTCTAATGCCTCTTCAAATGAATTACCATAAATTGTAAAATCATCCATATAAACCTCTACACAATCATGGATTAGATCAGAAAATATTCCTAGTACTGCTCTTTGGAATGTTGCAGGTGCATTACATAATCCAAAAGGAAGCACTCGATAAGTAAAAGTTCCCCATGGACAGGTAAATGTGTTCTTATCTTGATCTTCAGGTGCTACCTGAATTTGATTATAGCCACTAAAACCATCCAGAAATGAAAAGTACTTTTTGCTTGCTAGTTTATCTAATACTTGATTGATAAAGGGCAAAGGAAAGTGATCCTTCAAAGTTACTTTGTTCAATTCCCTGTAATCAATGCATACCCTCCATTTACCATTCTTTTTAGGTACTATAACCAAAGGAGAAACCCACCGGCTATTTGAAATTGGATAAATGAAGTTTACAATGAATAGTTTTTGGAGCTCTTCTTTCACTATCTCCCTAAGGTTTGGATTCATCCTTCTCTGAGGTTGTTTGATTGGTCTACTGTTTTCCTCAATGTAGATGTGATGAATGCAAGTCTTAGGGTCAATACCTTTCATATCAGTATACTCCCATGCAAACACAGTAGAATGACTTTGCAAGATATTGGTTAGCTCTCTCTGTTGTGATTTTTCCAAGTTTTTGTTGATATTCAATGTTTTACCTGGAAAAATCTCAATGGTAGAACTACCAAACTCTTCCATAGAGTAAAGAGACATTTGTCTTGATGACAGATACTCAATGTCAGAATATAACTGAAATTGTGTGGTCATATTCTGAAGATGTTTCAAAATTTTCTAATGTGTTCAGAATTTGACTATCTTCACTAATTTCAGAAATGGTAAAGACAGGTTGTATAGTGTCCTCATCATCGACCCATTCATTATCTCCTACTTCTGTGATTTCTTTTGCTGGAGGATACAAATTGAATTTCTTTGTCGAGTTACCATCAGAAATATACATATCCCCAGATCTACAACTAATGAAAGCATCAGCTGTGGCTAGCCAAGGTCTTCCTAAGATGAGTGGGTGCCCTCCTAAATTACTCTTGGGAGTCAAAATCAAGAAATCTACTGGATATTCCCAAGAATCTAAGGAGACTGAAATATCTTCTAATACACCATCTGGTTTGATTATTGATCTATCTGCAAGTTGCAGTAGGGTAGGTGTAAAAACAATATTAGGAAGTTTTAGCTGTTCCATAGTCTGTCTACTCATAATGTTGATAGCAGCCCCTAAGTCAATCAAAGTATTTGGAATTTCTAGCCCATTTATATGTGTCTTGATAATTGAACTACCGGGATCTACATATTTCTGCATGGTAATTTTTCCCATCATAATATCTGCAATTTTTCCTACTAGGTGGATTCTTCTTGTATCTCTTGGTTTCCTTCCTGGTCTTTTGAGATTCAAATACTTTATTGTTTTTGTTAGAATAGGAATCTCTCTAATGGCTTGTAGAAAGGGAATCTTGATACAGACATTCTTTAATTCATCTAGGAAATCATAGTCAGGCAACAAGATTTGTTTTTCCACCCCTTTGTCAATTTGTAATCTTTCAGGGAAAGGAGGTGTGGATGAAGATGCAAGTTGCTCAACTATAGGAGTTGTGGGGGTTGACTCTTTTTCTTTTTCTTTTTGAGTGTTTGGGTTTTGAAGAGATGCTTCAGAACCTTTATTGGCTTTAAGAGAATCTTCCTCATAAATACTTTGCTTTTGAGCATCTATAGAAGGTTTTTCTAAAACTCTACCAGATCTGAGTTGCACATCATTAAGAGGAACAATCATATAGGTAGTAAATTGTTGTCCTTCTACCATGTAAGCATTCTGAGGATTTTTATTATTAGGATTTGGCAATGGCTGGGATGGTAGTTGATTTGTCTTTTGTTGGAATGGAAGCAAGAGTTGAGAATTTGGATTTTGTTGAGAAGGTTGTTGTTGTGGAAATGGCAATGAAAGTTGTGGATTTTGATTTGGAAGTTGTGGAGCTTGTTGATTTTGAAAAGATGGAGGATATTGATAAAATTGAGCAAATCTCCCATAAGGATTTTGCATACCTTGTACCCATGATTGATATGGATTTTGAGGTTGGGACCAAGGTTGTTGCCAAGGATTCCAATTTGGTGGGGGTTGAAAGTTCATAGGGTTATTAAACCCTTGATTTTTTTGCCATTGCCAAGGTTTCCTTGAAACAAAACAGAGAGATTCCATTGAATTTGGATCTTCTTGAAAGACAGCTTTGAGCCCAGGAATTGAAGAACAATCCTTGGTCTCATGGCTTTTTGAGCAAATCATACATGTTTCTACAACTTTTTCATCCAAGGGGCATTCCCTTAGAGCATGTTTCTTCCTACATTTTGGACAAAAAATGGCCAAAGCTTTAGCTTCTGCTTTCTGCTTGTTTTGTATTTTAAGGGTGTCTAGTTGTTCACTAAGGCTTCGTAAAGTATCAATTTTGAACTCATCAAGAATATTGCCAATCTTTGTCCTACTTACTGATCCAGTTGCAGATTTGTTTACTCTAATAAGAGAAGAATCTCTAGGCCCCTTTCCAGTTTTAGACTTTCCCCTCGAGAGATGGACACATAGTTCTGCTATGTCATGAAGTGGAAGTTGAGAAATATCTCCCTCTCCCATCATGTTAAAATATCTATCCATTCATCTCTAATGGATTTTAATAGAAGGGATTTCAAGGTCTCCTCATCTAAGTTGCTCATTTTTGCTCTTTTCAGGTTGTATTGAAATCTTTCAAGTAAATCCTCCAAGTTTTCATCTTCTTTTTGCACCATTTTGAATACCTCATCCTTACGGTTGGTGGGCATGCAATAGTCTAGGTATCTATCCAAAAATGTTTGTTTCATATCATTCCAAGTCCTGATAGATTGAGTGACTAATCCCATGAACCATTTCAAAGCAGCTCCCTTCAATGTTGAAGGAAACAATTTGTGTTTTTGAGAGTCTTCTATATAGTCATAAGTTCGGCACACGACTTCAAACTCAAATAGAAATGTTTCAGGATCCTCACTTCGCAATCCATAAAAGTTTGGGAGGACAGATGGTGAGATGTTTTTCATTGTTGTATGAGATTCCTCATCAACTATAGGAAATCCAAATGAGTTATCTCCATCCCTATTTCCCCCATTGTTGCCTCTACCTCCTCTATTGTTTCCTCCTCCTCTACCTCTACATCTACCTCTACCTCCTTCTCCTAATCCATTTATTACTTCCTCTATCATGATAGTTTCCCCAGAGTTCTTAGAGTCCTCTGGTTCTTCTACTAATGGCGAACGAGGAGGAATTTCTCCCTCTTCTTCTTCAGGTGATTCTACTTCTTTGATTACAATATGTTCCCTCGTAGAAGTGAAGAAAGGTTCTTTTCCTAAGTCAGATTTGATGGATAGTGTGGGAGAGTCTCCTAATTCAGCTGTTGCCCCTTGAATTCCAGGAATCCTAAGGCAGGGAATGTGAGTTGGAGATGATGGAGGTGTATCTTGTCTATGCCTTGAAGTAGATGGAGTTGTAAAAATCAAACTCTTGGCCCTAGTTATAAACCTTCCCCTAGAATCTCTTGCTCTATGCATGTAATTTTTTATTTTTTATCTTCAAGTCGGGCTAATAATTCTCTTTCTGATCTTCCAGATCACACTAGGTGCAAGAAGAGAGCATACTCAAGAAATTATTGAACCAATAACTCTCTTTTCTGATCCTCGAGATCACACTAGGTGCAAGAGGAGAGCATACTTTGAGAAGTTATCAATTTTTCCCTTCTTTAATTTTTTTTTTCTTAAGAAATTGGCTACCTAGTTACACTTCCCCGGCAATGGCGCCAAAATGTTTGGTCAATTTAGAGTGTCCTAAATTTCTATATTAATTGTCAATCCGGGAGTCGTAAATTGTTGAAGTGTGGCGCACTATATGTGCAGGATAACCTATTCCTTACTTTTTGTCGTTTTTTATTTTTATTTTGTTTTGAGGGTTTTTATCTTCGTTGATTTCCTAATGTGAAATGGGAATTCTAAAAGTTAAGTATGGATATAAATGTTCAAGGCAGTTGTGTCCTTTATAATGGTTTCCAAAACTTCAAACTTTAGAAGGTCTTAGAACATGCAATGATAAAATTAACTTCTAAAAGAGAATGAAAATGTGCCACTATTCTAATCAAACAAATAGTGAACTATTGATCATGAAACAATTATTCTTGCTGCTGTCTAAATACAAGAAAAATGAATTAAGCTACTATACTCAAAGAAATCCAAAAATTGCAAGTAAAGTAAAGCTAAAATCAAATTACATCAATTCATATTCTGACCCCTCGCCAGTTGGTCTCGCTATGGATTTTAGAGGTAATCATAAACAATTTGAGCAATCTGATATCTAATTTGCAGAAAAATAAAACTAATATCAAATTACACACTCATACTTCAATCCCTCACCATTAGTCTCGCTATGGCTTTCGGAGGTAACTGACAATGATATGAGTAATTTAATATCTAAGCTAACTAATAAAGCTAATGAACAGAACTGAAATAAACAAAACAGAGCTGGAATTAAAAGCTAAGAAAAGTAAGTCAGTAGAAAGACAAGACTGATTCCATGTCATTAGTCATTGTGAAAACTATATGCAAATGCCCGGGCTGCTTGCTGTAATCTGGAACAAATACACTGATCAATGTTAACAACAATGTAAAGCATGTAAAATTATGGACAAAAATAAAACATTAGTACCATAAGAAATGAAATATATACAAGTGAATAACTATGGCATAATGAATGTAAAGAAACACAGCATGAAACTGTACAGTAATAAAAAAACCTCGGCGTGTGCAGGGGCTCTCTGCACAACCTCGGGCAACAGCTATCGACCACAAATTATGCTTATAAACAGAGCTTCTCATACATTCAAAACGTAGTCATAACAACGAAACAGTGTCACGACATAGTGGGCTCTTTAACAGTCAACAATACATTCCAAAGACTAATTATTATGCATATGGAAATGCATTATTTATAACAGAAGGCTACATAATTGATTTCCTAAAAATTGCGCTGATAGAGGACACGTGAACAACAACGTCCATGGATCTAGCATCATGGCTACCATGATGATTAAATCTATTGAGGGTGGCTGTTGGATTCGCCTTATGGAGCAGTCTACAGGTGTCGATATGTCCCCAGAGATCTAGGAACGGCCACAAAAGTCTTCACGTGTTTGAAAACGGAGTCCTGTTGCTGTAGGACTCCTATATTTGACCACCGCTTGACCACCTTTGACCACGGCCTTCTTTGATGAATTCGACTAAGCCAATAGGACTCGGTCCATGTCCACGTCACTTTCAACTTGCCCATGTGGCTCGATTTGCCTGAAGACACCTGTAATATAGAATTTAACAAACAGGCTGCGGAAAGTGACAAGATTTCGCAGCTTATGAGAAAAAATTAGTTCAGACAACAAACACAAAACATAGTTAGAAAACCACTTTATGTGCTCTTTTAAACTCAATATACAATGATGTTGATAGCTTATGAGGTCTAGGTGGATGGAGAAAGTTTAGGAAAATGTGTAGGAAAAGTGTGGTTTTGGGGCAAAACAAAACCCCAATCCATTAACCTTGGATTAGAACATAAGTGTAGTTCCCTTAACCAGGTCTACAAAATACCATGGGGAGAAAACCATCATGCCCAAACCCATGCACAAAATCATAGGTAGGTCCACCCACTTAATATTATAAGGTCCTTTTTTTTTGCTTGGGGCACTGCCCAAAACCCCGTAGAGGAGGGTTACCATTCCTCTCAAACGCCCCGACAGGGGGGGGCTGCTACCCCCTGTGATCCTCCCCCCCCTGCTGCGCTCGACGCAATGAAGGGGGGGTTGGATACCCCCCTTCTAATCCCCCGACTTTACGCATGGGGTTAGTCATGGAAACAATATAACACACACCCAACAAATACAGGATATCTAGGATCGACTTGTAGCAGTAAGAGAAGTGCCTCAAGCTATAGAGATTGTGCGTTTGGCCCTGAATAGTGTCTCAGAGGAATGGGAAATCTTTATCCAAGGCATTTCGGGAGAAGATAGATTACCAGGGTGGGAAGGATGTGGTCGTGCCTATAGTAGGAAGAGATGAGGGGATCTTTAGTACAAAGCTCCATCAACAACAACATCAGCAAGGGATCGAAATGTGTGAAGGAGGAAGAAAATGTATCCCTTGCATTGAAAAGGAAGGAAAAAGGTTCCAGTCAAGGACAAGGCTCGTAGGGAGAGAAGAAGAAGATGGATCTATCGAAGATTAAGTGCTGTAGGTGTGGTGAGTTTTTCCACTACAATACTCAGTGTCCTCAAATGAAAAAGGACAAGAAGGAGAAGTAGGATTAGGCGACAACATCTGTAGAGATAGATTGGGTGTCCTCCTAGTTGGAGAAAAAATTTGCCATTTTTGCAGCCATACCTCTAGGAGTGAGGTGAGGTGATGTGGAGTTTTAGTCCCAGAGTTGCGAAATTATTTCGACAGGGTCCATTGAGGTAAGCATCAGATGGTGTTTCTCAAGGATCATTACCTTGCTACGGGGGGCCACAATATTTAATAGTAGGAGGATCAATTTCAGTTGATGTAGTCATGTTCCATAGTGACAGTTTCAGATTAGTGGAAATCAGATGCTAAGGAACACAAAGCAATGTTGATAGTAGAGCAGGAGGCTCAGTAGTAGAGTTAACAATAATGCAAATTTCTCAGTGGAAAATGTAGAGGCTAGTAGCAGTTAGACGCTCAGGAGAGAGTTGCAACACAACAACGATTCAATATTTTTGATGCTTATTAGTTGCAGTAGCAACAACAATAGTTGAGAGGGATTATTAGTTGTGTTCCAATGCAGATACAGAGTTGGCAACAATATAGGATGTACAGTGTAGTGTCAATAACAACACAAATGAAACATGGTTAATGTTATAGAAATTTTTGGGCACTGCAACCCCAATCATACATGTCCATAACCCAAGGGCTCCTAAGTCCCTAAAAGTGTTGCTTCACACCCTAAAGGAACAAGGTCAGCTGATTACATCATCTCCCAGAAGTTCTCCACAGAAAACTGCTCAGAACTGGTCAAAGCTGGATCATACAGACTGCCCAGTGCAGAGGGTGTGATGCATCTCACCTGCTTAGTGTAAAGGGTGCGATGCATTCTGAAAAGCTCTTCTATAGGGTGCGATGGGCGAGAGTAGACAAATGGCAGAGACAGTTTGCAAGGTGGGTCGTCATGGAATCTTCCAGAAACTTCTCTTGTGACACTTGCCTCTCTGAATTCGCCCAGGGATGAGTAAGAGATCATCAATATCCAAGTGGAATCAAGAACTATCAGAGAGAGGACACTAATCAAAATCTCAGAAGCTGACTCACCCCCTTGCAATCATCTATATATGGATCCCTCATCATAGAGATCCAGAGGCTGGAATTTTGTATCTTGTAAGGACGTGATGTTGGTTTCTTGGTGGAATATCATAGTGTTGGGTGATCTAAGCTTTTCATGAGGTGAAGAAGGGATTTCATGCTGGGAGGATGACGTTGGGTCAGAACAATTGGTTGTAATCCTCTTTGCTATTCTTGATATTAATAAAGCTATTCAAGTTTTCCTCCACATTCTTGTATGTTTGATGATATATGCATTTGTGTGGTCAATATATATGTGGTCCTATATTGTTTATGATTGTAGATCTCTGTTCTTTGATAGTATTATGCTGTTTTGATTCCACAGGTGCTCTTTGAAGCTGGGTATATGAGGGAAAAGTGGCAAGGATCTGTTAGAAGGGAGAGGAACCAAGCAAGGAACCAAGCGCAAGACTGAGGTTGGTGTCCTTTGTTCCCCTCTTATCTACTTCTCATAAAGGAAAGCGAAAGTAGTTTTAGTTTGTTTGTTTCTAAGATAGCTACCAATCTTAGTGGAACTAGCAGCTCCGAGTGGACACTAGATTTCCCGATAACAAAATGGCGACTCCACTGGGGAGCGAATAGATTGTTTGCTTGTCTATATTTGTTTGCTTTATAAACTTACAGATGGAGCCTGAAGTTAAGCCAGCTAGCCTTCGAACTACATTTGCTATGCAAGTGCAAAGTAGATCAATGCTGCTTCAGTCTATCTCTGGGTTTTGTTTATAAACTGAACAATCGATTTGCAAACATCCTAATTGCCCTAGTGGTGGCTCTAGTAACCTCATTAGATCAGCCCCTGTGATTTCTATTTACTGACTATCATTAGCTCGGCCTAAATCCCTGAACTAAGCTGCAAACTGTGACCAAGAACCAAGTTGAAGTCTCGTCCTTGGACCATCGCACTTTCTCCTCTTGGGAATCTGGATGCATCGCACCTCCCATGTGCAGTAGGTGCACTGCATCGCACTTTCCCTGTGTTGCAGGTGCGCTGATCAGACAAGACCTCTTCTGCTCTCAGATTTTGGTTTCTGTGTTCACTCTCTTCAGCTTTATTCAGGAGTTTTGCTGTCTGTGATCAGTATACCACTGTAGAAACTCCCTTCCTTTGCATGATTTCGCCTCCATAGTACAAAGAATTGTGAATTTTTTTATGTATTGTGCGCCATTTACAGTTCTCTTTTACAAAAAGTAGCATAATCAAACTGTCGTCTTTTGATTTGGAAGTGTCGCAAGTGTCGTTTTTAGTCAAAGAAAAGAATTCTATTGTTCTGGATGGCCGATTATATAGTTACTCTTGTATTTGAATTGAATTAGTAGTTTTTCAAGTGTCGAAAGCATTTTTCAATTCAAAATAGCAAAGTGTCATCATTATCTTCCTTTCGTTTTGAAGAGAAATTTGTTAGTACTGTCGCTTTGAAAAGATAATTCAGATTTGTACTTAGCATTCTTCTTGTCATTCACACATTAAGAAAGCTGAAAACAATTACATGCATGTGCATTTGCATTTAGACTGCTTGATGGTTTGATTTATGACAATGCATCTAGTGTGTGCTCTCTACTCTATGTTGAAAGAATATCATCTCTCTTTCTTTAGTAGCTAGGATTTTCATTGCAAAAAGAAGATTAAACGATTGTTTATCATCTTAGATTGCATTTTAGGAATTGTATATCTACATCACGCGGTGAACCTGAAAGGCAAATTTCTTAAGAAAGATCAACTATAAAATAAATTCAATGAACATAAAAACGCTTTGGAACCTAACGCACAACATCTAGAAGTCTAGGCTAGAGACGTATTCCGGCGTCGTAAATCCTGGTAACTATCGCTTTCATCGTTGGTTGGGTGATTCCTCCTCTTTGAGACGATAAGTGCCAGTACGGACTTGTGCTCCCATGTACCGTCGAGTATATATTGGGAGACCACAATAGGCTATATCCTTTATCCATAGGAAGCTGTGTCTGCCGCCCTATCGATTGCAATGCACTAAACACAACATTCGGGAAGATTGACTGCCGTACCGTAAAAAGTATTCTACAGTTTTGCGATTGGTTTGGTAATCCCTTTGTCTAGATTTCCAGAGTAGTCTCTTTCATTCCTTTTCAGACTCCTTAAAGGGAAAGGTCCATCTGAGAACTTGTCACTTCAGGCTCACTAAAAATCGAAGGCAACTAGAGTCATCTTTTGTTTTTTCTCGACACTTAAAAATTGAAAAAACAAGTTGTGTCAAAGCGTCTAAAATTCATTTAATTTGGAATCATTTTCCCCTTTATTTTTAGTTGATCGAGTAATCCGCAATCGTGGAGGAAAGTCAATTGAAACCCCGTCGTTCGCGAAGGCTTACGAGTCAACTGTCTTTGTCTCCGGAAAGAAAACTATTTTGAACAAAGCAAACTCGTTTAACCGGATCAAAGTCCCCTGGTTTGGTTGGAACAAGTGTTCCGACACCTTCAGAGACTCCGGTTACTCCAAACATTTCTGGTATCCCTGCCTCTATAGAAGAAGTTCTGCAGCCACTAGAGGACAGTAGAATTGATCCTAGTGTGAAGTTAAACACTTCTATTCCTGAACCGGCTCCATCTGCAGCTGATTCGGAAGGTGTTATTCCCCAAACATCTATCGCTGCAGAATCTATACCTTCTTCGGCACCGGAAATATTTTACGGACCTGACGGTCTACCTCTTCCACCTGGGTTGATTTCTATAGAAGAGATTGTGGAAGATCCCCCATCTAGTACTCCATCACATTTTGGAGTAGGGATCACCCTATATACTTCTTCGTCAGAAATTAGTCTACCGTTATCGGAAGTTCCCGTAGAATCGCTAAGAAATCTTTTGGATAGACTAGATATGTCTGAACAATCGTCGACATCTAGGGCTATGTCATCTGACGCAGGAACGACAGAACTTCCTGCTGTCACTCCAATAATGTTCGCTGGTATACCGTCTGTCGCAACTAGCTCTCAAGTATTGGGTGGAATTCATCCAGGGGCTGTTTCGACAGTATGGTCTGTTCCCGTTTGTTCGTCCAAAATAATATCTGGAATCTCTTATGTTGAATCTCAGCAAATGGATCCTTCGCAATTTCAATTTGGGCAGTCCGGTCCTCAAAGGCAGATCATTCCTTTAAGCACTGGATTACCGCCGTATGGGGGGAAATATACCCTTTCATTGTCTCCTATGGGAGAACAAACATACGAGAGTTCACAACAAAATTCAGGTTATGTTGGAATTACATCTAGCAGTTGGGTGCCAATACTGCCTCAACAACCAAGAGTTGTATACTCAATGCAACAAAGTCTGCCTATGTCAAATATCCCCACTACACCGGCTATTGTGATGGTGTTGCAAGTACAAGCGTTGCCTATTGTATGCCAACCTCAAGTCTCTCAGGTCACAAGTCAACAACCTCTTGTCTCTGTGACACCACCACAATCATCGATTAGTGGCTCCTTAACTAGAGTGACCCAGGCTCAAACAGGTACCATTACCCCTCATCTTAGTCAAATGCCGGTATTGGACAACAACAAATGGTCTCACAACCATGGCTGGTGCAATATCAACAACCACAATTCCAACAAGTTTACCAAGGATCTGAGCACCAAATCTTTGCAAGTAATGGGCAGCCGTATATTCAAAATGGTCAACATCAACCATTTCATAATGGTTATGCCCATTAACCTTACCAAAGTTATCAGCATCAAATGCACTATGCTGGTATGCAAAGACCCACTGCTCAGGAAATCCCATCTTATCCTGGGTATGCTTCGCCGAACCTGAATCAACAGTTGCCCTTCGTGGCAACTTTAGAGTTACCAGATCTAAATCGGCTAACAAACGATCCAATCGCTTACGCCCCTTGGTGGCCAGTGATTCCTCATAAACTTTCGTCAGATATTCCTAAATTTAATGGAAATCTGGGTGAAGACCCGTCGAATCATGTGATGACCTTTCATCTGTGGTGTTCATCTAACACTCTAAATGATGATTTGATTAGGCTTCGCATTTTTTAGGAAACGTTAACTGGTCCAGTAGCAAAATGGTATATTGAATTGCCTAGAGCTTCATTTGTTAACTTCAGTACCCTAGCCACAACCTTTTTAACCCATTTTCATTACCCATAAGGTACGAAACGGGAACAGAGCTTCTTACCAATTTCAAGCAAACGACGACCACTCACATATCTGATCATATTCATGAGTGGCAATGTCGTCGTAGAATGGTAAAAACATGTGTTCCTGATCAGTTGTTGGCTGAATGGTTTATTAAGTCGTTGTTACCTTCTATTACAGAAGATGTGGCAAAGGGAGGAGTCGTCACTGAAGAGCAAGTCATTTCTCGTGCGCAATATTTAGATTTGATCTATACTCAGTTTGGTACGCTCTACGATAAAATCCTTGATGCTCCTAGACCGTAATTTTCTGTTCCTTCCTCTCCTAAATCAAACAAAGACTCTCATGCCGGGGACATAGTGATAGGAACGACCAGCACGAAAATCGTAAAGGCTAAGTCGAAGAAGGCCCGTACGGTTTCAGGTCAAAATGCAAATGAAGAACTTCTCGCCTCGGAAGTAAATGCCGTATTGACTGATAAAGGCAAAGAAACCAAGCAACCAGGAGGCAAGAAGAAAAAGAAAGGGAAGAAGAAGAAACAGGAGGAGTCGTCCCCTGAAAAATCTTCTGCAAACCCTTCTGGAGATAGGAAACCAAATCGTCCATACCTTATATGTGATGAGGATCATTGGACAAGAGAGTGTCCATATAAAGCTGAGCTTAGAAAATTCTTCAGGAATTCGAAAACCTCAGTGGTATTGACTGATCTGTTTCCAAATCTAGGAACAAATCTGGTTGCTAGTGACAATGCTTCCCCGTCCCAAGTGCTAATGTTGTCGGTTTCGAAGCAGCAAAATGATGCTTTGATATTGACAAGGAATAAATATTACGGGAATCCACAGCTGTTGGACAACAAGGCTAATCATCAATCTAGTAGTTTGACAACAACTTCGACCGGGGTTGTGCTACCCATCATTCCTGAACTAATGATAAAGCCACCAAAGGGAGTAGTACACAAATCGACATTTAATCCTCGTGCCAGAGTAGAACAACATTATAATATAGTGGAGGATCTGGCCCAATCGCCATCTGCTATGTCAACACTTGAGGTACTGCAAAATTTCCCCTCCCAAAAACAGGTTTTATTATCAGCAATAGGTGGGATTGACCCAACGAATTCCAATCTTGTGTCCTTTAATCACAAAGTATATGACCCTCAGTTACCAGCTCAACTAGCTTTCCTTATTCAAGTGAAAGCCCTCAACAAAACTGTTCATCGAACCATTATTGATGAGGGGGCATCTACATGTATTATGTCGATGAGTTGCTGGAAAACTTTAGGATCTCCACCCTTGTCGTGATCTTCGACGACATTAAAAGCATTTGATGGACGAACGTACACCCCATATGGGATTTTAAGTAACTTGCAAGTCAAGCTGGGGGAAAATGGTAGAAATTGATGTTGAAGTGATTGATGGAAACCTCGATTACAACATCCTACTGGGAAGGCCCTGGATATATGCTATGGTTGCCGTTGTGTTGACCTACTTCAAGAAGATTGCATTTCCTTTCCAAGGAAGTATTACAATCGTTGACCAGCAAACATTTCTCCCAAACAGTTCACAAGTTACGGGAAGCATTCCGATGATCCATGGAAGCTCTCATTCGCTTCAAAATATCGGAGTAGGCCTACTAAAAGACCCTATATTAATGGGGACTTTCGCCCTACCGCCTCCAATCAATCTGGTGGAAGTGGCAACAGTGGGAACCTGCAATATGATATCTTCTATTCAAAAGATGTCTGAAAATGATATTAACATGGATCATCTGCAGGTATTGCCTCCAAGCCCAATAGAAATATTGTAGCAATCAATGTTTTCGGCATGGGAGGCAAACCCAAATCAATGCTCATCAAGCGTTTGGATAGATAGGTCTAAGGAATATGGCACCCCTTCAGATCCTTGGTCGCAAGTACATTCTACAGACGAAGGAATTGTTCAGTCAATGATGATTGATGGGGCACCAGGGAAGATTACCACTATTGTTCCCATCTTCTGGATTACAAGGAAGATACTCCTAGTGACCTTCATCATCCCTCAATTTTTGTTTTTCTATCAAATATCGTAAACACGGTGGATTCCAAATGAAACTTGTCCAATATTTAAGAGACTATCGCCTTAAATATCTCGACCAAAACAAATGTTGTAGAGAATATTCATGTTGGCAAATCTTGTTCTCCTTCAGAACTAGAAATATATCACACTCTTTTTCACGAGTTCAGAGATGTCTTTGCTTGGTCGTATGATGAAATGCCAGGCTTTGACTCGAGCATAGTTGAACACGAAATTAAGATGTATCCAGATGTCAAACAGGTACGACAACGGCTACGGCAGGTGCACCCCAAGAAAACCGCTGCTATCAAGGCGGAAGTTGAAAAACTTCTCCATGCTGGTTTTATTTACCCGGTTCTTCTAACCGATTGGGTATCAAATATTATTCCTGTAATGAAAAAACAAGGAACGATTAGAGTGTGCGTCGATTATAGGGATGTAAATCAAGCTTGTTCGAAAGAGAACTACCCTACACCCTTCATTGACCAGATAATTGATGAATGCGCCAGATGTGAAATGTTTTCATTTGTGGATGGATTTTCCGGGTATAATCAAATAAATATCCACGCACAGGACCAGTCAAGGACTGCATTTATTTTTCTGTGGGGCACATTTTCATATCGCAAGCTACCCTTTGGTTTAAAGAACGCAGGGGCAAAATTTCAGAGGGAAATGAATTATGCCTTCCATGACATCAAAAACATCATTCAACCATATCTCGATGATCTTCCGGCTCATTCGCGAAAGAGGATCGATCATCCGCAGCATTTGAGAGCGATATTTCTACGCTGCCAACACTACAAGATATGACTCAATCCACACAAATGTGTGTTCTGTGTCAGTTCTGGTTGTTTACTTGGCTTTTTGTTCTCAAAGGACGGGATTCGTCTCGACCCATGTAAGGTTCAGGCAATCATTAATTTTCATCCACCTTCAAATTTTCTTCAGATTCAGAAACTCCAAGGGAAAACAAACTTTCTGAGGAGGTTCATTCCAAATTACGCCAAACTTGCTAAAAGTTATACTCGTCAATTGAAAAAAGAAGTACCCTTCATCTGGGATTAGGTCGTGCAAGCTTCCTTTGATGCTTTAAAGGAATCCCTAATAAAAGCATCATTAATGTATGCTCCTGATTATCAAAAAGACTTTAACCTGTACCTAGCTGCAGCAGGTACGACCATCACAATGGTTTTAGTTCAAGAAGACAATGGAATTGAAAATCCTATATATTATTTGAGTAGAAACTTAAATGATACATAAAGAAAGTAGTCCTACATTGAAAATATAGCTCTCGCAGCTGTTTAAGCGATACAGAGATTTCGACACTATGTCGTCTTTCGAAAAACTACCATTTTGTCAGATTGCAACCCCATGACTTATATATTGTCGCGACAGTTTTTGGGGGGAAATATTCAAAATGGATAGCAATTCTACAAGATTTTGATCTGGGATTTATAAAATCCAAATCAAAGAAATCCTTGGTTTTCGCGGAGTTACTATGCGATCTCCCATCGTCATCCAATGATGCAACCTCAGAAGAAGCAATCATGGACGAATCTTTGTTTCTGATATCTTCAAGCAATCTGTGGTATGGAGACATAATAATCTATCTCCAAACCCAAACATATAGGTCTAATACCTCCCGCTCGGAACAACGATGAATTCAATACCAAGAAAAAGACTACATGACCGTCGGTGAAACACTTTACCGTCGTGGTGTCGATACAGTTCTGAGGAGGTGCCTCACCCACGAGGAGGCCAAAAAAGTCCTGAATGATTGCCATTCAGGCGCGTGTGGGGGGCATCAATTTGGTTACGCTATGGCACAAAAGATTTTACGAGCAGGATACTTCTGGCCAACAATATTCAAAGATTACATAACCGTAGTCAGAAGTTTCCATGCATGTCAAATCTTCGATCAAAAAACCAGAATACCAGCCGCACCTCTGCAACCAGTAGTTGCTGTTGGGCCATTCGCCAAATGGGGCATATATTTCATGACATGTAACTCCACCTCGGCGGGGGGGCATGGGTATATCATAGTCGCAGTAGACTATTTTACCAAATGGGCCGAGGCGATGCCTACATTAAACAACAGCGGCGAAACGACTGCCCTTTTCTTTTTCAATCATGTAGTCTCCAGATTCGGTGTTCCACAGGCCATAATCATAGATCATGGATCGGATTTTCGCAATCACATGATGGTTGAGTTGGCTGCCAAATTAGGGCTGTCCCACGACAACTCTACTCTGTAATATCCGCAGGTTAACGGACAAGTTGAGGCAATCAACAAGGTCCTGAAGCGGATGTTGCAAAGGATGATTGGAGTCCATAAAAGGAGTTGGCACCTGATCTTGTACTCAGCCTTGTGGACATACTGGACATCGGTGAGGAATGCACCCGGGTTTACACTCTTTCAATTGGTGTATGGCCTGGAAGCAATCTTACCAATTCAGTGTGAAATCTCATCCCTCAAACTCGTGGTCGACCTTCTCCCCGAAACTTCAAAAGAGGAGGCTCGTTTCTTGGAACTAATCCAATTGGATGAAACCTGTCATGATGTCGCTTTGGCTAACGAAGCCCATAAGAAACGAGTCAAGGCACAGTTTGACAAGAATGTCAAACCCCGTGTCTTCTCAGAAGGTGACCTAGTCTTACTTTACAACCAGGAGTTCGATAAATTGGGAGCAGGCAAGTTCAAGTCTTTATGGATGGGCCCCTATATTGTTAAGCGTGTATTAGCAAAGGAGCCTATGAGTTAGTAGATTATGATGGGATTCCACTGGCGCAACCCCGTAAAGGGTTGTACCTTAAGCGTTACTATGCTTGACTCAAGATAGTAACCACTATGATTTTGTTACATTTTTGTTTTTGCTAAGGGTAATTGTTTTGGTTAAGTGATATGCTTTTACATTTGTTGCAGATGTCGGACCTATTGGAATCATTTGTTGGATATGTGTTATGCTCTTAACCTACAAAGCAATACCCAAGCGAAGAAAAGATACCGAGAACACAGAATATGTGAAGAAAATATACCCAGAACACAGAATAGCAATGATTTTATTATTCAGAGAGAGGTTCACAGGCCTCTTCGAGGGGGCAACCTCCAATAGAGCAGAGCTCGATTACAAAACAAGACACGATGCTCCTCGCAGGGAGTCTCTATCCTTTATATATGACTCATACATGCAATACCACGGGCCAATATCGTGGGTTTTATTAGTACCATTTATCTAATACTACTGCCCATTTACCATCTATCTAATACTACCGCCCATTTGCAACTAACTGTGGTCCCGTCATTAATTGCGGGTTAACCACTTACAAATATTAATATGGGCTTTATTGACTCTTGACTATGACGTGATCCCATGACATAAATAAGGGGGTAGTGCTAAGACAGGAGTGGAACACATGGCGGTTTTGAGAGCGGTAAATGCCTGTTGTGCTTCTTCGTTCCAGAAGAAGGAATTTTTATTTAGGAGTTGCGTTAGGGGCTTCGCTATGCGGCCATAGTTGCGGACAAATTTACGATAATAGCCTGTGAGACCCAAAAATCCTCTCAAGATTTTCAAGGTCTTAGGTTGAGGCCATTCTTGCATTGCCTGGATCTTTTTTGGGTCCACCTTGACACCTTCACGCCCCACAATGTGTCCGAAATACTCAACTTCTTCCATGCCAAACGAACACTTAGAAATCTTGACAAATAATTTATGCGTGCGGAGCAGTTGCAAGAGTAGATCTACATGCTGAAGATGTGCCGCCCAAGTGCCACTATAGATGAGGATGTCATCGAAGAAGACAAGGACAAATTTTCTGAGATATGGTTTGAGGAGGTGATTCATAAGGCTCTGAAAAGTAGAGGGGGCATTACAGAGACCAAATGGCATGACCAGGAACTCATAATGGCCTTCATGAGTTCTGAAAGCTGTCTTGGGAATGTCGACTTCCTTCATGCGAATTTGGTGGTAGCCTGAGCGAAGATCCAACTTAGTGAAGAATTGAGCCCCATTGAGTTCGTCCAGCAAATCGTCAACCACTGGGATGGGAAATTTATCTTTGACTGTTAACTTATTGATGGCCCTGAAGTCTGGACACATCCGCCACTCCCCATCTTTCTTGAGGACCATGACCACTGGAGATGAATAAGGACTAATGCTGGGACGAATGACACCTGCTTCCAACAATTCCTTGATGATTTTTTCTATTCCATTCTTTTGAGTGAACGGATATCTGTATGGCCGCACATTTGGGGGCTGGGCCCCTGGAAGCAATGTGATGCTATGATCATGTTCCCCTCGCGAGGGTGGAAGCTCATGAGGCTTGTCAAAGACAGTCCGATGTTTATTTAAAATCTGTTTCATCTCAGGATGAATTGGCGGGGGCATGGTGTCAACTACCTGGATGGCATTAAATTGAGCTACCACTCCATGATGGCCCTTTTTTAACAATTTTTCCATCCTATGCGAGCTGATGATAGAGGGGGCTCCCGCCTGTAGTCCACGGAGGGTATGTGTGGAGTTGTTCTGCTTAAAACTCATATATAACTCCTGGAAATCCATTGTGATTGGCCCAAGAGTGCGGAGCCATTCCGCGCCGAGGACAATGTCGCAACCCCCCATGTGTATTGCAAACATGTGGGTTTTCAATTGATAATCCCCCATCTGAATTTTGACATTTTCACAACGACCTTCACATTTCATTGTGCCCCCATCTGCAATCTGGACTTGGAAGTTAGAAACTGCCCGGACGAAACAATGTGCTGCTTCAATGATCTTTTGGTGGATGAAATTATGGGTATTTCCACTATCAATCAAGACTACTACTAGGCGATGTTTAAGAAAACCCCTGATTTTGAGAGTTTGAGGGGAAGAAATTCCTGCCAATGCATTCAGCGAAATAATTGGTTCATCAGATACAATCTCCTGTTGGTTATCTTCTTCGATCGCCTCCGGTTCCTCAAGTGGTGGATCTTCCTCTGTGGAGCTGTAGTCAGTGGCATCTATTTGAAAAAACTTGTGCTCTTTGCATTTATGACCCGTGGAATATTTTTCATCACAGTAGTAACATAGTCCTTGCTTCCTTCTTTCGGCCATTTCCGCAGGTGACACCTTTTGAATCTTAAGTGTCTGAGTCATATTGGGAGCCTGTGAGGGACGACCTTTAGCGGGGAAGTTGGGGCGGCTGGATTGGGCTGTTAATGCTCGTTCCACCTTACGGGCTACCTGGCAAGCCTCTGTCCATGTGGGAGGGTGGTGGAGTAGAACCTGAGCTTTGATGGCTTCTTTAAGACCGCTGATAAAGCATTCCATGTAGAACTCATCTGTGAGACCCTTAGTGCGGAAGGCTAAGGCTTCAAAAGCAGTAATATATTCCTCCACTGTACCCGTTTGTCGGAGCTTAGTGAGACGCCCCAAAAAAGAGTCTTCCTGTTCAAAGTGACTGCGAAGAGTTTTGGCAAATTGGGCCCAATTCTGAAAATGTCCATTGCAACGCTGATGCCATTCCTTCCATTGCCATCGTTCATTGTCCAAGTACATGGTGCCAACCATAAGCTTAGTCCCCTCATCTGTGATATGATTCAATTGGAAATACTGCTCCATTTGTGCTAGCCATGCGGACGTGTGAGAACCGTCAAATTTCTGCATATCCAACTTGGGAGGTCGCTGACTGGGTGGTGGATGGGAGTGCCAAACGTGAGGAGAGTGGCTAGACTCACCCTCATGGTATTCATGGCCATTATACGCCTCCTCGTGGGCTGGCTTCTTGCCCTTTGGGAATGCCTCCTGTAACTGGTTACTTATTCCTTTAAGCTCAAGTTCTATGTGGTTACTCATTCCTTGAAGGTCAAGTTCGATCTTGTTCACCGCAGTTTGGAGGGAGTTCACATAGTTTTCAATTTTGTCGATCCTTTCATTGGCCATCGCTTGAGCGCGAGTTTCTACCATACACCAACCTGATGAAAAATTGGGACCGCCTAAAATTTTTTACTAAGAAATTGAATGGTACCAACTTGCTCAGCTCGTCGTCCTGATACTGATGGGCTAGGTCACTCCTTCCTGATCAATACTACAGTCGCCAAATCCTCAAAATGTCAATGCCGCCAAAAGTCCTGCGAAAATTATATCCAGGTACAGGAACCCTTCACAACTACTCTGATCTGGTGGATCTGAGAGATCTGAATGGTGGAACAACTGCTGCTGCTGATCTGGAATAAATGATGTGTGATCCCCCGATAGAAAGGGAACTATGGTCTTGGGGAGTGTCAGGTGCTACATATCGCAATATACATAAGGGTCTGACAGTAGTACTCGACCCAATGTTTCAGGGCTCTAACTAAGGAGGATCGACCGTACCCTTAGCCGTACAACCCGACTACCCTATCGCACGGGCGAGTAATCTCTCCGAGTGCTGTTTTCGGTGTGCTGTAGCCACAAGACGACCGAAGGTTTATCTATGGCGAGGTTTCAAGGGAGCTAGGGGGCTTCCTATATACCCAGAGGGTACGTGGAAGACAATCCGTGCGCGGTTCTGTCTAATGCGCTACTACTCGAAGGGGTACCCACAGGGGTTACAAGGGAGTCCAACAGACGTGACCACCTCTTGTATTTCCTGCGTGCATGCCTCCCCAAATCCACAGATTTATGTGCTTAACGACAGATCCCGTGGTTTAAAGACGCCGGAACACGTCTCTAGCCAAAAATTTTTTTGCTAAAATTTGGAGATCCCACCGAGCCCTGGAAAGTGCTCTGATACCACTTGTTATGCTCTTAACCTGCAAAGCAATACCCAAGCGAAGAAAAGATACCGAGAACACAGAATATGCAAAGAAAATATACCCAGAACACAGAATAGCAATGATTTTATTATTCAGAGAGAAAGGTTCACAGGCCTCTTCGAGGGGGCAACCTCCAATAGAGCAGAGCTCGATTACAAACAAGACACGATGCTCCTCGTAGGGAGTCTCTATCCTTTATATATGACTCATACATGCAATACCACGGGCCAATATCGTGGGTTTTATTAGTACCATTTATCTAATACTACCGCCCATTTACCATCTATCTAATACTACCTCCCATTTGCAACTAACTGTGGTCCCGTCATTAATTGCGGGTTAACCACTTACAAATATTAATATGGGCTTTATTGACTCTTAACTATGACGTGATCCCATGACATAAATAAGGGGGTTAGGGTGGGACCCTAACAATATGCCAATGGAGCAAGTCATAGTTCGTGGAACCTATCTTCTGCGGCTTGGGCCATCTTTGATCCAAGCGGTGAGTTAGTGAGTTTCAGAGGGGTATGTATTGGTCGGTCAACGAACAATATTGCTGAATACAACGCCTTGATAGAGCTCCTCTATGATGCCATCACACGTGGCATACGCTGACTCGTCGTCAGGCTAGACTCACAACTCCTCATCCTACAACTCACCGGTATCTACTCCGTATGGAATCCAGCTATCTATTGCATGTTCCTAAGGGTCAAGATTTTGGAAAGGCAGTTTAATTCTATTCAATATCAGCATATTTCCAGAAACTTAAACACATTAACGGACTCATTGGCAAATTATGTGTTAGATAGACATTTTCAACATTTATAAAAGAATCATTTCATCAATATTCGCATCAAGATCACGTAACTTAACCAAAATAAAACTCTGAAAATAAAAATAAAAATATATATATATATATATATATATATATATATATATATATATATATATATATATATAACTGTTTATGGTTTATACATAATGTTCTGTAACCAAGACAAAATCAGTCAAATGAACCAAAACTCAAAATGCTAGGGGGCACCCTAGTCTAATGATGCTGGTGATAACAAGTCACCGCCTGTGCAATCATGCGTAAAAGCCTAGTCCATGGACTCGGCACGCCAGTAGTATGTCGCTGCAACCTCAGAGGTAGCTCATCGGTCCTCATGTCCGGAATACCAAGAGTGAGACCCTCGACCTGATCCTACAATGCTGAAAGAGTCTCGGCCACATCAAGGTCACGAAGGATAGCCCTCCCCACAGCCTCTCCTGCTAGAACGACAGCTGGTGCTCTCAGACGTACTGCTGGCCGAACTGGTCCAATATCTGCACGAGCACATGAGTTTTGATTATTCTTGATAGAAGAAAGCACGATAACATTATAAAAAATGATAAACAGAGATATGGTTAGAGAATTTACCGATAGCACCCCACTGCTCACCAGCCGGCAGCACCAAATCCGGGTCACCCCGGAAATCCATACCAACATATGGACACTCAGAAAAAACCATCTCCTGACAGTTGAACCACTCGAAGAAGGTATCAGAGAAGGAAACCTGGGACTGACCAACATGTCGGGCCATGAGGTCGACCCATCTCTGTATCCGTGGCTTAGTCGGTGGAGGTAAACTAAGTGAAATGTATTGCAACTGCATCAGTGGGATCTTTTCCAAGGCGAAAGTGGTCAAAATAGAACCATAGCTGAAATTCTTGGATTTTCCACTTTTTACCTTGGTCAGTTGTTCTTTCATCACAGGGAGTACTATGTCACACCAGTTGAACACCTTTGGTTCAAGGCATTCCAAGGCGTACTGCATATAGGACCTGTTAGCCACGTGAAGAACCGCACTACCAGCCAGTCTAGCAAAAGTGAACAGAATGGTCCTCAAGGGCCGGTCAATGACATCTCAGATGATGATCTTGCCATCCCTACTCGGCTGGGATCCCTCTCTGCAATACCGACGAATATAATCTCTCACGGATTCGCCCCCACGGGCGGAACCTGATAATAAAAGAGGGGCACCACGCCTCGATGAACCGGTCAAAAAATAGATGTCCACCACAGTTAAGGGGATGGATTTGCCTTTGATCTGAAACACCTGGTTGGTAGGATCCCATGCATCGAGAAAATATTGCAACAAGTTGATTTGTTGCCTCATGCTAGAGATGCAGAAAAACTTGAGCAGGCCACAGTTCCGCAATGCAGTTACCGTACCCGGATCATGGAAAGAAACCATGTCCTCTTCTTCATGCTCGCGTTCTCACCATGTAACAACCATTTTGCTCCGATGAATCTCTGCAAAACAAGCAAGAGAAGAGTCAGGGTCTTGATTTGGCAAAAAACAGGCAAAAATTTCATGAGAAAATAGTGCAAAAGTTTCCCTTCTCGCACCCATCGCACCCCAGCAGTGTACTGGGTGAGATGCATACTGACTGGCCAATGGCCAGGCCAGTATGCATCACACCTTTCGATATAGGAAGGGTGCGATGGAGCCAGGGCGAATTTTTCAAACCCCAGGGGCTCAGAAAAACAGGGAAACATGCTCAGAATTCAAAAAGGAATGAATGCAACTAAAGAGCTCAGGTTTAGCCCCTACCTGGTCCAGACAGCGCCAAGAATTTTCCACAGAATCTCTCGGAATCAATGAGTGAAAATCAAGGGGGAAAAGCACCTCCAGAGCTCCAACAAACCAAAGTTCAAATGAAATGGTAAAATGAGGGGTAAAAACCACTTTTAAATTACTTTTCACGTAATTCGAGTAAAGTATTAGTTTTAACTCATTTTTCAAGCATGTATTGTTCATTTCTAATCAGTTTGATGAAGAAATTGAACAGGCAGTACAACCGTCGAAGGAACAAAGTGGTTAGAGGTGAAATCAAATAATCAATGACCATTATCACGAGCAGTTTTTATGTGAAGTTCAAGCTCGTTAAAAATTAAACCTAAGCAATGAGCAAATGTTTCCCTCAGAGTTTAAGCTCATTAAAAAATGAACCAATTTCCGGTAAATAACCATTGTGAATGCATTATCATAAACTTTTGAGCCTTGGTCATGTTCTCATCATCACCTCCACTCTGTTTTAGCCGATCATTCACCTCCATTTGATTGTTTACCTCTTTTTGAGGAATAACTGCAAAGAATGATCCTGTTAGCCATCCTTCGTTCCTCAAAAGATGAGTCTCCCTTAAGCTCTTTTCATCTGACTCGTATAATATGAAAATATTGCTGAGCAGTTGGCCTCTCCAGCTCGTTAAAGCTACCGGGTGTGCTATCCCTCCTCTAGATTTTAATCTTTTTGGACCTGAGGGATTATTACACAAAAAGACCGAGCGCTTGTTTTGTTCAGCTCATTAAAATTATCGAAAATTCATCCCTTTCATAGTATTTTATACTTTTTCGGACTTAAGGGATTATATGACGAAAAAGGATTATGGGAGTTTCCTTTACGTCCCTTTTAGACTCTCTAAAATTGAAAAGGACCGAGTTATCTTTGTCGTTAAACTCGTTAAAACCAATAGCGACAAACTTGTCCATATAGACAAGAGCGAGTTTCACTGTCGCTAGGCTCGTTAAAACATAGCGATGGGTTTGCCCGAAGGGAAAATTATAGAACAAGCATATGTTATCCTCCTCAAGCTTGATAAAAATAAAGAGGTATTGGTCAGCAATGACTGGGGAAAAATTGGTAAGAAAATTTGAAGAAACTTTATTGATAGCAAGTCACTCTTGAACATGACACTTTCACTCCATGTCTGAGTTGGGTTGGGTTATTTCATTCACTGGTCATATCACCATTGGTCCATCTCACCATCCATATTTGGGGTTAATTCTACCAATCCATGTCAGTGTCGCTGGTATGTTCAAGAGAAGTCGCTCAGAGAATTCACCTGTGTCTCATCCGCTGCAATACATTCACGCTCCATTCTTTCATGACTGCCACCCTGAACCCTGTATCATCAGATCGTTTTCACCTCCAAAATCATTTACTCCGTTCCGTGATGTAGATGTGGGATTCATTAAGGCCCTCCTACGACAGGTCGCTTCTTGTCGACATCAGCTCATTATCCAAGAAGTCGACTTAGGAACAACCCTTTCAGTACTTTGAAGCTTGCATGTCTCAATGGCAAGTTTCTCACTTCCAGCGACAGGTTTACATCAATGGCCTTCGACCGAAAGATTTTGCGTGGTGTTCAACGCCAAGTCACTTTTTCACACCACGGGAATTGTACTGTAGTACCTTGAGGGTCATCATCATTATCGGTGATTCCTCTCATGCCTATTAACAATTTACATCATTGGCTGGTAATCAAGTGATGTATTTCCATGTTCGACTCCAGAACATCTTTCAAATGGATTGACTTGTACTCCGAGTGAAGATTGGATGAGTTTGAAGACCCCGGATCTAGTTTCATCCATCCAGGCTGCGATATATTTAGGAAAATAAAGATATAAAATGTACATCATTGCTACACAGATGATCATCCAAATCAAAGGATGATGGCTCTATCAGAATCATCAGTCTACCACACAGACAGTTGTCTGTCTTATGTACATGAAAATGAATTTATAAAGCTGAGCATGGGAATGCCTGCCTCAACTAGATCATGAAAATTATTATGAATATAATGTATTTTATTGTATCTTATTACAGGTCGCCTTCCAACTCGAAAAAACTTCGGATCCTCATGATAAAGCATTTCACTCGACATCAAAAGATTAACGACCTCATGCTTTAGAGGGCAACTTTATAGAAATTTTTGGGCACTGCAACCCCAATCATACATGTCCATAAACCAAGGGTTCCTAAGTCCCTAAAAGTGTTGCTTCACACCCTAAAGGAACAAGGTCAGCTGATTACATCATCTCCCAGAAGTTCTCCACAGAAAACTGCTCAGAACTGGTCAAAGCTGGACCATACAGACTGCCTAGTGCAGAGGGTGCGATGCATCTCACCTGCTTAGTGTAAAGGGTGCGATGCATACTGCAAATCTCTTTTGTAGGGTGCGATGGGCGAGATTAGACAAATGGCAGAGACAGTTTGCAAGGTGGATCATCATGGAATCTTCCAGAAACTTCTCCTGTGACACTTGCCTCTCTGAATTCACCCAGGGATGAGTAAGAGATCATCAATCTCCAAGTGGAATCCAGAACTCTCAGAGAGAGGACACTAATCAAAATCCCAGAAGCTGACTCACCTCCCGCAATCATCTATATATGGATCCATCATCACAGAGATCTAGAGGCTGGAATTTTGTATCTTGTAAGGAAGTGATGTTGGTTTCTTGGTGGAATATCATAGTGTTGGGTGATCTAAACTTTTCATGAGGTGAAGAAGGGCTTTCATGCTAGGAGGATGACGCTGGGTCAGAACAATTGGTTGGTAATCCCCTTTGCTATTCTTGATATTAATAAAGCTATTCAAGTTTTCCTCCACATTCTTGTATGTTTGATGATATATGCATTTGTGTGGTCAATATATATCTGGTCCTATATTGTTTATGATTGTAGATCTCTTTTCTTCAATAGTATGATGCTGTTTTGATTCCACAAGTGCTCTTTGAAGCTGGGTAGACGAAGGAAAAGCGGCAAGGATCTGTTAGAAGGGAGAGGAACCAAGCAAGGAACCAAGCGCAAGACTGAGGTTGGTGTCCTTTGTTCCCCTCTTATCTACTTCTCATAAAGGAAAGCAAAAGTAGTTTTAGTTAGTTTGTTTCTAAGATAGGTACCAGTCTTAGTGGGACTAGCAGCTCCAAGTGGACACTAGATTTCCGGATAGCAATTAAGCTATAGTTAGTGGTATATCAATCATAGTTAGTACAATGGTTGGTGGACAATGGAAATAGGCTACAGTTGTCAGACATCTACAACGTGTTTGGTGGATGTTACAGAGACAGTTTCAAGAGAACACCTTCCTCGCTAAGAGGAAGTGTTAGTTTTTGTAGCTTTGGATGGTGTTCTTGTCTCGAAACATTGTGGAGAGGCTAAAAAATAGGAGTTCTCCAAAACCCATAAATTGTTTATGGAAATTCCACCTAGATATGGCTCAATAAAATTAATTGACCATAATTAAAAATTTCCTACATCTAACTTAGGAAAAATGGTTAATTAATAACAATTAATTGAAAAATGTGAGAATTCTCTATAAACTCCCACAAATTGACTTGGAAATGATATCAAATATCAATTAAGTTTTAATCGTGGCCATTGGATACCCAACTGGAGATTATAATAAGAGGTTGATGGGTAGATGGAGGACACACTAATGCTAATACTTAGTGATCAAGGTAGTTCAATTTTGCAGTAGCAGGTGATTCAATAACAATATTGAGCCAATGATCACCTAGCAGGTGACAACATAACAATATTACGAAAGAGTTTCCAGTTCCATATAGTTAGAAAGAGGAGGCCGAAATTTATCTCCAAGAGGTAGCGCAGGGCCTCAAGATAGGCAGTTTGATTTAACTGAAGGAAAGGTTGTTTCATTTTCCAGAGGTCAGGATGATTTTCCAGTTTGTCAGAGAGACATTTTCCGAGTCAATAGCAGGTAGGATGCCTTGATTTTCATTAGTTTCGGGCCAAGCGTGTGAGGATCTGCGTAGAGGGTTTGGATGACTTGCTTTCTAGAGATCAGATTGAGTCGAGATTTCTTGGAATGAGGGTAAAATTCCCTCATATGTTTTTCCCAGTATTTATCTCAAGTGGAATCGCCAGTTTGGAAAACTTTTTATTGTACTCAGAATTTTCACTATTGCATAATAATAAAAACCCTCACTGTTTCACCAATTTTCCCACATTTGGTTTTTCTAGGGACTTTTGTCCAAAAATAACGGTGTCATAATTTTTGTGTGTGTGCTAGAATTTCTCAGTTTCTAGTATTTTTATTTCCGCAATGTTTATTTTATTTTGTGAAGAAATTGTAGTGTGATTAATTTGATAATAATAAGAAAATTAATAAACTGAATAACAATTACGATAATTAATTCTAGTTGTTTAATTTCAAGGAATTTTCACACATCTACCCATTGATTCAATGTTGTCAAATTTTCCTTTAATGTGTTGATGTGTTGTGTAGTGAAACTAAAGAATTCATGATAGAATTCATTATCTTTTGACCTCAATTCTACAAATTTACCTATAATGGAGTTATTTTTCTTATGTAATTATTGGACAGTGGATAAACCAACGCCCCCTGTGTTTTGTGACATGTGCTTAACCGCCTCTCGTGGATCTGTTAACTTTGGTGATGCATCCGTTTACTAAAACCTGCGGGTTTTAGTGTAATGATAATCGTGATTCCAACTAGTGGTATCAGAGCCAAAGGGCTCGAGTTCGAATCACTCCCAGCTCACACTAGGGGGGAGATTGTTGGACATTGGATAAACCAGTGCTCCCTGTGTGTTTGAAAATATGTGCTTAATTGCCTCTCATGGATCTTTTAACTCTGGTGATGTGTCTATTTACTAACACGTGGGTTTTGTTGTAACGAAAATCGTGATTCCAATAGTAATCTGTCTATTTCCTGCAAAGCATCATCAAGATCTTGTTGCAATAGTTCAATTCCATGATTAGTAATTTGTAGTTTTTTTCCTCCTTTTCCCATTTTAAAATTGTTAATAATTCATGCTCATTTGCCGAAGAATGAGCATAATAAACACCAGGTGTTGGGTATAACCAATCATGCACCCTATTTTCAAATGCAACAATACAGGTGTCAGGTAATGCTGATCATGCACCTTAAATCTTAACTTGAATACTTTAGCCTCAACTTTGTCTTTGAATTTGACTCAACTTGTCAAATTTTCAATTTTCGCCTTTGACTCCAAAAAAAAAGAAGCTCTACTATCTAGACTTTTACTTAGCTTAGAATTCACTAGACTTTTAATGTTCTATTCAAATTCAATGAACGATACTCATATATTGTTTAAAAAACTATAAACTTGACTTTACACAATTTTTTTAACACTAATGAGTAGCTTTGATATTAATTTTGTGCTCAGATGCAACAAGATACCCAAGAAATGTTTACATTGAATTCCAATTTGCAAGTTCTTCATAAGAGAAAAAAAGGGAGGTTCCAAAATTTTGATCTAATAAACTACCATTGACATATATTATATCAACCAAACGATAGCTGTATGCTTTGCAAATTGACTAGACAAAAAAACGACTTTATGATAAGAGATCGTGATTTAGGAGGGGGATCAATAGACATCTTATCAGATTGGATTTCATAAGTGTTGCTTGCAGTGATGCATTTCTCATTGAGAGTCCTCTGAGTTTGTAACTCATCCAATTATAATCAAATGGCATCTATTTCATCATCATGTCTATTCCCTTGAGCTTTGTGTCTTTGCAATTCCTCAACTACAAAAATGATTGTGTTGGACTACTGATGAAGTTTCCATTGGAGGTCCATGCTCTTGGCTTTATTTTCAATTAGGAGGTGCAGAAAATTGCTACAAGCATTGGTTCTTTCGGAAGTGGTTGAAGTGAACATGTTGTATTCCATGAGAGATTGACCAGAGGGAGGGAGACTTAGAACCGAAGGGATTGAGTGCCAAATAGAATTGGAATTGGGACTAAGAAAGCAAAAGTAGCAGGGGAGTTAATCAACAAAGTATTACCTAGGCTTGAATGTGGTGTGGGAGGAGAACCTAGGTACTCAAGGATTATAAAAATCCACAAACTAGAGGAGAGCAGGGACAAGATCCCCTAGAAAGAGTAGAGATGGAAAACACAGAAAAAAACTCTAGGAATTACTTCAATGCAGGTAGAGAGATACCTTCGAAGAGCAGATGATCCAAGTGATGCTTGAAGACTCCTTCTAGACCGCTTCCATATGCTAGATTCTTCACTGTCCAAAGTTAGAGGAGCTGGAGGAGCACAAGCCAACCGAGGGTCCCCGATATCTTTAGTGAGAACTACAACACAACCTTGAAGGACCACTGAATTACAAGAAACAAATAGTTCACAACACCACGATGTGTCATAGACGAGGAATTCAAAATTCCACGCCGATCTAGAGACTAAGAATTCACAATTTTGTTCCGTGTAGAAGAAAAATGTTGTTTCATAATCAAGATGTTGTAATGACAAAGCTCCAGTTCATAATTTGTGATGTAAGGCTCCAATAACAACACTAGGAAGGAGATTATTTTCACTATTTGGATCAACATTGAGGCCAAGACCTTTGTGGACATGAAAAATCACTCTACACCAAGAAGGATTATCCTAACATCCATATAAACCCTGGCTACCTGAAGCATGAATCCTCATCCCTTTTCTGCCTTCCATGCCTTTAATCACAGAGCTCAAAATCTTGCATGCAACAAAAATCTTGTTGACATAGAAATTTATTAACTGCCATCACCTTGGAGCCTTTAAGAAAATTGGTGTGAGGGAAATAATTTTCTTGTAGTACCGTATGTAGGGAGGTCTTTCCATTTGCAAGGACTAAAAGGATCAGGAGTGCATTTGGCCTTCACACCTTATGCAAACCACCTCAACCATGATGACATGAGTGTTTAACAAGAATTTTTTCATATAGTTTCCAAGGATATAAAAGGTAGAGGACGTAAGAAAATTTGACATGAAATCCTCCAAGGTGGAATTTCCCTTATTGGAAGACAAATGGGCCCAATTAAAACATTGAGGAGGAACATGGGGGAAGTACATCATGGAATAAATTTCCATCCAATTACACCATTAATTTCTATCTAACCTGCTTTTAGAAGACAAGTCTGATTTTCTTGGGTGTTAACTTCCTTATTTTGACTTCTTAAGATGTGATAGAAGGTCTTGTAAGTGAAGTAGTTCAGGATACTAAGAATTCTATTGAGAAGAAGGCTTAGGTTATTATTCTTAGGAAGAGATCCACTCTGTAAATGTTGAATGGTAATAAGGGAATCTCCCAAGATAACAATCCTAGAGAGATTCCTTTGTTTAGACAACTAAATCCCAAACAAGAGCCCATACATTTCATCCAGATTGTTTGTCCTCTTGCCAAGTCCCTAGGACTACTTAAATTCTTGTTTTCCCTTGGGATTCAAGAGAACCCCTCCCCCTCCTACCACCCCCATATTCCTTTTTGAGGCTCCATCAAAGAAAAGGATCCAGTTCTTCTACATTTTCTTCCATTTTTCAAATTCGATACACGATAAGCAAAGTTTCTAGAATGCCTTTGTGGAACAAGGAGGGGCAAGAGTAAAGGGGAGAGATCCCATAGGGTCAAGAAACGAGTCCAGCCACTGACCCTCATTCCAATATAAGTGTGGATCATGATCTTTTAGCTTTGTCGTATTACATTCCACACAAAATTAAAGTGCCTTTAGGGCCATTGATTTGGGAGAAATGGGAATGTTTTTTTAAGATAAAGCTATTTCGGGACAACCAAATTTGCCAACAAATATACTTCGAAAGAGAAGACTAGATCCATTTGAGAAGAGGTTTCCCAGAGAAAACTCAAACAATGTTTATACCAACTAGATATAATGATAAAAATATTTGTAGTCTTCTTCAAATGAATATAAAAGTGGCCCACAGCTATAGACCAAACCTGAGAAGAATAGGGACAAGCCATGAAAATATGGTGGACCAATTCTTCATGTTGGTTAGAAAGGGAGGACCACGAAGGACCTTGGATGCATATTTTTTTGAGATTTTAAGAAGTCAAAACTTTTTTATGGATGAGGAGCCAACATAAGGTATTTAATTTTCAAATGGGATTGTTTAACCACAAATTTTTCTAGAGAGAATATTTAGGGGGAATTTCATAGGGAATAGAATATCTTCATAACCAACCTTGACCGTGTATACATGAGACTTCCTACCCAACTTTTCCTCAACATGTTTACTCCAAGGGGCACATTCTGTCAGAATATATTTTATGTTCTCCCTGAGCGGAAGAATATTGTTGGGAATATCATTCAACTTCCATCCTAACCATAATCTTGAACTATCCCACTAGGAGATCTTAGCTAACGTAGAGATCCCTTGACCAGATATATATTTTTTTAAGAGGCATAAAGGTTTCATAATTTTAAAGAGGAGGGTGGTTAATTGTGAATTCATTCCAAATATGGGTTGTTATACCATTTCTTGGCGTCCATCTAAGGTTATCGTTGATCAATATAGTTGGGTTTGAGATAAGTTTCCATATTGGGGAGAAATGCCTCGTTGAAGGAAGAAGGTCAATCTGATTTCCATTGCCTTGATGTAAGTATTTTGCGATGATGACTTGACCCCACCAAGCATCTAGGTTTGATTTAAGTTTCCATGCCAATTTTTCTTTCATGGCCTGGTTCATCAGAGCAGGATCTCAAATTCCTAATCCTCCATGCTCTTTGGGAGCGCAAATAGTGGCCCATCCTACCAGATGAAATTTCTTGGAAGAGGGTTTTTTGCCTTCCCAAAGGAGACTTTTGATACTTTTCCGGAGGAAATGCAGAATGTATTGAGGGGATAACAATGATGAGAATTGGTACATAGGAATTGCAGACAAGACTTCCTTTATGAGAAAAATGAGACCTATTAGAGTAAGCTAATTGCCCCCCCCAAGTTTCTAGTTTATTGTTTACTTTAGATAAGACATTTCGCCAGACCTGAGGAGTATGGGATTTGAGCCAAATTGGAACACCAAAATATTTATATTCTCTCCAATTATCAATAGTGTTGAAACCAAATACCTCTCGGATCTGAAGTCTATTGGTCACCGAAATATTCCACATAAATATTTGACACTTAATAGAGTTAGTTAATCCTCTTGAAGGTGCTAAAAACTTATTTAACACCAATTTGAATCTTATAGATAAATCCATCGAGGCGCGCCCGAGAAGGATAGTGTCATTTGTGAAGTAAGATTTGTTGGAACTTTTGTTATCCTCTGTGAAACAAAGACCTGGAAGGTGGCTATTTCTGCACTCGTATTCCAAACAGAAATTCATAGTATCCGCCACCAAAATGTATAACAATGGAGATAACGGGCACCCTTGTTGTAAACCCCTGGAGGACTTGAAGAATTAGGTGACTCTACCATTCACAAGAGGGGAAATCTAGTGGGAGACAACACAAAGGGTGATCTATTGGATAAAGGTGCTATTAAATCCCAATTTTCCCAGAACTTTGGAAGGGAAGCTATGCCTGACTCTGTCAAAGGCATTAGCCATGTATAGTTTAACAAAAATTCCCTTGTCCCGTGTTGACCTACTGGAGATTATAGCTTCTTTAATAAGAACCATATTGTCAAATATTTTCATCCCTAGAACAAAACCACCTTGATTCTTTGATATGATAGAAGGGAGAATATTTTTGAGCCTTTCAACAAGTATTTTAGAAATGACTTTATAGGATACATTACACAAGGAGACGGGTCTAAAATTTTTGAAGGAAGAGGGGCTATTTTCTTTGGGGACCAGGGCAAGGACTAACGAATTTACTTCATCTCCAATGCAAAAGTGTTTTAAGGAATACCCAACCATTGTGCAAAAATATCGCTTGACTATATCCCAAAAATGTTGATAAAAGTGGGCAGATAAATCATCTGAGCCTAGGGCTTTATCTAGGCGAAAGGAGAAGATTGTTTTGTGATTTTATTCTTCTGAAGGGAGAGTAGTTAGTTGGCGATTCACACCTACAGATATCATTTATGGGATTTGATCTAACATATAGTCTTCGACTTCATTTGAAGGGGGGGTTGCTTTGAGTGTAAAGATTGTAGAAGTATGTTGCAAATTCCTCCTCGATTTGATGAAAGTATCTGACCTTGGTAGCATTCACTATGATTTCCTGTATTGTCTTCTTCCACTACCAATTTTTAGCTTGCTTATGGAGGAAATTGGTATTTCTATATCCCGCTTGAATCCACACACTTCTAGATTTTAGTTTATAGTATTCTTCCTCTTCTTTCAACCAGAAGTGGTATTGATCGAACATAGATTTATCTTGGTTCAACATCTCAGAGGACACTGGTTCACCTTCCATGGAGGAGTGGGGAAAACCAATTTTCATTTCCATATCTTGAACAGATTCTTGTCTAGTAGGAAAAAAGGATTTTTCCCAGGATTTGATTCTTTTGATTTTTCCTTCCCAGATTTGGATTTGGCTTCCCTCCAACCAGGAGCCAAGACTAGGTGACCATTTTTAGAAAATTTAGGTGTTGGATCCATAATGGGCTGAATCAGAATGGGATGCGTCCATAATTAAGAAAGGGGGTGGGGGGAGGGGGGGACAGGTCGAGTCCTGATAGGGTGATGATCAGAACCATTCCAAGGAAGGATAATAGGTCTGAGGGAGAGATTGCACTACATGAAATCGTAAAAAGTGAAGAATCGGTCCAACCTGGTAGCTATATGACCTGGGCCTACTCCCTTATTGTTCCAGGTATACTTGAGGCTAGTAGATTTAATTTCCATTAACCTGTAGTGGCTAATAATATCCTCCATCCACTCTTCAAATGGGTCTCTAACTGGCGATCCCCCTTTCTTCTCCCAATTGTGTAGAGTGGTATTGAAATCACCTCCATAGATGTTGAAAGTACCATACATAGAATCACATAGGCCTTGTAGGGAGGCCCCAACATTATTCTTTTTTTTGAAAATGAATTTACATATAAATAGTAATGATAGAACATACCTTATTTGAGGTGAGGTCGAGAAAGGAGGTAGTGAGCCAGTGAACTTTTTAAAGAGAGTTTAGTAGCAAGACCTAGTTTAGATGCCATAGAGTTCATAGGCCTCTAGATGCACCTCTAGCACTGACTCAGGCAATGTCACTGCCATTCCTTAACTGTTGTTTTTGTACTAAGGTTTCTTGTTCCTTCAATTTGGTCTCCTGTGGTAGATAAATTGTGGGTATTTATTTTCTTATAAGATATTTAACTTTGATCCTTCTTTTTTCATACCCCAAAACCCTACAGTTCTAGGAAAGGATTATCATTTCTTACTCTTTGGTTGAGATGCCCCTTTGGGTGAGGCAGTACTAGAACTTCTTTTATTTCCATTGCCTCCCATGTCTCCTACCTGGAGGTTTTTTAGAATGGACTGATGGATAAGTTATTTCTCCTTATCTGTTTTCTCTATTATGATTATTTTGTTTGTCTTCTCGCCATATCGATGGGTTCGATGTTCTTTCTCCTTCACTTTTTTCTGCTTCTGGTTTATCTTTGAATGAACTAGAAAATGCGACACCAACAGTTCCTTCCTGAGGTGAAATGAAGTCTTCTTCTTCTTCTTAGGAATCATCTTGAATGGCTTCTAGGTCTTCATTATATTTTTTATTAGTCACCAACTCGTTGGGTGCTTGGGGAACCAATGGATTACTTGGAGTATTTGAGATAATGGGACCTTCAGGGGTAATTTCTCCTTCTTCCTCTTCATTGACAAGATCGTTGAACCTATTTTCAATGCCTCCAAGGTTTGGTTGATTTGCTCGTTCCTTCTCCACTGTTAATAGGTTTATTTTTGGGGGAATTAGGCTCGAATCCATTTTTATGAGCTTTCTCATGTTGCAAATTTGAGGGAGGTTGTTTCTTGTGAGATCATTTCTTCCTTTTTTCTTCTTTCCACTGTTCTCCAAATTCTCCTTGCTTTTCTCATTACTCTAGTTTTTTGGGGAAATTTCTAGAGAAATGGCTATAATTATGATAGGCTTTGCATAACACTTTACACAAATCAAAATTGCATGATATGTGAAATAACTCACTTTAACTAGATCCTCAAATTGTCTTGAACTCTCAATTTCAACTCATTAAATAAAAAACTCCAAGACATGATTATTTTCACCTTTTCAAAAATTCATCACATGTACTTTGTATAACTCTCTTACCATCTATAATTTTCCATAAAATTCAAAGAAATGTATAATTTATTCCTTACTCAAAAAATTACCTATGATGCCATTAATAATGCACATCATTTAAACATATCATATATCCCTCTTTTTTCATAAAATCACTTTCTAACTTACATATTCACATCACGTGTCCATGTTGGATAAATAAGGTCAAGATACACTCTACCATTTTCACTACAACATGTTGCTAAAGTCACTCTGAGTTGGGAGGTCCCAGTGTAAACTAATAGGTTTTTATTTCAACCCTTGTGGGGTTGGAAGCAGCTGGCTTCTTTCCCAGATGTAAGGTCTTGGGTTGTCCAACGTAGTTGGTGGGTCACAAATGTTTTTTCAGGAAACTGGTTGGTTGTCTTATCCACTTTGTATGAGATAATGGAATCCAATGACATCACTGATTATGGGGTTTGGTCTGAATTGGGGGAAATGGACGGGCCTACTTCGGTATTCTAGCCATATTTGGAATTCCGGTCTCATCTTTAACCCTGTGAAGACAATGTTTCTCTTTCCTGTGTTGTTTCAAGACCTAGCCACTTTTCTGATAGGCCGTCTTTTCCTTTTGGTGATATTACCTCCTTGAGTTCAACTAAAATATCCCTTGTGCTTGTTGTCACCCAGACTTATAGGCAAGATGCGACAATGCCCAGGACAAGGGTTGTCACTCTGATCCCTACCCTCTATGTTCTAGCTATCTCCCTACAACAAGCTATGGCGGATGGTCGCTATGAAATGTGAAGATGGGAGACTTGTTGGCAGCCAACAAGTCTGGGAGACACAACTAAATGTCCTAGCAGCTTGGTTGAATTAGCAAGTTAAATGATTTGATTAGATTATCGTGGAATACCAATGCCTTAAATGGAGTCAATTACTTGCTTAAAATAATTTATTTTCCAAGTCACCGGATGAAAAACTGTTGCTTAAGGATGCTTCACTATCGTAAATGAGATGCAAAACCTATAATATAGGTGAGATGGAAAATCTTGGTTTATTTTAGGCTATATTCCTATTCTAGGTGTATTCTTCCTCTTAAATATTTTGAAGCTATTCTCTAGAGTAGGTTGTGAAAGAGAAGCCAAGGGGAAGCAATCTAAGGCTTGATTAATGATACCTCCCCTTAGATTCTAACCACTTGATGCCCTCGGTGCTATAGAGACTGTGGCTCTGACGACTACAAGGTCACTGTGTTAACCACTAAAGAGGTGCTAAACTGATCTGTAAACTGCTGTGGATATTACACTGTACAGTTCATCAGAAAATATCTGATAATATTATATTAAAAATATGAGATTCTACACTACTATAGATTTATTAAACTTTAAGAACTATGGATTTAACTATAATTATTGCATGCATGCAAATGGAACTGGAAATTGTGTAGAAAATTAGATAATGTCAAAATAAGCTCTCACACACACATAAGATGTGAGATATGTTCTCTGGGAAACACTTTCGGGAGAAAACCCAAATGGAAGGTGAGGTCGCTTTGCTCTCTTTCTCTGTCTTGAAATATGGTTGCAGGTACAAAGAAGTAATGTTTATGGATGGTGGGCTGCTACAGTGCACAAATCATATGTGTGTGTTTTTCCTCCTATCTCTCCTGTCTATTTTTCTCAGCTATGGAACAAAATTCTCTTGAAATAATGGAATTCCTCTTCCTCCTAGTGGCCCAATTATAACACAGTCGATAGCCTACTAGTGGTTAATTTTGACTACATAAAATATTAAATAGAGTTAAAATATGTACTCTTCTAGAGTCTTTTACATCATAATCACGCGGATAGCCCCTTTTCCCTAAATAATGGGGGTTTATGTGACATCCTCCCAAACTATAGGTGTGAAAACATGAAGGTCAATTTATGAGTGGCATAACTTTTGCATACAGACTCTGATTGACGCGCTTCTTATGCCATTGGAAATATATTTGTGTGTAGAATAACATGAAATAGTGAAAATAAATATTTTACCCCCCAAAAATGTCATTTGATGCCTCAAAAATCTCTTGGAAGGTTTTAGACCCCGTTTTTCCAAACTGGGTCCTGCCGGTAAAAATGGTCCCGTGAGTTAATTCCTCCATTTTTTCCACGCCAAATGCATTGATATGGATGGAAAAAAAAATATAACGATCCAATATGGATCACACCTCCCCATTTTGGGAGTATTTTGGTCCCCAAAATATTTTACTGAATGAGGTGGGGAAAATTTTCCTCCAACTTCTCTCTTGTGTACCATTTAGCTTTGCCTGGAAGTTGTCGATTCAATCCAATTTGTCAAAGGTCATGCTACCCCTATCTTGTAGTTTTGGACATTTTTTGCAAAACCATATCTTCTATCAACTCTGCTTGATCATTTGGTGTCAAATCCTCCACAGAAGGTAGGACCTGTTCCTATTCCTGATCTAGCATGGAAGGTTCATAGAGTTTCAAATTCTCTACATTCACAACTGAGTAAATGCCCATATATGGTGGTAAACTAAGTCGATAGACATTATCACCCACCTTTTCTAGTATCTCAAAGGGACCATACCTTAGAGCCTTGATTTTCTTACCAGGCCCCTGCAACCTCTCCTTGTTCAACTGTAACCATACTCTGTCTCCCACCTTGAATGAATTCTTTGTTTTGTGTTGATCATGCCGAGAATTATACTTCTTCTGTGACTTATGGAGTGTTTCTTGTACCTATATATGGATCTTCCTAATCTTATCTATAAATTTTTCAACCCTCGAAGCATCTCCTATAAGATCTTCCCTCACTCCTCCTTGTTGCCCATATGCAATATGCAAAGGTGAAGGTGGAAAATATCCAAAAAAAGTCTCAAATGGGGAATTTTAGTAAAAGTGTGGACTTCCCTATTATAAAAATTTTGTATATATACTAGATTTTCATCCTAGATCTTAAGATGTTGATGGTTGTATCCCCTCAGAAGTTGCACCAAAGTCATGTTGGCTACTTTTGTCGGCCCATCTGTCCATGGATGGAATGTTGTAGATCTCTTCAACTTTGTGTCCATATTCTCCCAAAATGTAGTCCGTAATGCACTGATAAATATTGTATCCATGTCTAAAATGATGCTCCTTGGTATCCCAAAGTGCACCCAGATTCGTCTAAAGAAACATTTTTCTGCTTCTTTCCTACTGATGGTATTTTCACAGTGCATCAGAACACACATCTTGTTGAACCTGTCAACTACCATGAACATGTAGTCATGTCCCTTCCTGGTTGTCAGTAAACCTCCCACAAAGACTATGGAAATTCTTTCCCAAGGATGAGTAGGTATAGGTAAGGGATGTTATAGACCCTATTTCCTATTGCTAGGCTTGCTAGTACAACAAAGCATGCATCCTCTTATGAACCTAGCTATCTGCTCTTGCATCTTGGGCCAATACATATACCTATGCAAGTTAGCCAGGAACTTCCCTACACCAAAGTTCCTTGCAACCTTGGAGGTGTGAGCCTCTCTGATCAACTACAATCGCTCACCTTTAGGAACACATAGCTTATCCATCTTGTATAGCAACCTATCCTAGAGATGGTAGTCAACCATTCTATTGCCATCGTGCACATGACTCTGACTCTGTAACTGCTAATACACCTCCTGGAAGTCCTCATCTTCTGAATATGCCTCTCTATATGCATCATGGGTGAATGGATCCATGTGCATAAGAGTCCCCAATGCTATGATATTTTATGTGGGTGGCCTTGAAATCACGTCGACCAACTTGTTTGTGCTTCCCTTCTTATACTTGATCACCAAATGAAACTGATGTAAAAACTCCATAAATTTGTAATGAATGGTATGTTATAGCTTACTCTAGGCCTGCAAGTACTATAATGGTTCGTGATCTTTGTGGATTATTTTTTCCTTCCCATCAGATACTGCTTCCACTTCTTAACAGCTTGCACCAAGACATAGATATCCTTGTCGTAGGTAGGGTAGTGAAGGACCGTCCCATGAAATACTTTAGAATGGTAGCATACAAGCCTTCCTCCCTGCATCAAGACAACTCCCATAGCATATCCACTTACATCTGTCTCCACTTCAAAGGGTCATTGCACGTTTTCTTATGCCAGAACTGATGCTTGGTTGATCTTCTTTTTAAGCTCTTCGAAAGCCCTTTGCTGTCCTTTTCCGCACTGAAAACTCTTTCCGGTTGCTGTTATCACCAAAAAATTGATCATCTAGCCTAATTTACTAGATGGATCGAAGTACACCATGTAAAGCCAGTTTTACCACAGTAAAATTGTTTTCACTGTGAGAAATTACTTAATAAACCACGTGTTAAGTAATTTATAATTAAACCCATGAAGAATAATTAAATAAATCACTATTTATTTAATTTTCTTCTAGGAATAATAAATTAAACTATTGATTAATTAATATTCCTTGTCATATTTGACCCAATTATGAAAAATAAACTATTTGACCCAGTTTGACTAAATCCCTCAAGAATAATCAAATAAATCATTATTTGTTTATTATTCCTTAACCGTATTTCTTGAGATGATAAATAAATCATTTATTTATTTATTATTTCTAAATAAAAGTTTAAATACTTTTTCCCTCCTAACCAAATATAATAAAACATTCCAAGTGGTTATTCCTAGAATGAGGTTAATAATATTTTAATATTGCTCATTATTCGAGGATAACTCAATATTTTTTTATTAGAAGGGTTTTCCATTCATTATTCACTTTTGATTATTTTGATTGTTTCACTCACTGCTGTAACTTTTATTATTATCATTATCACACACCATTTTTCTTCCATTTTTAGTTCCCATTGAGCTCAAACATTTTATTTGCTGGGTTTACACATTATAGAGGAGAGGGACTCTACACAATCTGAAGACGTTTGAGGATAGCCAAGAACCCATCCCATAGAGGGGGACAGGTAACATTTATTTGTTCCCTTCACAAGTGTTATAATAAAATCTATTCTTTGTATATCTAGTTTCCATTGGATTATTAGAGTTATTATTATTGTTTCATTTTGTTGTTTAACTATGATTGTGGCATAGATTAGGAATTTGGCGGGTTTTGTTTCTATCAGTTGCTGCAGATCTACAATGTTTAGAAACCATTTATATTGTTGAGATTTTTTGTCATCCACAGTCTTAAGTGTTTCCTTTTCGTATATATTCAAGAAGAAAACATTATTAAAAAATTGGCAACTCCACTGGTTTTTTACTTCAGATCGAGAAACCTGGGTGACCTTTAGTTTTTAGCTTAGTGTTTCTTCCTTTTTCAGTCTCTTAATGTTGTTTACTAGGCTTTTAACCCTAGATATGTCAAATTTCTAACTTCCAGAAGTTTTCTGGTCTTTTCTGCAGGCCACAGGGACTAGTTGCGACAGAGACGACAAATTTTTCCGATACTTGCTGATCGAGAATCAAGGAGCATAAATCATACTTTTTTGCCCAAAAAGTGTGATCTAGAGGTCTAGAGTGCACCTTTCAGCCCAAAAAATGTGATATCCCTGAAAACATGTCAGTATTGCGATTTTTAGGGTTCCCGGGTTTTGTCAGATCTATTTCTGGGTTTTGCCAAGCACTGTCTGCTGGGTTGGTTGACCTTTGCCTCATCCAGCTTAGGCCTTGATCTACTTTGATTTACTCGTCAAAGTGGAATTTATCCCCTTAGGGCTTCTAGTATGCTTACACCTTTAGGAGGAGTTTAGCTGAGTAAGAAGTTTGAGTTTCTGCAGCACTTTCACCCATATTTTCTAGATTTATACTCTTCTCTTTCAGATCTTCAAAGATAGGTTGTTTCCATCCAAAGTTTCATTTTAAACCTTGTTTGATCATTTTCTTTAGGGTCCCATCAGTTACCCTCGGGTTTTCACCCATCTCCCTATCTTTTTGCAGTGATCTTCCTCTCAGGATTTTTTCTGTTTCTGCATCACTTTCCAGCAGCGAAGTGTCATTTGATCCCAGTCACACTGACACTTATATCTCTTGAAATTTTTAGAGTGTTTTCAGTTGATTTCGCCACCAACTAGCACAATGTTTGCAAACCCAGTTTGGGTGGGGTTTAGTTAATTGATTTGCTGCTCATTTTTTGTCGTTAATTTTAGTTCCTTTTCACAAATCTTTTTTTTTTCAAACACGACCTAGGCTTAATTAATAAACACACTTACACACACAAGCACACCTTAGGCGAAGGGTGCTTGGTTTACATTGCCAAGACGAGACTTCACATAATAAATTTATCTCCCCACACAGAGACAAAGGCATATTGTTGATCTACCTTCACCATTTCCATGTCACTTGTGTCTTACCACCATTGCGCCACCAAGGTGTTTGTCGCGAAGACTCTTAGGCCTTCATCCCCAGTTTCCGCTTGGACATATTACTCGGCCCTGTAGGGTTTGAGTTCATAGTCCCCCGAGTCCCCATACTAACTCTTCTCCTAGTTCATCCAATTCCTGATCTGATTCCGAGTCTCCTTCACTGCATATCATCACCATGTTTGGACCCACAACTGGTGCAAGAACCCAACCTGGTGTTGGCTCAGGTTCTACCCCGGTGGTCACATCTAGAGGAATAGCCTTACGAACCATTTTGGCAGCCCCCATGCTCGCTTTTATGGTTGGGTTAAGTCTCTCGAATTTTAGCCAGTTGATGAACAACCCTATACACCACGATGCTGGTTGGCTTGCTATGCCGACTAAGCTTCCCTCCGATAGCCCAAAGTTTGAGGGTAATTCTAGAGAGGACCCTACCAATCACGTATGCTCCTTCCACATGTGGTGTTCATCCAAATCCATTACCGATGACTCCATTCGTCTTCGACTGTTCCAACGTGCGCTCACTTGAGATGCTGCAAAATGGTATGTACATAAACTCACCGCATCTCATTCCATTTTCGCTATGCTTGCTAAAGCATTCCTCTCATATTTTCAGTTACCTCTCCAGTACAACATTGGTATGAAGCTATTGACCTCATTCCGTCAGTCCTCTGCCACTTGTCTTTCCGATCATGTTCAAGAATTGCGTAGAAGGAGGAGCACATGCCATGCCTCGCCCTTCGAAGACCGTGCCTATCTAGATTGGTTTCTTAGGAGCCTTTTATCACTCATTAGACAAGATGTCATGTCTCATTTACCTCAGATAGAGGAATAATCTCTCCAAAATGCTCTGAGATATGACCTAATTTATGCCCAATCCAGTTATGTCTATACCATCATTCCAGACCTCCCCCGTCCTGGAGGTGCCAATTCGCGGGGGCATCTCACGCCACTAATGGTATTGTTGGAACCCTTTCACATCCTTCACCATATACTCAGCAAAGTTATGTATATCCGTAGGGGGGCACCAATTCCTCCAACACTTATGCCCCTCTTGTTAGCAACATGTTTTCAGGGCCATCCAATGCTCAACTTGTCTACCAAACCGTTTCTCCTCCTTATGCATAGCCGAGCACTCCAGACCCTCAAGCATTAGCGTTGCAGCCTCCCATGCATCCTCAGCCCCAGCAACCACATCCCCCTCAAGGTTAAGTGTTTGCGCAGAAGAGTGCGACCAATCCCCAAAATTCAAAGAAAAACAATACGGGGAAAGATAACAAGGGTAACCAGGGTAATCAAGGTAATCAACCTAGTGAACCCCAGGGGAACCATCCTAACACTAACAACCAACAACAAGGTAGTTAGCCCAAGAAGAACAAGGCTATTCATATGAACAAGCCTTGTGCATGTTGTGGTGTACATGGCCATTATATACATGAGTGTCCTCTCTTAACCGAGATGCGCCAAATGTGGGAAGATCAAGAAGCTTTTAGAGCTCAAAAATCACCTCAGAATCCTGTGCCATCTCAACCAGCAGTGATTACAAATCCTTTCCCTCAACAAGGATTTGTTGCTGCTCAACCTCATCCAGGTCAAGCAGCCCATCCCCCCCAACCTTCTGGTTCTAGTGACTACTAGATCCATGTGATGAATTTTGATGAGGTTAATCCCTCTGATATCAACCTGCGAATTCGGTCACGTCAATATGATAAGCCATCGACTTCGTCTGCCACTGAGCCTCTTACGACACCAAATTTCCCGTTACAGATCCCTCAACCTAAATTTGAGTCAATCCCTAAGATCCCAAAGGTCCATTATGCCGTAATGTGACTTCTAACCGAGTTGTCCATACATATAATATAGTAGATGACTTTGCGCAATCACATGCTGCCATGTGGATGCTGGAGGTACTCTAGTCATGCCCATCTCAAAAGAAATCTCTACTAACTACTTTGGGCACAGTAGATCCTTCTGATGAGCATTTTAATTTCTTCCCAGTTGATACAATAGAACATCCCCCATTATCTTCATCCGTTGCTTTCCAGATACTAGTCCAAGTTCGTAATGTCATCATCTCCTGATGCATTATTGACGAAGGTGCATCCACCTGTGTGATGTTCGCTTCCATTTGGAAAAAACTTAAGTCACCTGAGTTGTCCCCATCCACCATCACTTTGTGTGCTTAGGATGGACACTCCTCCCAGCCTCTTGGCATGTACCACAATTGTCCAGTGACTCTTGCGAGCAAGACTGTCCATGTAGACATTGAGGTTATTGATGCCCCTTTAGATTACAATATTCTCTTGGGTCGTAGTTACACATATTCCATGTCAGCTGTCACATCTACGGTTTTCCGCAAGATGTGCTTCCCCCATGAAGGGAAGCTAATCACCATCGACCAATTGACTTAATACGAGCCAACATTTGTGACCTCCCCTGAGTCCATTATCTCGTTAATGTCAAATAAGTAGTCTTCAACTCCTCTCACCAGTGTTTCACCCGAAGTCTACAAAGATTCCTCATTATTGGGTGCTTTCCCTGGTCCTCCCCCTCTTGTCTTAGAGTCTAACTCTTTGAGTGTTTTCATGTTACAAGCATCACGAGATGCTCACAAGCAGTCTAGTACATTCGATCAACAACCAACTTCTCAGCACCCTGTTGTTACCCTCTCATCGGAGCCATTCGGATCCACCCCCCAGGACCTCCTCCATTTGTGGGCGCCTCTCCTATGTTCCCACCAGGAACTGTTCCTCCAGGTCTCAACCATCGAGGATTTGTTCTATTGGGAGATTTCCCTATAGGCCAGATACCTTTCTTGCTTCCTCCCCCGAGAATCTTTTTTGTCCCTGTCATAGCTTCACTGGTCCTTCCTAACATGACTTTGGGGATCCTAGTATGGTATATTAATCCCCTTGCAAGAATTCTTCCTGGTCAGCTAAGACCCTATCATGTTTTGACCCCAGTTCAACCGGTGCCTACGGCCCCTTCCGTTGCTTCAATTCCATCACAAACTCAATAGGAACCCACTCCTGTTGTGAAAGCATCCAGATAGGGGGGAAATCTAAGAGGAAAGAACTGAAGGACAAGGCTCCCCAAGCTCCTCCAGCCCCCAAGGCCCTGAATTCGTCACCTCTGTGCACTTTGTTTAAATTTGTTGGGAACACCACCAATAATTATCCTGAACTCCCTCATCTTAAGCCTTTAGTTCATGAAACGTTCCTTGAGTCAAATATCCCTGAAGTCCATGTTAACTTACCGAGTCCAACCAAGAAACTCATAACGTTATGCACAAATCACCCTTGTGCCTTGTGCAATCATCATGGTCACTACTCCCATTGTTGCCCTCATCTTGACAAATTTCACGATTGCCTTGAGGCGCTTCGCGAATACGAGACCACTTGTAGTGGAACACCTACTCCTATACCCGTGGATTCTAGTATCACTAGTAAACCAAAACAGGGGGACTCTGGTCTCACTATCGTGATCCCTCCCCCCGATGCCGAGATGACGGATGCCACGGGCCATATCCTTTACCTGTCGTCATCCTTGTGTTGGCATTATGATACAAGTGTTGTCCTTGATGGCAACTCACACAGATGATAGATCATAGTGTAGCAGATCAGTAGCAAAGATTTGATGATTAGACTACAAAGAATGAAGAAAGAAGAGTATATATGCAGGTTCAGATTATATACGCAGGTTCACTATATACCAAGTAGGGTATACACACAGGTTATACGCAGGTTCACTATGTACCAAGTCACGTATATATGCAGGTTCGCTATATACCAAGTAGGGTATACACGTAGGTTCACTATATACAAAGGCGCGTATACACGCAGGATTGTTGATCAAAAGTCGCGTATGCGTATGCACACACTTTCATGCACGGAAAAATGCGTACATGTGGGAAAGCTTATTTTTGGGTCCGTGGTATTTAGACCTATGGTTTTGGTCCTTGGTATTGCGTCCGAAGTGTTGAACCCAGGTATTGGGTCCCTAGTATTGGTTCTCAATGGTTTTGGACCATGGTATTGAGTAAGGCCTAAGACTATAAAAGGAGAGGAAGATCATTAGGCAAATGCATTCAGAAAGTCTTGAATATCTGATGAAGGATGAGATTCAGTATGCAGGTTATGGGTTCATGATGCATTGCTTGATCTAAGCTAAGGAGGAATCTCACCGGTTGATGGAGAACAAGATCTAAGGATAGATCAGGATCAAATGGTTTGAAATGAATTATCTCTATATGGTTGATTATGCTAGATCTGTATACTGACGCATGTAATGTTCTGAATTGGGTATAACTTAAGTTTGAAATAGCTGCAACTCATGATTGAATATTTATAGATCTGTACGCGGGTTGGCTTTGGTGAAAGCGCGTATGTACGCGGTTTTGGTTCGTCATAGTAGCATATACATTATGATATATGATATTTGAAGTTTCAGTTGGATCTGGTTATTGTTGCAGAGTTCTGTTGGTTGTTCTGTGTTCTGGTGACTGTGTTGACAGGGTTTCAGTGTTTCAATGATTCAGAGATTGATGATGCTAGTATTGATTGATTTTGTGCTTCAATGATATTGATGGGTCCAGTATGAAAATTGGATGAAATGTGGCCTTCAGATTATTGTGTTGTGCTTCAGGAGTATCTAGTCTGAAAATGTATGAAACGTGGTACCTGGAGGAAGAAAGAGAAGGTTGTAGCCTTCTGTAGGTTGGCACCTACGTACTAGTACATCAGCTAGTACAAGAGCTAAGGGGGTGGTAGCTCCCTTCCAGTAGCAACTGGAAAACGAGTAAAGATTGGAGCATTTCAGTTGGTCGGCACCTACGTACTAGTAAATGGATCGACTAGTACAAGAGCAAAGGGGGTTGTAGCTCCCTTCCAGGAGAGTCTGGAGAATGAGAGAAGGTTGTAGCCTTTTGTAGGTAGAAGCCTGTGTACTGGTATAAGTCTGCACCAGTACAGAAATATTGTAAAATGAAGTTTCTTATTAAAAGAAGATAGAGACGACTTGCAGCAGGTGGTTTTCACTCACATTGGGTTTCCACCTTATATCATGGTGTTCATGTGTGTGATGATCTGTTTTGTTTTACTACACCTGCTTACTGTTCATATGGTTAATTAAGTTCTAATGCACTAACTAAAGATCAACATTTAATGGATTAACTAAATCATAAGTATTTTGGATATACGTTGGTTGCATTAAACACAGTTGCATATACACACGGGTTCTATTAACTGAAGTAGCGTATATGTATCTACGTATGGAAATGAAAAGGTTTTATTGATTTGATAATACTGATTCACCCCCCATCTCAGTATTGTTTCCAACACCTTGAGTTCCTCATAGGAAAACCTTTCTGAGATTTTTGTGCACGCTTCTATCGAACCTCTTTTGGAAGAATCCAAGGTCTCAACATCCATAGATCATCCATATACTAGCTCATCATCTACCATCCCAGATGATGCGTATGTGAACCTTCTCTCTTAGGTTGATGCACAAGGTAACGCCGCTGCATCATGTAGTCAGTCTTCCTCCCGTCCGCCCATCTTCCATTCTGATAAGGACATCATGGAAGCTATGTCTACCCCTAATTGCGCTTGCACTTAGGTAAGGGGGCATATTTTTTTGGAGGATTATGAAGGCCATCTCCTTCCTAATTCTCCCAATGCACTCTACCTCGAGAAATTTTTCTCATAGCATATCCCTTTGATTTTCGTGTCTTTATTTTTGTCATGAAGTTAGGTAGGTTGCCTCATCTCATCTATTGTCTTTTTCACCTTTCATATGGATCAATCATCCACACTGTATATCGGTCATGCCGACGGTGCGATTCGCTTCTCCAGGAATCTAGCCTTGGTAGCCTGGGCCATTTTTACCCCCTTTTATACGTTAGTCCTTTCGCATGGCCTGTGCATTGGATAAGCCACCAATAACTAGGCCAAAAATGATGCAGTGATAGGTTTGTTAGTCGATGCCCTCGCTCATTGCATCCTTCATCTTCATGTTCATTTAGATTCCTTTCTACTTGTCATGCAATTGAATGGTGTGTATCATGTGCATAACCAAGTCCTATTTAGAAAATATCTACAAGTTAAGTTTTTGGAACGTTTGAAACCATCAATTTTAGTCATGTTCCTTGAGCCCAAAATAACTATGTAGATACCATTGCAAATAAAATTCTAGATTGGAATTATCACATGTATACCACAGAAGACAACCATAAACACAACACATGGTGAACCTTAATTGTCATATAAAATGCATAATCATATTATGTATCACATAAAACATATAAGTGTTTGGAGTCCACCACTCTAAATACATCTAGGACACCCATAACATATTGAGGGGCATGCAGGCACCTACATCTCATTATCATCCTTTGGAGGATCTCGTGCCAAGTTGGGCTAAGATGCTTGAATCCCTTTTTTGAGCACTCAGAACACAATGGCGCTCCACAAAATCCTCTTGCTAAGGGGCATCATTCCCACCTTTGCATACTAGATCAGTCCCATCCATCACATATGTTTGTGGGTAGTATCCCATGCTTGGGGGCACAATGGTTTTTCCCCTAGCCATCTTCTCAATTGATTAACATAAGTCTCAGCCTAGATCCCATCGATCTAGGTATGGTCGATTATCCTCCCATTGCTTGGATAGTTTGTCCTACCGGCCTCTCCGGCGAGCCATATTCACATCACATATCATAGACGTTTGATACTATATCTTAAAATATTCTACTCTATGTGATACCACTATGTCCACATAGTCCCCATGTTTGACTTAGTGGGTGAGGATGATTATATACCTCTCCTAGTAGTTCATTATCGTTTTCCTCTTCCCTTAATTCTTCACCAGGAACCATCACTCCAACAAGCATTAAGGCCATCTTTAGACAAGTAAGGCCACTTTCCTAAAAGTCGCAGATCTTGATTCCGATGGCCATTTTGTCTGCTATGATATTCACAATATTTAGGGCCTTTTCCTCCTCTCCAAATTCACCACAACTCACTTAGAAAATGAATTCAAAATGGAGGGAAAACGTCCTTTTAGAGAACAACCCATATTTTTTCTATCTCACATTGTGACCAGAACGTAGCTCCATTTGACAAACCGTTAGCACCATTGGAAAGCTCTCATCGAGTACTATAATGGGTCTTTTCAGTTTTTGATGATTTGACATTCCACCTGGAAGCCATTTTTCCAAGAAGGGTCACTTCGTCGCCTCTCAAAATCGGATTTCTTCATAAAGCGACACTTGTAGTTTGAGATCCACCTCCTCTTAATATTTGTTGTTTCACATGTCAATTTTCTTCATGAGTAGCCATCATGTGATCATGTCTTCATGATCCCCACTAGGCCTATTCTATGTGGCATCGTCATCGAGTCACCCTTGTTCAGAGCATCCGCGCTGAGTCACCTTTGCATGCATGGAGTCTGTTTCACATTCCATTATATCATGTCACACTATTCCACCCATCTTTGCATACCATTCATCCTGTGTTGCCCATTTTTGCCTCTAGTCATAATGTCCCCCATCCCCTCCGGAGTTGAGTCAGTCACTGCCAAGTCAACCATGCACTTTATGCTCTGACAAGGGAAGTTGTTTATTTGTCCCTCAGTCCCACATTTTCCATTGTCCTTGGTGTCAGTCCATCAATTTCATTACAATTTTCTCTCATGCCTTAGTTGAGGATCCTCATTGTCTCACCCATCACGGGCCTTATTCTATCGACATCAGCTCATTTATTCCAAAAGAACGGCCAAGAGGACGGTGTATCTTGGTTCTAGCTTCCATTCTCGTTTGGTGCCTCAGATCAAGCAAAGGGACTCATTGTTGCCATTTGAATTGGTTGTTTCATGTTAGTGATTCATATACTTGATAGTCCAGTGATGCAATGGATTGTACCAACGATTTCTGGGTGTGTGTGAGATGTTTCATCCCTCACGATGGGGTGGCCCTTCAGGTAGCGCCCCACATGACCGGATGCCTTCATATTATGCTACAATCTCAGATGTAGTTCCATAGATTTGATGGGTTCAGTTCCTACTGATCACAGTGTTCATAACATGCACATCTCCTTCAGATGATCCATTCGGTTTCACAGAGCCTTTCCTTGTTCAGTAGGGATTCTTCGGTTATTCTGCCCTCCCTCCCACCCAATTTTTGAGGGAAGGGCCATTATATATCATGTACTCAGATGATATTGTATTCAGTCCTGGCTCACGTTTTTTCTAGGTGAATTATGTATATGAGACACATTGTATTATTTTCTGGCTCAGTTATGCTAGCATGTCATGTACCATTCAACATGTACTTCATTGGTCAGTTTTATGCTTATGGGCGCATCATTATTCTTGTACTAAGTTATCTTGGTGGGTATAGGTATGTCTCCGTTGCCTCGTTGAGATCCGGTACCACAACATAAAAGGAGACTTTTATTGGTCTCACCCCCTTTGTCCCTATCCTCTTTCGCTTCAGCTCTATTGCTCTCTCTCTCTCTGTTTGAATCCACTTTGTTGTCTAGTGATTGTGTCTTTACAACGTACTTCGGTCATATGTTTTCTCCTAATACTCGTACGTTGGGGGGAAATCTATTATCACCAAAAAATTGATCATCTAGTCTAATTTACTATATGGATCGAAGTACACCATGTAAGGCCAATTTTACCATAGTAAAATTGCTTTCACTCTGGGAAATTACTTAATAAACCACATTTGTTAAGTAATTTATAATTAAACCCATAAAGAATAATTAAATAAATCACTATTTATTTAATTTTCTTCTAGGAATTAAACCATTGATTAGTTAATATTCCTTGTCATATTTGACCCAGTTACGAAAAATAAACAGATAAATTATTAATTATCTTATTTTTCTCTAGGAATAATTAATTAATCACTAATTAATTATTTTTCCTTGTCAAGTTTGACTAAATCCCCTAGGAATAATTAAATAAATCATTATTTGTTTATTATTCCTTAACCATATTTCTTGAGATGATAAATAAATCATTTATTTAGTTATTATTTCTAAATAAAAATTTAAATACTTTTTCCCTCCTAACCAAATATAATAAAATATTCCAAGTGGTTATTCCTAGAATGGAGTTAATAATATTTTATTATTGCTTATTATTAGAGGATAACTCAATATTTTGTTATCAATAAAAGGGTTTTCCATTCATTATTCACTTTTGATTATTTTCATTGTTTGCACTCATTGTTGTAACTTTGATTATTATCATTGTCACACACCATTTTTCTTCCATTTTGAGTTCCCATTGAGCTCAAACATTTTATTTGTTGGGTTTACGCATTATAGAGGAGAGAGACTCTACACAAGCTGAAGATGTTTGAGGATAGCCAAGAACCCATCCCATAGAGGGGGACTGGTAAAATTTATTTGTTCCCTTCACATGTGTTATAATAAAATCTATTATTTGTATATTTGGTTTCCATTCGATTATTGGAGTTATTATTACTATTTCATTTTTCTATTTAACTATGATTGTGGCATGGATAAGAACTTTGGTAGGTTTTGTTTCTATCAGTTGGTGTAGATCTACAATGTTTAACATCCATTTATATTGTTGAGACTGTTTGTCATCCACAACCTTAAGTGTTTCCTTTTCATACATATTCGAGTAGAAAACACCGTAACAGTTGTTGTTATGGCGTGGAGCAGTGCTATTACCACTAAAAATGAGGCTATGAACTTCCTTAGGTACTGTGTTTCCCCAATGAAACTCCCGACCTCAGAAATATTAGTAGTCACTAGCCATTTCATGATGGCCTCCATCTTGGAAGGATCTACCTTCAGTTCTTTGCCACTGATCGCATACCCCAGATACACTGAAGACTACTGCACAAACTCACACTTCTTGAGATTTTCAAGCAGTTGGTGCTTCTTCAATGTTTCAAGTACCTACATCAAATGTGACATATGATCCTCCTAGGTAGCACTATATACCAGTATATCATCCAAATAGACAATAACAAATGAATCTATAAAAGGGTGCAGTACATCATTCATTAATCTCATGAATGTAGCTGGTGCATTACATAGGCTAAATGACATGACTAACCACTCATATAAACCCTTTTTGTTTTTGAAGGCAGTCTTCCATGTATCTTCTTCTTTGAATTGAACATGGTGATATCCAAAGTTTAAGTCCAACTTGATGAAGTACTTTGATTATTGCAACTAATCTAGCATATCATCTATCTTGGGCAAGGGGTATCTATTCTTGAGTGTGATTTTGTTCAATGCCCTATAATCTATACACATCCACCTTGTAATCTATACACATTCGCCAAGTCCCATCCTTCTTCGACACAATGATGATGGGTGGCACACATGGTGATGTACTCGGTCGGATGACACCCTGTTCCAACAACTGTTTATTCACCTCAATTTCTTCCATAACAAACTACTTGTACAACCAAATATTTGACAATGGGGAGTCTGGAAATAACTCGATATCATTCTCAACTTCTCTCTTAGGTAGTAACCCTTTAGGTTCTGGGAACACATCCTTGTATTCTTGTAACAACTCCTCCAATTATTGTTTCTAGTTCTTATTACATCCCTCTAGGGATGCCTTGCCTCTTATTGATCCTCTTCAAACTGACTTTCTCTTAAAAATAATAAAACATACTTCTTTCTGGAACTGATCAATTCCTTGGCTTGGTTGGTACTTATCCGTGATGATTTTCCATTATTGACGAGCTTATATTGGTTGGATTTACTCATGAATATTTCATTAGGCATGTACGTTTATGGAATCCTAAAAAAACTCCACATACATCAAGGGGAACCACATCTAGGTCTACTTCATTAATAAAATCATCATTGATAGGAAATCTAATTTTACATTGTTTTGTTACCTTCAATATGCATCCTTATTTACCCATCCCAATGGATATGGGTTTGTATGATCAAGAACTTCCAACCCAAACTTCTTGACCAGCTCTGCTACAATGAGATTCACCTACGATCCTGAGTCAAATAGAGCATCAATCTTTGTCTTCTTGACCTGTATCTTTATATGGAAAATTTTGGTTATTTATTTCTCTTCTTGTTGTTGAAGGCTACTTAGATTCACCTCCTTCTATACTGATGTACATACGATCTTCTCATCCACATCCAAGTTGCTTTCAAATTGGTTGCTCGAATCAGTGGCCTGAGATTCTTCTTCTTGTTATCTTTCTTCTTGTTCTTCGGGTTTAGCCAACATTTTTCCTCTGTATGGCCATCCATGTTGCAATGGTTAGTAGGATCTTTGCATTGGTGTGTTGTGGGTGTCGTATTCTTATATTTTCCTCCTTTTTTCTTCTTCTTCCCCTCAGAATCTTTGTGTTGCTTGTTCTACTTCGATCCACTTGATTGCGCTCTCTTCAGGCTTATGTTCTCCAGGTACTGTGCTTGTACACAAGTCTCGTCCATCAATTTGAGATGAAAAAACATCACTTTATCACACAGATGGCGGTGCAGACTCCCCAAAAACTTGAGGAGTACATCTGGTTCTTTGGAGAGATACCCAACATTATAGCCATCTTCCTGAATTTCATGGTTTTCTCTTACATGCTTTTGCCCGAATTTTTTTGTGAAGTAATGCCACCAGATCCACTGGTCCTCCACGTACCTAATTGGATAAAACTGTGACTTAATGAGGGTTTTGAAATCCTCCCACTTAATTACTGGAGGTTCTCCCTCCAACCTCAGGGTTTCCGTGTGGCTCTCCCACCAAGTTAGTGCATGGACCTCTAATTTCAGCTGTGTGAATGAGATATTTTTCCCTTCCTCAATTTGATGGACACTGAAATAAACTTCCAGTTGCTGAAACCAGTTGTTCAAATTCAGAGCATTGATATCACCTTGGTATGACTTGATACCAACTTTTGCTTCCACTTTAAATAGGGATTGTGATTGCTTCACGACACTCGAATTGGGTTGAGCTTTTTCGGGTCCTTTCTTCGACTGGTTCTCTGTTTCTCCTCGATCTTGTGATCCCCATTTTGATTTTTCCTCTGCATTCAAACCCCCATCTTATCCAAATATCCCTAGATTTCTATTCAAAGTTTCCATCAGGAGGCTTACATTGTAGTTGATATCTGTGAAGTTGTTCCAACTGCATAAACCTCAGCTCTGCAGGATCACAAGGTTCTTTTACAGATTCACCGACTATGATTAAGGTTTTATGATTTTCGGCCTCGCCGATCTAGATCAATGCAATCTCCAAAAAATACCCAAAGAAACCTGATCTGATACCAAATGATCTATAAAATGTCATGGATATTCCACAAGACATTTTTTCACAATAGATCTGATAATATTATATTAAAAATCTAAGATTCTACACTACTACAGTTTTATTAAACTTTAAGATCTATAGATTTAACTATAATTAGTGAATGCATGTGAATGGAAATTGTGCAGAAAAGTAGAGAATGACAAAATAATATCACACGCACACGTAAGACATAAGATATTCTCTCTGGAAAACCCTTTCGGGAGAAAACCCGGCTGGAAGGTGAGGTTGCTTGACTCTCTTTCTTTGTCTGGAAATATGGTTGCAGGTAAAAATAAGCAATTACTATGGCTTGTGGGCTGCTATAGTGCATAGATCCTCTATATGTGTTGTACCTCCTATCTCTCCTTGCTATCTTTGCTAATCTATGGAACAAAATGCTCTTGAAAGAATGGAATGTCTCTTCCTCCTAGTGGCCTATTATAACACATCCCAATAACCTACTAGTGGTTGATTTTGACTACAACAACTCTTAACTAGAGTTACAATATATACTCATATAGAGTCTTTTACATCATAATCACGTGGAAAACCCCTTTTCCATGAATAATGGGGGCTGATGCGGCATCCTCCCGAGCTATAGGTGTGAAAACAGGAAGGTCAACTTCTGAGTTACATAACTTTTTCATACAAACTCTAATTGACATGTTTATTACGTTGTTGGAAATAACTCTGTGTGTAGAATAGCATGAAATAATGCTAATTAGAAAAAATTTAACCCAAAAAAAATTGTTTGATGCCTCAAAACACTCCCAGAATGTTTCAGACCTCGTTTTTCCAAACTGGGTCCCATGAGTTGATTCCTCCACTTTTTCCACTCCAAATGCATCAATATGGATGCAAAACAATATAGTGATCCAATATGGATCATAATATCCTAAAGATATATGATAAATGTGGGCCTATATCTCTATCATCCAAGTTTATGCTTGGAATACAAGAGACTAACCCTAAGATGCAAAATGTGAGTGCCCTTGAGGTGTGATTATTAAAAAAATTTAAGTACTTGATAATAATGATTTTCAATTATGAACAATAAGGCACTTAAACAATAAATGAATGACAATGTCAACCACAAGAGGAAGTGATAAAAACCCTAACATTTCCCAAAAATGTTATGATTTTTTTCTGGGGAAAATAGAGTTCGTAATTTCTATTAAAAAAGAGATAATAGAGATTACATGCTGTAGATGCCAAGGCATATGCAGAAGTGTGGCATAAAACCACTTACAATAACCAATACTTCAGGGAAGTATGCAGATAAAGCCCTCGGACAGGGCATCCAGAAACAGGGTATGTAAACCCCAACAGGAGTGTACGCCTACCCAACAAGCTAATAACTAATAATAACAGTAAATAAACGTTGACTCAAAAACCCTCAAAACAGGGCAGCAAGAGGAATGGATCTGTATACCTCAGCAGGAGGATACCACAACCCATCTCATACTAAAAACAGAAAAATAGCAAGGCTCCTGTAGATAGAGCAGAAAATTCGAATGACCGCCAAGACAAAGAGGAGAGGCACGAAATGGAAAAAGGGCAGCCAGTTAGCCACACCCCCCATCCCCTCAACTCTCCTGCTGTGAGGAAACCAGAGGAAGAGACCGCCCATGTCCAAAGAAGCCATAAAACATGGCCGTCCAGTACAAGCCATTGAAGAGGCGGCACGAATCGGTGTAGAGACAGATCCACACCACAATCCCTCAACGCTTCCAATAACTGTCCAGGTAAGCCAGCGAAAAACCAAAAATAGAACCCCATAGCTCAGCAAGTGCACCCATCAGGACCCATCAGGAGCTATGGAGCTACAGAACCGGGGGCAGAGGCGGCTGGGGCAGCCACCTCGCCCCCATAGGCCAGACAAGCCCCGCTCCCGCTCCAAGGATTAGCACTGGTTAGGAGGAACCCTCAATATAGAGGTGCCGAAGAGGGCCGAAAAACCACCGAAGACCAGAAAAGGATGAAAACTGCTCCGCCGCCGCCCAAAAACGGAGCACTAAAAACCGGATCTCTGTTTATAATATGCAAATACAGGATCTCAGAGGATGTGCCGAAAGCCGCCGAGATTTGACTCACTCCGCCGCCGCCCAAGCTCAAGGCAAATACCGTAACCAGAGATGCGCTGTCCACAGGATAGAGGGTAGCAGTGACCGAGATTGAAACCTCGTCACAAGATACAGGAGCCGCAGGAACTTCGATACCCCACCAGGTGCAGCGATCCTGTCTGGAGCCCAAGCAAAGTCTGAAGGGTGACGGTTTGAAACCCAAGGATGCCCTGCCGCCGCAAGCGCTCACAGCCCAGAGCCGAAACGGAGAAACCCTAGCCGCCCCCAAAAATGTTATGATTTATATCAATAGACAATTGCTTAAGAAATAAACAATACAAGATCAATGCTTCTTGGGACGATTAATAATCTTTCAACAAATAACCAATATGTCAATTAGATATAAGAGGGAGACTTATCACAATTCTGATTCAAGATAACATCCACAAGAGATATCCACTTTAGTGATGAACAATGAATCCACTTATCCAATGACAATAATGACGATGAGAATTTAGAGATTTTATCCACGATGTCACTTGGAGCAATTAGCCAATCTTATTAAATACTTATCACTTATTTGTGTTGTGTAAGAGTGTAGAAAAGAAATATGGATCAATCAATAAATGATTGCAACAATAAGAAAATCACCCAATTACTTATCCAAGACCCATAAGATGTAAGAAACGAGAGACAAGAGAGACTAGATAACTTTCAACCAATTTTATCACCACTGGAATATTTTTTTTTATTTTTTTTATTTTATTTTTTAATTTTATTATTATTATTATTATTATTTTTTTTTTTTTTTTTTTAATATCAGACAATATAATGAAGAAATATGATTACCAATGAGTTATTATGCCATTGTTATGAGATTTAATCACTGTTGTAAGTGTTTTTATGTGGTTTTAGAAAAAATATCAGATCTGAAATAAACCAAATAGTGCACAAGAAAACCACTTATATGCACTCAAATTAGCTTAGGCTTACTTCTTAACGCACTAGGTGACTTATTAATGAATTTAGGCTTATTTAGAATTTGTTAGGCCCTTTAATATACTGTTTTCATAAAATAATTTAGAAATTAAAATTAGGACAATGATGAAATTAAAGGGTTAGAGAGAAAATCAAGAGGCCTTATGGCCTTGTAGATGGATAGGGAGGTTTCCAATGGATTTGAGAACCTACAACCACTAAGTTATCTCTAAATAATTGTTGCAAAACCAAATGTTAGCCCACTCAATCAATGCAAAAATAAGATATGAATGAAAATAAGGTTAGGGCAAGGGCTAGAAGGTTAGGAAACCCCAAGACTAGTGCTAGAAGAGGCACAAGATAAGGCTAGAGGCCAAAGAAGGGCAAAGAGAGGACAAGTGATTTTGGGAAAGGGATGAATGAGCAGAAATGAGCCCACAAGGGCTGATGTAAAGCCTTTAGAGTTTGATGTAGTGCTAGGAGAGGCCCTAGAAGGGCCAATGACTAAGGGAACAACCCTTAGAGGGTTGTGGCTACGACTTGAAAGGTGGTAAAGGGGCATAAGAGGCTCCCCAAGCCCACAAGAAGTGGATAAAGGGATATCGAGGCCCTTGGAGGCCTAAAACTAGGCCAACGAAGGGGGTAAAGGGCCTTTAGAGGCCACAACAAACCCTAAAAGTGTTGGTGCCAAGGAAAAGAGGGGGGTTGAGGGACCTAGAAGGCCACCAAGTCTCACGACTAGGCCAAAATGGAGGACGACTAGGTTCAAAGGGCTAAAAAAAAATTTAGAATCCCTGCGAATAAAATTTTGTCCACAAATTCACTATAAAAAGGTTGGATGACTTCCTCTTCAGGCTGGACATTGAGCTTGGAGGCTAGATCTTGCCTTCCTAGGCCTAAATCTACCTCAAAACCCCAACAAAATTTTCTTGATCATTTTGAAGCTCACCTGCACAAATAAATCAAATAATTCCATACCCCAAATATATATACAAAAATATAAAACCCCAAAAATAATAAAACCCCAAGTGTTGAAAGACAAATGGGCTAGAAATAATTTACAAATATTATATATTTACAAATTTAAATTTTTTGGAGAAATAATTTTAGATAAATAATAATGGATGAACAAATTTCGAAAAATAAATATTGGCTGAAACCCTCCTACAAAATCAAATACCATAAAGAACTCTAAGAGCCCAAACATAGTCAACTCTTCCCCATAGTCTGTGAACTTGGAGCCCAAGGGCTAGAGTACCTATAAATATCTATAATATTCTCAAGAAAATTGTTAGCTCATATGGTGAAGCAAATCACCTAAGATAACATGTACCAATAAAAAATTCTTATCACCGACAAATGAAATAACAATTATTTAGCAATATTTAGCACAAATAAATTCACACATAGCTAACACATACCACAGATCAACAGAATAAAAACACCATGAACTGAACCCCAAATTATTTCTATTATGATACAAAATGTTCCTAGCAAAGCAACAATTCAATACCAACATTCAAGAATTACATCATCCAGAGATGTTCAATAGAAGAAAAATTTCTTCTTTATATAGAGAAACCCATTGAAGTGGAAAATAACAGCTAGTTGGCTTGATCCCCATCAAAATAATCTCAACCGTTGAAAATAGTTTGATCATCTTTTAATCTCCACTATCGAATTTTTAATTTTGAGGAAAAAATAGATTTTTTCTTAAATTCCACTTTTAATTAATCCAAAAATTAATATTTCGGATAATTTCCTCAAAAATTTGATTTTGACTTAAGCACCAATGTCCAAGGGATTAAATTTTCTTAAAACATCCATTTTTCCCTTGGTGTGGGACCTCCAAAAATTGACTTTCCTTTGACCCACAAATTTTTTACTATTTTCCACTTGGAGAGAAATTAATTTCTCTATAATTATTTTTTGACTCAAAATTGATTTATTTTATGACTGAGGATTTAATTTAATTTTGCTAGAAAAATTATTAATTAACATTAGCGGGTATACATTATTTTTTCCACCCTCAAGTATTTTAGTCATGGTGTCTAAATATGAGGGATCGTGCACTAAAGTATTTTTTACATCAAATCATTACAAAATCAACCCTTAGAAGGGGAAAACACATTTAAACTTAGACCTTCAATAATTACCCATTTCTGTGACACAATATGATCTAGTATAGACCAAGATTGTTTGTAATAAAATAGTTTAACCAGATGTGCTTAAATTATTCCCAAACAAACTGTTACAATAGACTCGATATAACACTAAGAGTCACCTAAGACCTTGTCAAGGAAGTCCACCCTAGATTTTGGGTTTAAGTTGGAAGAAATAATCTATCAATTATCCGTGTTTAGAAACACACATAATTCGAGGAGGTTAAAAAAATTCATAGGATGAATTCTTTTAACAAAATTAAAGGCTTACCTAGTTGTTGTTACATAAATAAACAGTCATACTAGTGTAATTTACAATACAATTTGCAGAAATTGGTTTTACAATGATACAATAGTGCTGGCTAATGACTTTGATCTTTAAAAACAATTCTTCATGTCTTTGCATTCTGCTTCCTTGGATTGTTGACAAAGTGTGTTCAACAGTGCCTCTGGTTTATCGAATTGTAAGCAACTGCAAGGGTTCTACAAGCTGTTCTAAATGCAAGGGTCTAATGATGTTAAGGATGGATGCAACTCTCTAAAAGTGGTGAAAAGTGGTGGTAGTGATCTAGATGGATCTCCAGACACAGTGGCATGGAAAAACCTCAAAATTCAAAGTGGTGGAAAGGCAATGAACTTGACATCAGATCGAAGTGCTTGTCGCCCTGATTCCAACGGTGTGAACGACACTCTAATCCGAGTCCGGATGAAGGAGATAGAAGTAGTCAAACTTGGGTTGACTTTTGATGACTAGGTAGGCTTAACAAAGACACAATTTGGGCTTTTTCGGCGGATGGAATCCAACTAACTCCAACCAGATTCTAGATAAAAAATTTTCCCTATTAAAATGACCCCTTCGGTCAAAAACCGAATTTTCAAAAACGTGCAGGTTGTTTTATTAAACAAAAAAAAATTAAAAAAAGGGTGGCGGGCCACCAACCTCACCACCCCAACTATTCAACATATAATTATGGAGGGGCAGGCCATGACCCCCGACCCCTCCCCACATCCCACAGAGTGCAACAACAAATGGGGTGGGCGGCCATGACCCCGCCACACCACAACCCGACACCATTATGTAATATATGAAGTGCGTGGTGGGCTGGCCCTTGGGGCACGGACCCAACCACGCCAAAAAACACATACCACAACCCTTAACCGAGGGATGCGGGCCATTGAAAAGGAGGAAGGTATGGTGGGTGGGGCACCCAAGGCAGGCCTGACCCAACCATTAACTTTTTTTTTAAAAATAATTCGTTTGCAATGTATGTAAAAAACAGGAGGCGGTTTGACCACCTGACCTCCTCGATATTAGCCAGACCTTCCACCAACTCCACTATAATAGTTTCATTAAAAAATCCGCCACCCAGTTTATACTTAAACGCAGTTTGTCAATGCGCCTAGGCATAGGAGGCAATGCATGCAGTTCGAGGTAGAATTTTGCAGGAGGGCCGAATTTTCACTTTGTCAGAATTTGACAATTTTATGTGGTTTCAACATCTCTTGACGCCATGAACGCCATGGCGCTGTCCATTTCTCCATCAGAGTTCTGCATTTTTTAGCTAGTTTTCAGCATGGAGGTATAAAACTCCTTTTTGTAACTGATGCTTGTACTCTTCTTCTCATGCCACTTAATGAATGAAGGCCTCCCCATTGATCGAGCAGGGCCCGGAGACGTAGTCCAATTCAGATGAACTCCGTTATCAAGTCTTGTTGTCTTGTTTCATGCTTTATGTGTTTCTCCTCTTCTCTCATGTGCACATTAAGTTTTCTATGTTAAGCTACAATTTATGCATGTAATTCTTTAACGCCTCTATAAGCAAAAGATTTTGGATCATGTGGTATCAGAGCAGGTCTTTTTAGATGTGAATTGCATGTTTGTATGCTAACAAGAAATAGGATCCAAAGAGGCGAAGGGAAACTAAAGTATTTCGATCTCGAAGCGGGGTGTGCACATCGAAGGAGAAACATGGCAAATGAAGAGGCTCATCATGAAGAGGAGCGCAATTTCCACAAAACCTTCTATACAATGGCAGAGAATGTCGGTTAGTTGCTTTCAAGGCTGGAGAAAGAAGAAGAGAGAAATCCAGAAGAACAAGGTTCAGTGCATGGAAATGGTGGAGAAGAACCCCCTCCTTCTCCTTCCACGAGTGAAATTTCTTCTTCCTCTCAACACCATCATCATATAAATTCAAGGGATGCATCTAAGAAACCTTTCTTTAAATTAGATGTCAAATTTGATCTTCCCATTGTTGGAAATAATACTGAGAGGGGGGGTGAATCAGTATTATCAAGCAATTTACCAAATCTTCCTTATTTGATCTTTTGAATTATTCTTGCATATCAGTACCATAAAATAATGAGCATGAATAAAGAAAATAGACAGTCACACCAAAGAACACAAGATGTAAGGTGGAAACCCAATGCGGGAGAAAACCACCTGCTGCAATATGTCTCTATCTTCTTTCAAGAAATTCTTTTTACAATGATTTTGTACTGGTGCAGTCCTTTACCAGCACGCAGGCTGCAACCTGCAGAGAGCTACAACTCTCTCTCGTTTTCCAGTCTCTCCTGGAAGGGAGCTACAACCCCCTACTTCTTTTCATGAAGAATCAAATGATCAACAAGTATACAACAGATACAGTCCACTACAGATATCAGATCAGTAATTACAGAAATAACCCAGAACACCTTATGAACAGAAATATACAGTCAACAGATCATCTTAAGACAGGGACGCATATTTTCTTTCTGTGACCTGCGACTGGACACAGTCTACCTTCCACTGTTCTGCGTGCCGACGCACTGTTCCTCTATGCTTTGCTGCGACCGGCGCACCCAGAAACACTATCGCGCCGCGTCTTTTGCTTCAGGGACGCACCCAATAACACAGTCGCGCCGCGTCCTTTCCCTCAGAGACGCACCTGAGCGTTTACTGTACTGCGTCCCGGCGCACTTTCCCTTCACTGAACCTGCGTCCCTTCGGATATAAAAGATATGAGGACTTCAGAACCAGCCCAAACACTCAGATCCACAGATCTGATCATGCGCCATAGAGATCACAGTCCATTAGAAGATTCGCCTTCATAGATCTGGACTAGATCTCACCTAAAGATATTCAACCAAGATGATGCCTAATCCAAATGAACTCCTTTGCTTTATATAGGCAAGCTTCTCCCCAAAACATGGAACAAAAACACGAGCCGACACCATAGAAACACAAAAACCGTCGGCTAGATACCACACAAGAAACCCCCACGTGCTTTTCTCTGCCTTGAAATGTGCACACTGGGCGGACGCACCTCCTGAACGGCTGGCCTGCGTCCCTGGACGCGGGTTCTGTATGGTATACCTGCGGGGACGCACTTTCTGAACATATTTCCTGCGTCCTTCTTGAGTTATCACCTGAATGGGTTTGCCATCAAGGACAACACCTGAATCATAATGCCAACAATCTCCCCCTTTGGACTTGATGGCAACCACATAATCTTCAGCTTCATTCTCTCCCTTTGACATCAAGAGCAAAGGGTATGCTCCCCCTATGCTCATGCATCTCCAGATCTGTAACCAGAAATCCATCATGAAGGAGATAGAGACATATTGCAGCTATTTCCAAGATCTCCTTCTCCATAATGCCAACAATGCATTATGTGCTCCCCCTGAGCCTATACCACCAATAGGAAGATGATCAATAGTAAGATGATGCATCAACAACCCCCAGCTTTTGCCTGAGGTATTCAAAAGTGTCCCTGGGCAACGGTTTGGTGAAAATATCAGCAACTTGTTCCTTAGAAGGAACATACTCCATCTTGACCTTCTGTTCAAGTACTTGTTCCCGGAGAAAATGGTACTTGATTGGTATGTGCTTGGTTTTTGAATGCATAACCGGATTCTTTGAGATGCTGATTGCACTTGTGTTGTCACATAAGATAGGGATTGGAGGAGTACAAGTGATTTGATAATCCTGCAAATTCTGCATCATCCAAAGGAGTTGGGTGCAACAAGATGCAGCAGCAACATATTCTGCTTCAGCTGTAGACAAGGCAATTGAACTCTGTTTCTTGCTGAACCAAGAGACCAGTCTGGGACCCATAAAGAACGCACCACCACTTGTGCTTTTCCTGTCATCCACGCTTCCGGCCCAATCTGCATCTGTATAGGCATGAAGAGTAAGATCTGTATCTCTAGGATACCATAAGCCATAATTTTGAGTCCCTTGAAGATATTTAAAAATTCTCTTCACTGCTTGAAGATGAGTCTCCTTCGGATTTGCCTGAAATCTTCTAACTATTCCAACTGCATGCATGATGTCTGGTCGGGTACCTGTCAAATATAGTAAACTTCCAATCATAGATCTGTAGGTTGGTTGATGTACTGCTGCAGATTCATCATTTGCACTGAGACTACATCCTGTGACCATGGGTGTACATACTGGTTTTGCATCTTCCATGCCATATTTCTTCAAAATCTGCTTGAGATACTTGGTTTGAGATAAAAAGATTCCTCCTTCCTTCTGTTGGATTTGCAAACCAAGGAAATATGTCAGTTCTCCTAGCAAGGACATTTCAAATTCTTTCTGCATGACTGAGGCAAAGCTTTGACTCATAGCTTCTTCATTGCTGCCAAAAATAATGTCATCTACATACACAACAAGTATTAGCAATTTGTCATTTTCAACTTTTATATACAGATTGCTATCTGCTGAACCTTTTAAGAAACCTTGTTGATGAAGATATTTGTCCAACCGGTAGTACCAAGCCCTTGGAGCTTGTTTGAGACCATAGAGAGCCTTTTTCAGTCGGCATACAAGATTTGGATCATTTCCAAGAATGAACCCATCTGGCTGTTCAATGTATACTTCTTCTTCCAGGTCTCCATTCAAAAAGGCTGATTTCACATCCATTTGAAATACTTTGAAGTTCTGAAAACTTGAGAGAGCAAGGAACATTCGGATGGCCTCAAGTCTTGCAACAGGAGCAAAAGTTTCTTCAAAGTCTATTCCTTCTTGCTGCGCATACCCTTTACAGACGAGTCTGGCTTTGTTTCTAATTACTTCTCCATTTTCATTCAATTTATTTTTGAAGACCCATTTTGTTCCAATAACATTCTTATCTTTTGGTCTAGGAACCAGCTCCCAAGTGTTGTTCTTTTCGATTTGCTCAAGTTCTTCATCCATTGCTTTCACCCAAAATTCATCTTTGCATGCTTCTTTCACATTTTGTGGCTCGGTGGAGGAAAGTAATGCCAAATAGCTTGAAGCTTCTGCAACTGTTCTTCTAGTTTGTATACCTGCTTCTTTTTGTCCCATGATCTGAGATTCTGGATGGTTCTTCTGAACATATCTGGATGGAGTCTTTTCTTCTATTCTTGTCTGTTCTTCTGCTTCTTCGTGAGGTTCTTCTTGAGATTCTTCTTGAGGTTCTTCTTCTTCATCATTTTGTCTTTGAGGGTAGCCCTCATCTTCTTCAATGTCTTCACGATGTATTTGCCTAGGAATGTATCCTTTCTCATCAACCACTACATCAATGCTGTCAACAATTCTGCCAAGTCTTTTATTGTAGCATTTGTATGCTTTGCTATGTGGAGAGTAGCCAAGAAGAATTCCTTCATCTGCTCTAGGATCAAGTTTACCAAGCTGCTCCTCAGTATTCTTGATATAGCATTTGCTCCCAAAGATTTTGAAGTGCTTTACCGAAGGAGTTTTACCACTCCAGAGCTCATGAGGAGTTTGAGTGCTGTTCACTCGGACATTTGTCTTGTTGAGAATAATAACTGCCGCATGTGCAGCTTCACCCCAGAAGGTTGCAGGAGTTCCTGATTCATCAAGCATAGCACGAGCCATTTGCTGGATTGTTCTGTTCATTCTTTCCACTACTCCATTTTGCTGAGGAGTTCTAGCTGTAGAAAATTCTCTCCTTATTCCATGTTCATCACAGAAATCGAAAAATTCATTTGAAGTAAATTCTCCACCTCTGTCGGATCTGAGGCACTTAATCTTGTGACCTGATTCATTTTCAGCCAAGGCTTTGAAGGATTTGAATTTTTCGAAAGCTTCATCTTTGTGCTTCATAAGTCCTAACCAAACAAACCTGGAGAAATCGTCAATAAATAATATCAAGTATTCCTCTCCTCTAGGTGTTCTTTTTCTGAATGGTCCACATACATCTGTATGTACTAGCTCAAGAGGCATGCTGGCTGATCCTTCTTTCTCTGGAAAGTTAGTTCTGGTCTGTTTTCCAAACTGACATGATCTGCACATGGTGTTGTCAGGAATTTTGATATCTGGAAGATCGCGAACTGCCTGATATTTGCAAGCTTTCCTTATTTGTGAGAAGCTTAGATGTCCCAACCTTCGATGCCATAACCAGTGCTCTTCATTCTTGCTTAGATAGCATTGTTGTTGTTCTTCATCAAAAATGTATAGATTATTTGGAGTTCTTTTTCCTTTGAGAACTGTTTTACCTGTATCAAGATCACGAACAAGACATCCATTCGATCTGAATATAACCTCGGTTCTTTGATCACACATCTGGCTTACACTTAGAAGATTATGCTTTAGTCCATCAACAAACAAAACATTTCCAGCCTTAACATCTTCTTTTAAAGGAGCAATACCTTTTCCTTTTATAGTTGCAGGAGTATCATTTCCAAAAGAGACTTTCTTTCCCTTTTCTAAATTAGAATAAGATTCAAGTTTTTCTTTATCACCTGTCATATGCTTTGAACATCCACTGTCAATGTACCATAGATTTTCTTGTCCTTCTGCATAGAATGCTATCCCACATCTTTTTGTTTGAGGTTCCTTTATTTTCCATGTTTTGGTGCCTGAGGTTTGTTCCTCTTTTTGTTCTTGTACCTTTCTTTCAAAAAACCTGCTTCTGCATTCAAAATCTTCATGTCCAAAATTATTGCAAATAGAGCATTCAACTTCATTTTCAAGAGCTGAAAAATTGTTATAGGTCCTTTTTGTAATCCCTGTCATACTTCTTTGTTTTTGAGCTTCCCTAGTCATGATTGTTTTATACGCAACACATTGAGCTGCTTTGTGACCAAAGTTATGGCAAGAAAAGCATTGTCCATTGAAGAAGTTTCTGCGATTATTGAATCTACCAGCCAACTGATTGTAATTTCTATTTTCATCTATTCTTGAACCAAATTGAGAAGATTTTACCTGTGGCTGGTTGTGGCTTTTGTTCACCCTTAAGCTGGATTGCCCCTGATAGTTTCTGTTTGACGTTTGTCCCTGCTTTACCTGATGATCTTCCTTGTGCTCCTGCTCATTTCTTCTCGCTGCATCAAGATAACTTTTTGAAGTGGATGCTTGAGAAGTTTCTCCATTATAGCCCAGACCTGTCTTATTTAGAGGAGATCGCTGCACACTGATAATCTCATTCAATGTTTCAGATCCTTTGACAAACTTGAGATTAATAGTTTTTGTTTTCTCAATTTCTTTTCTAAGACCAACAATTTCACCTTCTAATTTTTCAAGATGTTTTTCCTTTTCATCAATCTGAAATTGTAGAGTATCAATAATCATGTTCTTTTCTTCTATACATCTCTTGAGTCTAGTAATTTCATCATAAAGGTTATCCACATCTACAGCATCCTCATAATCATCATCTTCAAATGCCATTAACAATATATATTTGTTACCTTGTTCATCTTCATCACTGTTTGATAAGCCATCACTATCTTCATGGGTGTAGTAGCTTTTCTTATTTGTACCCTGTTTCTTGTTCCATCTAACTGGTTCCTTTCCTTTATCCTTGTAAGAGCATTTTGCAGCATAATGACCTACTCTTCCACAAGCAAAACATTTGAAAGGTAGCTTACCTCTGAACCTTCCAGAACCCCTTTGAAGATTTCTGACAAAATTTGATTCTTCTTCCTCTTCTTCTGGAACATGACTTGCTTCATAGTGATCTTCTTTGCCTGATGCTTTAAAAGCAGCTTCCCTTCTGTCTGATGGACCTCCCTTTCTCATTTCATAAGCAGTTAGAATTCCATGCAGCTGAGACATAGTGAGAACACGGAGATTTTCCTTTTCTTCTACTGCAGATACTTTAGATTCAAATTTGGGAGATAAAGATCTTAGAATCTTTTGAACTACTATAGTCTCTTTTATTTCTTCACCCAAATTTTTCATACAATTAACAATCTCATCTACCCGAAGAAAATAATTAGCCACACTTTCATCATTATACATCTTGAGAGTCTCATATTGAATCCTGAGAGTTTGAAGTTTAGCTTCTTTTACCTGTTCATCTCCTTCATAGCTAGTGATCATTTTGTCCCATATCTCTTTTGTTGATTTGAAGTGCATGACCTTCATGAACTCTGTTTGAGATATACTTCCTAATAGAGTACTGACTGCTTTTGCATTTGTTTCATACTGCTTTTTCTCAGCTGGATCTGTAGGAGTAACTGAAGGAAAGGCATAGCCTGATTCTACAATGTTCCAAACTTCTGTACCAAGAGATTGAAGATATGCAGTAACTCTTACCTTCCAATAATTGAAGTTTGTCCCATCGAAGACGGGTGGCCTGATTGATGCTTCTCTCTCGTAGTTGCTCATGATGAACGATCTACCTTCAAGCGATCAAGCTGTTCTGAAGGACCTGCTCTGATACCAATTGTTGGAAATAATACTGAGAGGGGGGGTGAATCAGTATTATCAAGCAATTTACCAAATCTTCCTTATTTGATCTTTTGAATTATTCTTGCATATCAGTACCATAAAATAATGAGCATGAATAAAGAAAATAGACAGTCACACCAAAGAACACAAGATGTAAGGTGGAAACCCAATGCGGGAGAAAACCACCTGCTGCAATATGTCTCTATCTTCTTTCAAGAAATTCTTTTTACAATGATTTTGTACTGGTGCAGTCCTTTACCAGCACGCAGGCTGCAACCTGCAGAGAGCTACAACTCTCTCTCGTTTTCCAGTCTCTCCTGGAAGGGAGCTACAACCCCCTACTTCTTTTCATGAAGAATCAAATGATCAACAAGTATACAACAGATACAGTCCACTACAGATATCAGATCAGTAATTACAGAAATAACCCAGAACACCTTATGAACAGAAATATACAGTCAACAGATCATCTTAAGACAGGGACGCATATTTTCTTTCTGTGACCTGCGACTGGACGCAGTCTACCTTCCACTGTTCTGCGTGCCGACGCACTGTTCCTCTATGCTTTGCTGCGACCGGCGCACCCAGAAACACTATCGCGCCGCGTCTTTTGCTTCAGGGACGCACCCAATAACACAGTCGCGCCGCGTCCTTTGCCTCAGAGACGCACCTGAGCGTTTACTGTACTGCGTCCCGGCGCACTTTCCCTTCACTGAACCTGCGTCCCTTCGGATATAAAAGATATGAGGACTTCAGAACCAGCCCAAACACTCAGATCCACAGATCTGATCATGCGCCATAGAGATCACAGTCCATTAGAAGATTCGCCTTCATAGATCTGGACTAGATCTCACCTAAAGATATTCAACCAAGATGATGCCTAATCCAAATGAACTCCTTTGCTTTATATAGGCAAGCTTCTCCCCAAAACATGGAACAAAAACACGAGCCGACACCATAGAAACACAAAAACCGTCGGCTAGATACCACGCAAGAAACCCCCACGTGCTTTTCTCTGCCTTGAAATGTGCACACTGGGCGGACGCACCTCCTGAACGGCTGGCCTGCGTCCCTGGACGCGGGTTCTGTATGGTATACCTGCGGGGACGCACTTTCTGAACATATTTCCTGCGTCCTTCTTGAGTTATCACCTGAATGGGTTTGCCATCAAGGACAACACCTGAATCATAATGCCAACACCCATGTTTAACGATGAAAGTAATGCAAAAAAGCTTAATAATTGGATTAGGCATATTGAAATCTAATGCATGATTCAACAGATTGAAGAGGACGAGGCAAAGATTTAGCTGGCCTCTCTTCGGCTGAGTAGCACCGCTCTCATTTGGTGGGAGAGAAAATTGTGAAGCAGTAAGAGTGTGGGTAATCTTCTTTCCTCATGGCCTAATTTCATTTCTGCATTAAAGGAACAATTCTATCCCTTGGGTTATAAACAAAAATCCTTATTGGATTGACAATACTTAAGGCAGGGCAGAGGTCAGGATGTTCAAAGCTTTATAGAGGAATTTAAAAAACATGCACTAAATTTAGGCATTGCACTTGACTCAGCTGAAGTAGTAACTAAGTATATTGGATCATTACATAGTTACCATAGACATTCATTATTATTATTTGAACCAATTACTATTGACTCCGCCAGTGTGAAGGCAATTCATCTTGAGAACAAGGGAAAAAATGAAAGAGATGATCATTTCAAGAAACCACATTTCAAACCTCCAAATGGAAAATCCAAAGTGAAAGGGAAAGGAAAGGAGAAGAGGATGGCATCAACCAAGAAATATGAAGGAGAAAAACCTTATTGCAATCACTGCAAAAAGGAAGGTGATGACGACGATCATTGTTGGAAACAGTACCTGGAAAAGAGACCAAAGAAGTATGGAGGAAAAGGGCAGCAGAAGACAATGGCAACTGTGAAGCAAGACCTTGGATCTGATTCCGGAGATGAAGCATTAATCACAACAGCAGGAACAAAAGGTACTCTTACACCTCATGTTAATTCTACATCACATGAAGGCACTAGTTCAATAGATGAGTCTCTTCCTAATGAACGAAAGAGAATTGAGCTATTTCATATTAGAGTTATCATAAATCATACAAAAGTGGAAACTATATTTGATACCGAATGCCAAGCAAACTTAATTTCGGAGTCCTTGGTAAAAAAGTTAGGCTTAGAAACCAAACCATATCCAAAACCTTACCCACTTGGATGGATACATGATAAAGAAAAACTGAATGTAACTAAGCAGTGTGAGGTTGAATTTGTGATCGCGTCTAAGTTAGTGGATGAGGTAAAACTTGGTGTGATACCATTGGATATCTGTGGCATGGTGTTAGGGAGTCCACATATATATGATAGAATAGAAATCTTCTTCCATCATGAAAACAAATACCAAATCACAAAATATGGCGTAGAATATATTGTAAGGGCTCATCAAACTAAAATCAATGCCAACCTTGTAATTGCAGGACAAATGAAGAGGTTGGTGAATTCCAGTAAGGGTTGCATGCTTATGGTTGTAAGAGGAAAAGATAGAATTATCCGATGCTTTCCAGGGTTGTGATCATGTGCATAAAAAAGAATTATGTGAATTAATTTCTAACTATGATGAGATGTTTCAGGAACCCAGGGGATTACCTCCAAAGAGGGAAATCCATCATGAGATCCATTTGTAGCATGAAGCTCCATTACGGAATATTGGCATGTACAGGATGTCGACCATTGAAATGGAGGAGATGAAAAAGCAGGTGCAAGAACTATTGAATGAAGGGGTCATCAGGCCAAGTACTTCTCCATGCGGCTCACCAATTGTCTTAGTGCTAAAGAAAGATGGCACATGGAGGATGTGCGTGGATTATCGAGCACTAAAAAAAATCACGGTGAAAAATCGTTACCCTCTTCCCTGCATTGATGACTTACCAGATCAGTTAAAGAATGCTATCTATTTCACCAAATTGGATTTGCGTAGTGGTTATCAACAGGATGTATGGAAAACCACCTTCAAGACCAAACAGGGGTTGTTCGAATGGATGGTGATGCCATTCGAACTTTGCAACGCTCGAGCCACTTTCATGAGGGTCATGAATGATCTCTTTAGGCTTTTCATTGATGAATTTGTTCTTGTATATGTAGATGATATCCTTGTCTTTAGTAAAAGATGGAATGAACATGTATGCCATGTGAAGAAAGTGCTTGATGTATTGGAAAAATAAAAAATCTATGTAAAATTGTCAAAGTGTGAGTTTTGGAAAACCTCTTTGGTTTACCTAGGTCATTGTTGGTCATGGTCAGCTAAAAATTGATCCTTCTAAAGTTGAAGCAATTGTAAATTGGCCTAAGCCTACTAGTGTAACCGAGGTTCGCAGCTTTTTGGGTGCAGTACAGTATTGGAAGAGATTTATTGCCAATTTCTCTATTATTGCAGCACCTATACACGCATTGACAAGTGTAAAGCAAGTCTTTCAATGGGGAGGAAAGCAACAGAAGTCCTTCAAAACATTGAAAGAAAAGATCAAAATCACATTGGTCTTGGCTTTACTAGATCTACAACAGCCATTCGAGATTGAAATAGACACCAACGGATATGCCATGGGAGCTATATTGATGTAGCAAAAGAAGCTGATATGTTACCATTCAAATAAGTTCTCTCAGGCTGTGATAAAATATCCCACTTATGACAAGGAGTTATATGCCTTGGTCCAGAGTGTGAGAAAGTGGAAACGCTACTTGATCGGCAAGGAGACCATCATCCATATGGATCATTAGCCCTTGCAGTATATTCAATCACAAACCAAGTTGCAGCAATCTCGTCATTTCAGGTGGATGGGTTTTCTTTACCAATTTCATCTGGTAATAAAGTATAAGAAGGGCACTAGCAACAAAGTGGCAAATATGCTATCTCACCCTCCTGTTTCTGCTTCTGTTATTTTTCATAATGCTTTGTTAACTTTTGAAAGTTATGGTGAACAATATGTTAACGATGATGACTTTAAGGAGATTTATGCAAAACTAACCCATGGTTCATAGGTGGACAACTATCACTTGCAGGGGAAACTATTGTATCACCTTAGAAAATTGTGCATACCCACAGGAGAAAGGGTATATGTAATCCAGGAGGCCCACACCTCCCTTGTGTCTAGTCATTTTGGTATTGAAAAAACTGTGTCATGTACAAAGATTTTGTTTTTGGCCTCATATGAAGAACATTGTTACTCGCTATGTAAAGGGGTGTGTGATGTGTTTTGTTTCAAAGCCCTCTAATAGAAAACTCAGGCTCTACACACCACTCCCTATTCCAAGTCGTCCATGGGAAAGTGTGTCGATGGATTTTGTATGAGGTTTTCCTTTGTCTAGAAAAAGTCACGACTATTTGTATGTCTTCGTTGACCGTTCTAGTAAGATGTGTATTTTAGTGCCTTGTAAAAAGCATATCACTGTAGAGCAGACTGCTTATATTTTCTTTCAGCGTGTTTGGGTCCATTTTGGGTTTCCCACATCATTTGTGTCAGATTGGGACTCTTGCTTTCTCGGAAATTTTTGGACCAGCTTGTGGAAGATGATGGACACCAAGTTGAAAAGAAGCACGACATTCCATCCACAGACCAATGGACAGACAGAGGTGTAAACTGCACCGTGGTACACTTGTTGCGAGGCTATTGTGGAAAACATCCTAAGCTGTGGGATGAGCATCTTCCATATGTGCAACATTCCTACAATCGAGTAGTGCACTCATCTACACATTGTTCACCATTTGAGACATGTTTTGGCTACGTGCCAAAAGACCCTTTTGATATGGTCTTTGGAAGGGAAGATGACTCCAGTGGACGTGATGAGAGGGACAAAGCGCAGCAGTTCATTCAGTGGATCCAGTTGATTCACCAAGCAGTACATGAGTAGTTGGAGAAAAGTCAAGCACGTTACAAGGCTTGACATGACAAACACCGAGTCGACCATCAATTTCAAGTAGGTGACAAAGTGTGGTTCCATATCAGCAAGGACAGGATGAAGGGAGGAGGGAAGAAGTTGTGACCAATCTGGTATGGTCCATTCACCATCTTGGAAAAGATTGGAAACAATGCTTTCCGTCTCGATTCACTGATATATATGACAATGTACTCCGTAGTGAATGTGGAGAACTTAAAGTTGTATGAGCCACCATTGATTATGGACACTCGGTGGGTACAGTTCCTACAGTTGATGACTTTACACTAGAGTATCTCGACGAGTTACCTGAAGAAATCATCCTTGATAGAAGAACCAAGAGTTCATGATGGGGAGATGTGGAATACCTTCGAGTTGGTTTCAAGGGGATGCACCCTAGCAAGGAAAAATGGCTGGAAAAAGAAAGAGTGAGGGAATAATTCCCTCACTTGCCAATTGACTGATAAATATTTTGGTGGTCCAAAAGCTCCTCAATGGGGAGGATTGATCCAGGTAGATCTCTAGACACAATGGCATGGAAAAAGCTAAAAATTCAAAGTGGTGGAAAGGCGATGAACTTGAAATCAGATCGAAGTGCTCGTCACCCTAATTCCAACGGTGTGAACGACACTGCAATCCGAGTTTGGATGAAGGAGATAGAAGCAGTGAAAGTTGGGTTGACTTTTGATGACTGGGTAGGCTTAAAAAAGACACAATATGGCCTTTTCCGGCAGATGGAATCCACTCCAGCCAGATTCTGGGAAAAATTGTTGCACTGTTAAAATGACCCTTTCGGTCAAAAACCAAATTTTCAAAAACATGCAGGTTGTTTTATTAAACAAAAATAAAATATTAAAAAAAAAGGGGTGGCGGGCCACCAACCCCGCCACCTCAACTATTCAACATATAATTATGGAGGGGTAGGCCACAACCCCCGGCCCCTCCCCACATCCCACAGAATGCAGCAACAAATGGGGTGGGCAGCCATGACCCCGCCACCCCACAACCTGACACCGTTATGTAATATATGAAGTGGGTGGTGGGCTGGCCCTTGGGGCACGGAACCAACCACGCCCAAAAACACATACCACAACCATTAATGGAGGGATGTGGGCCATTGAAAAGGAGGAAGGTACGATGGGTGGGCTTCCCAAGGCGGGCTCGACCCAACCATTAACTTTTTTTTAAAAATAATTCATTTGCAATGTATGTAAAAAGGAGGAGGCAGGGTTTGACCGCCCGACCTCCTGCATATTAATCGAACCTTCCACCAATTGCACTATAACAGTTTCATTGAAAAATCCACCACCCAGTTTATACTTAAATGCAATTTGTCAGTGCGCCTAGGCAGAGGAGGTAGTGCACGTAGTTCGAGGCAGAATTTTGCAGGAGGGCCGAATTTTCATTTTGTTAGGATTTGACAAATTTTATATGGTTTCAACACCTCTCGATGCCACGAATGCCATGGTGCTATCTGTTTCTCCATCAAAGTTCTACATTTTCAGCCATTTTTTAGTATGGAGATATAAAACTCCTTTTTGTAACTGATGCTTGTACTGTTCTTTCTCATGCCACTTAATGAATGAAGGCCTCCCCATTGATCGAGCAGGCCCCGGAGACGTAGTCCAAGTCAGACGAACTCCGTTATCAAATCTTGTTGTCTCTTTCATGATTTATGTGTTTCTCTTCTTCTCTCATGTGCACATTAATTTTTCTATGTTAAGATACAATTGATGCATGTAATTCTTTAACACATCTATAAGCAAAAGATTTTGGATCAGGTAGGTCAATTCTGTGAGGAGGCTGGTAAAGGTATTGAGGTACCATATTTAGTTAATCCTGGTTTTTATGGAGCAACAACTAAATAAAAGAGAAGACAAGAGGCAAAAAAGGTTGGGTCTGTCAAGCCTTCGCTGGCTTTGGGGGTTGATGTAAATATTGACAGTGTTGGAAACCTAATGTAAAGGGATTTGGTTGAAAGAATTTTATACGTCTCTTTCTTTAGAGAGTATCCAAAAGTGGGTAGAAGTGGTGTGGAAATCGTTGATAGGGTACTCCCCTAAGATGAAACTGTTAATGAATGAGTGCATGGTGTTTCATTTTCTCATGTAAGAGGATTTGATTCTTATCCTTTCTAAGCCTTTGATTTTTGAGAAGGGTTTCTTGTTGACTCACAGATTGCACTCAAGATTCAACCTTACTCAGGGGAACCTGCGACTTAAATATTTCTGGGTTAAACTTCTCTGGTACCTGTAGAGCTTTAGACTAGGGAAATTTTCATGAAGGTGGCCAATGCTCTGGGAAAATTCATATATTTTGAAAACAAGGTGCTGGTGGAATTTGAAAAGGGAGTAACATGGATTTTAATGGAAATGGACTCTGAGATGAGGCTACCTATAGAGATGGCTATCTATTAGGGAGATAAAATCTATAACCGAGTCCTTTACTATTGGAAGGTGCCTTTTAGGTGTCTCTTGTGCCACCATATTGGTAATTATTTGAAAATAATGTTCCAACTCTAGGAGGGTGAGGAGACCAAATCCCTCATTTGTCGACTTTGCTACAATGGAGGGTTTGGTTTCGGGAAAGGTAGGGAGGTTCGATTCAGAGGCGGGTCTCAAGAAATATGTTGGGATAGATGTGGATGAGTGTTAGGATGGCATTAGTTTAGCTAAGGTGGCAAAGAATTCAGAGCCCTCCTTTTCTGAAGGGGATCATTATTCCTCCCAAGTAGCATCTCACTACCACTAGTCTCTATCTCGTGGAAGATGGATGTCGAGGATTTCTTGCAAGAGTCATTACCTTCATAATTGGCCCTTGACTCTTTTGCTAACTGAGTAAGAAATTTTGAAGACTCTTTGATTTATTATTTGTATCCTAAAGAGTTAATTATGCTATATGATCATAGTATATCTTCTTTGAAAGATTATATTATTTTTGCTTCGGGTGAAAGTCTATAAAAATATTCTATTTCTTTAATGGGTCTGGTTTCTGTGAGGGAGCACCTTTTATTGCCAGCGTTAATGTATGACTTAACCTGATTTCTAATTTTTCCTGTCAATACTCCTCCATTCTGTGTCCTCTTTCCTCTCTTGTGTCTAACCTTCTCATTGTGAATCTTGTTGCAAATGAGGTCCCCTCTTTTCCCTCTGTGGGGGTTTTTGGTAGAAAGGATGACTCTTTGGGTATTATGGTCTCTAACTCTTTCCATACTCTTATCTCGACACTGTCCTCTATATCTACTTTGGAGTTGGATCCTTCTACCAAAATAATCTTCCTTCTTATCCCTTCATATTGTGGCATGTTAAAAGCTACCCCTATTCCTGCTCTGAATGCTCCTTCCATGTGTTCCTCTATGGAAGCCCCTTCTTCTATCTCAATGGTCAATGTGATTGTCTGCAAAAAGAAAAATAACAAAAGGTCCCTTTTCAATGAAGTTATCTCTATGAACCCTTCCCCCAATTCATCCTCTAATTTTTTCAACTCCTCAACCAAGGCCCTTAGAGTGTAGATGCCCTGTAATGTTGGGTAGTCATAATTTTTCTCTCATTAAACATTAGGGGAGTTTGGGGAAGCTCCAAAATTAATTCCCTTAGGAGTCCTATTTCAATCCAAATGTTGTATGTGATCCTTTTTCAGGAAACAATGGTTCCAATAGTGAGGGAAAAGGAGTTTTTTTCCAAAATTTGGATGCGGTGGTGTGTTTGTGCAGTGGATGTCGAAGGCTTTACTGGAGGTTTAGCCACGATAGGGGATCCATCAAAAACTTCTCTTGAAGATTTTTCGTGGAGGGTGGGAATCATTATTGAAGGAAAGTTAAGAGGTATGGAGAGAACCATGTCTATAGTGAATTTTTATGGGCCATATGTCGATAGGAAGTCTTTTTTGGGAAGTGACAATCTCATTCTAGCGGAGGACTTGAAATTGACTAACTTAGCTAACAAAGTTCAAGGTAGCAGGGCTAGGCTTGATACGTTGACATGATATTTCTCAAATTTATTCCAATTGGTGAATCTAATAGACATCTACCCAATTCCCTTAGATCCTACTTGAAGGAATGGTAGGGTGGGTTTGGAAGGGTTAGTGGAGAGGCTCAATCATTTTCTTGTAGCAGATAATTTTTCTTCGGTCTTAGGCAAGTATAGGTCATGGATATGTTCTGAAGGTATCTCAGAGCACATGCCATTATTCCTTGAAATGGATTTCAATGATCAGAGACCTCATTATCCTTTCAAATTTAAGCATATATGGTTGAAGGATCAATCTTTCAATGTGCTAGTTAGAAGTACTTGGAGGGAACTAGAAATTCTAAATATCCCTTTAGATATGGATAGATTGGCCATTAACATTAATGAATTAAGGAAGAAAGTAACCGGTTGGGGAAAGTAGAAAAAAAAGATTTGAATGATGAAAAGGTTGCAATTGAGCAGGAATATAATCATTTCGGTTAGGCCCTCATTAAAAATTATTTTCAGACTGAGTTTAAAGATCATCTTTATAAATCTCCAAGCAAGGAAACTCCAAATTTTAAAGACTTAAGAATAAACCTAGAGGATAAAAATTAGGGAAATTGGATTGCAATCATAGATGGAAATTGTAATTTTTTTCATAGATATGCAAGCTTTAGAAGGATCAACAATGTTATTTGGGAAATTCGAGATGAGAATGGAGGTGTGAAATTGTCTCAATCAGGTCTTAAAAGGGTTGTTGTTGCTCATTTCGCCTCCCAGTTTAAACGTCACATCTCAAATAATTTATTATATCAACTACAAATTCTTCAGATTTTTCCCAAATTCTTTTTTGAAGAGGAAGAAACCAATATTAGAAGGAAGTCTCTCTGGAAGATATTTACAAATCTTTGAAAATATGTGCCAGGGAAAAAAGTCCTGGGCTAGGTGGGTGGATGGTTGAATTCTTCTCTCAATTCCTTTATTTATTAGGAGGAGGCCTTCTCAATGTTGAGAAATTAATGGAAGCTAGATTAGGGTGATTTATATTTACTTTGATAACTGCTTGTGATGTTCTTTTTCTTAAACTTGTTGTACTTGTAATTATCTTCTTCGTCTGTTTATTATTATAGTGTTCTTATCATCAAACGACTAAATCACAGAACACATCCTTAGGGGTCCCATGTCCTGTATTTCACGTTTCGGAAATGACGCAACCCATAAAACCTGTCTAACATTTTTTTAAATGTGTCCTAAAATTTGGACACGTGCCCTAACATGTCCTCATTTTAGGAAACACGTCTCACTAAAATCCCAAAGTAAAAAGCATCGCATCTTGATTTTTTTCATTTTTTTTTGTCAATTTTGTGTCTGTTCGTGAGGCATTATCCAACATGGATCTTAATGACCTAGTCTAACATCCGATCACTTTTGATGATGTCTATTTTAAGGGATCATCCTCCAGAACAACAAATGCAACAAGAGATCTTAGATTGGGTATAGAGGAGGATGAAGCAAAGGTAGATGGAAGTGGTAGTGATGGTGATTATGACATGGAGGAAGACTCAGACTAGTGAGTCGTGACTAGTACCACTAATGAGCTATGGCATTCTTACCTATTTTGTATTTTCCAGTGGCATTCACTTGGTATCTATGTAATACTTTTTGATTTTGATGACTTCATGAAAAATATGCAATTTATGGTTTTAATATCTAAGTTCTACTTCTAAATTTCTAGTTTTATTTTATCAACCATGATATTTCTAAATTTGTAGTTTCTTATGTGCTTGAACAATAACATGAACATTGAACTGTGAACATCATTGATGTAGTAAATTAATAAACTAACTAGTTCTAAAATTGCAAAATTGTAAATACTAAATTAGTAAATTAGTAAATAGATATTATCACGATTCACATTTGTAGATGTTCTAATTTCTAAAAAATATGGATTAGGCACTATATTTAAGTATATTTTTAATATGCGTATATTTTTCACACACACACACATATAAAATATGTCACCTGTGTCCTATTTCTGAGGTCACTGTGTCTCGTGTTGAATAATCGTATTTACATGTCCTCCATGCCTCGTGTCCTCATGTCATGTGATTTAGTCAGGAAAAATACCGAAACATGAAGATCAATAGAACAAAGGGGACACAAGATATAGGTTTCTAGCTAGGGCCAAAACCACTCCTAGAGAGGAAAAACCACAAGAATTATTCTCTTCTTATAGAATATTCAAATGACGAATTCCAAGACATTTAGACCCAAGACAAATACCCCTCCAAGACTAAGTCAAACTTCCTTATTGATGAGCTTCAAACCTTAGCAACTTTTTCAACCTTGACCTCAACAACTTTTTGCAAATTTGACCCTAACAACAAATTTCAATTGTTACTGCAGGTCTGCAATTTTCGGCCCCTCCTGCAGTAGCTGCAACTTCACACGTGCGGGAGAGAGGGTTAGTTTTGAACTTATTTATTCTTCTTCCTTTATAAAAATGATAATTTATATTGCTTTCTTGATCAAAATTTCAGCCTTATTTGGATATATTGAAAAATTATCCTTGTACCTGCATAAACCCTAACTCCTCCTTTGCACGTGTGAGAGAAATGAGTACAAAACTTCATATTTTGGCTTCTATTTTTGTCTCCATGTTTCTCCTTGACCTTCGCTGTCCGTTTGAATGTCTTGATCTCGCTTTCAAATGAGGTCGAAAACCTCTTATATATAGGCTTCTAGGGATGTCTAATTTCCCTTCACGAGGTTGACTTGTATTTTGCAGGCCGACTTCTTCTCTTGTAGGTTGACTTGGTCTTGGAGGGAGACTATGACACTTTTTGACTTCAAATAAATTCTTTAACTTGATACTAAAAAAATCCCAATATGGTCTATTACATATTACAATGATTCATTTGAATCTTTGACTCTATGTCAAACCCTAGAAGTACACAATGGGTGCTTGATCTAAGACAAATTGACCTAGAGCATGAAACCCATGCTACAAAAAAAAAATAATAATTATATTTTCTCTTTACATCAAATACAAAAGTCAAGAGTACATAAAATATTATGAAGACAGAACCTAGTTACATATTTCAACACTCAAAGAAGTGGAGGAATCAAGGATTAAAATCAAAGTTAGCAATCAAATAAATGCCACCTTTTTAGTGTTGATTCCTAAATCCTCCAAATCCATGTCCTTGAATATGTATAGACTGGTCTCTCTTTTCAACTCAGTATACAAAATCATCAGTAAAACTATTACAGACTAATTGAAGGAGAAATTGGAGGATGTCATGTTTGTTGAGAAATTTGGATTCTTTCTTGGTGTGATTGGGGTCCTAGGACCTTTCAGGAGGTTCCTTTGTAAGGTGGCCCGTACAGTGGTTTCTTATCGAGATCATCACCAGTGATAGGATGATCGCCTGATGTAGACACATATGACATTTTTTTCTTTTTGAACTATCATTTTTGCCGATCATAAGGTGTTTTTCAACCTATGATCGAAGACGATGTATATTTTGACACACTCCAATGTTATACTATATCACTATTACCGGCTTATCTTGTAAAACATGTTATGGAATGTTTTTTAAATTTACTTGTATGATTATTGCAAATGTCTACTTAACATTCGAGAAGCAATTGCATCTGCTAATGTATTTAAATATCTTGGAATATGCTAATATTAAATATAATCAAATTAACGTTCCAAGAGACGAAATCTAAAAAATAATCTCAATAACACTAGATTTCTAATGGCATATACTCTATTAAGCTGTAATACAACGAGTTCAGAATCTAACCTCACTATCAAACTCTGAATCCCAAATGAAATAGATTCAGATAATAACTCAATCACTGCACTATACTCGGCAATGTTGTTTGTTGTTTGATCAAGGCTTACCCAATGCATAGATACCAACTCGTTAGAGGGTGAATAGATAACCCAAGCTGCGGAAGAAATGTTCCGTGTATTGCGACAAGCACCATCAGCAAAACCAATATATGTTTGGAGAGGCGTCGACATCTGCAATATCAAGAGTAAAACCAAGATAAGCAGGAATAATGATGAAAAACACTCTCTAAGCTAAGCACACTTTTTAATCTAAAACACACCAGCTAGAAAGAAAAACTAACCTAACTAAAAATCTCCACACCCATTTTTAAGCATAATACCTCTTCAGGTAAAGACCATTTCTGGGTTTACCTAAAGAGACCCCGTCAAAGTCTACCAATTCATAGGCCCCTTTTGCTAGCTTTCTCTTGACAACATAAGGAACATGCTACATTGTTACGAATTTTCCAGCGCCTAATTTATCATTTGCTTGATTGTACAATAAGACTAGGTCTCCTTCCAAGAAATTTCGAGGGGTAACATTTCGATCATACTGAGATTTAATATGTTTGGCGTGACTTTCGATCGCTAATGCAGCATCACGTTGATTCTCATCTAGCTGAGCCAAGTATAACAAACGTCTTTCCTCTTCGGAAGTGGTCGGAAATAATTCGATGGCCATTTGCAATGACGGGATTTCGCATTCAATAGGTAACACAGCTTCCAGACCATAAACTAGTTGGAATGGAGTGAACCCTGTTGACGTTTTTACTTTGTTCGATATGCCCAAAGCGTTGAAAATAGAATGTTATGCCAATTCGACCTATGAATCCCAATGATTCGTCGGATCATGATGACTAGAACTTTGTTGATGGCTTCAACCAGACCATTGGCCTGTGGATAATATGGAGTTGAACTGTCATGACACAAGCCAAGTTGGCCTGTAAGTTCAGTAATCATAATGTTTCAAAAATGACGCCCATGATCAGTGATAATCACTTGTGGAACACCAAACCTAGCAATTATATGATTGAACACAAAAATCACAGCAGTTTTGCCGTTTGCCTCAAATGTAAGCATCGCCTCGGCCCACTTGGTAAAATAATCTACCGCAAGGATGATATACACATGCCCCTCAGCCGAGTGAGGGTTACATGTAATAAAATCGATACCCTATTTTGCGAAAGGACCGACGGCAATGATAGGGTGGAGAGGAGCAGGTGGAGCGCGCATCTTTTGATAAAAAATTTGGCAGTTGTGGCATTTTCGAACCGTGTTAATACAATATTTAAACAATGACGGCCAGAAGTATCCAGCGCGCAATATCTTTTGGGATGTGGCAAACCCAGACATATGACCACCACACGCTCCAGAGTGACAGTCATTTAGAACCCTTTCAGCTTCCTCATGAGTTAAACAACGTCGAAAAACAGAGTCCGCCCCACGACGATAAAGTGTATCTCCAATAATTTTGAATTGTTGGGACTGGAATCATATTTTTCGACGTTCTGACCTTGAAATTTCTGGCCGAAAGGATTGGGTTTGGAGATAAACGATGATATCCCCATACCATGGATCTAAGGTGCTGATTAGAAACAAGGATTCGTCTGCAATGGGCTCCTCCATCACAATTTTCGTGTCAGCACGTGGGAAGTCACACATTAACTCCGCAAAAACTAAAGATTTCTTCGACTTAGACTTTTCAAATTCCAAGTCAAACTCCTACAGGATCACAATCCATTTGGAGTACTTGCCCCCTAGTAGTTGTTTGGTCAAAATGTAAATCATAGGGTTGCAATCAGAAATTACTGTAGTCTTGCATAGTAAAATGTAATGACGAAAACGTTGGACAGCTTGAACAGTTGCCAGTGCCAATTTCTCCACATGTGAGTATTTTAGCTCAGTTGGATTTAAGGTTCGACTACGGTAATATATCACATGTTCAGTACCGAATTCATCTTCCTGAACTAACACCATTCCAATGGTGGAATGGGAGGCGGCGAGATATAAGAAGTAGTCCTGGTTGTAGTTGGGAGGCTGCAATAACGGTGCATGGGTCAACGCGTGTTTTAGTGCATCAAAAGATTTATTAGCTATTTCATCCCAAAAGAATGGAGTATTCTATTTCAACAACTTGGTAAAACCCTTTGTGATCTCGGCGTAGTTAGGAATGAATCGACGTAAAACGTTTGCTTTCCCTTGCAAACTTTGGAGTTGGCGAAGACTCGAAGGAGGAGGCAATTTGACAATAGCTTCAACTTTTGAGGGATTGACGCGAATGCCGGCTTTCGAAACAACAAACACCAGTAACCGACCCGTTTCTATACAAAAAACACACTTGTGTGGATTCAACCTAATTCGATAATATCTACACCTCATAAAGATTGCTTGTAAATGGATGAGATGATCAGATCGATGTAATGAATGAGCAGGTAAATCATCGAGACAGGGTTGCACAATGTGCTTGATGTAATGAAACACGTAAGACATGGCTCTTTGAAAAGTTGCCCCTGTGTTCTTGAACCCAAAAGGTAATTTGCAATAAGCAAATGTCCCCCATGGACAAATGAAAGCCGTTTTTGGTTGATCAACAGGTAGAATATTTATTTGATTATATCCGGAAAAACCATCCATGAAGGAGAATATTTCACTGCCGGCACAATCATCAATGATTTGATCGATATAGGGAGTTGGGTAATTGTCTTTTGGACAGGCTCGATTAATATCCCTATAATCGATACATATTCTTATTGTCCCTTGCTTTTTGTTAACATGAACAATATTTGATACCCAATTCGTTAACGGAATTGGATAAATGAAACCTGCTTTGAGTAATTTTTCAACCTCTGCTTTAATGGCAGCAGCTTTTCTCGGGTGGATCTAACGCAAACGTTGCTGGACAGGTTTAGCATCTGGGTAAGTTTTGATTTCATGAACAACAATTGCTGGGTCGATTCTTGGCATTTCCTCATATGACCAGGCAAACACGTCACAAAATTCTTGAAATAGGGCCTTATATGTTTGAATTTCATCTTCCGTACAAGAGGCACCTATATGAACGTTTTCAACAATTCCAGGCTTAACCGAAATATCAATAGGAATAGTTTGAGAAATGTTTCCCAAATTTAGCTCAGAATCAAGATTTTTCATTGGATTCTGAGGTTCCTTGACATATTCAGTCATAAAAATAGATGAAAAATCATTTTCAAAGCGATCAATCTTAGGTAAAAACGAAGATCTGTGATGAAGATCTTCCCATGGTAAATCATCGACACATAGGATTTTACGAATTTGCTCATCAGTGTGAACAAGCTCGGAAAACGTTGTTGAGTCTGAGTTTGATGTTGAAAATGATTCCTCATGGACCACATTCATTATGTCGATTCTGGTTGAAGAAGAGTCGGAAAACGACTGCACGACCTGATACGCAATTTCATATGGACTCAAAGGCATAACATCACCAAATGAGTCTATCTCAGATTCAGAAGGTACGATCCAAGGATCATCATAAACAATAGTGTCTGACGGAATTATATGAATGGTTGCAGTAGAAGACGATGCGTTGATAGGAGGAAAAGGAAAAGTTCCTAGTAAACCAGAATCTTTAACTAGACCTACTCCAACATCCTTATACGGGATAGTTGTTTTGCCGACATGCTGAATACTTTCAGAAGAGGCTGGGTTGGATGAAAAGAAAGTCAACTAGTCTATAGTTACAATCTTTCCATTATGAGGGAAATTTATAAGCTGAAATACCGATGAAACAATAGCTGTCATAGCGTAAGACCAACTACGACCCAAGAGAAGGTTGTAATCTAGAGGGGCATCAACCACCTCCACATCTAGATTAACAGTTTTGCCTTCAACCCCTATAGGTAAATCCTGTAGAATGCCAAAAGGATGAAACCCACGGCCATCAAAGGCCTTTAGAATCGTTGGGGATTGATTTAGCGTAGGAGAACCAAGCGATCTCCAACACTGTATCGACATAATACACGTTGAGGCTCCCTCATCAATCACAGTCCTATAACAAGGTCTGTTTTTTACTAACACTGGGATCTGGAAAGCCATTTGATGAGGTAAGCGTGGTGTACTATTTTCTAGATCGAAAATTATAAGGTTTGAGTCCTGAACGTCAACAGCTCCTATAGCCGACAATAGCAATTTACACTGTGCTGGACATGATTGCAGCACTTCCAAAGCCAACATTGCTGAAGGTGAAATAGCCAAATCTTAAAAAATGTTATAGTTCTGAGCCGCTCTCGCATGTGGATTGAAAGCTGACTTTCGAAGTATACCCTTGGCGGGTGGTTTGATTACTAAGTTTGGGTTAGGTTTCTCGATCTGTAGTGGATCGGAACCAGGAGTTGAAGTTGGTGGATTCGAATGAGAAGATTATGCTTCCTTACCATCAACAAGACTTTTACTTCCATAATCTTGCGATCGAGTCGCAATCCTAACATGGGACATCATCATTATGGGTTCTTCGGAGGCATTTGAGGAAGAACCTATCATCTTACTGTCTTGACTAGGAAAAGGATCCTTCAAAACAGCAGGCGTTTGGGAAACTTTGACAATTTTTGCAACCTCTGCACGATGAGGGCAGTCTCTTGTAAAATCCTCTTCATCACAAATGAGACAAGGATAACGAGGTTTGCATTTCTCATCAGTAGATTATGCTTTTTCTGGTTTCTCTTTCGAATTTTTATCTGTTTTATTTTTTTTCTTCCCTTTCTTCTTACCGCCAGATTTTGATTTGGCTGTTGATGACTCTAGAACATGAATATCGACGGAGATTTCCATGGAAGAATCTCCTGTCGGGGAATCTAGCAAGGTTATGATAGGAGAAGAATTCTTGGAAGACTTCTTCTTACTTTTGGGATTAACCATACCAATCGTACCATCAGCGGCATGAGACCCTGAAGGAGCTGCAATTATTTGATTTTGTTTAGGAAGGTCGGGGATTTTCTCGTGTAACGTACTTGACTGCGTATAAACTAAGTCAAGGTATTGAGCTTGAGCAATTACTTGCTCTTCAGTAACGATTAATACAATTACTTGCAATTGTATTAATTCAAATCAAAGAAGAACTTTACAACCTGTGCCTTGATGCTGTACAAGCTCCTCCCAGGGTCCAGCAAGAAGTCTCCTCTACTTTGACAAGTTTCACTCTCTTCCCAATGAAGCCAAAAAGGTATGTGATCTCTCCTCTCAAGCTTAACTAGGAAGTCTCAATTCCACCAGCATTTACCCTAAAAAATGTTCAGCTTCTAACCTCCTTAGCAACCAGCCCAATGCCTTAATTTATAGTGCAATGGAGGGAAGTTACTAGGACCTCCTTCAAAGGGATAAAGCCCTCCTTCAAAGGGATATCTCCTCTCATCAAGGGATTAGCTCCTTCTCTTTTGGGATGCATGAACCTCCTAAGAGTGAACCATCCACGTCAAAATTCACACGGAATGAGTCATTCTTGCGGACAAGACCGAGCTCCCTAGTATCTAATGATATCTAGTGACAAGCAAGCCAATCAAATCCTATCTTTCTCTAAATATGCAATTTATAAACAAAGGCAAACAAGTGTTTTAGGCCTACCTTGGGTCCAATGCAAGTTTGTGGATGCCTCGCTCCATCGATCCAAATGAGCTCCCTTTGGTGAGAATCTGCAAACACAAACAAGCACACAAATTAAATAGCACCTGAAAAGCCAATATCATAAAGCATACTTATCATGATGATCAAGGAATTCATGAAACAAATGACATAAGACAATTTGTTGAGAAAAATGAATCTGATTGTATTAATTCAAATCAAAGAAGAACTTCAAAACCTGTGCCTTGACGTTGTACAAGCTCCTCCCAGGGTCCAACAAGAAGTCTCCTCTACTTTGACAAGTTTCACTCTCTTCCCAATGAAGCCAAAAAGGCATGTGATCTCTCCTCTCAAGCTTAACTAGGAAGTCTCAATTCCACCAGCATTTACCCTAAAAAATGTTCAGCTTCTAACCTCCTTAGAAACTAGCCCAATGCCTTAATTTATAGTGCAATGGAGGGAAGTTACTAGGTCCTCCTTCAAAGGGATAGCTCCTCTCATCAAGGTATTGGTCCTTCTCTTTTGGGATGCATGAACCACCTAAGAGCGAACCATCCACGTCAAAATTCCTTCTAGAATCATCTAGAATTAACCCAAAGTGAGTTTTTTAGAATAAACTTGCGTCTTTTTTACTTTCACAGGGGTCCGCACCCACCCCTTTAGAGACAGAGCGGCCAGGTCCGCAAGTAATATGAACAGGGGGTGCAGGACCGCAGGCAACAATGAGAGAAAGTGCGGAACCAGAGCTTTATTGATTTTTAAAGTCTTTCTCTCATTTTCAAAGCTTGACATGAAGAGCTGAGGTTTGAGACTTGCTTAGGAGGACAGTATGAATGATGATAGACCCATACTGACTGCAAATAGTCATGGTGACAATATTTTGTGTAACAGATTACACCCTAAAGTGCGAAGTCTGTAGTAGATGAGGATTTCATTTATTATCTAGGAAGAGTGAAGTACTTTATCATTTCAAGGATCATCTTGAGGAGAGCCCAGTTGGAACCTGTAAAAAAAATTCAATGCAAAATATATATATGAGATCATATCATCGCTGAGGTAGGCATTCCCATACTCAGATCAAAACTGACTAGAAAACTAACTACTGCTCTGATATAGGAATGATCTTGTAATACATCACAAGTATAGACACATGTAGACACAGTATGGATGCAACCATCTGTTTATGAATAGTCCACTGTATAATGAATACAAAATTCATCGCAGCCTCGATGGCGAAAACTAGATCCAGGGTCTTCATTTCTACTTCCCAAAATAGTATGATTCTATCCATGCGAATGAATGTGTTGAAGTCGAACATGGTAGAAACCACTTGATTACCAGTCGATGATGTAAACTATTAACAAGTGTGAGAGAAACCACCAGTAATGTCAATGGCTCTCAAAGTACTCAGTACAATCCATGAGATGTGAATAGATGTGTTGATGTTGAACATGTCACGGAATCCTTTGATCGAAGGTCAATGATGCAACCTATCGTTGAAGGCGAGAAACCTGCCATTGAGGCATGCAGATCCCAAGGTACTGACGATTTCTAGATCATCTTTCTAGATAATGAACTGAAGTCGATAGAAAGCGATCCGTCGTAGGCAAGCCCACAACACGAAATCATAGATCAAGTTTGAAGAAATTTAGTTGCAAGGACTGACTCAGGGATGGTCAAGATGGATGACAGATATTCTGCAGATGAATGGCTTATTTGCACTAACCTCTTGAACACATAACGACACAGTAGATGGTTTGGTGACAATTGACCCGAAATTAATACCCAGAAACCGGCTGAAGACTTTCAATATAGTTTGATCAACTGTTAGGCAAAGGATTTCCCAACCCAGGTGAATAAAAGTGTTGTGTTCAAGAGTGGTTACAAAGTATGACAAACAGGCTCATTTTTCTCTCTTTTCCCCCACCATTTCTGGGAAGTACCTCTTTATTTTTGACAAGTTTGAGGAGGATAACATTTGCTTGATTATAAGCTCATCCTTCGGATGAGTCCAACTTAGTTTAAATTCGAACCCTAATAAGGAGTGGTCTATTCTGGTTTGTAATTGAACAGGTCCTTTACTGTTAAATTTTAACGAGTCCAGTATAGGAGAAACTTGACGTTTTTCAATTTTAGAGAGTCTGAAAAAACTTAAGAAAACTCCATGGTTGTCCTTTTTCGTAAATTTGTGTCTCCCAAGCCCGAAAAAGTATAAAATAATACTTGAGAGAACCGCTTGATCATTACAACCAAGGAGTACTTTTCATAATTAGTGCCTCTGATCCGAAAAAGTAAAAAAGCGATCAATGACACGTTGTTTTATAACCAATATCGAATTTGAAACGACAAAAATCCGGCAATCTTTTCATGTTTTTACGGTTAGAAAAGAGTTGTAAGTAGACCCTCTTTTTAGTTCCATTTTAACGAGTTTAAAAAGAAAAAATTGACGATATTTTCATGTTTTAGGAGTCAAAAAAGAGCTTAAAGGTGACTCTAATGTTTTTTCCGTCGAAAATGACCGATTTCACCTGAAAAATCCGTTATCCTGAACAAAAATTCAAACATTACTCATACCTGTTTAAAATGGATAAAAATGCTGCAAAAGTTACCTCTTTAAGTGAACATAAACAAATTAAAAACTCATTTATCCAAAAAACTTATAAAAAGGGCTTTTGTAAATTCATTTTTACCGTTTGAGTTTTGGGTGAGAAAATAGAGCTTTTGGTCAGAAACTTCCCGTGAAGATTGCGGAAAATCCGTTCGTTGGAATCGAACGTCGTCTCCTCCAGGTAATCTACATCATCCTACTCTTTAATTTCATCCATTTCAAAGTTGTTTTTAGGTTTTAATTTCATTTTTTAAGGGATTCTTAGGTTATAAACCTGTGTGCAGGGGCCCGCAGGCACAACACAGGTAACTTGTGGACCCCGACTTTTTTGTAACGGGAAAAAAGTTAGGGGTCCGCACCTGCCGTGAAGGCAAGGTGTGGACCCACACACTGTCTCCAGCAAGGGTTTTTAAACCTAAATTTCTCAAAATTCACCCAAAAACTTTGCTTTTAGATATTCTAATTCGCCTTTTTGTTGAATGTAGACTATACATCATGCTTGATTGGCGAGAACGAGAGCATGAGGATGTAGATCTCGCCGCGATAAATCATAAACCTTCGATTGATGCATTGAAGGCATGCGGCTTATACAAATTATGGGCCATACCTGGCATGAGGGCCCATGTGGACTTTTTGCAGTGGCTAGTAGACAGGTGGAGCATACAGGACCAATGTTTCTTCATTGGTGGTCACCAGCTCGAAATGGAGCCGACAGACATTTAATTTTTGATTGGTTTGCCTAAGAGAGGTGAACACTCAAATCAAAGAAGAACTTTACAACTTGTGCCTTGATGTTGTACAAGCTCCTCCCAGGGTCCAGCAAGAAGTCTCCTCTACTTTGACAAGTTTCACTCTCTTCCCAATGAAGCCAAAAAGGTATGTGATCTCTCCTCTCAAGCTTAACTAGGAAGTCTCAATTCCACCAGCATTTACCCTCAAAAATGTTCAGCTTCTAACCTCCTTATCAACCAGCCCAATGCCTTAATTTATAGTGCAATGGAGGGAAGTTACTAGGTCCTCCTTCAAAGGGATAAAGCCCTCCTTCAAAGGGATAGCTCCTCTCATCAAGGGATTAGCTCCTTCTCTTTTGGGATGCATGAACCACCTAAGAGCGAACCATCCATGTCAAAATTCCTTCTAGAATCATCTAGAATTAACCCAAAGTGAGTTTTTTAGAATAAACTTGCACCTTTTTTACTTTCACAGGGGTCTGCACCCACCCCTTTAGAGACAGAGCAGTGAGGTCCACAGGTAATATGAACAGGGGGTGTGGGACTGCAGGCAACAGTGAGAGAAAGTGTGGAACCAAAGCTTTATTGATTTTTAAAGTCTTTCTCTCATTTTCAAAGCTTGACATGAAGAGCTGAGGTTTGAGACTTGCTTAGGAGGACAGTATGAATGATGATAGACCCATACTGACTGCAAATAGTCATGGTGACAGTATTTTGTGTAACACTTGGTAGGTAGATTCATGAGGTTATTAGAATAGCTTAGGAATCCATGCACTCTATCAAAGACAAACAGTTACAAACCCTTATTTTCAAATTGGACATGATCAGAGCTTATGACAGGGTAAATTGGGATTACCCTAGGCTTCTTTTGATTCAAATAGGGCTAGGGAATTTGGTCACCAGCTGGAACAAGGGTTGTGTATCTTTGGAAAATTTTGTTGTCTTAATCAATGGCTCCCCTTTGGAATTTTTTCATATCTCAAGGGGCCTCAAACAAGGTTTCCCTTTGTCACCCCTTCTTTTTTTGTTGATCATTGAAGGCCTTAGTAGATTGATCCTCAAAGAAAATAATGAAGGCAAGATTAAAGGGGCTAAAGTATCTCCCTCACAGATAATTACCCACCTACTCTTCATTCACGATGTGCTAATTTTGGGAGAAGGATTGGTGGAAGAATGGAAGTCTTATAAAAATATAGTCTCCACCTTTTTTCAAGCATCTAGAATGGAAGTTAGTTCTCATAAATCAAAGTTTTACAAGCATAATATGGAATCATTTTTCTTAGCTCAAATTTTGGTCATATGCGCATTCAAAATGGAGCCTTTGGTCTTGGGATTTAAATATTTAGGGTTCTGGTTAAAACCTAACAACTACAAGGAGGAGGATTGGCTATGGTTGGATAGGAAAGTGGAACATAAAATTGGTTGTTGGTGCTACAAGTGGTTATCATTAAGAGGTCGCTTGGTTCTAGTCAAAGAAATACTAGAAAACATTGCGGTGTATTGGCTAAATCTGGTAAAGGTGCCCTCTTTTATTCTTAACAAAATCATACAAAGAATGTTTTATTTTTTGTGGTCAAAAAATAAGGAAAAAGAAAAAAATCACCTCGCTAACTAGGAGTCTCTATCTAAGGCCAAAAGGATATGAGGATGGGGCCTCAAAAACCTCTTCTAGTTTGATAAAGCATTAAATATAGAGAATCTTCGGGGGTATTTATTCAACAATGGGTTATGGAGCCAAGTGGTCAAAGATAAATATATTAAAAAATCATCCTTGGTTTCCTGGCTCAGATCCTTAACTTCAAAACCGGTTCATATAGGTTCACTGGTTTGGAGGGGCTTGATGTCATCTTTCCCATGGATTTTCAAATGGATTATTTGGAAGTTAGGGAATGGATGTTAGGTTAGGTTGGGCCAAGATCCATTCCCGAGGGGTGCATATCCTTCAACTCTTTCTCAACCTTTAGCAAACCTCCTTAATGCAAAAGGTCTCTATCTTCTGGACCAAACTAGCTTCTCTTCCGCTCCATTGGTGCTTATGGTCAGTGGGTTAGTTCAAAAAATATGGAATTACCAATCCAAGCTATAGAATGGAATAATTTTATTTAACTATCTAAAAACAGGGTTTTCCTTTCTCAGGATGAGGATAATCTTGTTTGGGAGTGGAACAATGGATCATGGAGAGTGGTGGTTGGTTCTACATATGAGGTTATTTCAAGCATTTTGTGTACTCCCAACACAAATGGTGGACTTCTAAGGTCTAGAGGTGGAACCTACCTCTCAAACAGAGAAATTTTCTATGGCTGGTCCTAGAAAATAAAATTTTGATTTGGGAAAACTTGTAGAAAATGGGTTTCAGTGGGCCTAATGTTTGTTGTTTGTGTCTTGTTGGAGAGGAAATTATTAATCATCTATTTATTAATTGTAGGGTGGCTAAGGAGGTTTGGGATAATGCGCTAATTTTGGCTTGATTTGGGCTAACCCAGGTTCAATCCATATTCCGCACCAACAAAACCCTTGATCACTAGCCCTTTCAGCGACAACTTGCAAGCAGATCGCAGTCTCACCCGGAGTGACTATGGGAGGATGCAAAACTACATTTCTATAGCCTTGAAGGACTAGGATATGTGGTATTATTATGTTATCTTATTCTTAGCATTTATAAATCACTTCGCCGCATTATATTAATCACTTAAACATGCCATATAAAACCATAAACCATCATTGTGCTGAAGTAAAATACAATTGTAATAACTGCTACTCTACAATAGATAATAAGAAAATATACACATAAAAACACGAAATTAACGTGGTTCACCCTAATGTAGGGCTACGTCCACAAGAACTGTTGCTTAATATAATGAATCTTTGAACAACAACCAGTTCTTGTCTTGTGCACTAAGCTGCAGGTTGTCTGCGCACTTAGCTGTAGACTCTTCTCTAGGCCTATGCCCACTCAACTGCAGAGCCTCTCCTTTTCTACCAAATTACAGATCATGATAATAGTTCGCCCATAACATTGATATCGATCAAAACTAATGATTCTCTTATTATTATTTTACCCTATATATACTATTACATTGTAGGGTTACATCATCAAAATACCATGTTCCAAATACCATGGACTCCCTAAAACAAGCAAGTATGGCCCCAACACCATTGATCCCTTACAAAATTGTGCACTTTTACAAAAAGGAGGGGATTTGAACCACCTTAGAGCCCTTACAACACCACACGGTATATTTGATTCCTCAGAATGCGGTCTATTGCATGCTTCGTTGCATGCCCCACTGTGTGCTCCACCCCATAAAAGGCAAAGACTTTGCCAAAATATAGGCCGAGTTGGGCTGCACCCAACATGCCCTCAACATTCACATGTGACTCGTCCCGAGTCACTTAGACGGTTTTCCTTTGATATTAGTTGCAATGTTGTTGAACTGCTGTAGAATGTCTGTGACCTGCTTCTCTTTGTTATGCACTTCCTCTAGTAGTGCTTTTGTCATCGGTCTCGTAGCCTTCTACATCACTGCCTTCTCTCTTTGTCGAAGCTCTTGAAGCTTCTCCTCCAGTACTTGGGATAGTTGGAAAGCCTCACCCTGCCATGGTTGAATTCTCTCTATCAGATTCTGGTCTTCCTTCCTTAGCTTCTCTATCTTCTTATGGAGGGAATTCCTCTCATTGATCTTTTCGAGCTTCTATGAGATTGGTAAGGTTCTCATAGCTTCCCTAATCTCCTCCAACTGTTGTTGCTTCTGTTGAATATCCTCTTGTAGTCTCTGTGCATTTGGATCTTCCTGCAACGAAGTCAAAATCTGTAAGCTCTCATCCAATAGCTTCCCACAATCTGCCACTGCAGCAAAGATATCATCCATTGTAGCCTTCAGGTCAACCTCCCTCTTCTCTTACACTTCCTTTGGTGTGGTTGGATATAGCTTCATCTGAAGCTCATTGATCTTCATCTCATATGTAAATTTCACATCTGCAATCTTATCATTGTATCCTTTTACTGCAAGGCCAAGCTTCGTGACCTTGTCCCCCACTAGTTCCTGTTCTCGGACATCAATGTCTGGAACCTCGTGCCATGTTGCTTGGACCACCTCCTTCAACTTATTCTACTGCTGTACTACATGATCCCTCTCCTAGATTGCATGGTCAAGTTTCTGCTTCAGCGAAGCTTGCTCTCTCTCTACCTAAATGTTTAAATATGAAGTGAGTTGTTCACGCTGCTTCAAATCATCTATGATCTCTAGATGCATCTTGTGTAATATGTAAAGTGGCTTTGCTGCGATGTTCATCTTCATGTGCCTCCACTCTTTGGCTTGTTGTTGTACCTCACCAGAATCAAAATGCAGGGCTCCGGTAGGTATCGGTGCTATCCGCACCCCAAGTGTAGGCTCTACTGGTCTTTCCTCTCCAAGCTTCTCCTCTTCCTGCACTGGATGTTTGACTATTTGTGACAATGTCTTCAGTTCTTCAATGCACTCTGTGACACTTGTTAGAATTGTGGCGTAGCGATGCTCTAGCTTGTTCCATGATTATGTTATTGCGTCCTAAATTTTGTCCCCAATTTGGTCTAAGTCCCTATTAGTGAGGACCAATGAAATTATTTCCTTTGCCTTATTTTCCTTCTTATTTTTTCTTCTTATGGAAGATCGGCGTGTGCCTTCCTCTTCTCTGCAACAGCTGGGTCTGTCTCTCTCTTTTCAGATTCTTTTTTCTGCTCATCACCACCAGGAGGATCTTGGAGACCTTCATCATATTACTCTTGTTGTTCTGACTCTTACTCATCCTTATCCTTCCCACTCGCTTCCTCAAGTTGCTTTGTGTCCTCCTCTGTCAGAGTATCCTCCATTTGTGTCTCTAGCGTTGTGATCCACTCTGTAGGACACTGCTATATCTGTGCTAGGATATTGTATTTTGTTACTAAATATGTTAGGGATGCCAGGTTTTCCTTGTGTCCCTGCAAACCTGTATGTAAATTCTATGGAAGTTAGCTTTAAACTTCTCAACAAAGCTACATTGTTGGTATAGCCTCAGTGAAAGGCGAGAGTGTTGGTTCACCAACATGTGTAATTCCATATTGTGTAAAATGAAAAACATTATGTTATCATGTTCTTATGTCGGATCAATGGTATACCACAACGAGACATATCACGTGGCTTCACAAAAACCCGAGGCTAGTGGAGGGAATTTGGAATCTTCTGGCTTCCTCCATGTAAGCATCACAATTATCAAAATTAACCATGTGTAGTGAAACAAAGTACCTTTCTCTTGAGCCTCATAGTAGTCGTCCAAAAACTCTTGCATAGATATGTGGTCCAATTGTACTGAACTCCATTAGCGCACTGTGTAGCTAATGAAACCATCGGTGCAGGGACTTCATTAGCCGGACACTTCTTCATGATTTTTCTAGCCAATGCATGTGCTGCAAAGCAAACTCCCTGGTCATTGATCGAGTTTATATCATAACCTCGCTTCCCTTTCATCATTCCAAACCTCTTCTTCAAGTTGTCTTCTATGGCTCTGTCCTAATCTTTCCAAACAAACTCCTTTGCGGGGCTCAAGCCTTGATAAGGAAGTCTTGTTATTCTCCATATTATCATTGGATCAATAGGGATCCTCTTCCCCATCCATAGGCATCCATCGTGCACCAAAACGAGCAGTTGTCGCACACAAGTTGTGCTTCCTGGACTTCTGCCGAAGTGCACACATTCAACATATTCAACAAGCTCGACTGCGCTAATCCAGCCACCCACTACTGCGGTTCTAACCTTTTCACAACACTCTCAGGGTAGTGCACTTATTTTAAGTATTTTTTTGGTGTGAACTGCAGATATTTATTTATGTCATTGAAATCATTGTCCGTGAACCTAAACTATGAAATCTTTCCAAGGTTTTCTCCAATAAATCACACCGAGTCTGACAGTAAAGGTGTGAAGGTGCCATACTTTGCATCCTTCGACTCGATCATTCATTTTGCATCTGGTTTTCTTGGTGGAACATACCGTGGGAGAGGTGACGAAAACATTGCACCCTCCATTTCCATTCGCACTCACTCTGCTTCTTCCTCACTATATATCACATTTTCGGGCTCTTTCTAAGGCTCAACATGTCTCTTTTCTTGTTTCTTCTTCCATCTCTCCTTTCTGGTAATTTTCTTTTGCGGAGATCTCTGTTGCACCCATCTAGGTTGTAGTGATGCTACTACGTCCATATCAGATGATGCTTCCATGAATTCGACTGAGCCCTTCTCACTAAATAGATGAATAAAATCCTCAGACGTCATACGGGATTGAAAATTTCTATAACTTCTCCACAATAGCAATATTCGAACTCTCAGGACAACAAAGTGCCAAATCTGAGCGGGACGCGACTTTTTATAACAAATCTGAATTTCTAATCCCATCATTAGCTCAAATTGTGTTAATTAATTGCATATCTATCGCTAGATCCACTCAATATGTTCTCATAAATGCATCTTTCCACGTATTTGAACGAAAAAATTCCTTTTTAACAGTTATATTTTCTCAAAAAACTTTGATGCATCCCATATTGTGGCGAAGCAACCCCTCTTACATCGAGGCTCCTATGAACTTCAACATAATCCATAATGTAGCAAAGTAAATTCCTATGTCAAATCTCCTACGAACTTCGACATAATCCAGAATGTAGTGAAGTAAATTCCTATGTCGAAGCTTTTTCTGCAACGTAGTTTATAGTCCAATGCCCACTTTCAACTGCAGGTGGCACTAAGAATTTTCTCCTTTCTTCAGAGAGAAATTGTAGGGGAATGGTTGTCCATGTACGAATTCAACCTGTTTCCATTTACTCTTCCTTGAAGAAGTTCTCCATTTAACTTTTCTAATTGAACTGCGCCCCCATGAGTAATATGCTTGATAATGTATGGGCCCAACCAATGGATCTTGAATTTTCCTGGAAATTTTGCAAACTTATTGTCATAAAGGAGAACAAGGTCTCCTATCTGGAACTTCTTCTGCTTAATATGTTTGTCATGCCTCACCTTTTCTGTTTCTTTCTGTACCTGTTGATGGAATCTTGTTATAAATCTATCTTCCTCCAAAGAAAGTAACTGCGAAATTATTTCCTCCAATATATCAGGATCCGCCATATCTGTAAAAGCTGCAATCCTCAAGGTAGGCATGATGTACTCCATGGGCATCATAGCTTCTTGCCCATAAACTAACCTGAAGGGTGTCTGACCCATCAACTTTTTACATGTGGTCCTATAAGCCCATAATAGTGCTGGAATTACAAGGTTCCAGTCATCTCTATTCACATTGCATACCTTAGTAAGTGCATTCTCCAAAATCTTATTAAATGCTTCTACTATTCTATTGGCCTAAGGGCAATAAGGGGAGCTCTTTTGATGATAAACTTGGAACTCCTCAGTCAATGCTTCAATAGTATTATTTAGGAAGTGTGAACCTTGGTCACTCATCAAAATCTCTGAACATCCAAATCTAGACACTATGTGCTCAAAAATAAACTTCGCAATAGTATGTATGCTCCAGTCCCTTATTGGTTGTGCTTCATCCCATCTTGTCAAGTAATCGGTCACTGTAATTATGTACCTTGCACAATTCCTCTTTCTAGGTGGGTTGATGGGTCCAACTTAATCAAAGGCCTAGAATGTAACTTGTGGTACCAATGACATCTCATCTCTTTTGGAAGGATTTCATGTTCTTTGACTCACATCACATGCTCGACAGTAATCCTTTGCATATTTTTGTAGTGTATGCCACCACAATTGATCTGAAAATGGGGCTATAAAGGCTTCTTGTGAACTTACAAGAACCTCTCCCACTTCCAAAGCTTAAATACTCCCAAGTCTTTATGATTAACCAATGCGGAATTAAATATGTGCTTGAAAATAACGTGTATGCTTATGGTTGCTTTAAACTGTTTATGTTTTGTAAATTTATTTGCTCAAACTGATATAAAACATATAATAGTGAAACAATGCAGCAAATAACAAACACACATAAGGCAACAAGTTTAATATGGAGTTCACCCAAAAATCTTCAGCTACATCTCCTTGAGCTCTAGTCAACTCGACTAGGCTCTCTGGGATTATGGTCTAAGTTCTTTTACAAGCTCCACGCTCAACTCCACTGGTTTACAGAGAACACAATGGGTTCAGAACACCATCTTATCCCTTGCTCTGAAGCACTCAGGCTTTCTGGCTCTAGCTCTGGCTCTGGCTCTCGGCTTTGGCTCTGGCTTTGGCTCTAGCTCTGGATCTTGGCTTTGGCTCATGGCTCTGGTTCTAGCTCTTCAACTCTAGCTTCTTTGGCTCTGGCTTTGGGTTTCTGCAACTTTCAGCTCTCCGGCTTTTCACTTGACCTCCAAGTGACCCCAAAGACTCCCTCAGCTTCTCTGCGCATTAGATTTTTGCTCTCTCACTTCTGCCTTGCTCTCAATTGAGCTCTCTGCCTCCTTTGAGGTATTTTTTTGGCTTTTCGGCTACCCCAACCATTTCTCTCCGATTCATTATCCCTTTGCGGCTTCTCTGCTCCCTGTCAGTTAGACTGGCCATCTGGCTCTACAACTCCATGGCTTTAAAATACATCATTGCCTGTAAAAACGCCTGCTTGCAGCGTGGCATGATGATCAGGAGTGGTTACAAAGGTTTCGAGGCCTTCTCATAGGCAAAAACCCAAAAATTGAGAAAATCCCATTACATAGAGAATGTCTGCAAAACACACTATCGGGAGTGATTTTTGGACTTGAAATCCCAGTTAATCGCCCCTAAAATCCCTATCGGGTCCGTCATTAGGGGTTATATCGCATCCATTAACGTATTAGGTAAAATCCCAAATACACAGGAAAACATTCAAAAACCCAACAAAATCATTTTTATCAGACTTCAAATTATATTGAAATCGCCCTAATATTGCATCGAGTCCGCCTTTGGCTACTATCACAATCCCCACCGTTGATATGTGGAATCTCTGATCCAACAGTCAATATCCATTTTCGGGCAGCTTAGGAGTATGGAAGTTACCCACCCAAAAAGGAGGTTTTTCTCTTTCCTTCGCCAGCCATGTGTCAACCAGTGTGTGGGATTAGGCGGAGCCAGCCCAATACCGCTTTCCACCTAAGGCTAGCCCGAAATCCCACCTTTATGGAACTCAAACAATATAGGGCCGCTTCTAAAACTCCTTTCAGGTCTGTATTTACCGCTTCGGGGCATTTTCCTTTGTATTTTGGCTTTTCTATCGAAATTTTCTAATACACAGAAAACCCGAAAAATACCCTTTTATCATAACTCAAAATTTATAAACTGCGCTTATAAAATCCGTAGGGTCCAACAATCGCAAGTCATCGATTTAATCCTGGTTGTCCATTCCTTTCCCGATTTGTCGGCTGAGATTGCATGTTGCGATCGCTATCGCATGTCGCGTTTGGAATGACCTGGGGGTTTTTTCCATCTCCGATGTTGATCCGCCGATCCAATCATCGGCAATCGACATATCGCATAATCACAATTGCCAAGTCCAGGGTCCCGATATCGCATGCATGCCTGTCTCCGACCCGATACATGGGATCAGCTGATCGGGGTTTCTTCCACCTCTGCTTAAGTTTGCCTCTTGGACCATCTCAGATGCGATTTCCCTTTATAAGGGTTGTTGTCATTTTTAGGGGATTTTGCCTCTTTTTCCAAAGAACAAAGGGCATATTCTTTCTACGATAACTTATGCATCCTAAGTCCATTTTAGCCCATTTAATTTGTAGTAGATTTAGAAGGAAAATATCTTTGCAATGGGGCTATTTCCAGTAACTTCCTTGGACTTTCATTTTCCTCTGTGAGGAACACTTAGACTTAGGAGTTTATCCAAAATCCATTTTGGATCACGCCTTCCAACTAAAAGAACTTTTGGTCTCCAAAAGACTGACACACTGATCTGAACAGTAAATGAAGTAATATCACCCTCTTCTTTTAGCCTCCACATACTTGCCTTGCATAGTGCCTCTGAACCAAAGTCTCTGACCACTTTCCTTCCTGGATGTGCTGGCTCTCTCGAGAAGAATTGTCTTCCTTCTTGACCTCATGCAGAACTTTTGCTGAGATGGTCACATAAGGTAGTTTGAACCTTTCTGCCTTGATCATTGATCCAAGGTGGCTCAAACAAATTTGAAGTACACCTGCTTCACAAAACTTTCATTTGTACCTATTTGAGAAGCTGTCAACAACAAATGTTAACAACAACAAAAATATAGACAACAACTAGATGGCCTAAATTCCTGCTTCAACAAAAGAAACAAATTTCACATCTTGTGAACACCTCCATGTCTTACATCTGCATACAAATGATGGACTAGATAACAAGCCCACAAAACATGCTTTTAAAACAAATGACCCTTCAAGTCAAGCATGTAGAAAAAGACCATTAGGACTCTTTTTCAAAAGATGAAACACTTCATCATTATCTCCATCTTGGAGACCAAGTTAACTTCTCCCAAGTCAACATGGCATCACATGCATGTCAAAGCAATCAACCTTGCAAGTTAATTACACATACATGTTTAAATACAAGGAAATCATCAACATCCCTGTGTTCATGCACATCAAGCTTATGCATGCATTTCATCCTTCAACTTTCGCTTAAGCACATTGTACTTTCGAAGCTGAAATGAAATATAATGTTGCAGCAACAAAGTGAGTCTCCTACTCAACCTTTTTCCATTCACCATCTTGGTAAAATCCTGCAACTTGCATTCCATTAACAAATAAATGCAAATAGATGCATCAATAGACATGCAATCTTAATCGGATAAGAACTCTAACCATTTCTTACCAATCCCTTTCAAAGGTACTACCTTTGTTTGCACATCAACATCAACATGTGAACCATCCTGAGATACATCATCCATGGAATCTTCCTTTCCATTTCTGCCATCTTCTCTTTCCACTCTCTTTAGCTTTTGTGGAAGCATTGTTTGATTCAGAGTCCAACACCTTACAGCAAGGTGCCCTTGCTTATGGAAGTAAGTGCACTGCATGTGCATCCTCTTGATATCATGATTTGCCTTGTCCAATGGACTTTTGGCTTCTTGCTTCCTTTCCTTCAAAAGTTTCTTGTATGTGGCCATTCTCTTACAACATCTAGAAACATTATGGTTATCCAAACCACAAAAGGAACATGCAATTCTTTTCCCATACCTATATGTAAATTTATCATGCTTTGTAAAATCAAAAGGAAGATGATTAGAACCAGATTTATACCTTTCTCTTTCACCTTTATTGCCTTCATGAGGAGGTGAAGCAAATGAAGAAGTGGCTCCCTTTGGAACACCATCAATCTCTTCAAGGCTGTTAGAGTCTCCACAACTCTCTGGTTCAAGTGTGTGCTTCTGAACACTTGCATCCTGCAAATGATGTTTCAAGCCATTGCATTCCTCCTTAATATAATCTTCACACTTTGAAATGCAACTCCTTCTTGGAGTTGTTTCAATGGCCTTCATGGCAACCTTGGAACTCTTTCCATAAGACTGTCCATAGCCAAGACCCAAATACTTAGGCCTTTCCTCAACCATTATTGGTTCAAAAATACCTTGTGCATGCTTTCCCAAGCCCTTTCCTTCATAGCCCATCTTGGACATTAGCTTGGAACCTATGCCTTTGGTATGTTTTTCAAAAGAACCAATATATGCATTCTTAGAAGAATTTGAAGACAAACAGGAACTATTTACCTCTTCTTCAATCTGATACTTGACTAAGGCTTCTTGGGCAACAAAGAGCTGTGTCTCCAACTCATGCATCCTTTTCAGGTTCATATTTGCAATATGAAGTTGCCTCTCCATTTCCTACAATTTGTCAGAAAGCAACTGCTTCTCTTCCTCCACGGAATTCAACTGCTCTCTAAGTATGTTGCTCTTCCTTCCATCCTCATACATTTCTCTCACCATGTCCATCATGATATAAGTCTTGCTTCACGTCTTCATCAAAGAGTCTTGTGATGAAGAAAGAAGAATTTGAGGACTCACTTGTAGAAGTAGTCATTATGCTAATGAACAAAAGAACTTCAAACAATATTAATAAAGAACTTATTCATCAACCTTTTGCAACAAACCTCTTGTGCTTCAAGGATTGCCTTGAGGTCCTTTGGGATAGAAGAATGCCTTCAACCCTTCTTCCTTCTTGTCCTTCCTGGACTGAGCTATCAATAGCTTTCCCTTTATCTCTGCAAACTCAAACAATAGTCAATCTGCAAACAACCATACAATCAACCTCTGATTGTTTAAACACCTTTCAGACAAGCAATCTTTGCTCTATCAATCAAGCATTCTGATGTAACCTTCTTTGAAGGTATGGTTAATCAATCTCAAGCTCCGATACCACTTGATTTGAAAATGGGGCTAGAAAGGCTTCTTGTGAACTTACAAGAACCTCTCCCAGTTCCAAAGCTTAAATACTCCCAAGTATTTATGATTAACCAATGCAAAATTAAATATGTGCTTGAAAATAAGGTGTATGCTTATGGTTGTTTTAAACTGTTTATGTATTGTAAATTGATTTTCTTAAACTGATATAAAACATATAATAGTGAAACAATGCAGCAAATAACAAACATACATAAGGCAACAGGTTTAATATGGAGTTCACCCAAAACTCTTGGGCTACATCTCCTTGAGCTCTAGTCAACTCAACTAGGCTCTCTGGGATTATGTTCTAAGTTCTTTTACAAACTCCATGCTCAACTCCATTAGTTTACACATAACACAATGGGTTCAGAACACCATCTTATCCTTGGCTCTGGGTCTAGCTCTTGGCTCTAGCTCTGGCTCTGGCTCTTGGCTCTGACTCATGGCTCTGGCTATTAGCTCTAGCTCTGGCTCTGGCTCTTGGCTCTGACTCGTGGCTCTGGCTCTGGCTTTGGCTCTGGCTCTGGCTCTTCGGCTCTGGCTTCCTTGACTTTGGCTTTGGATTTTTGTAACTTTCAGCTCTCTGGCTTTTCACTTAACCTCCAAGTGACCCCAAAGACTCCCTCAACTCCTCTACGCATTAGCTTTTCGCTCTCTCACCTCTGCCTTTCTCTCAATTGAGCTCTCTGCCTCCTTTGAGGTACTTTTCTGACTTTTCGGCTACCCTAGTCGTTTCTCTGCGATTCATTATCCCTCTGCGGCTCTGTGGCTTCTCTGCTCCCTATCAGTTAGACTGGCCATCTAGTTATGTGGCTTCAAAATGCATCATTTCCTGTAAAAACGCTTGCTTGCAGTATGGCATGATGATCAGGAGCGGTTACAGAGGTTTCGGGGCCTTCTCATAAGAAAAAATCCAAAAATTGAGAAAATCCCATTACACAGAGAATGTCTGCAAAATACATTATCGGGCGTGATTTTCGGACTTGAAATCCCATTCAATCACCCCTAAAATCCCTATCGGGTCCACCATTAGGCATTATATCACATCCATTAACGTATTGGGTAAAATCCCAAATACACGAGAAAACATTCAAAAACCCGACAAAATCCTTTTTATCGGACTTCATATTATATCGAAATCGCCTTAATATCACATTGTGTCCGCCTTGGTTGCTATCGCAATCCCCACTGTTGATTTGCGGGATCTCCGATCCAATGATCGATATCCTTCGCCAGCCACGTGTCGATCAGTGTGTGAGATTGGGCGAAGCCAGCCCAATACATCTTTCCACCTAAGGCCCACCCGAAATCCCACCTTTATGGAACTCAAACAATATAGGGCCGCTTCTTTGGGTCCAGCTTTACCACTTCGGGGCATTTTCCTTTGTATTTCGGCTTTTCTATCGAAATTCGCTAATACATAGAAAACCTGACAAATACCCTTTTATCAGAACTCAAAATTTATAAACTACACTTATAAAATTCTTTGGGTCTTGCAATCGCAAGTTGCCGATTTAATCCTGGCCGTCCATTCCTTTCCCGATTAGATAGTTGAGATCGCATGTCGCAATCACTATCACATGTCGCATTTGGAATGGCCTGGGGGTTCTATCCATCGTTGATGCCAATTCGCCGATCCAATCATCGACAATCGGCATATCGCATAATCGTAATCGCGAAGTCCGAGGTCTCGATATCGCATGCGGGCCTGTCTCCAACCCGATACATCAGATCGGCTGATCGGGGTTTCTTACACCTCTGATTTAGTCAACCTCTTGGACCATCTCCGATGCGATTTCCCTTTATAAGGGTTTTTTGCCATTTTTAGGTGATTTTGCCTCTTTTTTCCAAAGAACAAAGAGCATCGTCTTTCTGCGATAACTTCTGCATCCTAAGTCCATTTTAGCCCATTCAAGTTGCAGTAGATTTAGAAGGAAAATATCTATGAAATGGTCCTATTTCCAGGAAATTTCTTGAACTTTCATTTTCCTCTGTGAGGAACACTTAGATTAGGAGTCTATCCAAAATCCATTTTGGATCAACAGTCCTACTGTCAAAATCTTCTTGACAGTAGATTTTCCTGCATAGTGTCTACCAACTGCGCCCCCATGAGCCTTTGCTAGAATCATCTATATTTCATGTTCAGGAACATATATACGCATTATCTCATCTGGTCCCATCTTACATAACTATCCTGCTATTAATGAAAAGTCAGTTGCCTTAACCACTAATTCTTTCTTTTGCTTCATACTATACTCTGAAGGATCCATTCTCGTGGTCAAAAATTGAATGATATCTGTGAAATGGTTATCTTCCACTCTGATTGCAAATAAATGCACATCAGGGAGATTATCCTCTATGCTAGTTGGTCCTTTCCATATTTCCAGGCTTTACAGATGGTCAGGTCCTGCATTTAGTCTCCCTGGTTTAAAAATGATCTCAAAGTCATATGCCTAGAATAATAGTAACCATCTACAAATATTTCTTCCTAAGATATGCTTATTAACCAAATAATTTAGTGCAAAATGATCCGTAAACATTTTAAACTGTGACCAAAAAAATTAGTGTCTAAACTTCTGTAAAGCATACACCATGGCCAGTCCTTCCCTTTCTATAGTGGTGTAATTAATTTTTACTTTATATATCTTTCTACTTGCAAATGTTATAGGATGATCAATCTGTCCTACACCAAGTTGTGGCAGTACCATTCCCAAATCTATACAAGAGGCATCCACATGGACATGGAATTCCTTATTCCAATAAGGGAATACTAGTATAGGAGCAACTACAATTTTTTCTTTCAATATGTCGAGGCTCTTCTAACATTATTCATTCCACTGAAAAGTTATATCCTTCTTCAACAATTTCTCCATAGGTGCAGTGATATGAGCATACCCCTTAAAGAACTTCTTGTAATACCCAATATTTCCCAATTTCATGCAAAGTTGTCTTACTGTCTTAGTTGGAGGAAAGTTCACAATGATAACAATCTTAGCAGGGTCCACCATTCGTCCTTGCTTATAGAAAACATGTCCCAACAATATGCCGAAAGATACACAAAATATGCACTTCTTTAGGTTCAAAGAGATTTGATATTGTCTACATGTGTCAAGCATAATTCCTAAACTTCCAACATGTTTTCTCAACAATCCAAATAATGTCTAATCATCAAAATATACCTCTAAAAACTTGTGGATGTATTCCTTAAAAGATGCAACCATCATGCTAGAAAATATAGCAGGGGAATTTTTTAATCCAAAGAGCATTACTGTGTATTGAAATGAGCCCCATTTTGTAGCAAATGTGGTCTTATGCCAATCTTCAGGTGCAATCCTAATCTAAGGATAACCTTAGAATCCATCTGCAAATGAGTAAGCTTCCTGACCTCCTACATTGTTTAGCACTTCATCTGTGAAAGGGGTAGGGAAGGGATCATGTAAACATGCATAATTAAACTTTCTCAGATCAACACAGATCCTAATTTCTCCTTGATTCTTCTTCTCTTGCACCACCATAGGACTCACCCATTGTGATTCTTCTATAGGTTCAATAATTCTTGTTGCTATCATCTTATCGAGCTCTACTTTCACTTTCTCGTTATACTTCGGGTTCAACCTGTAAGGTCTTTGTTTGTCCAGCTTCACATCAGGCCTAAGGGGAATATTCATGACTCCTAGATCTCCTATTATAACCTTCATCTTTGAAAACTTGGTGATCAGATATTGATCTAGGACCTTAATGATAGCTCAAATTTCAAAGTGTTCGAAAGAGTGTCAAACCTGAGTGACTGGATAGATCTCGTCTTCCTAATTCTGGCGTTGTGAACGATTCGAAGAATCGACACCATATGAAGGAGTTATCGCAATTTGAAAAAGTCCAGTAAACTGCAAATAATGGATATTTGACCAAGATTAATTTGGTTTTAAGCACTAAACCTTTCCTTAAGTGCCTTTCTTAAAAGTGTGAATTAAGCATGTGGGTAGTATTCAGAAAGTGGAAATTGGTATCTCGCGCACCCTAAAGGTGGGAAGCGGTATTCCGAAATTTCATGCGATTACCCTTAGCTGGAAACATGTAGCACGGGTAAACTTCTTTTCTCGTGCGCTCTCGACCTAATATCAGTTGTGCAAGATTTCATGCGAGAATGCGTGATAGTCGTTCGATTGGATGGGAAAGATTGATGGTGGAGATCGTACGGGTTAGTCGGTAAGTGAATGACACGATATCCGTTCGACCTGGAGAAGTGAGATCAATGGCGCAGATTGAAGCACCTGATAAAAGGGAAAGTCAAAGAAGGATCGAGCAAGATTGGTTGATGGTGGAGATTCTGCTAAGTAAACAGTCCTGCGTGGTTGTCGATTAATACGACTGCCAGCCTTATCCCTAACCGCCAGGATTATATCGCCTCATATGCACGCTAAACAGTTATTGTAACAGTCACCTCCGATGGTTTAGTTTGACGGAGCGGCTAAAAAGGCGATTATGCTATATTTCACTGGAGTTAAGTGCAGTTCACAAAATAGAGTGGATATTGACTAAATGCACTCCAGGAGAATTTTTCGACTAGAGAGAGTGAAACAAGAGGCTAGCTAGGCTAATTGGAGCCTTCTGAAGCCAATGGAATAGTCTAGAGAAGCTGAAGAAATCACCTTCATGGAGATTTTCATCCAGGGATATTTTGGAGCTCAGGGCCACAAAGAGTTGGAGGAAGTTGTAGGAGCTACCAGTACTCATTCTCAGTGAACCAACAGTCATTCCTGACTGTAATGAACCTTCTGAATCCATTGCAGGGATTTGCAGAAGCATTTAGAGACTTCTGCAGGGAATTTTCAGGCAGCCCAGTGCCAACCGTGGAGGAAGGCCTAGTTTGGGGATGCAGTGATCATTTTGAGCAAATGATCAGTCTATTTTTGGTGTCTGATATGTGTTGGAGACAGGAGATGAAGTTTCAGTGATAGTTAAAGAATTTTGAAGGAGTTAGTGACATCAAGAAGCTTAGGGTAGCTCAAAGCATTCACTGAAGGAATCAAGTCTAAGGGAGCTTATATCTATTTGCAGAGTGATGATAACCATGACAAGGATATATATGGTATTCTAAGCCCATTGGTTCAATTCAGTAACCTTTGGAGTTAAGTGTGGAACTTTTAAAAGAAACTTTGCCATAATCCCAAAGAGCCAAGTCAAGATGACAAAAGCTCAAGGAGACGTAGCCCATGATATTCGGGTGAACTCCTAGATTAAATTTTTTGTTATGCATGGTTGTTTATTTGCTGCATTATATGGTTGTTATATGTGTTTAATATTAGCAGAAACAAATGGACTTAAAGCACTTAAACAGTTAAAAGAAAACACATACCTGTTTCAAGTATTAATTTCACAAATTTCATATATAAGCTAGATCATTTATTTGTTTAACTGAGTGGGAGGTTCTTGTAAGCATAAAAAGTTATCAAACCCCCATTTCAGATTAGGTGGTATCAGAGCAGGTTGCTTGATTGACAGCGAAATAGGTTGCTTGATTGACAGAGCAATAGGTTGCTTGATTGACAGAGCGGTAGGTTGCTTGATTGACAAAGCAGTAGGTTGCTTGATTGATAGAGTAGTAGGTTGCTTGTTTGACTTGAAAGGTGTTTAAACAGTACAATGGATTTGACTGTGTTGTACCTCTGAGATGATAATGGTCAGCGATCATGCCAAAGCATCTAAGATAATTGTTTTAGTCGTTTTGTTTTAATTTGGAGGACCAATGAATGAAACAGATGTAACACTGTAATGCCTAACATGTTGAATAATATTAATACCAAAGCAGAGGGCTGCTATAAAATTTCACAAAGTGAAATAACTTGTATGGTTGTGAGCAGAAACAAAAAATAATATGATTATCATAGTTTTCAAATTGAAAACTAAATAATCATAAGTATGAAAACCTCTGACATATGTTTAGAAGGTTTAAGAGAATGTGCTTAAGCTTACAAAAGATGTTGATGATTTATTGATTCAGAGGGAATTAATTAAACAGACAGTCCATTAATTCATTCTATTTATATATTATCACTTTAGAAGCTTATAGGAATATATTGAAACACAATTATTCCTACCTGGTTATCTCTGTAAGACATAAGAATATGAAGAAAAACATAATGATTAATACTGGAAAAACTTACATGAAACACAAACTGTGTAAAACAGAATTCAGAATCCTTTGCTTTGTATTAAGGTTCCAGAAAATTCAAGTACATCAAATGTTTATAAATGCTTCATTAAGGGTGCAACCTTTCTTCAAGGATGCCACTCTTCTTCAAGGGTGCAACCTTTCTTCAAGGATGCCACTCTTCTTCAAGGGTACAACCTTTCTTCAAGAGTGCAACCCATAATAACTCGCGAAGAGAGTTATTTATACAATAGTAGAACTAAGAAAATATCCTAAACTATTTTTACAAAAATAGATTATTTATGAAATCAAAATAAAGAGTGTTAGTTGATCTATTTTGATGTTGTGATGTTGGTGACTATCACTGAAAAAATGAAAATTGTTGAAGTTGGCTTGTTGTTCCTCCAAAAGTTGAATGTTGTTCGATTACCTATTGGATTTCATATTTACTTATGACCTTTCATCTGATAGACTTTCATCTTATACTCTTTAACCTTGTTGACCTGTCAATATCTTTTATTGTGATTTTTACTTTTACTCTACATTTCAAGTTTTTACGGTATATTTCAAGAGTAAATCATTTAATTTTTCACATGTATCAACATTTGGTAGTTGGATATTGATCATCTTCCTGTATATTTCATCTGTTTGTATTTTAACTATATGCTTTATCTGCCTCCTCTGTTTTAACATTTACTCTCTCTGTGTAAATGATTTCTTCTTTGTTTTAAGAATTACTGTGTAAATTGTTTCCTTCTTCTCTGTGATAATTGTCTTTTTCTTCTGAATAAAGGCTTTTGAATGGATTTCCTTATGAATCTTGGAGTAAACAGGTTTTTAGATTAGTATCAAACTGTTTATCCAAACTTTTGGCCTTCTACTAATCACTTGCAAAATGCAACAATTGTTAAGAAAAACACACGCTGACAGGGAGGTGATAAATGGTTTTATTTGAGCTGTGAGGTCTATGGATGGAATCCTGGTAGTGTTTGGATGGTAATCGGAGTTCAAATTGGGTTGCATAGGTTTAGGGTGGCACAGGAAGGGTTAGGCGAGTTTCACTGTGTAAACGGGTGAAAGAGCGAAAATGAGTGTCTTTGGCATTTAAACGGTAAACTTTAACTTTGGCGCGGAAATTCATAATGTGAATAGTGAGTGGTTTCATCGTATGCGGGGAGGTGGTTTCGCAGGCCATCGCATTGCTTTTGGATGAAGGGTGGTATGTTTTGGAGAGCACGCAAGTTAACGTGAGACCACCACGTAGCTAAAATGGGCTTGAGCAAAACCACGAATCTCGTGTGCTCTCGGGCCGGTAAAGGTCGGAGATCGGGAGCGCATGATATGGTTGTGGGTTGTTAGATCTCGGGGTGAAAGATCTAACAACTATCGCACGGTTGAGTTGCACGGAGGTGAATCGAGCGGAGATTAGCGAGCCTGGGGGTTTAATTACAAAGAATTGTAATTATTTAATAAATAAAGCAGGTTTAAAATATAATGGACGGGTTTGTTAACCGCACCAAGGGGGTGGGTTAAAAGGTTTTATATACGGGAAAATGTGAATATAGCGGAGTTAAAGTTAAATAATGTGGGGTGAAACAAAACTTAGGCTAAAGGGGTCTTTATAGGTTAAAAGGGTTTTGTCGGGAAAAATATGAATGGTGGAGTTAAAGTTAAATAAAGCGGAGGGGGGAATAAAAGTTAAGATAAGGGGGGTTTTATGGGTTTTTAGGGAAATTACTAGGGGAAAGTGATTGTTTCAAGGGGAATGGGTTTCACACTAGAAAAAAGGGGTTTTTGGGTAGAGGAATGAGTTAGGAGGGTAATTTGCTAGGAAAATGTGTGAAACCAAGGGGCAAAGGTGAAAAGGAAAGGAAAAGGGTATATTATTAAGAAATGATGGGATAATGAGGAAATTAGTAAGTATGTAGTGAGGGGTGAAATGAAATGAGGGGAAGTTAACCAAATCGGCTAGTGAACATCCTTTCACTTTCATAACTGCTCCTGCACACTAAAACATATGATCAATCATGATAAATGTGATTATGCTTCAATCAACTTTGTACTTCTGCAACCTTTCTTCTACCTACCCTTTACTTATCCTAACATTTTTTCTTCACTTAATTGGGTGCATTTAGGCTGGAAGACCCTTTTCTTTTGAAAAGCAAACTATCTAATTCTAACCTTATAACATCCAAGGGCTTAGATTAAACTGATGAGCTCCTTATTATTCTCTACCTAACTACTGATATGCCAAGATTAAACGGTTTGGCTAGATCTTTATTCTCTAACTATAAACATGAAATTTAAAGCATGAACTAGTCAAGATTAAACTATTTGACTATCATGGGTTGTGGCATTTATGACAAGCTGCACACAACCATTATTTTTCATAATGAAGTAAAAAGTAGTGGCACTTGGACTTACATACTTTCATAGTTTATTGCTTTTTTATTTTCTCTCTAACCTAACATTTTATTTTTGTCTTCATTTTTTAGGTTATGCATTCTAACATTTTCTTTGATATGGACATATTTATGAAAATATTTCCTAACATTTTAATTCAATATTCTTTTTGTTCATATCCTAGCTTAACATTTTTTTTTTAATTATTTTCATTTTTTGGACTAATTTATTCTAACTTACCAAAACCAAAAAATGCTACAACATGCTATTTGACTATTTGTAAATTGATTGTTGTTTGACTTTGCAAAGGTGAATGGAAAGCTACTGATAGCTAAGTCCAGGAAAGGATAAGAAGGAAGAAGGGCTAAAGGCATTCTCCTTACCCAAAGGACCTCAAGGAAACCCTTGAAGCACAAGAGGGTTCGTTTGCAAAAGGCTACTTGAATAAGAGTTTGACTCTATAGCCATTAGTTCTTTAAAAGCTTTGTGAATTTTGTTGAAGTTATTTTGTTCATTTCTATAATGACAACTTCTGCAAATGAGTTTCAAAATCCTCCTCCTTCATAAGATTCTTTGATGAAGACATGAAGTGAGACTTATTCATCATGATGGATATGGTGAAACAAATGTATGAAGATGAAAGGAAGAGCACCAAACTTCGAGAGCAGTTGAATTCCATGAAGGAAGAGAAGCAATTGCTTTTTGACAAGTTGTAGGAAATGGAGAGCCATCTTCATATTGCAAATATGAACCTAGAAAGGATGCATAAGTTGGAGACACAACTCCTTGTTGCCAAAGAAGCCTTAGTCGAGCATTAGTTTAAAGAAGAGGTAAACAATCCTAGTTTGTCTTCAATTTCCTCAAATAATGTTTATGTTGGTTCTTTTGAAAAACATACAAGAGGCATAGGGTCCAAGTTGATGTCAAAAATGGGCTATGAAGGAAAATGATTTGGAAAACATGCACAAGGCATTGTTGAGCCAATAATGGTTGAGGAAAGGCCTAAGTATTTTTATGGAGAAAGTTCTAAAGCAGCCATGAAGGCAATTGAAATAGTTCCTAGAAGGAGTTCCGTTTCAGGTTCTCTACCTCAAGTTTGTAAAGATTGTATTCATGGGGAATGCAATAGTTTGAAACATACTTTGCAATAAGAAGATGTTCATAAGCATGCACTCAAACAAGAGAGTTGTGAAAGCTCTAAAATCATTGAACAGATTGATGGTGTTCCGAAGGGAGCCACTTCTTCATTCGATTCACCTTCTCATGAAGGCAACAAAGGTGAAAGAGGAAGGTATAAATTTGATTTCAATCACACTTCTTTTGATTATGTAAAGCATGGTAAATTTCCACATAAGCATTGGAAAAAAAATGCATGTTCCTTTTGTGGTTTGGTTAACCATAGTGTTTCTAGATGTTGGAAGAAAATGGCCACATATAGGAAACTTTTAAATAAAAGGAGGCAAGAAGCCAAAGGTCCATTGGACAAGGAAAAATATGCTATAAAGAGGATGAACATGTGTTGCACTTATTGCCATAAGCAAGGAAATATTGCTAAAACGTGTTGGATTTTGAATCCAACAATGCTTCCACGAAATTTGAAGAAGGTGGAAAAAGAAAATGGCAAGAATGGAAAGGAAGTTTCCATAATTTATGTGTTTAAGGATGATTCACATGTTGATGTCATTGTGTAGTTAAAGGAAGCGCCTTTGATGTGGATTGGTAAGAAATGGTTAGAGTTATTATCCAATTAAGGTTGCATGTCTTTTGATTTGATAAATTTCTTTGCCAATGGAATGCAAGTTGCAAGGTTTTACCAAAAAGGTGAATGAAAAAGTTGAGTATGAGGCTCGCTTTATCGCAGCAAAATTATATTCATTTTAGCTTTGTAAGTACATTTTCATATGATTGAGGATCTTACACTGAGAATCTTGTACTTATTATTGTGCTTGAGAGAAAGTTGAAGAATGGAATACATGCATGAGAATGGTATGTATAACAAAGGAATGGTGATGACTTCATTGTATTTAAACATGTATGTGTAATTGACTTGAAGGTCGATTGCTTTGTTTAAACATGCATGCAATGTCATATCGACTTGGGAAAAGTTGATTTTATCTCCAAGATTGAAAAAGGGAGATAATGATGAAGTGTTTCACAAGAGGTGGAATTCTTTCTACTTTGAAAAAGAATTGTCAAGTTCTTTTTGTACATGCTTGACCTGGAGAGTCAGTTGTTTGGAAAAGGTATGTTTTTGTTGGCTTGTGATTCAGTCAATCATTTGTGCACCTAGATGTAAGAGACATGATGATGATTCACATGATGTGAATTTATGTTGTCAAGTTGTTTTTTTTTTTGCATTATGTTGTTTTTGACAAGATGTCAGCAGAAGATTTGCAGCAGCGAAAGTCGCCATAGAAGTGGCTTGGTAAGAAGTGGTTTGACTTCTTGGCCCAGTAAAATATACTTTCATTGGTACATATTCAAATTTCAGTTGAGTATGCATGAATTTATGATGTAATCTCACATTTTTTTGAGCCACCTTGGGTGATGATCAAGGAAGCGATGTTCAGCTACCTTCTGTAAACTTCTCAACAGAAATTCTGAATGAGTTCAAGGAAGACAGTTCTTAACAGGAGGACAAGCGCATCTAGGAAGGGAAGTGTCGACTACCTTTGAGTTTTGGTTCAAAGGCACTAGCCATGCAAGGCAAGTGTATGGAGGCTGAAAGAAGAGGGTGATGTACTCTCATCTACTGTACAGATCAGTATATCAGTCTTTTGGGGTCCAAAATATTCCTAATGGGGAGGAGTGATCAGATATTGATCTAGGACATTAATGATAGCTCAAATTTAAAAGTGTTCGAAAGAGTGTCGAACCTAAGCGACCGAATAGATCTTGTCTTCCTAATTTCGGTGCCACGAACAGTGGAAAAACTGGCACCATATGAAGGAGTTATCGCAATTTGAAAAAGTCTGGTAAACTGCAAATTATGGATATTTGACCAAGATTAATTTGGTTTTAAATGCTAAAACTTTCCTTAAGTGCTTTTCTTAAAAGTGTGAATTAAGCATGTGGGAAGTATTCATAAAGTGGAAATTGGTATCCCATGCGCCCTAAAGGTGGGAAGCGATATTCCTAAATTTCACTTGATTACCCGTAGTGGGAAACATGTAGCACGGGAAAATAACTTTTCTTGCACGCTCTCGACCTGATATCGGTCGTGCAAGATTTCACGCGAGATTGCATGATAGCCATTCGATTGGACGAGACAGATCCACGGTGGAGATCATCCGGGTTAGTTGGTAAGTAGGTGACACAATGTCCGTTGGATCTAGAGAAGTGAGATCAATGACGCAGATTGAAGTGCTTGATAAAAGGGAAAGTCAAAGAAGGATTGAGCGGGATTGATTGATGGTGGAGATTTCGCTAAGTAAACAGTCCCACGCGGTTGCCAATTAATACGACCGCCAGCCTTATCCCTAACTGCGGGGATTATACTGCCTCATATACGTGTTAAATAGTTATTGGAATAGTCCCTCCAACGGTTTAGTTTGGCGGAGCGGCTAAAAAGGTGATTATGCTATATTTAACTAGAGTTAAGTGTAGTTCACAAAGTAGAGTGGATATTGACTAAATGCACTTTAGGAGTAGTTTTCGACCAGAGAGAGTGAAACAAGAGGCTAGCTAGGCTAATTGGAGCCTTCTAAAGCCAATGGAATAGTCCATAGAAGCTGAAGAAGTCATCTTCATGGAGATTTTCATCGAGGGAGATTTTGGAGCTGAGGGCCACTAGGAGTTGGAGGCAGTTGTAGGAGCTACCAGTACTCGTTCTCAGTGAATCAATAGTCATTCCTGACTGTAATGAGCCTTCTGAATCCATTTCATGGATTTACAGAAGCATTTAGAGACTTCTACATGGAATTTTCAGGCAGCCCAGTGCCAACCGTGGAGGAAGGCCTAGTTTGGGGATGCAGTGCTCATTTTGAGAAAATGATCAGTCTATTTTCGGTGTTTGATATGTGTTGGAGATAGGAGATGAATTTTCTATGATAGTTAAATAATTCTGAAGGAGTTAGTGCCATCAAGAAGCCTAGGGTAGCTCAGAGCACTGACTGAAGGAATCAAGTCTAAGGGAGCTTATATCTGTTTGCATAGTGATGATAACCATGACAGGGATATATATGGTATTCTAAGCCCATTGGTTCAATTCAGTAACCTTTGGAGTTAAGTGTGGAATTTTTAAAAGAAACTTTGCCATAATCCCAAAGAGCCAAGTCAAGATGACAAAAGCTCAAGGAGACGTAGCCCATGATATTCAGGTGAACTCCTAGATTAAATTTTTTGTTATGTGTGGTTGTTTATTTGCTGCATTATATGGTTGTTATATGCGCTTAATATCAGCAGAAACAAATGGACTTAAAGCACTTAATAAGTTAAAAGAAAACACACACCTGTTTCAAGTATTAATTCCGCAAATGTCATATATATGCTAGATCATTTATATGTTTAACTGAGTGGGAGGTTCTTGTAAGCATAACAAGTTATCAAACCTCCATTTCAGATCACTTGGTGGGAAACAGTTCTTGATATTCATGAAGTAACTTTGTAACTTTATTGACTGTCTCCTCATCCTAGTAGTCTCTGATTGTTGCAAACTCGGGTTCCTTCTTTGATCGTATGCTTGTCTTCTTGGTCTTCAATGGCTTCATTATGTCTAGTATCTCTAGCTCAAGTCTAGTTACCTTGCAGTATCCTTTTGACTCTTCTATGTTGATGTTGCGAGTATATTCTTCTTCATATGCAATAAGGTTATAACACTCCAGTGTGATTTCAATTTGCGTAGCCCACTCAGGTCGCTGCCATTTGATCTAGGTGGATATTGGTGTTCAATTGCCTATTCCACTTGGACCCCCAACATTGTCTCTTTTATTTTTTCGGTTTCCTTGATTGTTGCACAATTTACTATTTTTTGCAATTTTTTGGGTCCTGAACTTCTGGAGCCGTTTTAAGGCCCTAAACGACGTTTTTAGGGAAAACAGAGAGACCAAAAACAACCCAAATAGGCATGCTTATTTTTGTTTAGACTTCTCTTTGAGATATTTGAAACGAGGTATTATGATAACCAAACAAAGATCGTATGCCAAAGTTATGACCCTAGGAAGTTGATGTACCAATTTACCCAAATGGGGCCCACAATTTTGGTGCTTTATCTCCTGGGGTTAGGTTTTTGGATGTTTAGAGTTTTCCATTGTTTCTCAATAATAAATATTCCTTTGAGCCTCATTGTAACACAATTCAGAGGCATTTAGTTGCCACATCTCTTCTCAGAGATAAGCTACCATCGCCCGAGCTAGTCTTATTTCCATGCTGTTTGTAAGCATATTTCAGTATTTGATATTAATGAAATGAAGTGTTATTTTTACTGCATCTTTATATTTATGGTTATATGTGTAATTTATTGCATTCCTGTTTAAATCCGGATCACCATTTCAGTGGGGTTACATTCTCAAAGATCCTCTTCTTGACTGTCTGAAGGGACAGATCTATGTATGGGCAATCATCCTCAAAGTTGAATGTTAATATGAAGCCATCAACCATGTATGCCCAAATCACAATACCATGTCGAAGTTCCATTTCTAGGTACCAGTTCTTAATTTTGTCTCTAATGTATAAATGAATCCATGTAACCATTCTTGTTGTGGAATCTCCTTCCATGTTGTAGTGCATAGCTGGATATGCTTCCCAGGATTAGTTTCACCATCATGTTGGCTTTGTGGGCCCTGACCCAGGTTCAGCATTAGTCAGCCAAAAAAATCCCTACACTACTGGCCCTTTCGGCATCAGCCCACGGAACGTGGACCGAAGTCTCACCCAAAGCAGTATGGGGGGATGCTGGAACCAAGTTTCCGCACCCTTAGATGGTCATGATGTCAGTTTATACCCCCTTCTCCTGCCTTCGCACAGGTCGCTAAGCCTTAGGGCTTAATCAATCTACCCTCTACCCTGCCCTTCAATACCTCTATGAAGGTGTACGTTTGACCTTCGCGCAGCCCTAACCAGCAAGTTCAGGTACTTTCGTGTCGCAATGACCATGTATTGTATAGGTTCCCAAGTTATCTCAAGTGTTTTACTTATCTTTCTAATCAATTACAGTTAGCATCATGTAAACTGATATTCTTACTAGTGTTCAATTAACATATATAATCACATACATTCACGGATCTTGTAGGCACATGAAGCGTTGGACTGGAACCAACGTCTGCTCTGTCGTACTGATCTCATCGTATTGTTGCTACGCTTCCCTGATCTCTGTGTTTAGCTATTGCAATGTAGGAAGAGTTGGTGAAGAATTGGTTGCAACCCTGAACTGCAACGTCTAGGAGGAGCTGGTGAAGAGTTGGTCATAAACCTGAACTGAAACATCTAGTTGACCCATGGATTCTTTTGTAGATGCGCCTCTTTGTTCCTGAACTTCCGGTGATGTGGTTGGTTGAAGCCTGAGCTTGATTAAGATATTTTCATCTGGAAGTCAAAAGTGACTCACCCAACCTCATCTTTGGTGTCGCGCACCATAGTAGCTAACTTTCTGAATTTGTTTCAGCTTATGCATCACCTGGGATATGAAATTATGGAACTGTCTAACATGCCTGCTCAATTATTGTCTCTAGGTGTGTGCTTCGCACTTGCATCTCCTCTTTTTCCTTCAACGCCTGTGTCTTCTCCATGTACATCTATGCATTGTTGAATTTACATTCACTGAGGACCACAAGAGCTCATTTCTCCCTGATCTGCAACTCATCTGAGACCCCCTGATGAAATGCATGGAGGTTCAGCAGCGGTAATGTGACCACATTGATTCCAAGATCCTTAACCTTTTCAAGCGTGGCACGGTGATCCTGATTATCTCTTCACAATCATCTTTCTGGTAAGGGAATGACCCTTAAGTCCATGGTCCATTCCACTTCTGGAACACTCCCACTTGCTTGAGTCGAGATCGCTTGCACCGCGCTTGCTTTCCCCATGCTTGTCTAGATCCTATTGGCCTAGATCTACGGCTCACGTAGATCCTTCTGGACACTGCCTATTGTCTTCATATACTATTGTTCGAAGTGTGTCCATAGCTCAGATGTGGTATCACAAACCTTATCGCCGATCTCATCTAAATCATCCTCTGTTAGCACGAGAGGGTCCACCTGCGATTGATTATCAGACTTCCACTTCTTTCGTGAATCTGTGGCCACCTCTTTGTTGTGCTTCTAGAATTTGAAGGGGGTGGACACCTCTTCCCCCGCATCGCTGCCCTGTGTAGACAAATCCAATTCATCAATGCACTGAGAAGCTAATTTGTTACTTGCTTCTATAACTTTTGTTTGTTTCTTTTCCCACTCTTTATCAGCGCACTCCTTCATACCCCACTCTTTCTCTGTAGCTTCTTGTTTCTTCTGTTGTACATCCTTCTCCCACACAACTGCTTGTTCTTGTTCTTTCTTCTTTTTCATTGTAGAAGTCTATTCGGAGGAGCTTTCTCCTGCCTTCCTTGTCCTGACATCCAACTGAGTAGGCTTGCGCCACTTTGTTGGCCATCCAACGACAACCTCCTGGACATCCGTGTCAGCCACCAAGTATGGCAGCTTGTACCAATTCTCTTGAGGTTCCTTCCTTGCGCGGATCCAGACATTGTGAAAGTTTGCCTTAAATTCTGCGAAGGCCCTCAGCTGCTCAAATAGGGTGGGAGATAACCTCGGCCTCTGGTTCATAGCCATGTAGATGTCCATCTCCATGAAGACCCAAAAAACCTTGGATTTTGTACTGCGTGTGACATCTTTTGTCTGCCACAGCGAAGCAAACTTCGCTGCCTCTGGGATGGTCTCATTCAATGGAGGGAACTGACTATCCTCCGGTAGACGCCATGCCACCAAAAAAATTATCAGTAAGAGCTAAGCATAGTGGAATGGTTGGCTCTTCTCTTGTGCCTCATGACAGTTGGCCAAGAATTCCTTATAGAGATATTGGGCCTAGTTATACTGGACCTCGTTTTCACACTACACGACTAATGATGTGATTGACACAGGCACTTCATCCATGCGACACTTCCTCATTATTTTTCCTGCGAGGATCTGCGTAGAAAAATATACCTCCTTGTCTATTATGGAATGGATCAAATATACGCGCTTTCACTTTACCACCTCGTACTCGGTTTTTGTGCGGTCTGCAAGCTGCCGACAAACTCCTTTGTCGGGTCTAATCCTTTATATGGAATCTTAGTATTTATGTGGATTAACATATACGTGATGGGGATAGGCTCACCTAGCTATAAACACCCATCATACACTAAGGTCAGCAACTGATGCACACATTACGTATTGATATTGGATCAGTGAAAACGAGGGATGAATAGCATGTGTAAGATCTCTGCCAGCTGAACTTTGTGAACCCATTTCATTGATTCCAACTTTGTGACCCCTGTGTCTTCATAGTATATGCAAGTCATATATTGATCTGTCACAAATGTGAAAATTTATCCAAGTCAGCGAGGTCCCAATCTTCCATCTTGAGCGTTGGTATGCGCGCTAAGATCATGCCCTCAAAGTGCACTTTAGTTGGGAGCAGTGGCATAGCAATTGAATATTTTCTAGAATTAGGGTCTTTGGTCACCTTCTTCTGCCCTCTTTGCGGAGGCACATATGCTGGAAGCATAGTGATTGGTTCCACATCCTTGGCATCCAACTCCTCAATTCCCTATCAGAGTTCCTCTTCATCTAGGTCTAGGGGCACAAACGGTTGCTTCTGCTTATCCATTTTTCCCTTCTGCCGCACCTCCTACGGATGTTTTCGGGGTGAGTGGCACACTCGTTCGATGACCAGCTTCTTTTGATTTACCTTAGAGGTAGACTGTTTAGGCCTAGGCAACCTAGGAGCCGTAGGTACTGCTAGCGTAGCTTCGATGCCAACAACTTCCAGGGCTAGGGCCTCAGATACGGTGGTCTCAGAACTCACAGGCTCAAATCCCTTCTCCATAGAAACTTGGTGCAACATATTAGAGTACTGAACTAGCTTAGGATGCTTGAACAAACTCTCCCACTCTTCTCGTTGCATGCAAGAAATTCTTAAGCAACAAAGTGTTTCTTCGCAGACCAACAGGACATATTTATAGCAAGTTTTGGATTCAAATCCGACCGTTCCCTCCATAATTTAGTCATAAATGCACCCTTGCCATCATAGTTTCAAATATTTTAGCCTTAATTGCCACTGACTCGCTCCTCCTAATGGGATTTTCTCAATCTAATCAGTTATAGTGATCCCAACAACTATTTTTGGGTTGGGCTGCGTGACAAACTCCTCCATGGTGCAGCATTCAGAACACAACTCCAATTAGTGCTCCTTCATCAATCTTCGTACAGCCTGCTCGCTGCCTTGTCCTTCAAATCAAGTAGTGTAGTTTATAGTCATGCGCTCCCTTGCAACTTCCTGGAGCACTAAGACTGTCCTACTTCCATATAGTCATTGTGCAGGATCCGCCATATATAGCTTTAGCCTACTTCCATTTAGTTTTTCCGGGAAAGGCTCCCCATCTAGCTTTGCAAGATGAACTGTGCCACCTTCTGTAGTTTCCTTGACAATATATGGTCCTAACCAATGCATCTGAAATTTACCCGAAAATTTAGTGAACTTACTATCAAATAACAACACAAGAACATTTACCTTAATTGTGCGAAGCTTGATATGGCGATCATGCCATGCTTTTTCGCGTTCCTTCTGTACTTGTTGATGGAATCCTGCCAGAAATCGATCTTTCTCTAACTCCATTAATTGGGTGAGTTGTTCCTCCAAGGCCTTGCGATCCACCATATCCATCAAATCTATGATGCGTAGACTAGGCACAATATATTCCATAGGCATTACTGCTTCAACCCCATAGACGAATGTGAACGATGTTTGTCTAGTTCTGAAGCCTATGGGATGGTCTAGTTCTCCTTTGCCTGCATGTGTAATTACTACAACGAACTCAATGAAAGAAGCATCCACATGTACATGAAACTCCTTTTTCCAATCGGGAAATACCAAGATTGGCGCAGTTACCATCTTCTCCTTTAACACATCCAAGCTGCACTGACATTCTTCATCCCAATAGAACATCGCATCCTTCTACAATTCATCTGTAAATGATGTTGGAAATGGATTATGAACACAGGCATCATTAAACTTCCGCAGATCTAAACAGATCCTTATTTCACCCTTTTGTTTCTTATCTTGGACTACTATCGGGCTCACCCAATCAGACTCTTCAATAGGTTCTATAATGCTTACCTCCAACATTTTATCCAGGTCATGGAAACGAAACCATTTGTTGGCTTAGGGGGTCCTAACCCAGGTTCAAAGTTAGTTGCGCCAACCAACAAAACCATACACTGTTGGCCCTTTTGACAACAACCCACGTAGTGCAGGCTGCAGTCTCACCCAAAGCAGTATTGGGGGATGCAAGAACCAAGTTTCTGCATTTAGAGACTAGTGTGATGTCTTCCAACGCCTTAGAGTTGTCTCCATGTAGATCAATCGACTTCTAGGGCTCGTTACTGTAGCTAAGTTAAAGCTACCTTCAGACCTTCGTGAAGGTCCATGATCAGTCTTTGCAGACCTTAAACAATATATTTACCTATTTTCATGCATCAACAAGCAACCCTAGATCAGAGTTCGCGTAGATCTACTTAATTCGTTAGGAAACATAAGAGAAATAACTTGTAACTTTGTGGAAGTGGCTAAGCACTAATTTCATACATTATTAATATAGATTCAGTAAATTCACGTAGCATTCAATCATTATTTCATAAAACACATCATTAATCGGCAACATATAACATAAAAATATGCAATGGAAATACACAGTAATTCTTCAAAAAGATGTCTTTATTGATCTTTCATTCATAGATTACATAATATCTACCCTGTGCACACAAATGCAGGGGCCCGCACACTCAGTTTCGGAATCTACCCATGCCTCCTATGCACTCAGTTGCAAGAGCCTCCCTTTCTCTATCTAAGCGCAGGAAGCAGAGCCTTCCTGCCTTAGCTCTTTCTCAAGGCAACAAAAACTCTTCAATGTATACCAATATCTATCCAAATTTATATCTAAGACTCGCTAAGAATCAATTATTTATAGCTTTTCTAATACAATACCATGGCCCCCGACTCATGGGTGAGTCTTCAAAAATGACCAAAAATAAGGGGCTAAAGCCCCTTTGACCCCATCTATTTGCACGCTCTTCATCCACATTTCGCGGAGACTATACAAAATTCTTTACAAAAAATGACTAGTTTATTCAATTCTACCCTTGGGGACCCCATCCCATATTTTATGTATGGGGTATTTGGAATATACACAATAAGGTTATATATCAAGGTATTTCCCTGAATATGTTCCAGACTGTTGTTAGAGTGGTGCCTCTTTTTAGAGAGTTTCCTAGTAGAGATAGGGCTAAAATTCCAAGAGAAGCCATTCCCCCTACTATGATCTACATCATTCCGATAGATTCTTTGATGGTTCCTGCTAAAGAGGCTAGTGTGGTGAGGGTTTTTTTCTTATGATTGCAAAAAAACATACTATAAAATCCATATTGGGGATAGGGCATAGGTCTAATTCCAAAGCTGAACTCATTGCTTCAAGGGGCTTGCTCATTTTTGTCAAAAATATGAATATTCACAAGCTTCAGGTTGGGGGGGACTCCAAGTGCATTATCGAATGGAGGGAATTCAATTCTTCAGGTTTTAGATCTTGTCTACTAGAGGCCAAAATGACGGAATTGGTTTAACATTTTCGGCAAATTAACTTATTTCATGTTTATAGAGATATCTCGATGGTTGATGCTCTTTCTAAACAAGGTCTGATTCTAAACGAAAGATTTTTTTTTTTTTAAGAAGAATGGAGGGACGATGCCCAAATTTTTTTGGGATTTATAAACTATTTTGAAGACCTCTTTGTGTGCACAGGATCTCATGTTGATGGAAAGGAATTTTTCCAAATCTATTTTGAGAAATCTCTAGCTCCATCATTTAAGTTGTTCCAGCAAAATTGATCTACCTGCAAGTTTTTTTTAGTACTATTCCTCAGGTTTTTGTAACATGCAATGGATTTTGTATCAGTTTTGTAGTAAAATTTTAATGTATATTATGTGTTTGGTATACGTCAACAAGTCTGGTAGAACTCTTGTTAAAAATTTGAAAGTTCTATGCAAAAAATTTAAAATTCTTTGCAGAAACTTGAAAGTTCTATGCATAAAACTAAACGTATTTTGCAGAAAACTGAATGGAACTGAATGTACTTTGCAGAAATCTTAATGTACTTTGCGTAAATATTGATGTGCTTTGCATAAAATTGAATGTTCTATGCTGTTATAATTACTTAGAATGTAGATTTTTCAAAACTTTTCAGATCAACAATTGTAGATAGAACATAAATTTAAGGATCATATGGAGATAGCCAAGCACAAATATAAGACACTAAGAATTAGTTCCAATGACCAGGTAAAAAACCATAAGGGGAAAACCCAAATTATTATTCTTCTACTAGAATTATTTAATTGTTCAGCAGGGTATAAAGAGAGAGAGAGATAATGAGAATGAATAAAGTCACCAATGTCTGATCAACGTGAAACTGAAGTGCTCTTTCTCTTGAAGATCTCCTTCTCATGATCATATATTTTCTTTCACACTTGATCCAACTCTTCCCTTTCTCTTACTCTTCACTTTCTCTCACACTTCTCTTGCACACGCTCAACACTAGCTCTCTTTCTTCACAATGAACATGCCACTCTCAACTCTCACTTGCTCTTGCTTAAATAGATGAGAAAGGAGAGGAGTTACAAAATGAATTCATGCCTTGAGCAATTAATAAGAGAATTTAATTCCATGAGGGAGGAGTTATTTGAGGAGAAGTGTAACTCATCCCAAGAATAGAGAAAGATGTACACTTGTCTTGAGGAGTTACAATTTGAATTGGGGAGAGAGAGAGTTACACTTAGATATGAGAGAATATTTGGTGAGAGATACAAATCAAATTGAATAAGGGAGTTACAAGTGTATTTAATGAGGATGAGTTACACTTTTTCCATACATTGAATTAGTGAGGGAGAGTTACATTCTCTTAAGTCCGAAGTTATTATTTTATTCCAAGGGACAGGTTCGATTTTCCAAGAGATTCTCAATTTAATTTACTCATTCCATGAGAGAATTTGTTTTTATTAATCCAAGAAAGGTGAATGAATTTAGATTATTTTATAAATAATAGTATCATAATAATAATAATAATACTAGAGGAAATACTTGGATACTCAGGGGAGAGAGAAATTCAGCGACTTGGGGTTTCGACCTGCAATGGCTCTTTCACGCATCGGCAAACCTTCTGGAGAATCCAAGAAGCTGGAAGCAGTGCGGCCTGCGTGGGTTATCAGTGGCACGCAGAGAACAAGACCCCCACGTTATCTGCAGCAGCTAGGGTGTACAAGGAAAACGGAGACGCGAACCGGCCCAGATCTGGGGAATACAGGTCTCCCTCAGGCGGCGAAGACAGTCGGAAAACCCCAGATCGGCATAAAGGGCTTGGATGAGTGGAGGAAAGGTATACAGATCGACCACTTGGAAACCTGCCAAAAGGCCGTAGCTACAGGCGAGAAAATGCTTGGTAAGGGAGCGGTCTTTAACAATAATGGAGCCCTCCGCCGACACTGTCAAAGGTTTGAGGAAAATCTCCAGATCTCCGCCTATCAAAACGCCGATCCGTCTTTTTATGATGCAGATCTAGATATCCAATTGCCTTGGAACCCTGATTGGGCACTAAATCCATCGTTCTGCGGCATGGAGCACAGACGGCGTCTCAGACTTATGGATACAGACCCTCTTGTGATAGATCGACCCTCTAACAGGTCAGATCGGGAAGCCCCCTCACCGAATAAGCTGTGCCGAGATGAACTGAAGGAGCAGAGCAGAATCACAGGCTTAGATCTGCCAAAAACAACATCTGGAATTCTGGTAAGAGATCACATTTTCCAAGTCTTTATAAAAAATCCTGAAGGAAAATCGAAAATAATATGGGTAAAAGACACAGATACTGTCGAGCAAATGCAGGAAATTATTATGCAACAGCTGGGTTACCCCATCAGAATACAAAACCTAATACATGGGGGCAGAGTGTTACAGGACACAAAATACCTTTGGGAATACAGAATCACACCTCTGTCAACAATTGTCCTCAACCTGAGGTTAAGAGGAGGTGCAACCAACAATAACAAGAATCCAGACAGGGCGGGAGGAAGTGGCACTGGTTCAATTGGGAAAAAACCAGGCAGCATTTCCTTCAAAAACGTCCTACAAGGGAAAAACACAGAAGGAGCAGCACTGAACCAAACTGGTATGGACGCAAGGCCATACATAGTGGAACAGCTGGAACACACCCCAGAATACCACATAGATACGCCAGAAATAGATGAGCAATGCACCATATATGAAAGACAAGCAATAATATGCAGATTTAACTGCTATTGGCCCAAACCGGCGGAGCTTTTCATTTGGATCTACACGAACTGGACCACGAACTGCGAAGTACACCTATGCTCAAAGGGGTTTTTCATTGTGAAATTTTTATCAGCAATAGACAGAGACATAGTAATGCAAGAAGGACCTTGGTTCTGGGGATCCACTGGACTCTTCATTACACCATGGTTCCCAGGATTCGATGCAAACACAATGGTTGTCTCGAAGATGCCAGTTTGGGTGCGGCTACACAACCTCCCAATACATCTTTGGAATCAGCAAGTACTCACTGGAATTGGAAACACAATCGGGCGTTACATTAAAATGGACACCCAGTGAGTGGAGGAAAGAATTTTTACTTTTGCACGAATATGTGTGGAAGTAGACCTCAGCAAAGGCCTGCCAGACCAAATCCAGCTGAAGCATAGACATAGCAGCTGGACTCAAGTAATAGATTATGAAAACACTGCATTCAGATGTCGAACATGTAGACAAACAGGACACTTACAAAACACGTGTCCAGCCGTCAAAAAAGACAATCGCAGAAAGAAGAAAACGGAAAAACAAGCAAAGGGATGGTACATTCCACCACCTCCCTTGGAGGACGAGGAGGAAGAAGAGATGGATTATGCCAACCCAAATGAGAACAATCAGATGGATAAAGAACCAGTTGCAGAAGATACAAATCCACCGGAAAATATAGAGACAGCTTTGGCAACAAGATCAGAAATGGATATGGGCAGAAATAAACGTCTACATACATCAGACACATCAGATTCTGATAACCCTCAACCTGTGGCTGAAAATGCATTAGCACTCATAACTCCCACAGAATCACAGGGGAATTGGAGAAAGGTTGAGAAGAAAAAAGGGAGAAAAGCCTGACTTTTCCCCACCTGTACAAAATATTTTTGCATTTATCAGTTTATTTTCATGAAATCCATACACCCTGCGTGGTGTGAAAGGATCTATGCATCATTTTGAGCATCTTTTTTGAAATCTGTTTACAGCATATGCCAAGAGGCATCTACAACATGTAATTTTTCAACCATTAATGAAAGATTACGATTTTTTCAGGGAAAATAATAATAATAATAATAATAATACTAGTAAGGATAAAAATATTAACTCTTGACTTGTATAATCATGATTGATTTGATTTTAAAGTGGATTCCATATGTCAAGATCATTCTTGATCATTTAGACATGAATTTCTATTTTTGAACGTCACTTCCAAATTGAGATGTGACTTACTATTTTTGGAAAGCCATATTAGAATTGTCAAAAATAAAATTTTATTATAAGTGGTTCAAACAAAACTAGAATATATGATATCTTCTAGGATAAACTCATCCCTGAATTGCCAAATTTAACACTCCCTCTCAGCTATGGAGGGATTTCTTTTGGCATCAAAGATCTTTGCTTCCTCTAATCTCTTTCATTCATCTCAACTCAACTCTGCTCTGTAACATTTGTAACAATGAAGTCACAATCTAGAGAAGAATCATCTACTTGACACAAATATGGAAAGGAAAGGATAATCACATGTCACATAGACAAGGATTACACTCAACCAATTTTCATCTAAAAAATTAGGTGATGGAACACAAGAATCACATAGATAGGACTCAAACAAGTCACACAAACAATAATAAAAAACAACCAAGTTTCCAGTGGTGGAACACCTACATCCTAGACAAGTCACACAGACAAGTCTCACTACACCTATTAGCCATAAATTTGGCTCTTCCCATGTCCCAGATTATGGGTCAAGTGCATACTGAGGCCTACTCTTGTGGCACACATTACAGAAGAGGTCCCTCGTCCTCAGGAGATTTCCAACATCATTACCTAATCCTATGAGCTCTGACAGGGGGGAAGGAATCTCAGTGTTCTAAATCAACTGTGATCTCTTCTTGGAAGGGTCACGTCCACAATTCCAAGCTTCTCTTTAAAAACCAGGAACCTTCCTTCCAGTAAAGGCTTGGTAAGAATGTAAGCTATCTGATCATCGAAGGAGATGTGATGGAGCTTCATTGCTACTCTCTGCACCATATCCCAGATATAATGATACTTGATCTCAATATGCTTGGACTTGTCATGAAACACAAGATTTTTTGCAAGATGAATCCCACTCTTATTTTCACAATATATAATTGTTGTGTCTGGAACTCGATCAAATAGTTCCCCAAAATTATTTCTCAGCCAAACTTCCTCATAGCTAGTCATGCTAGCAATAATGTACTCAACTTTAGTTGTACTCAGGCAACAAACTTTTGCTTTCTTCCCAACCAATAGATTATGGAAGATCTCAAGCTAAAGCAACACCCAGAAGTGATATTTCTATTAGCATAGTTACCATCCCAATCAACATCAATATATCCATGAAGTGTTACATTTTTAGCAATGTATTTCAATCCTAGATTGATAGTTCCATGCAAGTATCCGAGTACATGTTTTGCAACAATCGAGCGTGAATGAAAGGGATCAAACATATGTTGACTTAAAGTGTTTATAGAAAATCATATGGGATTTTCCAGATTAGATCTTGCAGCTCTTCCACATAATTTCTTAAAGTTCATTTCCATAGGAGTATGCGTGGATATACATTCTACCATAAAAAATATTTCAAGAATCTTAACAACATATTTTCCTGAGAAAGATAAATTTCTTTAGGTCTTTGGTAGATCTCTACACCCATAAAGTAATGCATAAAACCAAGGTCTTTCATTTCAATGATTGAAGCTAACTCCCTCTTACACTAGAGGATAAGAGATTCTCCTCCTATCAAGAATAAATCATCAACATACAATACCAAAATCAAAGGTATAGCTTGGATTGTCTTGAAGTAGAGGTTTGGGTCTACACTGCTTCTTGTGAAACTAAGCTTTATCAGGTAGCTATCAATGTGATCATACTAAGCTCTTGGATCTTGCTTTAGCTCATATAAGTCTTTCTTTAGTCTGCATACATGATTTTCCCTATCATGCTCTTCAAAGCCTTGTGGTTGTTCTACAAATACCTCTTCATTGAGGAAGCCATGCAAGAAAGTAGTTTTCACATCCATTTGGTGAAGAGTGCATCTCTATCTAGTAGCTAAGGCAACAATAAATCAAATAGTAGTCTATCAAACTATAGGTGCAAAAATATCATCTAATCTATTCCCTCTTTCTGAGAGAAAACTCTAGCTATAAATATTACCATATATTTTTCAATACTGCCATCTGCACCCTGCTTAATCTTAAACAACCAATTGGAAGTGACAACAAATTTACCTTGAGGTCTAGGAACCACTTCCCAAACATCATTCTGGATGATGGACTCATATTATTGAGTCATGAAATATCTCCATACTTGTTCTTTTGTAGCTTCTTGAAAGTTGCATGGTTCTTGAATGATGTTTCACATGGCAGAAACATATCCTTGAAACCGACTTGTCTTCTTACTTTCTCTGAACGTTCCTCTTGGGGAAGCATGTTGTTCAACATCTTGAAAGATATCTCACATCCAAAATGGTCTCTTTCTGGTAGGAGGATCAAGTGGTGGAGGATCTAGAGGATCCATGGAACCCATTGGATTATCAATGAGCTGATTTTTAGGTTCCGATTCAGACTTAGATGCAACCTCTTTTTCATTAACAACTTGTATTTCAATAATGGAAGGAGGAGGAGAGCCTCTTTATTTTCTAAGAGTTGCATCTTCATCAAATGTTACATCTCTGCTAAACTCTATAGTTCTTTGATGAGGTACATAAATTCTATAAGCTTTTAAATTATCACAATAACCAACAAACGGACCTTTCTTACTTGAAGCTTCCAGTTTGTTCCTTTTCTCTTTTGGCACATGGAAGTATACAGGAAAACCAAAGATTCTCAAATGAATCACCTCATTCCTTTTACCAGTGAATACTTTTTCAATAGTCTTATTTTTTAAGGCCTGATGAGGAGTTTTATTTTGTACATAAACAACATTGTTTGCAACTTCTCCCCGTAGAAACTTTGGTAGCTTTTGTTCATGCAGCATGGCTCTGACTACTTCCATAACGGTTCTATTCTTCCTCTTAACCACACCATTTTGTTGTGGGTTGTATGACATCATGGTTTCTTTCTTTATTTTGACATCTTTGCAAAGATCATTGAAATCATTGAAGGTGAACTCTCCCCCATTATCATATTTGAAAGATTTGATAAGCTTTCAAGTTTGATTTTCACTCAGAGCCTTTAAATATTTGAAAATTTCAAATGCTTCCCCTTTATTTTTCAAAAAGAATAACCATGTATTGCGAGAAAACATTGTTGAAAAATGCAGCAATAAATTCTCTATTTGATTTTGCCTTGATTAAATTGAGAAAATTCGAATTTCCACATCAATAGACAACTTGGATGCAATTAACTTGTGTGACATGGCATGTGTCACCCAATTTACTTAGTAAGTTCGAGTTGGAGGAGTTAGAGTTAAATTAAGCATGTGTGATTGCTAATTTCTAGAAATCAAGTTTAGTCAAGTTGTTTTCAGTTAAACTAGTTCCAATTGTTGGAGGAACTAGTGGAAGGTCAGTTGTGCAGTGGGACTTTAGTAAAAAATAGTAATCATCTAGTTAGTTGATGAATCAACCCAACATAGCAAGTGCACGCAGAGAATTCGAGTTCCACAACCATGGTGGAGATTCCAAGGCAGTGTAACATCAATCATAAACTAGTCTTGAGTGTACAGGTGTTGCATGTAGTTAGATGATCAACCTTGGGAATTGCTCAATCCACTTTGAAAAAATTCCTAAATAATAGGGGCCTGATTTCTCAAGGAATTATGCAAGGAAATAGGGGCTCAAGTAGAGGAATAAATTGACTAAGTCTGGGTCAAATTTTTTCAATGAGTAGAGAGATAGGCTATTCATCATATTAATGCAAGCATGCATTGGGGTTTTTAGCAGATTGATTTCCCCAGAAAAATAGTATGCGCATGTGTGTTATTTCTCATTGCATATTTGTGTTTGATACTCTAAATTGTGACTTGAATTAAAATTTCATGAGAAATTGCAAATCTACACCATAAATTCTACATGGTATTAGAGCATGATTCACATTAGAACATAAATTTCGAAGTTGTTTCTCAAGAGATTTAAATTTGTAGTTCAATGTAGAAGGATCTCTTCATAGTTGGGAAAATGACCTTCAACAGGCTGAGATTAGAGTATGCCTTTTAAAGTAGCTCATATTTAATTGCATGGAAGGATCACATGGAGGCGATATTGGATGACAATGGATTTTTAGAATACATTATGAGAGATGTTGCAAAACCAATGGAATCGGATGTCCAGAACCTTGCTCAGTGGAAGAAATATATATCCAAGGAAAGGATAATAATATTGGAGGGAGTACGAAACCAAAATGTCATCATTATCCATGGGAAAGAAAATCCTTATGCAATGTGGTAGGCATTGGACAATAAGTTCTAGAATAGTAGCGGCCATAGGAAATTGGCGCTCAAGGTTAAACTTCGAAATATCAAGATGCGGAAGAATGACACTATTCATAATCATCTGAGCAGGTTCACACAAGTTCATGATGATATTGCAGTTGTTGGTGTTACTATTTCAGACGATGACTTGGTAATCCTAGCCCTTCTCAAGAGCTGTCATAACTACCAATATTCGGTAAACGAGAGGGAGAAACTATCGATTTGGGAATGCTTATGGTTTGATTTGGTACATGAGGAAATAAGGCAGAATACTAGAGATGGGAATTCATCCAAGGGTGAGGATGAAGAAAATTTAGATTGTTTGGAAAGAAAAAGAAAGTAAAAGGGAAGAAATCTCAAACCAAACAAGAATCCATCCAAAGGGGAAAGGAGAAATATTTGTCCAAAATTAAATGCTTCCATTGTCATGAATTAAGGAGTTATGCCACAAAGTGTCCACACAAAAAGGTAGGCAAGAAGACCTCACGAGGAGGAGCAGGTGAATCCTTGGCTTCACAGTTCAAGATTGACTTTACCCTTATCATATGCATGGTCATCATAGTGATGGGGAGTGTGTGGTACTTGGATTCATGTGCCTGATTCCACATGACACGGTGTAGAGATTTTTTCAGTGACCTAGAGGAGAAAGATCTCCATATGCACATCGAGCTAGGGGTCAAAGGAAGGTACAATGCGAACGGGGTTGGTACAGTCACATTTCAGAGGGAGTTAGGCTCCCCTTTGAAGCTCAAGGATGTCATGTTCATTCTGGTCCTAAAGAAAAATCTCATCTTTGTTGCAGTTTTGGAAGACCATGGTTATGATGTGATCTTCAGTAGAGGAAAAGTATTCCTGATACACATAGCCACTGGATAGGCGAAGCAGATCGGGGTTCGTGTGAAGAACTTGTATAAGCTAGATGTGAAATATTGTGTTGCATTAATCACTAAGGCAGAGAAATTCATGGCCACGATGTTGGTAAAATTTGGCACAAAATACTTGGCTATTTGTATCATGGTACCTTGAAGATTATGCAGAAAATAAACATTGGCATCCCCAAAGGAGCACTTGAGTAGCATGATGTATGCAAAGGATGTACCTTATGTAGAAATTTTGAATAATATGACACTTATGCACAGAGATTATCCCAATTATACACTATTGCGGAATACATGCATAATACATAACCTCCTCTACGTTGATCATCAATTTAGCAGCATTAAAGCCAATGAAACATCAATCGCATGCGCACATTAACACAGTATGTAACCTGGGGAAAGCATACAGCTGAAAAACCCACACTATCTGTATATTATAATGATAGAGAACATGTAACAATACATAGTACAATACTCCTCGCAAGTACTCAGTACTATTTCCACCTGTTACACACAAACTAGCTTAGATCTGATGCCTCAAATCTCCTCCATTGTTTGCCTGCCTCCACTGCGCAATCCTGCATGAGAATCAATCACTATGTGAATTCGAATTCCCTTGGTTATACTACGCAAGCCTCATTGGAAATCTCCATCCATGCATGTGCAAATCTCATGCACAACTATAGTCACAACTGATAGCAATCTCAACCTCTAACACCTGTCTCCACTGAATTGTCCATGCACTGAGTTAACTGATGTATTCTTCAGTTGCTTTATGAGTTAATAATTAGTGAATTAATTAATAATTAATTCACACAACTCATCACTAGTGTATTCTTTAGTTAGACTAAAATACAACTAGTTCAACCAAGTCAAACTGAACACAACTCCATCAACTCCTCAATCAACTCCACCAAACTCAACCACTTGAGTTCTAACTGAATTCCACCATGCAATAGCTCAACTGACTCATAAGAAAAGCATATTTCCTTCTGACAGCTGCATGTGCCACATCTGTAGCTCAAACTGAAGTGCTCCAAGAGGATAAGATAATGTTTATAGTCCAAATATTATTATGAGCTAATAATATTTTATTGTTCTATTTTTATCTTGGCAGTCTAAAAATAGAAACCACCCATATGTCTAAAAATAGAAGTCCATCTATTTTTACCAACATGACCAATCATCCACAAATAGCATCCTGCAACTCATAGACCATGATCCATATGTCTAAAAATAGACTTTGTGTCAAAAATGGCCTACGGGCCCACTTAGTGAAGGCGACTCCTTTCCACTAAGCTCCATCATCTTGTTGCATTCTCAACATTCCCTCTCAACAAGATATGGATTATCAACAACCCCTATCCTGCCTCGGTGGTATTTGAATTTGCTCTTGGTGAGCGCCTTCGTCAAGATATCAGCATCCTGATCCTCCGTTGGAATGTATGAAAGTAACATGATTCTCTGCTACACACAATCTTTGATATGATGGTACCTGATGTCAATGTGCTTAGATTTATCATGAAATACTGGATTATCCGAGAGTTTAATGCAACTCTGGTTATCACAATAAATCACAGTAGGCTCCAAGTGAGAACTGAACAACCCAACTAGGATCTTCCTCATCCATATAGCCTCGCATGCAGCCAAACTTGTTGCCATATACTCGGCCTCTGCTGAACTGAGTGCCACGGATCTCTGCTTCCTGCTGTAACAAGAAACTACTGTCGACCCGATACTAAAGACCCCTCCAGATGTGCTCTTTCTGTCTGTTGGGCTCCCTGCCCAATCTGCATCCGTGAAGCCACATAGCTTCACCTCATCCTCCTGTCTGTACCACAATCCATATCCCAATGTGCCTCTGAGATAGTGCAATACATGCTTGCCTGCCTTCCAGAAGAACTTGGCTGGCTTAACCATAACTTGTGAAAGCTGGTTAACAGCATAGCATATATCGGGTCGTGTATTGACCAGATACATAAGTGACCCCACCAACTATCGATAAGCAGTGGCATCCACTACTTCTGCTGAAGTAGCATCCTCCTTCCTCCAACCTCCAGGAAGAGGAGTATCAACAGGCTTGCATCCATGCATGTTGAACTTCTCCAGTATCTCTCGAGCATACTTACCCTGAGAAACAAATAGTCCATCACTGCGCTGCCAAATTTCCAATCCCAAGAAATAATGAAGGAGGCCCAATTCCTTCATCTCAAACTCCTTAGCAAGATCATCCTTGCATGAAAGTATCAACAGCTCATCACCTGTTACAATCAAATCATCTACATAAAGTATAATGACAAGCAACTTACCCTCCACCACAATCTGGTATAGGTTAGGATCCGCCTCACTCTTGGAGAATCCAAGTCCGGTGAAATAACTGTCTATCCGTGTGTACCAAGCACGTGGTGCTTGTTTCAACCCATACAGCGCTCTCTTGAGCCTGCACAAATGCGACTCGCTGCTGAAGATCTCGAAACCTTCGAGCTGCTCTATGTACACCTCCTCCTTAATGACTCTGTTGAGGAACGCAGTCTTCACATCCATCTGATGAATGTGCCACCCCATCTGCGCTGAGAGAGAAAGAATCGTCTGTATGGAAGAATACCTTGCGACAGGTGCAAAGGTCTCCTCATAATCGATCCCCTCTATCTGTGAAAAGCCTCATGCAACAAATCTTTCCTTGTACTTCTCCACACTCCCGTCAGCTGCCTGCTTTACTTTGTAGATCCATCTCGAACCCACCACTGATTTCCCTTCCGGTATTGGGACAATCTCCCATGCACTGTTTTTGACAATCGAATCATACTCTTCCACCATGGCATCTACCCATGCGGGATCCTCCACAGCTTCCTCGAAAGAGGATGGCTCAGTCACAACACATTTGCTCACAAGATGCATGTATCCAGTGTACCGATCAGGTGACTGTCTCTGTCTACGTTGAGCTGTAGGTGGTCCTACAACCTTCTCTACATCTTGAGCCAGTCTCTCAGCTTCTGTAATGCGCTTTCGCCCTTTGATGGTTGGTGCTGCACGAGTGGTCTTTTCCACTCCATGAACTTCGTCCTGTGGCTGATCCACGTCGTGAAGCTCATCCTTAGGAACTAATAGCTTCTCATCTGCATGCAAGTGTGGCTCCCTCTCAAGCGAACACTTCATGGCTTTCTCCTCCTGAAATTTTATATCCCGTTGCACAACAGTATTGCGACTGTCTAGAAAATACACACGATAGTTATGGGGCGTATCAGTGTACCTGTTATGAAACCAGCTCAAGAAAAGATAGAAAAGATAGATCAACGCCTTAGAATTCAGCCTCTTCGAGGGGGCAACCCCCTTTACATTACATAAATGAACAATTCTTGGATGATTCAAATGACAAAACCTCCTTTATATATATAGGAGTCACAATATAATCCAACTGACCTAACAATAATAATATAAAGCGACAAAAATAACAATAGAGGTATTCCATGGGGCACAGAAATAACAACATGAGGGTAATAGGGGCACAACAATATAAATAAGGGGTATAACTACAATAGTAATGGGGTAATCACTAGTATTATAGGGACCCAACATGCCCCTCTCCTTCAAAAAAGTGTTGTCCTCAATGCTTGAGTAGTTCTGGATACTTCTGCATAAAATTATCATCCTCCCATGTGGAATCTTCAGCGGATAAGTTCTTCCACTTGATAAGATACTCTGAAATTGATCGATTTCGTAGTTGTCGAGTTCTTGTTTCTGTGACTGCTTCCGGTTCCAATATAATTTTTCCTTCCTCGTCAAGTTCTGGCAATATTGTTTGAACTGGGAGCTTGTCGCCTATAACCTTCTTTAAACATGAAACATGGAAAACTGGGTGCAATCGAGAAGCTGCAGGAAGCTCCAATTTGTATGCCATAGTACCAATCTTTTGCAACACCTTGTACGGACCATAATACTTTGGTGATAATTTATTATCCTTCTTAGCTTGCTTTAGGGACATTTGCTTATATGGTTGTAGCCGTAGGAATACCCAATCACCTACATCAAAACTTCTTTCACTGCAATGTTGATCTGCCTGTTGTTTCATTCTATTTTGTGCCAACACGAGGTTATCCTTTAAGAGTTGGAGGACTTGTTGTTGATGTTCGATGTGATGTTCCACTGCTTGAACCTTAGAATTTTCTCTTAAATATGATGTGATGGATGGTGGTTGATACCCATAAAGTGCCATAAATGGGGTCATTTTTGTTGCTGTATGGAAGGAAGTGTTATACCACCATTCAGCCAGAGGCAACCATTTGACCCATTGTGTCTGTTTATCAGATACAAAGAAACGAAGATATCCTTCCAAACATTTGTTTACTATCTCAGTTTTCCCATCAGATTGAGGATGATAAGATGAGCTATGAGCTAACTGAGTACCAAGACAAGAAAATAATTCTGTCCAAAAATTTCCAGTGAAAATGGGATCTCTGTCACTTACAATAATCTTTGGGTTTCCATGTAGCTTTTGAATTGTTTCCATAAATGCAGTAGAAACTGTACTGGCTTTAAATGGATGTGATAATGCACAAAAGTGTGCATACTTGGTAAGTCTGTCAACTACCACCATGATGACACTCTTTCCCTCAGACTTGGGTAAACCTGTGATAAAATCCATTGAAACCTCCTCCCAATGTTGGCTTGGAATGGATAAAGGTTGTAATAGACCCGGTGTCTTAATTGTTTCAACTTTATTTTGTTGGAAAACCAAACATTCCGCCACAAACTTTTGAATATCTGATTTAAGGCCATCCCAAAAAAATTCCTTCTTAACCCTGTGGTAAGTTTTTAAAAATCCTGAGTGCCCTCCTAAGGGAGAAGTGTGCAATTCCATAAGAATCTTTTGTTTTAGCTGGGAATTCTTACAGAGGTATAAGCGATCTTTGTACCATAACGAATCATTTTTCCAGCTAAATGTATCAGACGTACTGGAATCTTGTTGTAGCTTTCGAATAAGTGCCCACACTTCTTCATCATTCTTCCATTCCTCCCTTGCTTCGTTTATCCAATCTGGTTGGATAATAGAAATGGCGCACAACAATGCTTCCACATCCTCATCCTTTCTTGAGAGTGCATCTGCCACCACATTTTGCTTCCCTTTTTTGTAGATGATTTCAAAGTCATAACCCAACATCTTTGTGACCCACTTTTGTTGCTCTTCAGAGGATAATCTTTGTTCTAAAAAGTATTTAAGGCTATCATGATCCGTTTTTACCTTGAAGTGTCTTCCCATTAGGTAGGGTCGCCATTTCTTAAGTGCATGGAGTATTGCCAACATTTCCTTCTCATAAATAGCTTTGCTTAAAAACTTTCCCTTGATTGGACGACTTTCAAAAGCAATGGGTCTTTCATCTTGCATTAGAACAGCACCAATTCCATTTCCTGAAGCATCACATTCCACAATAAAGGTTTTTGTGAAGTCCGGTGTAGCTAAGACTGGTGCTTGGCACATTGCCTCTTTAAGATGTTCAAAGGCCTTTGTTGCTTCCGGAGTCCATGAAAATGCATCTTTCTTCAATAATGTTGTTAGAGGTGCTGCTATTCTCCCATAATTCTTAACAAACTTGCGATAATACCCTGTCAACCCAAGAAATCCTCGCAGATGCTTTATGGATGTGGGGATTTTCCATTCCTTAATGGCTTTAATTTTGCTAGGGTCTACCTTAACTCCTTCATGAGATACAATATGACCCAAATATTCCACCTCCTGGACTCCAAAGAAACATTTGGATCTTTTTGCATATAATTGTTTCTCCTCCAATAGTTGTAGCACCTTGTCAACATGTTCAACATGATCCTTCCAAGACTTGCTGTAGATTAGTATATCATCAAAAAATACTAACACAAATTTTCTAAGGAATGGTTTGAAAATTGAATTCATCAAACCTTGAAATGTTGAAGGTGCATTGGTAAGGCCAAAAGGCATGACCAAAAATTCATAATGACCCTCATGAGTTCTAAATGCCGTTTTCGGAATGTCTTCAATCTTCATTCTGATTTGATGATATCCCGAACGAAGATCCAACTTGGTGAAGTAAATTGATCCATGCAATTCATCCAGTAATTCATCAATGACAGGAATGGGGAACTTATCTTTAATAGTGAGCTTGTTGAGCTCCCTATAATCCGGACACATGCGCCATGATCCATCCTTCTTGTGCACCAATACTACTGGAGCAGAGAAAGAACTTTGACTTGGTTGAATTATACCAGCCTCTAGCATTTCTGCAACCATACGTTCAATTTCACTTTTTTGGACATAGGGATATCTGTACGGCCTGATGTTTGGAGGAACACTTCCTGGAATCAGATGAATAGCATGATCATGATCACGCATAGGTGGGAGACCTTTGGGAGTCTCAAATACCTTGGAATGATTGTCCAGGACTTTTTGGAGATCTGGAGAAATAGATGATTCCGATGTGGAAACATCTAGCGAACATAATTGTGCAATTACACCTCTTTGCTCCTTTTTTAGAAGCTTTGTCATACCATTAGAGCTGATTATCTTTCCTGGTTTCCCTGCAATACCCCTTAATTCAACTTCCTTTCCTTCCGTAGAAAATTTGATGAAAAGTTCTTGAAAATTAAAAGCTATTGTACCCAAGGATTGTAGCCATTGGACTCCTAGTACAACATCAGCACCTCCCATTGGAATGGAAAGCATTGGGCTAGTCAATACATATTCTCCCATGGATAGCTTGATATTATGGCACCTTCCAGAGCAATTTATTGTTCCTCCATTTGCAATCATCACTTGACACTCTGGTGCTGGATATAGGAAGCAATTCAATTCTTTTGCTACCCTACAATGAATAAAATTGTGGGTGCTTCCTGAATCAATCAACACTATTACCTTTTTCTTCTTGATTTGTCCTTCTATCTTGATGGTTTGAGGAGTGGTAATTCCCGCCAATGCATTACAAGATATGGTCGGATTTATTTGTTCTTCATCTAGGCTTTGTTCCTGGAGTATATCTTCTTCTTTTGACCTTTCTTGCTCCTTTTCTTCTTCCTCTTCACAATCTATGTAGAATAATTTCTTCTCAGCACACTTATGACCTTTAGTGTATTTGCTATCACAACTGTAACAAAGCCCTTTTGCTCTTTTTTCTTCCAATTGTTGTGGTTTCAACCTTATAGGTTGTGGAAGACTAGGGGCAACAACACTTCCGTCTTTATAGTTGTGAGTGGTATGCTTCCTGGTTGCCATAATTTTGCTTTCCATTTTTCTTGCTAACCTGAATGCCTTCTCTAATGAATCAGGTTCCCAAAGGCGAACATCATGTTGGATATTATCCTTTAAAGACCCTATGAACACATCAATCCTATGCTCCTCTGGAATATCTTTTACCCTTATGTTCAATTTTTGGAACTCCTCAATGTGCTCCATTACTGAACCCTTTTGTTTGAGACTTATCAATTGGCTAAAAAAAGTGTTGCTTTTTGTATCTTCATAATGTGCTATCAATTCTTCCGTAAAAATTGCCCAAGTGATAAATTGTTTACGAGAGCAAAGCCATTGATACCATACAAACTGATTTGGTTCCAAATATACAGTTGCCATACGTACCTTTTGTGTGTTTTGCACATTATTGAGATCGAAGAACTGCTCCATCTGTAATATCCATGTGGCGGGATCCTTGCCATCAAACTTCCTCATATCGATTTTTGGAATATGGTGAGTCTTCAATCCAACATTAGCGTCTATGGAATCATGATTAACATTTCTTTTGTTCTCATCATGAGTTTCCTTTAGTACCCTTTCACCCTTAGGGACTATTTCTTGTAGCAACTTATTCATATTTATCTTCAATTCGTCCATGTTTGTCTTCAAATCTATCTTCAAATCATCCATCTTAGCTTCCACGTCAATCATCTTAGCTTCTACGCCTTTCTTTAAACAGTCCATCTTAGCTTCTACACCTTTCTTTAAACCATCCATCTTAACTTCTACATCTTTCTTTAAACCATCCATCTTAGATTCTGTTCCTTTTTGTGCCAGGGACAGTTGTTGCACTTGGTCTTGTAATTTTGATATATCATGTTGCATTTCTTCCTCTTCTTCATGAGTCATGCTAGAGCTTTCAGGTTCCTTACTAGGTGTTTGCATTTTCTTTCCTCTGGGCATCAGTTACCAATAATAATGCTCTACTATGCCCTTTGAATTCCTTCAAAATAAATTTTCAAACCAAGCTTAAGCAAAAATTTAAGAAAATCTACACACCTTTTTTCACTTTGTAGGAGCTCGATATTGCCTCTGATGTATCTCTGTACTTTCCAATCATCTACTTCTGAAATTGTGAGCTGTAGTAGCCCTCTATGTCCTCTTTCCAATGCCACAAGTCTGACCCAAATTGGATTCTCCAAGGAAGAGTTATGTGAAATCTCCCACAGTGACTTGCTTATAGACTAGTTCAGTAGAGCGAACTTGTACGACGTGCCACGAGTCACTGTTTCGACCTTTGGATCTGAAACAAGCATACAAGAAACTATAGTCCGTCCTCTTTCTGTACCTTCTTACGAAATTTCAATCCGATCCCCAGAGAGAAAGTTATGATGATTTTCCCCAGGTCACCTGTTTTGAATGTAATTCAGGAGTCTACAAAAAGACCAACTTCCTCAGATCATATCTCCGCAAATATCGCGCGAAAAGCTCTGAAATTCGCACCCAAGGTTCAGCGCGATTTCTTCTCAAATGGGTTTTTTTTATGACTTCTGAAACGTCACAGAAAAAAGTTATAGCGAAAATGCCACGATGACCTGGAGCAGCGAAACCCTAGAATCCAAAGCTCTGATACCAAATGTTATGAAACTAGCTCAAGAAAAGATAGAAAAGATAGATCAACGCCTTAGAATTCAGCCTCTTCGAGGGGGCAACCTCCTTTACATTACATAAATGAACAATTCTTGGATGATTCAAATGACAAAACCTCCTTTCTATATATAGGAGTCTAAGGAGTCACAATATAATCCAGTCGACCTAACAATAATAATATAAAGCCACAAAAATAACAATAGAGGTATTCTATGGGGCACAGAAATAACAACATGGGGGTAATAGGGGCACAACAATATAAATAAGGGGTATAACTACAATAGTAATGGGGTAATCACTAGTATTATAGGGACCCAACAGTACCCCACAAATATCCCAAACTCTGCGGTCGGCTCCAGCTTCTTCCTGGCATCCTTCGTCACATGCATGTAAACGTTAGAACCAAAAATCCTCAAATGAGAAATATCAGGCCTCTTACTAGAATAAGCCTCCTTGGGTGTACTCATGCCAAGTATCCTGTGAGGACAACGGTTCTGCACATATACTGCAATATTGCATGCTTCGGCCCACAAGTGAAGGGGTAGGCCCTGATCATGCAACATCGCCCGTGCAGCACCCACGATAATTCTGTTCTTCCGCTCAGCAACCCCGTTCTGCTGTGGGTTATGGGGAGATATGAGCTCTCTTCAAATCCCTTCTGCGCTGTAGAAGTCCTTGAACTCGCCAGAGATGAATTCACCACCATTGTCACTCCTAAGAGCCTTCACCTTCTTCCCTGACTCCTTCTTGACCAGTGCTTTGAACTCACAGAACTTTGAGTATGTCTCACTCTTCTTCTGCATGAAGAAGATCCAACACTTTCGAGAGAAATCATCAACAAAGATCACATAGTACGTGTGCTTTGCTGTCGAAGCTACTGAGAAAGGTCCACACACGTCTGTGTGAATTCTCTCAAGGATCGTTGTGGCACGACTATCCTTCTCGTGAAAGGTGGCTTTCACAAATTTTCCCAAAGTACACCCCTTGCACTGATCTGACTACGCAAGAGTGCCTTTAGGAAGCCCTGTAGTAATCTGCTGTAGTATCTTCAAGGCTCCATGGTGAAGGTGACCTAATCTCCTGTGCCACACCTCGCCATCATCCCGGCTCACCAATCCTTCTACCTTGCATGCCATTGCTACACAGCCATCTACATGCAACTGATAAAGGTTCGTCACTCGAACCCCTATCTTTCAGGTTTCTCTAGTTGTCTTACTGTGCAGGAAAGCCTTTCCCTCGCTAAAAACAACATCATATCCCTTGTCTTCTAACATAGCCACAGAGATAAGATTCTTCTTCAATCCTAGAACATGCATCACTTCCTTCAATACGAAGGGTTTACCATACTCCCTCTCAAAGGAAATGGTATCGATACTGGTCGCACTGTATCTACCATCATCACCCATCTCGATGTGCACTCCAAGATATTTCTCCTCCAGATCAGAAAACAAATCTTGATCTCCTATCATGTGAAAAGACGCACCGCTGTCCAAGAACCATACTGATCCCATCACACTTGATACCAAGCATGCGATCAATGAAAAATCAAGCTCAAACTGCGAGGCTAAGGCCTCTCCTACTGCAGATCTAGCAGCTTGCTTATTTTTCTTCTTCTGCGGACAATTTGTGGCATAGTGTCCGTGCTAGTGACAATGAAAGCATTTCACCTTGGACATGTCCTGCTTCTTGCCTTTCGCACTGGAATGAGAAGCTTTCTAGTTCTTCCCCTTCTTTGCTTTGGTAGCCAAAGCGCATTTTTCTTCATCAGGTGCCTTTGATGAAGATCCATCCCTAGTATTTCACCTGATCTCCTCCTGCACAAGATCTGACCAAAGTCTCTCCCATCCTGGAAATTTTTCCTAACCATTGACAGAGTCCTGATAGGAATGCCAACTCTTTGGAAGACCAAGGAGAGCCAAGCTCACCAAGTCCTCATCATCCACAGTCACCCCCACACTTCCCAGCTCATCTCGACATTGAGTGAACTTCGTGAGATACTTGGGCATATTGTCTCCTTTCTCACTTAATGTTTCTGAGTTGTTCCTTGAGCGCCAACTTCCTCTGATCGCTCTTGCTTTGGAATAGATCTATCAACACTTTCCACATCAAGTATGGAGAAGCCTTTCCATGCAGGCTGGACATAATGTGATCCTTCACGCCCTCCAATAGAATCCTTCGACACTTTGATGTCTTCTTTTGCCAAGCATCAACTTGCGCAGTATCAATAGGCTTTAGGACCTCAGCCTCTATGAACTCCTTCAGCCCATTGTCATCTAACACTGCCTCCATCCTGTCTTTCCATGTAATATAATTCGAGCTGCCCTCAAGAGCATACTCTAATCGCAATCCGTTGAAAGACATTGCAACGTTGACACCAAGAAAACACTGCTGCAAATTCGAATTCCACCAGCTCAAAACTCAACCGCTTTTGATCGAAAATTCATGAGAACAAATTATTTCTCGTATAGAGATTGACTGTATGGGCTTTTACCGGATATCTCATCTTCCAAAGGAAGGATGAATCCAGAGGCTACCTGGCCCGATTACAGACTCTGCCTGAAGAAATAAAATGTAAACACTTTCTGAATAATAGATCTGATGATCAACAGCTCTGATACCATGTAGAAATTTTGATTAATATGACACTTATTCACAGAGATTATCCCGATTATACACTATTGCGGAATACATGCATAATACATAACCTCCTCTACATTGATCATCAATTTAGTAGCATTAAAAACAATGAAACATTAATTGCATGTGCACATTAACACAGTATGTAACCCGGGGAAAGCATACAGCTGAAAACCCCACACTATCTATATATTATAATGATAGATAAAATGTAACACTACATAGTACAATACTCCTCGCAAGTATTCAGTACTATCTCCACCTGTTACACACAAACTATCTCAGATCAGATGCCTCAAATCTCCTCCACTGTTTGCCTGCCTCCACTGCGCAATCCTGCATGAGAATCAATCACTATGTGAATTCGAATTCCCTTGGTTATACTACGCAAGTCTCATTGAATATATCCATCCATGCATGTGCAAATCTCATGCACAACTATAGTCACAACTGATAGCAATCTCAACCTCTAACACCTGTCTCCACCGAACTGTCCATGCACTGAGTTAATTGATGTATTCTTCAGTTGCTTTATGAGTTAATAATTAGTGAATTAATTAATAATTAATTCACACAACTCATCACTAGTGTATTCTTTAGTTAGACTAAAATACAACTAGTTCAACCAAGTCAAACTGAACACAACTCCATCAACTCCTCAATCAACTCCACCAAACTCAACCACTTGAGTTCTAACTGAAGTCCACCATGCAATAGCTCAACTGACTCATAAGAAAAGCATATTTCCTTCTGACAGATGCATGTGCCACATCTGTAGCTCAAACTAAAGTGCTCCAAGAGGATAAGATAATGTTTATAGTCCAAATATTTTTATGAGCTAATAATATTCGATTGTTCTATTTTTATCTTGGCAGTCTAAAAATAGAAATCGCCCATATGTCTAAAAATAGAAGTCCATCTATTTTTACCAACATGACCAATCATCCACAAATAGCATCCTGCAACTCATAGACCATGATCCATATGTCTAAAAATAGACATAGTCTAAAAATAGACTTTGCGCCAAAAATAGCCTGCGGGCCCACTTAGTGAAGGCGACTCCTTTCCACTAAGCTCCATCATCTTGTTGCATTCTCAACACTTTGGGGGAGTACACAAAATCCACATTCCATGATTAGGAAAACAAAGCACATGCAACCTTGGAAAGGATCCACTCAGATGTTTATGGACCTTTCTCGACAACCTCCACTTCTAGACACAATATTTTATCATTTTTATTGATGACTTCTCATAGAAGTGTTGAATCTTCTTCATGTAGAACGTAACACCCTCCTACCACATTTGCCAAACTTAACTAGTACATTGGGTAGACATGTGACGAGAGGCTACTATAATGTTACTAAACTTTCCATGTACAGTTAAGGAAGTGGAATCAATAAAAAACCATTTTGATCTTCTCCACATGTTACAAAACCTTTAGGAGCCAACCAACCCTTCCAAGTGACCAACCCTTGAGACAACATGACATTTCATTGATTGGACCCTTAGCCCCTCCCATGACAAGTAATGCATGCAACTAAGGCCTTCTAGCTGCTCCCATAACAATGCATGCCAAAGACCTTGGAATTTTTCAGACAGTTCTGAGCCAGCGACCTTGGATTCAGTGTCACTTTTTCAGGGCTAGGGCTCAGGCCACTGCCCAGAACTTCATGAAACTTTAAGAAATGATAAATAACAAGGGAAGAAGGATACTAATGCAATCATTGGTACAAGAAATTTTTCTAACCGCTACTATCCATACAAGGGTTTGGTTAAACATGTCACAAATATGTAATCTACAGGTCATAACAATAGATCTAAGCATATGGGTCTGATACTTATCTAAGATTCTTTAAGAAGCATTTTTTCTATGTCACAATAATTTCATTATCATCTATGACGTCATATATTCATTGCACATTCATTTGCAAATGAAAACATGATGAGAGCTATACATCAAGTCTATATATCTATATATATATATATATAATAAAATAAAATAAAATCATAACCATCATATAACCAACAAAAATAACAAGGACATAACAACCATAAGAATCACATATGAACCAATATATTTACACATGAAATACCAAGGAGAAAGAGCTCTTATTAATAAATTCATAAGCCAACAAAGTTTGGGACTTCCACAAACCACCCGACCATAGATTGGTTGAACCAAATATTTCTTTCATCCAATCACCCCCGTGCCATATTCCAAGCATGAATGAGGGACTCACAACAAAACCAATTATAGTTTCCCCAGGCTTTACCACAATCCCCATGATATCACTCGGCCCTAAACAAGCATGGATTCCATTGGATTTCTCCACCTACACTGTGAGGAATTTGTCTACCTCCTAGTCTCTAGGCTTTATAATATATCCTTCCATTCACTGATCGATGATTCCTAGGCCTGATCTAGGGGACATACCTCTAGGATTTACCATATCCCTTCATTCATTGATTGAGGATTGTTAGCTCAACCAAGATACACAAAATATGGCTTTACTTCAATCCCACGTTCTACGATCCAGGAATTTCTAGGTGTTGTGTTCTTCTTTAGAGACCACCTCACTCAGTTTTGAAACCAATTGGCAATCCAACTTAACCAAATAAAAGAGAACCCATCACACCATGGTTACTTGGAAATGGAAAGGAAAGTTTGAAAATCATCCTCACACCTTGCAAAACCCATGCCAATGGAAAAATGAGAACCAAATACTCACATGCATGTACCATGCATGCTAAATCTATCAAGGAAATCACATGTGCATATCAATACCTCCAAGTAATCTCATTGTAGTTGCTTGATCCTGCTCTTACTTGCTTGATCTTTGCTTCCCTTTGAATTCTTTGTCCTTCCTTTGATTTCCTTCATCTAATGCAAGAGTGTTCCAATAATTCTTTAAGTGTCCAAGAGTGAGAGAGAGAGAATAAAGAGAGCTCCAAAATTGAACTGACAAAAGGTACCAACTTGCAACTTGTGACCTTTCACCTTCCTTTTCTCCTAATTTCCATTATTTTCATAAATAAAATGCCAATTAATGCCACTATGTCTTTCCAAATCCTTTGCCTTTTCCAATAATTTCCTTAGCCATAATAAACCAAATGAACACCCACACTAGGATGTTTCTCCCAACATTCAACTTTGAATACGCGTTCCATGACCTAACCTTGGTTTTTGTTTTTCCTTTATTAACTTTATTACATGGAATTTTGACCAGGGTTGTTACAGAACCCTCCCCCTTGAGGGAACACCATTCTTGGTGTTCAATGACACCTACAACCAACAAGACTGCTAAGAAGCAAAAACATATTACCCATGGAGATTTATAACTTAGCTCGATGCAGTCTTTACAATGATTAACCTATTGAGAAGAAAACCAAATGACAACATAACAACATGATAACCATAACGACATGACACCCATATTTCTTATTGGAGCTTTATAACACAACTCACGGTGGTATTTACATCCATATACATATGTAAATATACCAAAACATCATACCAAAGCATATACCAAAAGCATTCTCTCATCCATTGAAAAAAAGAAGGATACATAGCCCACATCTGATCTGACATATCCCATGTAGCTTCATTGGGCCCAAAGTGCTTCCACTACACTTTAACCTGCTTGATTGCTCGATTCTGTAGCATGGGCATATTTTTATGCAATATACACTGAGGTTCCAATTGGAATTCTCCATCTAGCTCCACCTGAAACATGAACCATTCAATGACATGATCAGCATATTTAACATACTTCTTAAGCAATGACACATGGAAAACATCATGGATTTCATTGTCAGAGGTAGTGAAATTTGATAGGCTACTAGTCTAATCCTTTCAAGAATCTTGAAAGGTCCACAAAAATGAGGTGCTAGCTTGGCACACGATCCAATCCTCAAGGATCTCTTGATGCGCAAGTACACGTGTTCCCCAACTTGAAACTCCTTAAGCAACCTTATTCGATTTGCATAAATTTTATGTCTGTCTTGTGCTACCTTTAGATTCTTCTTGATAACCTGCATTTCTTATTCCATCTCTGCGAACATGTTTGGTCATTGGATCACTTTAACTGATGGAAGTATTATAACTCTTCCCATACAGTGCCTCAAATTGACTCATCCTGAGTGACTTCTTATACCCATTGTTATAAGAAAATTCAACCAACGAAAGGTAAACCTTCCACCTCCTCTATTGATGCATCACATGCATCCTCAACATGTCCTCCAATATCCTATTGACCCTCTTTGTTTGTCCATCTGTCTGTGGATGATAATTTATGTTGAAGACCAACTTTGTCCCCAAACCTATAAACAACTCCTTCCAAAACTTGGAAGTGAACTTAGCATCCATGTCTGACACAATATTCTTTGGAACACCATGCAACCTCACTGCATCTTTAATGAAGACTGGTGCTACATCATTATCTGAATACATAGAATTCAATGGAATGAAATGTGTTACCTTTGTCAACTTGTCCACCAAAACCATGATGGAATCATGCTGCCTAGATGTCCTTGAGAAACCTATGATGAAGTCCATGAAAATGATATCCCACTACCACTATGGAATCAGAATCGGATGTAGTAATCGACCTGGATACTTGCATTCTTCTTTCACCTGCTGATAGTCCAAACATCAAGCCACAAACTTTGCCACTTCCTCATTCAGATTCAACCATTGATAAAACTTCTTTATTGTTGTCAATGTATTTTGGTCTTTTGTGTCCTGAATATGGTTTTGCACGAAACTCTCGCAAGATAGTCTTCTTGTGCTCACTATCAGTCGACACATATATCTTGTCCCTAAATTAGACCAAACCATATGTTGTAAGAAGATAGTCCACATCTTGACCACTTGTACACTATTGTAACCAGTGCATAAGCTCCATCTACATGTCATTCCACTTTCTTGCTTGCAAAATCTAATCCTGTAAGTTTGTCCCTTAGTAGCTCATAACTACTACATGTTCTACTTTTATCCTCTTTATAAGAGCATCTGCAACCCTATTCTCATTCCCCTTGATGTACTTGATATCAAAGTCAAACTCACTAATTGTGGCCAACCATATAGATTTTCCTGGAATTCAGATTTGGTTGGTCAAACAAGTATCTCAATCCACTATGATCTCTCATCAATACAAACCTCCTTCCAAGAATATAATGTATCCACATATTCAATGCATGGATGATCATTGCCAACTCAATGTAGGTTTTAACCCCGTACAAAAATTACCTGCATACAAATTCTAAAACACAGAAAATAAACAATGCGAGAGCATAACACATAAAACACATAGACATAGAGATTTTCCCCTGGATCCCAAAAATGGGGCTACCAGCTTGATTTTTCATTATGTTCTTTTCAATGTTACAATACATATTTATACATGTTGAAGCATCCAATACCATGGACCGAAAACCATCACATCCAAAACCATAAGTAGGTTCGCCCACCTAATATAGGGTCCCAAAAAAAATTCCCCAGGGCACTGCCCCGGACCCCGTAGAGGGTGGCTACTCGCTCCCTCAAACCCTCTAGACAAGGGGGGCTACAACCCCCCCCGTGGCCCCCCCACTGCGCAATGAAGGGGGGGCTCCACCCCCCCTCTAACCCCCTGGTTAACTACGTCGGCTAGTTGTGGAAAGAATATAACACAACCCAACATTCTCCCACTTATTGTTTTCTTTCCATAGGGGACCACAGGAGAGCTTAGTCATTTATCCAGCCCTGTAATGCCCATTGTTTCTCTACACCAAGAGAACTTCTCAAAGCTCACAGATTTTGTCAATGCATCTGCAGTATTCTTCGAAGTGTCCACCTTTACTAGCAACACCTTTTTGTCTTCTCACAAAGTGATACTGAACATCAATGTGCTTTGTCTTTGAATGGTAAGCAGGGTTCTTTACCAAGAAAATTGCACTTTAGCTGTCACAGTCTATCCTTATAGCTCCCTATACTAACCCCATACTTGAACACAATCTCTGCAACCAAACTACTTCCTTTCTTGCATGAGTGGCTTCCATGTATTCTGCCTTTGTAATTGATAGTGCCAATACACATTGTTTCTTACTCGTCCAACTGACTACACCTCCAAATAGGTTAAACACATACCCACTTGTAGATCTTCTTTGATCTAGTTCTCCAGCCCAGTCTGCATCAACAAAGCCATGGATATCCAAAACTCTGTCTAATCCTGGTCTTCCTTGGTAGCACAAACCATAATCACTAGTGCCACCCAAATACCTGAAAACCCGCTTCGTTGTTGTCCAGTTCTCCTTCCCTGTTTTTGACATAAACCTGCTTAATACTCCCACTACATGCGCAATGTCTGGTCTAGTACAGACCATCGCATACATCAGGCTACCAACTGCACTTGCATATGGAACACGGGACATGTCCTCTTCCTCTTCTTGTGTCTTAGGACATTATTCAATAGATAACTTTACACCTACAGGAATATGAACCTTCACCGGTTTACTGTCCTGCATATTAAACCTCTGCAATATTGTCTCGACATACTTCATTTGGTTTAACTAAAGCTTCCTCTTTGCCCGATCTCTTTTAATTTCCATGCCCAAAATATAGTTTGTAGCAGCAAGATTTTTCGTGTCGAATTTGGAGGACAATTGGGTCTTCAAATCCTAGATAATTTCTTTGTCATTTCCAACCAGCAACATGTCATCCACATACAAGACCGAATAAATAACACGGTCACTAATTAATTTAAAATACACGCAACGATCTTCTTTGCTTCTGGTGAAGCCAAGTCCTTGTATAAATGTATCAAATTTCTGATACCACATCCTTGGCGACTATTTTAACCCATACAAATACTTCTTTAACTTTCATACCAATTCTTTCTTACCCTTCACCACAAAACCTTCAGGTTGCTTCATGTAGATCTCTTCTTCCAGATCCGTGTGAAGAAATTTTGTCTTCACATCCATCTGTTGTACCTCAAAATCAAAAGCAGCATCAACAGATAAAAGTAATCTAATAGAAGCTACCTTGGCAACAGGAGAAAAAATATCACCAAAATCAATTCCTGGCACTTGGGAATAACATTTTGCTACCAACTGAGTTTTTTATTTCTCCACCTTTCCTTATGCATTTGTCTTCTTCTTGAACACCCATTTGTTGCCAATAGGTTTCCTTCCATCCGGCAACTCCACCAGATCTCAAGCCTCATTTTTGTGCAAAGATACCATTTCATCAATCATGGCCTCTTTCCAGAGTTTTCCATCCTCTGAATCTACTACTTCCTTCATAGTTTTGGGATCATCATCAGTAATAGATAAAGAAAAATTTGAATAGAAAGCACATGGACTATACATTTTTGGTTGCCTTCTTTCTCAAACTAATCTTCTCACACTCGGAGTTTGTGGCTCTTCATCTTCTGATTCCTCTTTTGTAGTAGAGTTAGATTCTTCCTCCTTAAGCTCAAACTCTATCTTCTCAGGTTCCTTTGGTTGGACTTCATGTTTAATAACATTTTTCACCTTTCTGAACACCACATCTCAGTTGTACACAACCTTCCTTGTTACTAGGTTCCAAAGCTTATAACCCTTTAAACCATCCTTATACCCAATAAATATGCACTTTTTAGATTTACTATCCAACTTTGTTCTTTTTTCCTTTGGAACATGTACATATGCATCACATCCAAATACCCTCAGATATGAAAGAGAGGGTTTCTTACCAGTTCATAACTCTTGTGGAGTCTTATCCTCCAACGATGATGAAGGTGATCTATTGACCAGGTAACATGCTGTCTCCATCACCTCTACCCATAATTCTTATCCTAACCCAGCACCACTGAGCATGCTTCTTACCCTTTCCATCAACGTCTTGTTCATTCTTTTTGTAACTCCATTTTTCTCAGGTGTGTATGTAGTAGTCTTATGTCATGCTATACCACACTTCTTATTGAATTCTTCAAATTCCTTACCACAAAACTCTCCACCGTTATCAGTCCTCAGCACCTTTATCTTCTTCTCTGTCTGGTTTTCCACCAGAGCCTTAAATTCTTTAAACCTGTCAAAGACTTCATATTTCTTCTTAAGGAAATATATCCATGTATTCCTTAAGAAGCCATCTATAAATGATACATAGTACACAAACTTACTCAGTGACGGAAACTTCACAGGTCCAAACACATCAGTGTGCACAAGCTCTAATATTTGTTTTGCCCTCTTAACACCAAAGAGGAAACTCACTCGATTCTGCTTCCCATATACACAATTTTCACTTGAAATCAAAATCCAGAGAGCTATTAGTCATACCTTCTACCTTACCTTTACCATGAAGTATTCGAAGACCCTTCTCTCCAATATGTCCAAGCCTTTGATGGCATAGCATGGTCTTTTCTCCAGAGACCACTAGATTTTCTACTCCACTTTCAGGAACCATAGAACTATTGCACCCATCAACAAAAGTGCTACCTTGTAGCTTGTATAGAGTTCCAATCCGAACACCCCGCATCAATACCAGTGCTCCCTGAACCATCTTGCAGGTATCTTTCTCAAACACTGTTTTTACACCTGCATCATCGAGCTTGCTTATAGAAATCAGATTTTTGGCCAATGCAGGAATATGCAGAACACCCGGAAGTGTTCTAACCCTTCCACCTTGCAACTTCAACTTTACTTTTCCGGGACCAACGATTCTAGCCTTCCTGTCATCCCCCAAGAAGACATCACCACCCTCTTATTTCTCATACTCGCGGAACCACTCTCTATGGGGAGTGAAGTGAAAGGATGCACCTGAGTCAATCAACCATGCCTCATGATCTAGATGTGTACTTGAAGAAGCCAAGTACACATCCCCACCTTCATCTAAGGTGGTTTTTGCCTCTACAGAAGGAGCATCATCAGATCCCTTTCCTTTGTTAGGAGCTTTAGATTTACAGTCCCTTTTGTAGTGCCCTTCCTTTCCACATTTCCAGCACACCACCTTTACAGGTTTTCCTGGAGATTTAGATCTCCCACTCGATGATTTATTTCCGTTTATGTTCTAGGACAATCCTTGTACAGACAAGGCATCACCATTATGGCTTTCCATATTTTTCCGTCTCATTTCCTTTGTCAGCAAGAATGAGACTATTTCATCAAACTGCAAGGCAGTTGCATTGCTACCTATTGCAATAAGCAGACTATCCCAAGAATCTGGTAGAGAACACAAGAAACTGATGCAATTATCTTCATCTGAAATTTTAATATCAACAAATAATAATTGACTTACCACATTATTAAATGCATTCATATGCTCTGTCATCGAGTCTCCATCTTTCATCCTTAGGTTATACAGCTTTTTCCGTAGGAATAGTTTATTCACCAGAGACTTAGATTGGTAAAAAGTCCCTAACTTGTCCCACAAATCCTTAGTCATAGCTTCCCCTGATACATTCAGCAATACTGAATCTGAGAGACACAATTGTATTGTGCTCTTTGCCTTCCGAGCCAACTTCTTCCATTCTTCATCTGACATTCATGTTGGTTTAGTACCTGGATCTACTGCGATCCACTGATCTTTTTCCACCAACAAACCCTCCATCTTGAGTTTCCACAACTCAAATCTGACCATTAAATTTCTTGATCTATATCTTTCCACTGCTCGCCATCTTCTTTCACCACCAAAATCGATCTCGTAGATCTCCCACTGAACAAGGTCTACCATAGGCCTGAGAAAAACCCCTCAGCAACAAAGGTGTCCCCTTGAAGGCAAAACAGCTCTAATACCAAATGTAGGTTTTAACCCCATACATAAATTACCTGCATACGAATTCTAAAACAGAAAATAAACAATGTGAGAGCATAACACATAAAACACATATACATAGAGATCTTCCCTTGGATCCCAAAACCAGGACTACTAGCTTGATTTTTCATTATGTTCCTTTCAATGTTACAATACATATTTATACATGCTGAAGCATCCAATACCATGGACCAAAAACCATCGCATCCAAAACCATGTGCGAAAACCATGTACAAAACCATAGGTAGGTCCACCCACCTAATATAGGGTAAAAAAAAATTCCCCGTAGAGGGGTACTACCCACCCCCTTCAAATCCTCTAGAAAAGGGGGGCTTTCACACCCCCTGTGATCCCCCCGTTTCACAATGAAGGGCCCCCCAGTTAACTACATCAGCTAGTCATGGAAAGAATATAACACAACCAAACACTCAAGATCATGTGTCGTATAATTTTTCTCATGCTCATTTATTTTATGTGACTCATAGCACACTACTTGTCCTTCCTACATCAGGACTCCACCAAATCCTCTCTTGCAAGTGTATATACACACCACAAACTCTTTGTCCAGATATGCAATATCTAACACTAGAGCATTTGTCAACAACTGCTACAATTTCTCAAAAATGGCTGCATATTCCTCTGTCCATTCAAATTTCTTACCTTGCCTTTGCAAGGACATAATAGGATATGTAATGTGAGAGAAGTTCATGATGAACCTCCTTAATAACCTACTAGCCCCATAAATGATCTTACCTCATCCACATTTCTAGGAGCTGCCCACTCCATGATAGCCCTTATCTTCTCTAGATACACTGCTATTCCTTCCTTGGAAACAACATGTGCCAAGTAATGTACCTTTGTTTGAAAGAAACTACATTTCCTAATCTTGGCATACAACTGATGTTGTCTCAGTAATCTCAACATTGTTGCTAAGTGCTTGCCATGCTCTTCCTCATTTTTAGAATATATCAAGATGTCATCAATGAATACAACAAAAAACTTGTCCATCTAAGGATGCAATACAATATTCATCAAGCACATAAATGTAGCTAGAGCATTAGTCAAAACAAATGGAACTACAAAAAATTCATAATTCCCATTCTTGGTCCTAAAATATCTTGTAAATATCCTCTTCCTTGATGCGTACCTGATGATATCTAGATCTTAGATCGATCTTTGATAACACTTTTTCTCCCTTCAACTGATCAAACAAGTCATTAATCATCACAATAGATACATGTTCTTGACGGTTACCTTATTCAAATACATGTAATCAATACACAATCTAAGAGTACCATCCTTCTTCTTCACAAACAATATCGGTGCACCCCACAGTGATACACTTGGCCTAATGTATCATTTGTCAAGCATTTCCTTCAATTGCAACTTCAACTCTACTTGCTATGGAGTGCTCATCCTGTATGGTTCCTTTGATGTTGGTGTTGGACCTGGTGCCAACTCAATGGAAAAGTCCACTTCTTTGCAAGGCGAAAACTCTGAAATATCTGTGGGAATACACATTGAAATTGTCGCAAGATTGAGTACGTGCTTAATACCTTTGCATCCTCAACATCCTTACCTTTATCACTAGAAATATGCACTACAAATAACACACACCCTTTTCTATGACTGCACTTCTCCTGCATAGTTGCCACCATTCTAACTGATGTTGCCTTCTTCTTATCCCGCAAGATCCTCTGTTCTCCATTGTCATCTAAGCATTCAATGGCCTTGTCATAACAATCCAATTTGGTCCTATGAAGATACAACTAGTCCATACCCAACAACATATTGTATGATCCCAATGGTAGTACATTCAAATGTGCTAATGTAGGCATTCCATCAACTCAAATGCACAAGCTCTTACCCAGTGATACACTCTCTTCTTTATACCTGTAGCCAATTGTACTAACTAGGATTTTTCATGCACTTATTTAGTCAAACCACACTTATTCACAAGGTTAAGACTAACATAACTATAATTAGATCGAGGGTCAATCAAAATAGAAATAACTTGATTACAAAGCTTACCATCCATCTCAATAATAGATGCTTGGTGATCTATCTTCATGTTATCTAGCATTGCATAGATTCGTGGAATGATCATCCCAACATCCCTAACTATCTTTGCTTCTTGTGCACTATAAATATGAGGCCTACCACCCTGATTTTGTGAACAATCCCTCTTAAGATTCTCCTTACCACATGTCCAACATTGCAACCGTCATGTACCATCACCTTTATTTTTCTTCCCTCCATGCTATGACCCACTAAACTTCTAGTGCGGTGCAACATTTTATTTATCACCTACATCCTAAGGCCTTTTTATTTTCAGCTTCCATTTACCTTTAGCTTTGTCTTTCCCTTTCCAACCGTGTTGAGATTCTATCTTGAACTTTGATTGCTCAGAATAATGCTTCAATTTCCCAATGGCCTCTTCAAGTGACCGATGAGCCTCATCATTGAGTAATTATATAGGCCTTAATTGTCCTTAATTCACCTCCTAGCTTAGTCAAACCAACTATTCTCACAACTTATTGCATACTTTTAATTATATTTAGTTTATGAGATGAGTTAGAGTTGGATATTTGCTCTGTGGTCTGAAGTGCATGTAATGCAGGAATAAAGGATAAAAGCAAGGAAAAATGCAGGCATAAAGGATAAAATCAAGGAACTATGGCAAAGACCTTGGTCAAAACTCGAATGGGACAAGGTAGAGTAATTATAGGAGGTAAATCCTCCTCATTTACTACCCCTCCATTTGAATATTCCTCCATCATCGGAGTGCAAACAACCATCACCTTGAAGACTAGAAGACAGCCGAGCAAGTGAAAGTGACAAAAACCAGTTTATCTGATGTATAAGTAGAGAGGCTTAGGACCTCATTAGGATTCGAATTCTTATTGTAAAACTTTGCTTTATTTCTGAGCTACAAGGCTAGTGATAGTTTGTTATGTAATCCGAGCTACAAGGCTAGTGATAGTTTGTTATGTAATCCATGGTTTTGATAATGAGAATGAGTTTCTTTTTGAGTCCGCTCTGAGTTAACTTAGAGGGCTGAAGCTCTTGGGTTAGGGCTCAATCCGAGTGGCCAAATCTCCTCTTTATTGTACATGTATGCTAGCATATATTCCTCATTTTCATTGTTCATTTGCTTAGGTAGCATAGATTTCTGTTATGTTCATTTGCTTAAGTAGCTTCCTGGTTCTATTCATTTGCTTAAGTAGATTCATGGTTTTCTATTTATTTGTTTAAGAAGGTACATTTTCATTACAGTAGTATAGTGTATATTATTCATGGTTTTTCTGTTCATTTGCTTCAGTAGCTGCATTTGTTGTAGTTTACTTCCATTTATGCCTTCTTTCAGTTTACAGGTTAGCTAGGAGAAAAACATCGCCATAAGGTTGTGCATAGGTGTCTCAGCCTCATCTCCTCCCTCTGGGACCGTGACTTGAGGAAGAGACCCTTCAACAACCCCAAAAACATAGGTTTTTGGTTCTCGCATGAGCTATCAAGTTTGTCGTTTGATGTTGTTACTCGTTCATGCCCACTAGTTTTTCTGTCATTTTCCTTTGAAACCTCCTTCAACACGTTATTCATGCATCGCTTCCTCACCGTTTGATCCACAACAAACCTTCACAATCATCGTCTGACTCATTATTTTCTCCAACTACTGCCTCACGTGAAGTCTTCCACTTACTTTATGTGCTTTAATCTCCACTGTTGATCTGTCTCTTGATCTGATGGCTATCGCGTCACCCGATTGCCAACAAGCTTAGCTGATCTCCACCGTTGATCAGCGCCGCCTGATCCAACGGCTATCGTGCGGATTATTGCACGACCGTTATCCACCCGAGAGCACATGATAAAAGTGGTTTTCTTGTGCTATGTGTCGTGCAGTAAGGCTAATCGCGTGAAATTTCAAAATACAGCTTACAGCCTTGAGGGCGCGCAAGAAACTACTTACCACCTTTGAAACCCTTTCCATCATTTCCACATGTTTCTTTCTCCCACAATATGATCTTCACCGTCCATCCTCTGATTAATCATGTTCATCCATCTCTTGACTTAATCTATGTCGTTCATCCTATTCGTTCGTTTGGTTCGTCCATCTATCCACTTAACCTCTGCGATAAGACGTCAACTGTTCATCCTGTGCATTCACCCTATTCATCCATCTAGTCACTTAAGCCTTCGCGATAAGATCTCTGTCGTTTATCTTCTATTCATTGGCTGATCCAATGGTTCTTATGCACTATTGTTTCCTTACATCCTCCTTTCACTGATTTCGACCTTCGATTGCTCTTCCTCTTGAAAAACGATTTAGCTTAAGTTTTTTTTCTTACACCTTAATATAGTTTGATGCTCTTTACCTCTGCAACTTAGATGGCAGAATTAGGTTAGTGATTGATTTAGTAATTTTTCTTAGCATATTTGTTTAATTGGTTGATTAGGTTATGGTGTGGTTTAGCATTACATGTTGTTTTCTTCATTACTGCAGTAGAGTAGCTCTCTTTTAGAATAGGTTTTCTCTTCTTCCATTAAAGAATTAAGATTCTTCTGACCCTATAGAATTCTGGCTTGGAACCCTTGGGGTCTCTTGCCAGATAAATAGTTATAATAGGCAGGACCTTCACTTCTACTTGAGCATATAGCACTGTCACCTCCAAGTTTGTATGAAATGTAGGTTGATAAGTAAAGCTAGTAGCCCTGGGAGTTGCAGCATTCTTGTTGCAATACTTAGGCTCATCACTTTTTAGCACTGTTGCCGAAGAGGTGTCTAAGTAGATGTGATTACTGCTCTTTTCTTCTATTTCTAGTTTCCAACTTTCTCCATTAGTTTATTTCTACAAAAGTAATATAGTTTCTTCCTTTCTTTCAGTTGTCATTATCTGCTTTCCTTTCCATTCTGCAAGTAGAATTTGAATTCAGCAAGTAGTTTCTTTTTGTTGGTGGTTTTCATTCAATCAACCATTTCATCTTGCAAGTAGTTTTCTTTCTGTCAGTAGTTTTTCATTCAATCAGCAATTTCATTTCTGCAAAGTACTTTCTAGCTTTAAAGAAAATCTTACAAAAACCAACCCAAAAACATTTCCTTTCATGCCTCGTAGGAATACAGACAATTTAGGGAAATTCTTGTCAAATACCCCCGCTGCACCAACAGTCAACCTTCTTTCTTCTTCAATTACGATGAAATGGAAGACCCTTTAGGTGAGCAACCTTACATATTTGAGGAACCTACAGGGGAAGAAGAAGAGGAAGAACCCATTCCTACTAAACCAATGGTTGAAAATCGAAATGCCAGAGGAAATAGAGAGAGAATTGAGGGTTCCTTCCCCATTAGGGAGACCAATGGGGACACTAAGATGAAGAATATAAGCCCCTCTGCTCTACCTCATTTCCATGGCCTAACCACAGAGGACCCTGACACTTTCCTATTTGATTTTGTTGTTATATGCCGAACCTATGACTATACAAATGATGAGAAAAGTTAAAATTGTTTCCATCTACCCTCAAGGATGCAGCATTGCGTTGGTTCATGGGTTTACCTGGAGATAGCATCACAAATTGGGCTCAGATGCAACAGGATTTTAACAACAAATATAGGGACTACTGTAGGTCAAAGGACACTAAAGAAGATATTTTCAGGATGACCATAGGCCAGGATGAATCCTTAGAAGACTATGAAGAAAGATTCCATCTCAGTTACAAAAGGGCCAGGTGCACACTTGACCCTAAGTCACTGAAGCTAGTCCTACTTAGAGGAGTAAGGGAGGATCTTCTGGATACCTTACATATGATAGTAGGAGGATATATCTACCAATTACCCTATGAGGATATTAAGACTATCTTTAGAAACCATTCTAGGGCAATCAGGAAAAAGGGTAGGGGTAGTCAACCTATGGCGAGTACATCATCCTCCAACTCATCCATCAAGGGTGAAATTGGAAATATGCTAGAATATTTCAAGTGATATTCTGCAAACCCTTGCCTTGCAATTGGACACCATGAACATAAAAAGGAAGCAAGAGGAATCAGAGAGAGCCTTGGCCATCTTTTGTCCTATATGCACTAGGAGGCATCTTAGGAATGAATGTCCATTGAATTGTATTAAGATTTGCTCAGTCTGTGAAGAAAACCATTCCACAGACAAGTGCCCTTCTTTACTTGGAATCAAAGTTGTATATTAAGGAGATGAAGGGGTCATTGAGCAGCTTTGCTACATCAACCAAAGGAGGCCTCCTGGGCCTAGACCATACCAGCAAGGTATGTAAGGGTCATCCCATGCATATTACAACCCCAACCAAACCACAGCTATATCTTCTTGGGGACCCCCTACTCATCCTTCCTGGTCTACACCCCCTCCTTGGTCCTATGCATCTCAGTATCATTCCCAGCCAGCCAACCATTCATTTCAACCTTATGTTCAGCCACAACCTCATTGGAATACAAAACTCCAGGGGTGGAGGCCCCAGTTCAACAATGTTCCAGCCTTATTTCCTCCACCACCTACCCAACCACAATTCTTGCACTCTGATCCACCTAAGCAACCTTAGATGCCTACCCAGCCAAATTCGAACACAAACAATAGGTAGACTCAACAAGTCTATAGTGGAGAGACATCATACCCAGCTTATGTTGTAGAAATCCAGGAGATCAACCTAAGGTCTGGGAGAATTCTCCCTGATAACCAACCTCCCTCTCCACATAGGGAGGTTGAGGAAGAAAGAGAGGAAAATAACCTTAAAATAAATCCACCCTTTCCTGAGAGATTAACCCAACCACTCCAGCCTACCCCAGAAGAAATTGAATTTCTGGGAGAATTGAAAAATCTATGTGTAAAGATCCTCCTTCTCCAGGAAATCAAAGATGTTCCCATTTACAATAAGTTGATTAAGGAGAAGTGCTTCAAGCATCCAAGAAGAAGAAAAAGGGATGCCCCTACCATTAATTTCATTGGATAGTTGTCTGACTTAATGTTGGGGCAGGTAATATGTCCAAAATATTTGGACCTTAGAACCCCTGGGGTCTCTTTCTAGATAAATAGTGACAACATGCAGGACCTTCACTTCTACTTGTGCATATAGCATTGTCACCTTCAAGTTTGTAAAAACCCCGCGTTGATAAGTAAAGTTGGTAGCCCTGGTAGTTGCAGCATTCTTGTTGCAATACCTAGGCTCATCAATGACCGAGGCTCATCATACTCAATATGATCTCTAAATGCTAATGGAAATCCATTGATAAATGTCTAAAATTTGGCCTTCTTATCCTTAAGATAGGTACATACCTCAATAACTCTGGGAACTTAGTCATGTACTCCTCATCTGTCATCGATCCCATCTTTAGCTCATAGAATTCCTTGGATTTTCTATCATAGTACCTCTCTTACAATTACTTCTTCCTCAAAAGTATATTGAATTCATGGCAACTCAACTCTTTTTCCCTGAATTCTCTAACCTCCTTCACATCTTCCCACCAGATGTCTTCTTTCCCTTTGAGGCTGAAGATAAATATGTTGGCCTTCATATTCTCTATGTATTCATGCAACTCAAATAATTCTTCATCCCAAGTAGCCACATCTCTGCATCCTCAGACTTCTTCAAATCTCCATCAAAGGTAGGTGGCTTCAATTTCTTGAACTCATTTGGAAAATATCCCCTGTCACTCCTCTTGTATAGTGATAATGATAACGATCATATTTCCTGTCAAAACCAGAACTAGAATAGAAAATGTGTCCATCACCTCTCCTATCTGGAGTATCAAAGAGCTTTCCATCTCAGATCGTGTCATCCATATTCGACCTGTGGCCACCATGAGATCTACAATGATATTCCCATGTACCATTAAGGAATTGGAATTGACAAAACAAAACCATTATGACCTTCTACACATGTTATAAAACCTTTAGGAGTCAACTAACCCTTCCAGGTGACCAACCCCTGAGACAACTTGACATTTCACTGATATGGACCATCATTCACTCCCATGACAAGACATGCATGCGAATGAGACCTTACAGTGGCTGCCACAACAAGGAATGCCAATGAATGTGGACTTTTTCAGCCAGATATGAGCCAATGACCCTAGATTTTGTGCCACATTTTAAGGATAGGACTTAGGCCACTACCCATAACTTCATGAAACTTTCAGAAATGACAAATAACAATGGAATAAGGTTATTGATGCAATCATTGGTACAAGTAATTGATCTAACCCCCACTAGCCATATAGGCATTTCCTCAAACACTTCACAAATATGTAATCTATAGGTTGTAATAACAGAACTGAGCATAGGGGTCTCATACTTATTTGAGATTCGTAAAGAAGCATTGTCATTCTATCACATAGCTACATTATCATCTATTAGGTCATATATTCATTGTACATCCATTTGCAAATCAAAACATGATGAGAACCATACATCAAGTCTATCATAAAACATACTCATAACCAGCATATAACCAACAAAAATAACAAGGATATAACAAACATAAGAATCACATATGAACTAGTATATTTACACATGAAAAACCAAGGAGAAAGAGCTCCTATTAATGAACTCGTAAGCCAATAAGGTTTGGGACTTCCATGAACCACCTGACCATAGATTTTCTCAACCAAATATTTCTTTTAGCCAATCACCCCCGTGCCATATTCCAAGCATGAATGTGGGATTCACAACAAAACCAATCCAAGTTTCCTCAAGATTTACAGCAACCCTCATCGGATCACTAGGCCCTAAACAAGCATGGATGCCACCGAATTTCTCCACTAACATCGTGAGGAATTTGTCTTCCTCCTAGTCTCTAGGCTTTACTGTATATCCTACCATTCACCGATCGAGGATTCCTAGGCCTGATCAAGGGCACATGCCTCTAGGATTTACCATATATCCTGCTATTCACCTATCAAAGATTCCTAGGCCCACCAAGGTACACAAAATATAGATTTACCGCAATCCTTCCTTCTCTGGTCCAAAGATTCCTAGGCCTTGTGTTCTTCTTTAGAGACCACCTCACTCATTTTCAAAACCTTCTAACAATCCAGCTTAACTAAATTAATGAGAACCCATCACAACATGGCTATCCAAAAATTGAGAAGGCAAAGCTAAAAATCACTGTCACACCTGGAAAAACCCATGCTAATGGCAACAATATAACCAAATACACACATGCATGTACCATGCATGCTAAATATAGCAAGAAAATCACACATGCATATCGATACCTGTAATTAATCTCGATGTATCTACTTGATCGCGCTTTTCTTTTCTTAATCTTTACCTCCCTTTGCCTTCTTTGTCCTTCCTTTGCTTTCCTTGATCCTATGCAAGAGTGCTCCAAGAATTCTCTAAGTGTCCAAGCGTGAGAGAGAGAGAATAGAGAGAGCTCCAAAACTGAACTGAAAAAAGGTACCAACTGATCCTCAGAAGCCTTTTTACTAATGAGGCCTCTATTTTCTTCAATTTTCCATTATTTTCCTTCATTTTCATCCTCACATGCAACCTATGACCTTTCACCTTCCTTTTCTCCTAATTTTCATTATTTTCATAAATAAAATGAAAATTGATTCCACTTTGCATTTCTAAAGCCTTTTCCTTTGCCTTTGTCAATTTCCTTAGCTATAATAAACCAAATTAACACACACACTAGGATGTGTTTTCAACACTCAACTTGGAATACATGTCCCATGACATTGGTTATTATTTTTCCTATATTAACTTTATTACATGTAATTTTGACTAGGGATGTTACAGACCCTCCACCTTGGGAGAACACCATCCTCAGTGTTCAATGACACCTACAACTAAAAATACTATTAAAAAGAAAAACATACTGCCCACATTTGATCCACCATCTCCCATGTAGCTTCACCAGGCCCAAAGTGCTTCCACTGCACTTTAACATGCTCAATTTCTTGGTTCTGGAGCATGAGCATTTTTTTCTGCGATATACACTGAGGTTCTGTTTGGAATTCTCCATCTAGCTCAACCTGTAATACAGACCAATCAATCACATGATAAACATCTTTAACATACTTCTTAAGTCATGACACATGGAAAGGATCATGGACTTTCATAGTCGGAGGCAGTGCAAGTCGATAGGCTAATGGTAAAATCCTTGAAAGGTCCACAAAACTGAGGTGCCAGCTTGGCACACAATCTAATCCTCAAGGAGTTATTCTTCAACTTAATGTGAGGGTACACATGTTCCCCAACTTGAAACTCCTTTAAATGAAACCTATTCTGATCTGCATAACTTTTTTTTCTGTTCCGTGTTGCCTTTAGATTATTCTTGATAACCTACATTTCCTATTCCATCTTTTCCATCATGTTTGGTTCTATCAGTACAATGTTCACTGTATTACCCCAACTAATGTGAGTAATACAACTCTGCCTATACAGTGCCTCAAATAGACACATCTTGAGTGACTCCTTATACCCATTTTTATAAGAAAACTCAACCAATGGAAGGTACTCCTCCCATCGCCTCTGCTGATGCATCACATATATCCTCAACATGTCCTCCAATATCCTATTGACCCTCTATGTATGTCCATCTATTTGGGATGATAAGTTGTGCTAAAGGTCAAATTTGTCCCCAAACCTATAAACAACTCATTCCAAAATTTGGAAGTGAACTTAGCATCCCTGTCTAACACAATATTCCTTTGAACACCATGCAACCTCAATACATCTCTGATGAAGACCTGTGCTACATCATTAGCTAAATAAGTAGACTTCACTGGAATGAAATGCGCTACCTTTTTCAACCTGTACGCCACAATCTTGATGGAATCATGTTGTGTAGACGTCCTCTGAAAATTTGTGATGAACTCCATGGAAATGACCTCCCACTTCCACTCTGGAATCCGAATCGACTGTAGTAATCCACTTGGATGCTTTCATTCTGTTTTCACCTTCTAATAATCCAAACATTTAGCCACAAACACTGCCACTTCTTTCTTCAAATTCGGCAATTGATAAAACTTCTTCACTGTTGTCAATGTCTTCTGGTATCCTTGGTGTCATGAATACGGTTTTGCATGGAAATATTGCAAGATAGTCTTCTTGAGCTAACTGTCATTCGAAACATATATCCTGTCCCTAAATCAGATCAAACCATTTGTTGTAATATTATAGTCCACATCTTGACCACCTGTACCTTGTTGTAATCAGTGCATAAGCTATATGTACCTATCATCCTATTGTCCTACCTGTAAAATCCAATCCTATAAGTTTGTGCCTTAGGAGCTCATAGTTTCTACATGTTTTACATGTATTCTCTTGCTAAGATCATTTGCAACCTTGTTCTCTTCCCCTTGATGTACTTGATCTCAAAGTCGAACTCACTGATCGTGGTCAACCATCTAGCCTTCCTGGCATTCAGATTTGATTGGCCAAACAAGTATCTCAATCCATTGTGATCGATCATCAATACAAACCTTATGCCAAGAAGATAATGTCTCCACATCTTCAATGCATGGACGATCACTACCAACTCAAGATCATGTGTCAGATAGTTTTCCTCGTGCTCATTCAATTTCCATGACTCATATAACACTACGTGTCCTTCCTGCATCAAGACTCCAGCAAGTCCTCCCTTGTAACCATTTTTACACACCACAAAGTCTTTCTCCAAATCTGCAATATTTAGCACTGGAGAATTTTTCAACAACTGCTTCTTTTTCTTAAAACTGGCTACACATTCCTTTGTCCATTCAAATTTCTTACCCTGCCTTTACAGCGACGTAATAGTATATACAATGTGAGAAACATTCCTGATGAACCTCCTATAATAACTTGCTAGCCCCATAAATGATCTTACCTCATCCACATTTCTAGGAGCTGCCCACTCCATGATAGCCCTTATCTTCTTGGGATCCACTGCTATGTCATCCTTGGAAACAACATGTCCCAATTAATGTACCTTTGTTTGAAAGAAACTGCATTTTCTAATATTTTCATCCAACTGATGTTATCTCAGTAAGCTCAACATTGCTACTAAGTGCTCGTCATGAGGCCTTGTTCTTCTTGGCTTCCATTAACCTTTAGCTTTGTCTCTCCCTTTCCAACCTTGTTGATATTTTGTCTTACGCTTTGATTGTTCATAATAATGCTTCAATTTCCTAATGACATCTTCAAGTGACAAAAGCTCATCATATTCAATCCGATCTCTAAATTCTGAAGGCAATCCACTAACAAATATCTAAAAATTTTCCTTCTCATCCTTAATATATGTTACATGCCTAAATAACTCCAGGAACTTAGTCATGTACTCCTCATTTGTCATCGATCATATCTTTAGCTCATAGAATTCCTTAGATTTTTGTCGTAGTACCTCTCTGACAAGTACTTCTTCCTGAAAAGTCTCTTGAATTCATTCCAACTTAACTCTTTTATCCTAATGTCTCTAACCTACTTCACATATTCCCACCAGATGTCTTCTTTCCCCTTGAGACTGAAGATAGCTATTATGGCCTTCATATTCTTTGTGTATTCATGCAACTCAAATAATTTCTTCATCCCAAGTAGCCATGCCTCTGCACCCTCTAGATTCTTCAAGTAGTCATGCCTCTGCACCCTCTAGATTCTTCAAGTAGCCATGCCTCTGCACCCTCTAGATTCTTCAAATCTCCATCAAAGGTATGTGGATTCACTTTCTTGAACTCATTTGGAAGATATCCCATGTCATTCCTCCTGTACTGATGATACCGATCATGATCATAGTGCCTGTCAGAACCAAAACTAGAATAGAACCCGTGTCCATAACCTCTCCTATCTGGAGTATCCAAGGGCCTGTCATCTTATATGGTGTCATCCCTATCTGACCTGTTCCCACCATGATTTCTACTACCATATTCCTCATTAGTCTTGTCCTCCTACCTGTGGCTAATCTGAAGCAGTCCCTGTCTTTGCAATTTTGAAAAACTATGAAGGATTGTTGCATTGAATTCTATTGTTTCACCTATGCTTGCATAATTATTTCCTTATCTGCCTTGCAACTTCTTATTTCTGCCTTCAAACTTCTCAATGTGCCTGCTAAGTTAGAAGAGTTCTCAACACCATGCTAATAATCTAATCCATATGGAGAGTCTTGTGAACTGTAGTCTACCATATTTATAGTCATCTTTGATCTTATTCTTGAAAGCATACCATGTTAGATTAAACCAAAACATAACATAATCAACATAATTTAGTATATTTCAGGGGAGGATATCTCATCTGCAAGATCAACCAGATTAACACAATACATGTATAATCATAATTTTATCAATACATAAACATCATTTCAACCATCAATTAGTTACCATGGATGACCATACCAACCACATAGCATGATCTCATGCATGACAACTATAACCATTTCAATGTATGCATAACCGACATACACTCATGACGACCACAGCCAAAAAAAACACCATAAACTTTCACATGGTGACACAAATCGAACCATGACCACCACCATGCATACACAACAAAAACATAAACCACAAGCATAAGGAACACATATGCAACTAATATGTATGCATGTCTAACACACACTTGCCATCCAGTCCAAGGGGTGAACCATGCTCTAATACCACTCTATAACACCCTCCTCCCACATTTACCCAAGTTAACCAGTCCACTGGGGTAAACATGTGGCTAGAGGCTACTCTGATGTGATTCAACTCCCCATGTATAGTCAAGGAAGTGGAAGCAAAAAAATGAAACTATTCTAATCTTCTACACATGTTATAGAACCTTCAGGAGCCAACCAACCCTTCCAGGTTACCAACCCCTAAAAAAACTTGACATTTCATTAATATGGATCCTTAGCTGCTCCCATGAAAATTAATGCATGTGACTAAGGCCTTCTAGTAGCTCCCACAACAAGGGAAACCATTGAATGTGGAATTTTTTAGCCAGTTCTTAGCCAATGACCCTAGATTCTATGCCACTTTTTCAAGGCCAGGACTCAGGCCACTTCCCAAAAGTTCATGAAACTTTCAGAAATGATAAATAACAAGGGAATAAGGCTACTAATCCAATCATTGGTACAAGTAATTGATTTGAACCTTACTAGCCATGCAGGAATTTTGTCAAACATGTCACAAATATGTAATTTACAGGTCATAACAACATATCTTCGTATAGCGGTCTCATACTTATCTAATATTCGTAAAGAAACATTGTTGCTCTATCACAAAAGCTGCATTATCATCTATTACATCATATATTCTTTTTACATTCATTTGTAAGTCAAAACATGATGAGATCCATACATCAAGTCCACCATAAAACATACTCATAACCAACATATAACTAGCAAAAATAATAAGGATATAACAAGCATAAGAATCACATATGAACTAATACATTTACACATGAACTACCAAGGAGAAATATCTCTTATTAATGAATGCATAAGCCAACTAGGTCTAGGACTTCCACGAACCACCCAACCATAGATTTCTTGAACCAAATATTTCTTTCAGTCATTCCCCCCATGCCATATTGCAAGCATGAATGTGGGACTCACAAAAATACCAATCGAAGTTTCCTCATGCTTTACTGCAATCCCTATCGGATCACTAGGACCTAAACAAACATGGATGCCACCGGATTTCTCCACTTACACCATGAGGAATTTATCTGCCTCCTAGTCTCTAGGATTTTCCGTATATCCCACCATTCACTGGTCAAGGATTCCTAGGCCTAATCGAGACTCCACCCTACAGGCTTTACCGTATATCCCACCATTCACCATTTGAGGATTCCTAGGCCTGATCGAGATCACACACCTCTACGCTTTACCATATATCTCTCCATTCACCGATCGAGGATTCTTAGGCCCATCGAGGTACAAAATTTTTGGCTTTACCGCAATCCCACTTTCTCCGGTCCAACCTTTTGTTATTCTATAGATACCACGTCACTTAGTTTAGAAACCATCCGGGAATCCAACTTTACCAAATAAAACAGAACCCATCACACCATTGCTATCCGGAAATGTAAAGGCAAGGCTGAAAATGGATCCATCTTCATTCAATGTCCTGAAGATGGATCTCCATTGGGATTTGAAATGTCAACAAATAAAATTATACTGTGGAGAATCTAATTCATCCTTCTATAAAGGTTGAAAATCATTGTCACACCTTGCAAAACCCATGCCAATGACAACAAGAGAGCCAAATATTCACATGCATGTACCATGCATGCCAAATCTAGTAAGGAAATCAGACATGCATTTCGATACCTCCAAGAAATACCATTGTAGTTGCTTCGTCATGCTCTTCCTTGATTGATCTTTGCTTCCCTTTTCCTTCTTTGTCCTTCCTTTGCTTTCTTTCATCCAATGAAAGAGTGCTCCAAGAATTATCCAAGTGTCCAAGGGTGAGAGAGAGAGAGAGAGAATAGGGAGAGCTCCAAAACTAAACTAACAAAAGGTATCGACTGGTCCTCGAAAGCCTTTTTATTAATGAGGCCTCTATTTTCTTCAATTTTCCATTATTTTCCTTCATTTTCCTCCTCACATGCAACCTGTGACCTTTCACCTTCCTTTTCTCCCAATTTCCATTATGTTCATAAATAAAATGAAAATTACTTCCACTTTTCCTTTCCAAAGCCTTTTCCTTTTCCTTTGCCAATTTCCTTAGCCATAACAAACCAATTGAACACCCACACTAGGATGTTTTGCCCAACACTTAGCTTGGAATACATGTCCCATGACCTTGGTTATTATCTTTCCTTTGTTAACTTTATTACATGGAATATTGACCAGGGTTGTTACAAAACCCTACCCCTTGGAGGAACACCATCCTTTGTGTTCAATGACACCTACAACCAATAAGTTTGTTGAAAAGAAAAACATACTACCCATGGAGCTTTATAACTTAGCTCGATGCAATATTTCATTGATCAACCCACTAAGAATCAAACCAACATGACAATATAACAACATAAAAACCATAATGACATGAAGCCCATACCGCTTATTGGTCCAGCTTTATAACACATCTCATGGCGGTATTTACATCCATATACATGTGTACATATACCAAAACATCACACCAAATCATATACTAAAAACATTCACTCAACCAAAAAATAGAGAAGGATACATAACCCACATCTGATCCTCCATCTCCCATGTACCTTCATCGGGCCCAAAATGCCTCTAATTCACTTCAACATGCTCAATTGCTCGGTTCCAGATAGAATTATCCATCTGGATCCACCTACAATACAGACCATTCAATCACATGATCAACATCTTTAACATACTTCTGATGAAATGATACATGGAAAACATCATGGACTTTCTCTGTCGGTGGAAGTGCAAGTTGATAGGTTATTGGTCCAATCCTTTCAAGAATATTGAAAGGTCCACAAAACTAAGGTGCCAACTTGGCACACGATCTAATCCTCAAGGAGCTCTTCTTCGGCTTGATGCGCAAGTACACTTGTTCCCCAACCTGAAACTCCTTAAGCAACCCGTTTCGACCTGCATAATTTTTATGTATGTCCTATGTTGCCTTTAGATTCTTCTTGATAACCTACATTTCTTGTTCCATCTCTGCCAACATGTCTGCTACTATCAATACCTTGTTCACTGGATCATTCCAAATGATGGGAGTATTACAACGTCGCCCATATAGTGCCTCAAATAGACTCATCCTTAGTGATTCATGATACCCATTGTTATAAGTAAACTCAACCAACATAAGGTACTCATCCCATCTCCTATGTTGATGAATCACTTACATACTTAACATGTCCTCCAATATCTTGCTGACCCTCTCTGTCTATCCATTTGTCTGTGAATTATAAGTTGTGTTGAAGGCAAACTCTGTCCCCAAACCTGTAAACAACTCCTTCCAAAAATTTGAAGTGAACTTAGCATCCCTGTCTAACACAATATTTCTTGGAACACCATGCAACATCACTACATCTCCAATGAAGACCTATGCTACATAAATAGATGAATAAGTAGACTTCACTGGAATAAAATGTGGTACCTTTGTCAACCTCTCCACCATAACCATGATGGAATCATGTTGTCTAGATGTCCTCGACAAAACTGTGATGATATTGAAATGAGCTCCCACTTCCACTCTGGAATTGGAATCGGTTATAGTAATCTACCTACGTAGTTGGCTTCCCCAATGTCCTTTCCCTCAACCAAACCCCATTGCTTCCATAAAATTTGCAATCTTGTCCTTCAAGCCTCCCTGAGCTGCACATTGCGTAGTCTTAGAGCTCAAGCTCTCCTGATAATTGCTGGAACTGTGCAATGCATAGTCACTAAGGCCCTCTTCCCAGTCTGTCACTTGTCCCAGGCTCATTTGATGGATCACAATGCATCATCTTATACTAGGGTTTTTTTAGATTGATGGTGTATCATCATGAGTAAATTACAGGAACAAGTACACTATCATGTCATGTAAAGGTTATGGAGAAGGAGAAGAAGGGGGAAGCATGCGTAAAGACTCTATTGTAGCTGAACTTACAAGTTGATCAATCGAGAGAAAGCAAAGGGACACAAGTTTTCAACTACCATCCAAGACTAAAGATCATTGAAGATTCTGCATCACCAAGCCATGCGGAAGTGACGAGAAATCATATCCAAGAAGAGATCTAGAACTTAGTAGCAACAGTGACTTGACATTACCACATCATCAAGCAGTCCATGTCAGCAGTGTCATATCATGTTATTTCATGAGTGGTCATATGCCACATCAATATTGTGGACCATGTATATTGTATTTAAATTTATTGTAAAGTGGAAGTGAAATTGACATACATGGGATGTAAAGAGTCATGTAAGTTAAAAATTCATAGGAAGTAAAACAGTCATGAGGGTAGTAAAAGATTCACCCTTGGTTATATATACTCATTGTATGAGCAAAGGAATTTTCACCTTCGCTCCTCCCACAAGGCATTAGAGAGATCAGCTAGTTCTTTGAGGAGCAAGGAGTGGCTCCAATGTCCCACTATTGCGGCTAGTGATGTACATTGTAAACATGTGTATTGGAACTTTTAACTAATAATAGAAGCCTTCAAGGCTAGCACGTTCTTCATGCATGGACTATGAATGTTTATAAGACTATTCTGCGGATATTTGTATTTCATGTTTGCTTTCACATGTGCTAATATAGTTGAACTATTTTGATTATTTTAGTGCTTATCTTATTGAGAATGTGTTGTAATGGTTTTTATATCTGTCCCATCCTTGTGGACTATTCTATGGGATACTAGACAAATCCTTCTTCATTTATTGGTTGTAATGACCATCACATCTGTCGTGGACTATTCTGTTGCATGTTAGATGGATCCTTCTTGTTTAGGCATGTCTCTTCTTGGGTGGTACTATTACCTCTCACTTAGAGGCTCACTTTTCTCCCCCCTCTGCTATAGAAGAACCTTGACACAATTGCAACTAAAAACTCACCAGGCACACCCCCTTGATTTTCAAAGACACCATTGCATCCCTCTCTCGTGTTGATAGCTAGAACAAAGGAAAATCTTTAAGGATTTGGAAACCAAGCCTTTATATCGGATGGGAATCCTACACCAAACAATGTGAGATCTAATTGAGATTTCATACCCGGGAGGTCCCTTAAATGTTGGTGGTTCCAGCACCATCAACATTTCTCTGATCTCTCTAATGCTAAGATGAGTGAATTGCAGGAACAAGTACAATATCATGTCATGGAAAGATGATGGATAAGGATAATAAGGATGGAAGCATGGCTAAAGACTCTCTTGTAGCTGAACATACAAGTTGATCAATCGAGAGAAAGCAAAGGGACACAAGTTTGCAACTGCCATCCAAGACTAAATATCATTGAATATTCTGCATCACCAAGACATGAAAAGGTGAAGAGAAAGCATATCTAAGAAGACATCCAAAATTATCAGAAATAGTGACTTGACATTTCCACATCATCAAGCAGTTCATGTCAGTATTGTCATGTCATGGCATGTCATGAGTGGTCATATGCCACATCACTATTATGGACCATGTATATTATATTCAAATGTATTATAAAGTGGAAGTCCAAAGGACACACATGGGATGTAAAGAGTCGTGTAAGTTGAAAATTCATAGGAAGTCAAACAATCACGAGGGTAGTCAAAGAGTCACCCTTAGTTATATATACTCCCTCATTGTATGAGTAAAGGACTTTTCACCTTGGCTCCTCTCGCAAGGCATTAGAGAGATCAACTAGTTCTTTGAGGAGAAAGGAGTGGTTCCAATGTCCCACTATTGGGGCTAGCGACGTACATTGTAAAAATCTGCCTTGGAAATTTTACTTAATAACATAAGCCTTCAAACCTAGCACGTTCTTCATGCATGGACTAAGAATGTTTGTAAGACTATTCTGCAGATGTTTGTATTTCATGTTTGCTTTCACATGTGCTAACATAATTGAACTATTTCAGTTATTTTAGTGCATATATTATTGAGAATGTGTTGTAATAGTTATTATTGTTGTCCCATCCTTGTGGACTATTCCACAGGATAGTAAACAAATCCTTCTTCATTTATTGGTTGTAATGACTATCGCATCTGCTATAGACTATTCCACTATATGTTAGACAGATCCTTCTGGTTCATGTGTCTCTTCTTGGGTGGTCCTATTACCTCCCACTTAGAGGCTCACCCTTCTCCCCCCTCTGCAGTAGAAGAACCTTGACAAATTTGCATTTGAACACTCACCAGGCACACCCCCTTGCTTTTCGAAGACACCATTGCATCTCTCTCTCATGCTGATAGCTAGAGCCAAGCAAAATATTTAAGGATTTGGAAACTGGGCCTTTATACTAGATGAGACTCCTACACCAAACGATGCGAGTTCTAATTGGGACTTCATATGGGGGAGGTCCCCTGAATGTTGGTAGGTCCAACACCATCAACATTTCTGGGAAATCCAACTGCGCAGTTCTGATCCTAGAGACAATGCAAACATCTAGCCACAAAATATGCCACTTCCTTCTTCAAATTCGGCCATTGATAAAACTTATTCACTGTTGTCAATGTCTTCTGGTATCCTGGGTGTCCTGAATACAATTTTGCATGAAACTCCTGCAAGATTGTCTTCTTGAGCTCATTGTCATTCGACACATATATCTTATCCCTAAATTGGACCAAACCATTTGATGTAAGATGATAGTCCACATCCTAACCACCTATACCCTACTATAACCAATGCATAAGCTCCATGTACCTGTCATCCTACTATCCTACCTGTAAAATCATATCTTGTAAGTTTTTCCCTTAAGAGCTCATAGGTGCTATAAGTTTTACCTGTATCCTTCTGCTAAGAGAATTTGCAACCTTGTTCTCTTTCCCCTGGATGTACCTTATCACAAAGTCAAACTCATTGATCATGTCTGACCATCTACTTTTCTGGAGATTCAAATTCAGTTGGTCAAACAAGTATCTCAATCCACTATGAGCACTCATCAATACAAACCTCCTGCCAAGAAGATATTGTCTCCACATCTTCAATGCATGGATGATCGCTACCAACTCAATATCGCGTGTGAGATAATTATGCTCATCCTCATTCATTTTTCATGACTCATAGCACATTACTTGTCCTTTCTGTATCATGACTCCACCAAGTCCTCCCCTGTAAGAATTTGTACACACCACAAACTCTTTGTCTGAATCTGCAATCTTCAACACTAGAGAATTTTTCAACAACTACTTCAATTTATCAAAACTGGTTGCACATTCCTTTATCCATTTAAATTTCTTACCTTGCCTCTACAGTGACGTAATATGATAGGCAATGTGAAAGTTGTTCCTGATGAACCTCCTATAATAACCTTCTAGCCCAATAAATGATCTTACGTCATCCACATTTATAGGAGCTTCCCACTCCATGATAACCCTTATCTTCTCTGGATCCATTGTTATGCCTTCCTTGGAAACATCATGTCCCAAATAATACACCTTTGTTTGAAAGAAACTAAATTTTCTAAGCATGGCATATAACTGATCCTCTCTCAATTGCACGACATGAACTTCCTCATTTTTAGAATATATCAATATAACTAGGGAATTAGTCAAACCAAATGGAACTACAACAAACTCATAATGCCCATTCTTGGTCCTGAAAGTTGTCTTATAAATATCCTCTTCCTTGATTCATACCTGATGATATCTAGATCTCATATTGATCTTTGAGAACACTGTTGCACCCTTCAACTGATCAAACAAGTCATCAATCCTCGGAAACTGATACCTATTCTTAATGATTACCTTGTTCAACTTCCTATAATCGATGAAAAATATGAGAGTACCTTCCTTCTTCTTCACAAACAATATTGGTGCACCCCATGGTGATACACTTGGGCTAATGTATCCTTTGTCAAGCATTTCCTTCAACTACAACTTTAGCTCTAATAAATCTAGAGTGTTCATCTTGTATGGTGGCTTTGATGCTGGTGTTTTCCCTTGTACCAACTCAATGGAAAATTCCACTTATCTGTGAGGTGGCAACTCTGAAATCTTAGCAGGAAATACATCCTGAAACTGTTTCAAGATTAGGGACCTGCTTAATACCTATGCGTCCTCATCATCCTAAAATTTATCACTAGAAATATGAACTGCAAATAACACACACCCTTTTATGCGACTGCACTTTTCCTACATAGTTGTCACCATTATAACCGATGTTTCCTTCTTCTTACTCTGCAAGATCCTCTATTCTCCATTTCCATCCAAGCACTTAATGGCCTTATCATAACAATCCACTTTGGTCCTATGAAGATATAACTAGTCCATACCCAACAACATAGTGGATGATTCCAATGATAGTACTTTCAAATGAGTTGATGTAGGCATACCATTCAACTCAAATGCACAATATCTTACCAAGTGATGCACTCTCTTCTTACCCAGTAATACTCCTCATCTTTCATCAATCCCATATTTAGCTCATATAATTCCTTGGCTTTTCTATCATAGTACTTATTGAAAAGTACTTCTTCCTGAAAAGTCTCTTAAATTCATGCCAACTCAACTCTTCTATCTTGATGTCTCTAACCCACTTCACATCTTCCCACCATATGTCTTCTTTCCCTTTGAGGCTGAAGATAGTTATTTTGACCTTCATATTCTCTGTGTATTCATGCAAATCAAACAATTTCTTAATCCCAAGTAGCCATGCCTCTGAAAGCTCTATCTTCTTCAAATTTCCATCAAAGGTAGGTGGCTTCACTTTCCTAAAATCATATGGAAAATATCCCCTCTCACTCCTCTTGTACGGATGATAATGATCATGATCATAGTGCCGGTCAAAACCAAAACTAGAATAGAACCTATGTCCATCACCTCTCGTATCTGGAGTATCCAAGATCCTGCCATCTTGGATCATGTCATCCCTATCTGACCTATGCCCACCATGATATCTATTTCCATATGCCCCATTAGTCTTGTCCTCCTTCCCATGGCTGATTTGAAGTGGTCCTTGTCTCTGTAATTCTGAGAAACTATGAAGGATTACTGCATTGAATTATGCTTGTTTCTCCTATGGATGCATGATTCTATCATTATCTGCCTTGCAACTTCTTATTTTTTCCTTCAAACTTCTCATTGTGTCTGCTAAGTTAGAAGCATTCCCAACACGACAATTCTCATCTGATCCATAGGGAGAGTCTCGTGAACTATAGTCTACCATCTTGCTATTAATCTTTGATATTCTTCTTGCAAGCATACCATGTCATCTTAAGCCAAAACATAGCATAATCAAAATACCTCAGTATAGTTCAGGGGAGGATATCTCGTCTGCAAGATCAACCAGATTAGCACAATACATGTATAATCATATTTATATTAATACATAAACATCATTTCAACCATCAGTCAATGGCCATGCATGACCATACCAACCACATACCATGATCTCATGCACGACAACTATAACCATGTCAATGTATGCATAACAACATATAAACATTGACATGCATAACCAATGCATGTCTGACATACACTCATGACGACCACATCAAAAAACAATACCATCAACTTTCACATGGCGACACAACTGCAACCATGACCACCACCATGCTTACACAACAAATACATAAACCACAATAATAAGGAACACATATGCAACTGATATGTATGCATGTCCAACACACACTGCCCATCCAATCCAAGGGGTGAACCATGCTTTGATAACACTCTGCAACACCCTCCTCCCACATTTACCCAAGTTAACCGATCCACTGGGGAAAACATGTGACGAGGGCCTACTGTAGTGTGATTGAACTCCCCATGTACAATTAAGGAAGTGGAGCCGACAAAAAAAATCATTATGACCTTCTACACATGTTATAGAACCTTAAGGAGCCAACCAACCCTTCCAGGTTACCAACCCCTGAGACAACTTGGAATTTCACTGATTTTAACCCTCAGTCGCTTCCATGACAAGCCATGCATGTGACTGATTCCTTACAGTTTCTCCCACAACAAGGCATGCCAATGACTGTGGACTTTTTCAACCAGTTTTGAGCTAGTGACCCCATATTTTGTGCCACATTTTTAGGGCTAGGATTCGGGCCACTCCCAAAATTTCATGAAACTTTCCAAAATGATAAATAACATGGGAATAAGGCTACTAATGAAATAATAATACAAGTACTTGATCTGAACCCTACTATCCATATAGGCATTTCGTCAAACATGTCACAAATATGTAATCTACAGGTCATAACAATAGTTCTGAGCATAAGGGTCTCATACTTATCTAAGATTAGTAATGAAGCATTGTTGATCTATCAAAATAGTTGCATTATCATCTATTAGGACATATATTCATTGTACATTCATTTATGAATCAAAACATGATGAGATCCATACATCAATTCTATCATAAAACATACTCATAACGAGCATATAACCAACAAAAATAACAAGGATATAACAACCATAAGAATCATATATGGACCAGTATGTTTACACATGAAATACCAAGGAGAAAGAACTCTTATTAATGAATGCATAGGCCAACCAAGTCCAAGACTTCCATGAACCACCCAACCATAGATTTACTGAACCAAATCTTTCTTTCAGCCAATCAACCCCATGCCATATTCCAAGTGTGAATGTGGGAATCACAAAAAACCAATCCAATTTTCCTCAGGCTTTACCGCAATCCCCATTGGATGACTAGGACCTAAACAAGCATGGATGCCACTATATTTCTCCAACTACACCATGAGGAATTTTTCAGCCTCCTAGTCTCTATTATTTATCATACATCCTTCCATTCACTAGTCGAGGATTTCTAGGCCTAATCTAGACTCCACCCTCCAAGCTTTACCATATATCCCGCCCTTCATCGGTCGATGTTTTCTAGGCCTGATTGAGGGCACACACCTCTAGGCTTTATTATATATCCCACCATTCACTTGTTGAGGATTTCTAGGCCCACACAGGTACACAAAATCCGGCTTTACTACCATCCCACCTTCTCAGGTATAGGGATTCCTAGGCCTTGTGTTCTTCTTCAGAGACCACCTCACTTAGTTTCACAATCATCTGACAATTCAACTTTACCAAATAAAAGATAACCCATCACACCATGGTTATCTAGAAATGGCAAGGCAAGGCTAAAAATCACTATCACACCTGGCAAAACCCATGCCAATGGCAACAAGAGAACCAAATACTCACATGCATGTACCATGCATGCCAAATATAGTAAGGAAATTGAACATGCATATAAATACCTACAAGTAATCCCGTTGTAGTTGCTTAATCCTGCTCTTCCTTGTTTGATCTTTCCTTCCCTTGCCTTCTCTTTCCTTCATTTTATTTCCTTGATCCAATGCAAGAGTGCTCTAAGAATGGTCTACGTGTCCAAGAGTGAGAGAGAGAGAGAGAATAGAGAGATCTCCAAAATTGAACTAAGAAAAGGTACCAACTGAACCTCAAAATCCCTTTTATTAATGAGGCCTCTATTTTCTTCATTTTCCCATTATTTTCCTTCATTTTCCTCTTCATATGCAACCTATGACCTTTCACCTTCATTTTATCCTAATTTCCATTATTTCATAAATAAAATGCCAATTAATGCCACTTTGTTTTTCCAAAGCCTTTGCCTTTGCCTTTGCCAATTTACTTAGCCATAATAAACCAAATGAACACCCACACTAGGATTTTTTTTTCCCAACATTCAGACTGGAATACGTGTCCTATGACCTTGGTTATTATTTAGCCTTTATTAACTTTATTACATGGAATTTTGATCAGGGCTATTACATGGAATAAATATGAGACATTCTCCAAGTTTGTATAATTCAAGGCACTGGTTGAGAAAGAAACAGAAAAGAAAGTGAAGGATCTTAAGAGTGATAATGAAGGTGATTATGTGTCGAATGAATTAAAATATTTATGTGCTAAATAAGGCATTCGAGGAGAGTTGAAAACACCCCACAACCCACATTAGAATGGGGTGGATTAGAGAAAGAATTGTAGGATTGTGGGAGCAACAAGGGTGATGTTGCATGACCAAGGACTACCTCTTCATTTGTGGGATGAGGCATGCAACACAACTGTCTACTTACAAAACCAGAGTCCTCATCAGATTCTTTGTATGATTACACTAAAGGAGGATTTCTCAGGGATAAAGCCGGATATGTCACACTTTAGGATTTTTGGAGCCTTTTTTTACTACCATGTCTCAAAATAATCAAGGAAGAAACTTGAGCTGACAACAAAATTGGGGATATTTGTGGGTTACATAGAAAATCCCCACAACTACCACATGTACTTTCCATCCCTTGGAGTGACAGTTGCATGAAGAGATGTAAAGTTTGATGAGGAGAAAGCGATGTGGTGCTCTCTTGAGAGGGAGCTTCATATACCATAAGAAGAGGAGATTTTAGTTCCAAAGGAGAAGCGCCAAGAATTTTTGGAGTAGCCACAAGTAGAGGATCAAAGAGTGGATACATCCACTCAAGTAAATCCATCCAGAGAAGGTAAGAAGAGGACAAGGGAAGCTGATAGACTTGTGCAAGATACAAGGGAGAATGTGGGAGCTCCTTCAAATTTACACAAACAGAGAAGGTCACATGAATGGTACAATGACTACATGGATCTAACAACTGAGCTTGTAGAGACTGAGAGATCCTCTTTCGAGGAAGTAGTTGAGATACTTGTATGGGTTGATGAAATGGTGGAGGAATATGAATCCATTCTAAAGAACAGTGTTTTGGAAGTGGTCCCAATACCAGTAGATAAATCAGTAGTGGGTTTGAGATGCATCTTCAAGGTGAAGAAGGAAACAGGCTAAAGCATAGAGAAGTATAAGGCCATATTTGTGACCAAGGGGTACTCTCAAGTTGAGGGAATTGACTATGAGAAGACCTTTTCTCCTATAGCAAGGTACCCATCCATCAGATCAATTCTTGCACTGACTGCACAGATGGGGTGAAAGATCCTTCAGATGGATGTAAAAATAACGGTTCTCAATGGATTTATTAAGGAGGATGTGTACATTGAGAAACCAAAAGGTTTTGCTACATTTGATTGAGAGTCTCAACTGTGCAGACTCAAGCGAGTGTTGTACGGTCTCAACAAACACCCCATGATTAGTACACCAATATCGATAGTTATCCCACCAATAGTGAAGAAGATAAAAACCTCTGTCATATCTTGGTAGAAAGTAAATTTCTTATTATTGTCTTATATGTTGATGATTTGATTTTAACTGGTGATGAGAAATTTATAAGATCTTGCAAGGGAATTTGTAATGAAGGACATGGGTCTCATGCACTACTTCCTTAGGTTGGAAGTATGGCAAGATGATGGGGAACTGTTTGTCTCTCAAGGAAAGTATGCAAATGAGATACTACAAAAGTTCTGCATGGATAGTTGCAAACCCATGGAGACACCTCTAGCGACCAACTTAAGGAAGGAGGATGCCACTTCATGTGAGGAAGTGATGTTACATTTACTGGTAGCTAGTGGGTTCACTGATGTATCTTGTGAACACACGACCATATATGTGCTATGCAGTCAACCAGCTGAGCCAAGCTATGGTTAGGCCAACCAAATTATTTTGGAAGGCAACTAAGCATGTTTTAGGGTGCCTCAAAGACACTATCCAATTTGGACTATGGTACAAACAGATAAAGGGAGTGAAGATATGTGGCTTCACAAATGCAGATTGGATGGGGAATCCATCTGACTAAAAGAGTACATCAGGTGGAATTTTCAGTGTTGGGTCCGCAACTATTTCCTAGTATAGCAGGAAGCAAAGATCTATGTTTCTAAGCTTGGTAGAAGCAGAATACATGGCTGCAAGTCAAGAAAAATGTGAGGCAATTTGGATGAGAAAGATACTTTTTGGATTGTTTGGTCAAATGATGGATCCAACTTTGATCTATTGTGATAATCAGAGTTGCATCAAGCTCTATGAGAATCTTGTATTTCACGATCGATCCAAGCATATAGATATCTAGTATCACTATTTATAGGACAGTGTGATAAGGCGATAATGTTGCTACAATAGATTTTGACAAAGGAACAAGATGCTGACATTTTGAAAAAATCAAGAGGGAAGTTGGAGTTCCATAGGTGCAGGATAGGGTTGGTTGATAATCCCTTTCTTGCTGAGAGGGAGCGTTGAAAAATGCAACAATAAATTCTCAATTTAATTTTGCCTTGATTAAATTGAGAAATTTTGAATTTCCACATTAGTAGACAACTTGGATACAGTTAACTTGTGTGACATGGCTTGTGTCACCTAGTTTACTTAGTAAATTCGAGTTGGAGGAGTTAGAGTTTGGTTAAGCATGTGTGATTTCTAATTTGTATCAATCATGGTATTTTATTTCAAGTTGTTTTGAGTTAAACTAGTTCCAACTGTTGGAGCAAATAGTGGAAGGTTAGTTGTGCACTGGGACTTCAATCAAACTCAGTGATCATCCAGTTAACTAATCAATTTGCCCAAAATAGCTAGTGCATGCAAAGAATTTGAGTTCCCCAACTATGGTGGATATTCTAAGGCAATGTAACATCAGTTGTAGACTAGTCTTGAGTGTACAAGTGTTTGTTGGCTTGAGGGGGCTTGGACCCAGGTTCAGAGTTAGTTGCGCTAACGAACAAAAGCCTACACTACCGGCCCTTTCGGCAAAAACCCACGTAGCGCAAGCTGCAGTCTCACCCGAGGCAGTATTGGGGGATGCTAGAACTAAGTTTTTGCATACAGAGGAATATGTGATGTGTTTTTGTCAAACTTAGGGCTTTCTCTTGACCTTCGTGAACCCTAACCCTTAAGACCCAGAAATTACAGTATTTAACAGTTAGTAGATTTATGCCCTTCGCTGATTATGCTAAACATTCATAACATCATATAAATAAACATATCTACGTCTTCGCAAATCTAATAAGTATTTTTCCTGATTAATTGCATTAAACAGATCAAAAATACATTAAATCTAGAGAGAAACAACAATACATAGATACACAGATAGTTCTTCAAATCACGCCTTTATTATGCTTCAAATCTTCAATTACAGTGTCTTCCAACCCTGCACACACTACTATAGGGGCCCGCGCACCCAAATGCAGATTTACCAAGGTCTCCACACACACATCTGCAGGAGCCTTCCCCTTCGCCCAAGTACAGAATAGACCAAAAAGACTCAAATCATGCACTATTCTTCCATACTTAGCTATCCTATGACTTCCTTTTATATTCTTCTCCATTGCAGTACCATGGTCTGCGAACCATGGGCAGGTATCAAAATAGTGTAACTCATAACAAACTAAGGGGATTTTACCTTCTAAAATCCCCTTTGACTCCTATAGACATGCGCTACTCGTGCTCCGCTCCTCAAATTGTGGAGACTTTAAAATATTTATCAAGAATTTACAAAATTTGACCCAAGGTACCCCATCCCAACAAGCCCCCAACACAAAGTTGTGACTTGTCTTGAGTCACTTTATTGGTGTTGCCTCAATATTTTCTTACAGATCGTTGAACTCGATGAACTCGATCTTCAATGCTTGAAGATCTGCTTCTCCTTGCGAGGTAGCCTGACGAAATTATTTGACTCGTTTCTTCATAGTTGGACTTCGATTGCAAGGCCCATGGCTCTATATGTTTGTTACAGAGCCTTTAACTTGATCTGGATGGTTTGTGACAGCTGGATTGCCTCATCGTCCCATGGTTGCGCTTGTGAGGAGATAATGGAGGTCTTCTGATGCAACTCATCAATCTGGGTCTGGATTAACTTTCCTTCCTGGATTCTGGCTAACCTTTGCACAGGTGCTAAGGTTTGCATTTTCATCTCGATCTCATCAAACTGCAGCTACTCTTCACGGATGTCTACTTTGATCGTATGCAAGTTAGTGCAAGAATTGATCTAATAGCCCCAAAGGATAGCTCAATTGGCTAAGTTCATGGAGTCAAATCTCCTCGACGCCCTTGGGGTTAGGCCCAACCAGATAAGCTAGTTGGTAGATCCCTTCAGGTGGATCTGCTTGGATTATTACCTATGGATGTAGCAGCCACTTAGTGACTGTGAACCACAGTTGAATATATATATATATATATATATATATATAACATGCTAAAGAACAAGTGTTTCCTCTTAGGAGGTTATATGTTCAAATTGTGAGGGGTAGGGTATGTACACCTCTATAAGCTTAACCAGATAAATTGTTATGGAGAGGAGGTCCCTTGCCTTAGAAACAAGGAAATTTCATACTTAAGTTTGGTGTCTAACTAGGCTATGACCTTAAAATTAAATTATCATTAATATAATAAATACACTATATAAAGTAATAAAAATAAATATCCCATATTTTTACATAAATATAAATTTATAAGTATGATATTTATATAAAAGTATTGTTACAATCCAAATATAAAGATTTTAACACAAAATAAAAAATAAAATGTATTTTTACACATCCATAGTTGTGGGCCTGGAGTATGCCCTAAAACTGTTTGTGTTTGGCTAAGAGCTCATCTTCCTCAGACATAAAGAAACAAGTTAATGGCCCAAGACCCATAAGCATCTGGCAGGAGTGAAATACTGCCCCCTTATATACCACCAATGGGTTATTACAGGTGGCATGGTCTTCCTTGAATAACGATGATGAGTCAGCCTGCATTCGCGGATAGCAGCCAGAGATGGTTGTCCTCACTGCTAGTTTGACAACTGAGTTATGATAGGTTTTCCCACCCCGTGAAGAAAAAAAATAGTTGTGAGATCTCAATCCATTTTACATTATTAAAAAAAATACACCTCAAATAGTTAAGTTCCTCTTAATTCTTGATAGATTTGTGGTTGAAATGGATTTATACTAGTAGTTAGAAAATAAATTAAATAATAAGTGTGTCAGGCCTACTTAATTAATAATATTTAGGGTGCGCTTTTCCTCACTTTGAAAATAAAGCACACCTTGAATTTCCCTTAGATGTGTTTCCATCAATTTTTTTTTTTTTGGTCAAGTGGTCTGAGTTCTCCAGAGATTACATCAGGCTTGACTTTTTGTTTGAGAAACCGCAACCCAAGGGAATCTAAGCCATCAAAATCACCTAGGGATCACACCTAGCTTGGGCCACACCAACCTTTAACATGGTTGGATTTTTTCCCACGGAGTTTCGAACCAGTGACCTTCACATCACAAAGTGACTTAGCAATACACCCCATCACTATCTAGTCTATGCCTCATGGGCGTGTTTCCATCAAATTGAAAATGAAACACAATGTGCTTTTTATCTAAGTTTGAGAATCAAACACAATAGAATTTTCTCTTAATTTGAGAATGATACCCAAGATAAACTAGATTCTTCAAAGCACAAAACCAAATAAACCTAAGATAAACTAGATTCTTCAAAGCACAAAACCAAATAACAATATACTAATTAAAACATCAACATATTATATGTAGAAATTGTTGGCATTCTAGTGTTGCCATTGATGTCAACCAATGTTTGACCTTGTAATAATGATTTCTATGCATTGTATTGTTCCAATGTAGGGTTTTCCATGAGTGTTATAGTGTCTTAAGAGTGTGTGTTCATGTCTTGAAGCTAAGTTGTAATTTTGGTGGCAGGAGAATAAAAACTTTAAGAGTTGAGGCACCTTCTCTGGGAAGTAGTTGTGAACAGATTGAATATGTTGTTATCCTCAATGGCATGCCCATACTATCCCAATGGGAATCCTATATGGGAGCATGTGTTGTCCCTGCAATGATAGATTTACAAGGGAAATTATGATTTATGCACACACAAAATTTCCCATTATCATTTCCCAAGCCTTATTTGTCTGAGGTTTTTGATGGTTTAGAGTCGAATTGTGTTGCTCCACATTCTAGAAGATGATCAAGTCAAAGATATTGAGGATTGGTTCTTCCTATTGATTGCATATTTCTTCATTGATAAAATGTCAGAGTGTTAAGGAAAAAGGCCTAGAGAGTATGAGTGTAAGCTAAATATACATAACTATAGTTTCTAGATCAAAGATTAGATTTGGAGGATATGTTCAAGGATGATGGATTTGTAGTGCATTTATATGTCTAACATGCATGTGTTGCAGATTGTATTGATGTCAGTTGTTGCTAATATGGAGACCAAATTATTGTTGTAGTTGTTGTAATAGAGATTAGATCAGAGTTCAAAGTGTTGATGTTTTGTGTTGCAAGGGTTCCTTTTGAGAGTTTATTGTTGTAGCTTCATTGGATGTGTTTTTTATGGTTACTAGAGTATTTTAGTGATGGTTGAGTGTGATGTTCATATTTTTATTGTATGTTGTTGAATGGTTTGAGTTTGAGAAGATTGATTGTGTGGGATGATGTATTGATTTAATTTATAATGCAGAGATTATGTTGGAGGGCATGTATTCATTGTTTGATGTATGGGAAAAATTTTATTATGAGTCCATCATGAAAATGGATGAAATAAGGATCACAAGTGTTTACATGCAGAGATTGTGGATTTGATCTGAAATATTCTGAAACATGGTCCACGGAGAGCTTGAAGGTTGGGGCCTTCAGTGAGCAAGTGGTGGCTTGCATATTTAGGGTGTAGCAACATCCTTCAGGTAGTGACCTAAGAACTTGGGAGTGGTGGTTAGATAGTCCAGTGGTGGTTATTTGAGACTTATTGGGATTGGTGGTTTCTAGTAGGTGGTGGTCTGAAAAGTCGAGAGAGTGGTGGCTTCTTGTAGGTGGTGGCTTGAAAATCTCATAAAGTTAGTGGCTTGGACCGAGTAGCATCTTGCTTGATTAGCAAGTTTTGGCTTGCACACTAGTGGTGCCCAATGACTATGTAAAAGAAGAATTTTATAATAATAGAAGAAGAAAGGAAAGCATTCGATGGTGGTTTTCTCCCTTTGGGTTTCCACCTTACATCTGGTGTCTCTTATGTGTGATGTGATTTTATGTGTTGCTACTCCTGATTACTTGTTCACATGTTTATATGTTTATATGATCTGTTAATGTGTTTTTGATACATTACATTGTGATTTGTTGCTAATAAGTGAATGAATCAGGATTTGTGATAAGAAAAGACAAAATTTGGTAAAATTGTTCATAAGGCACAATATTGATTCATCCCCCCTCCCCCCTCTAAGTATTTTTCAAAGTTTCCAACAAGTTGTATCCAAGTAGGGCTCTTGGTTGCAGCTTAATTGTTGGAGAGTAGATCTGGTGAGCGTTGGCTAAAATTTACAAAAAAAAAAATATTTTTTTAGTTATTATTATTATTATTATTCCATAATCCCCCATGAGTTTCTATCCTCACTACTGCAAATTTCAAGGTGTGGAATCAAAATGTAAAATCTCAATTATTAGTGTGTGGATATAACAATTGGAGGTTGGTATGTGAAGGATGCGGCGATGGCCCACTTCCACCTAATGTAATGCGGAAAAATGCTCAAGAAAGATGCATCATTTATGATAATCTCCATAATATAGACTTGAAGAAAATAGAAGATCTAAAATCTGCCAAGGAGATTTGGGAAAGATTGCAAGTGTTGTTTGGAGGTGATAGTAATAGCAATGGAGAGGTAAAAAAGAAGAGTAAGAAGAAGAGAAAGAAGAAGATTTATCAAAAGAAAAAATCTCAGCGAAAAGAATCTTGTCCTCCTAGTGCAAATGGTCCAGCTGATCATGTGAAGAAATCAAAAATTCGAGAACCATAGGCATTGTATCAAAATGGATCCAAAGGTATAAATACTAATGATTTTCTTTTGAGTTATACTTTGGATGGTTCAAATTCTAGTCATGTTGAGTTTCCTAGTGAAGATGAGGATAATATTGAGCTTCTTAGAGATGAGTATGAGTCTGCCATGGTCGTTATTGAAAAAAAATCCACTAAATTTAATAAATTAATGGCTGCATACAAAGATCAAGAAAATATCTTGCAAATTTATAATGAAAAATAAGAGTTCAAGGAGGAGATTTTCAATTTGAAGAACCAATTGGAAAAATCAAAAAGAGGTGAGCAGGTTATGAGGAGCCAACAAAAAGAGCAGGAGGGACAAGTTGAAAAACTTGAAGGTGAAGTTATCATGTTGAAGAAGTAGCTTGAATAAATGGACAAACAATTGAAGTAAGAAAAGAGTACGAAGGCCTTGCACAATTTACTTGAGAACCAAAGATCTCTTATGATCAGATATGATCTTAGCTTTGGAGAATCCAACTCACAACCAGACAAAAACAACAATAAAGTTCGTAACAAGCCTGAAGCAAAGAATGACACCAAAAATGGCAACATGAAAGGAAAGAGACAATAGATCCACCACCAACATCTAAGAAGAGAACCAAGAGGGGCATTTACATCAACAAAATCATTCACTCCTACAATTGATAGTGGCGGAGTTTAGAGGAGGAGACAAAACTCCTTTTCCCCCTTGATGGACAAGATCAAGTGCTTCATCTATCATAATTTTGGACATACGGTAGTTAATTATATCAGTAGAATGCACACATCTATGTCGTAGTTTGAACAACCAAGAATAGGACCCACCATCATGCATACTTGTGATTTTAATGGTTATTTTTACCCATGCAACTTGTTTGGCCATAAAGAAATTGATTGTAGATCTATCCCATGGAGGAGAGGCACATGTCATGTAAGGAAAATATCTAGCATGGTTAGCAGATGATTTGATCCCCTTGCATCATATCTCTCCATGTGGAGTGTTATACATGTCACAACTTTGGAGACATGGCAAGAGATTGCATGTTGTTCAGTTCTTCAAGATAGATTCGACAAAAGAAGCAACAAATCTAGAGAAGACCTAGAAAAAACTCATAGAAGAGTGAAAGGAAGCAGCCTATGAAGGAGTGGAGGAAGAAAGAGCAACAACCTCAAATATTCATAATTGGAAATATTAAGTGAATAACAGAACATGCACTATAAAGCAACTACGAATTCAACACATACATAGAAAATAAAATCTCGAGGGAAAATGCATTGAATGCTTGAGCCATTTTATTAATTATGAGTGGAACAAGGTACATATTAGTAGGAAAGAGGAGCCTGGGCTTGCTACAATAAGCTAGGCGAGACCCAAGTTGAAATTATGATGCCCAAGTGCTAGAATGACTCTGCTAGAAATCTCTGCATTGGCCTAGATAATTCACTGCCTCTATTGTTGGAAAGAAACAGGAAATTGATCCTCGTATATGCCCAGAAAATTCTGAAATTGGATTTGGTTCCATTTCTCAACAAGTCCAACAAAACCTAGGAAGGGTTTCCCTCGATTCCAAGTGACAAGAGAGCCTGCCAATTGGTGTGAGTGGCCCTTTGGCTGGCTACATGCACTATTGTGAAATAATCCTCTAGAAACTCCCTAAATCCCCCACTGAAGTGTCATTGAAATCCACACAAAATACCCTCCGAAAACTACCTTTATCCTCCACCCAATCTCCTACGAAAATTAGTTTTCCTCTACCCTATGCAAGCTTTCTCTAGTGAGCTCTGCGTACTTCCAGAATCAAGAAATTTGGCCCAACAAATGGCCATGACTTCTACCCTATAAAACACTACTAAAATATCCCTTATTCCTTTGTAGCCATACCATGGATTCTTGGAATTAGAAATTCTTGGAGAAATTTGGCCAATAATGCCTAGTGAGCCCTTGCACATGCCAAGGATCAGAGAAACTCAGTTCTCCCAAATGCCTCACCAACATACCTGCAATTTGAAAGGAAATTCTAGCCCTCTTTGTGGAAAAATTATCTGCTAATTGGTTGGCTCATACTCCCCTTTTGTTGGCCCTTCTAAGAGCCACAAATTTATCTCTTGCGCCCAAGGTAAATTTCTCCAATTGAAGGAAATGACTATAAATATGCCCAATGGAAACTCTGAATTGAGCTCCCCAAATTGCCGCACTAGGGAGACACTCAAAGTTCTTCGAAATGAGGGTGGATTCCTGCTCAGGAAATCCTTGTACTAAAGAACATGGGTTGTCTTGGCTTAGTAGCTCAAGAGAACTAGAGATGAAAGTTAAAAATGATCCAAGATGTCCAAATGAGATCCTCATTGCTCTATTTATAATTTCTAGCCTCTTAGTTCCTCAGTGGCCCCCACTCTCCACTAGTTCGTTGTCTTTCTCTTTCTCTCTCTTCCTTGCCACAAGTATGTAGTTCCCTTTTTTTCTCTCTATTTTTCTCCACAATTACACATCCCTCTTGGTAAAATGCTCTCTCTTCTAGCCCCCACATTCCATTGAGCTATAATTTATCTTTTTTCCTAAGCCCCTCAAGCCAAAAATCATCTCCAAAACTCGCATTATAAAATTTTGCTATGCTTAGCACCATACCAAGTCTCCCTACTAACCACCTCAGATGAAAAAACAAAATTGGGAACATTACAGTCCTCCCCGCTAAAATTTGTTTGTCCTCAAGCAATGCATGAACAAGCGCCCTTTGTGAATGTTGATCACCACTATCACCACTAATAATACGATGGTCCTAAATATGCCACTGAATCATCCTCAATCTTTGCATTGTCATGTCATGAAAGAATCCCTCGATACCAGGATCCCAAGCCATCCTGGTCAATTTTAAGCACCCCTTTCTCCACTCACTATCCAACCAAGTATAGGTACTAGAATCCCTCTACATACTATCAATAAGTAGAGAATTATGATAATCTAGGACTCTGTCCAACTCCCCATGAAGTTTCCCTACCGAGTAGTCCATCCCATGCACTCCAAGAGTAAACTCTTGAAGATACAACTCAACCCCTGTGGAGATGAATCATTGCTCACCTGATCTCTCTGTAGTATCCTTTGGTTGATCATATTAACAAACTAGTGTAGTGCCCTGAGTTATCAGTGAAGCATTAGAGGACGAGACACTCTCCTCCCGACCACATACCTCAGCTAGGAAATTTAATTCCTAATGCATTATTCTCTTACCACATGTCTCAAGTGAACCTCTCATGTCTAATTGCTCATGATATAAACACCAAGAGACAACCTTCAAATCCTGTGTAATAGTGTGTGATTCCATAGAATGATGGATGTGTGGCCTTTAATGGGTATGCCCAAGGACATGTATGGAATCTCATGGCCAACACTGTGACCAACCCACTCCTTAACCTTAGGTGTTCCCTCCCCAAAGGTATGTCAGACACCTACTACACACCACCATGTGCCTACTATTAATGTCTTAAAACTAAACACCCTCCTATAAGAAAGGTCTACCATTTGATGTACAACATCATATACTACTGCACATTGACAAGTACCCCTACACTCCTCTGCATAACATTGAACCTCGTGGAATACATTTGTGTACCACTAGATACCACTTCCTGCTACCATACCACCCTATATTGTCTGGTATCTCACATGTGCCAATGCATCTACCCTTCTACTAGTGAACCTATCATATTGTGAGTCACATCTCCTCATCTGTCTCATTAGACCTAGGCAGCCTAACTCCTAACATGCTAGTGGGGATATCAATGTTGTTTTGATCCTCGATGGCTCATGTGCCCAAAACATTAATGGAAGAGCATCATCTCCATATAATGCCATGCTTGTTGGCATACCAATGCATCTGAATAACTCTTGATAAGGCATGCTGACCACCTTGCAACCCCATACATGAATGATGTGCCAAGTCTCCTAAATTTGGCACACTCCTCGATCAACCCAACTCGCCACTAGCATTGACTAATACTCTAATGGGAATGTGAAAGAATGTGAGTGCTTGGTCATTGGGTCAATCATATTTCCACAATCATCCTACATGCTTAGTAAATTAGGGAGAGCCCTACCTAGATCCCAGTGCCAACTTGGGCTTCCAACATTCTCGATTTTTGAAGACTCCTGCCAGGATATTCCTTGAACTACAACCATCTCCATAAGTGTAGCCGACTCCACTAGGCACCAACCTAGTTTCATTGTGACAAAGAGCCTACAAAATTTTTTCCTTATTCAATTTTGGAGCCTACATATCTTCTCATGAGTTGTCGCTTCAAGCTACCTTGTGTTGTTTTGTCATGTTGACAATCTTTTCAACATCTCTAAGTATTGATTTTCCTCCTAGGTCAAAGTTTCCTAAGTGTTGTCTTCTCATCTTTGGAAATCCTCGTGTCATCTTTCTAAAGATAGAAAAAGCATTAGCTTTATTTTACTTATCCAAACTTTCATCACTCAACATGCACAACACACAACAGCAAGAAAGTGCATCCTTTTATCCTATAGAAAGCACACTTTCTAAAGTTAGTGGCTACACATTCACTGTCAAAGGAAATTACATCACCTTGAACATGAGCGCACTTTTGTCTTACAGTTTAGTGCACTCCTTGTCCATAGTGAGTGTGCACTCTATGTCAACAGCAGGTGCATACTTCTTGATATCCACACATGCGCCCTTCCTTGTTTACATGCAGAGCGCTCTCCTAGAAAATATGGACCCACACCCACTTCACTTAACTAACTCTCTCATCAAAAGAAAAGTGGTGAGCATGCATTATAACCATGATCTTTATTTACATGTAGATTGTCTTTATAAGCATCTCAACGCATTATTCATTCTCACAATTACATTTCACTTTGGGATGAGCAAATTTTCTCATCACTAAGAGTTCTTCTTAATTCTTGGTCTCAAGTGCATCGATTCTTGGTAAGTTTTGCAAAGTGTCACTTTTGTTTGCTTTTTTCATTTTTAGTGGCACTTTTGTTCCTTTAGTGGTGTTTTGATCTGCTTTGTGTATACAATGGCATTTTCATCCATTCCTGCTCCTACAAGTGTTGTCTTGTTGTTGCAAGTGGCTTTTCTACTGACTCTTCACATTCATGGCCTTTAACCTTCTAGTCATGATTGTGATAGGATCTATAAGCACTTGCAGTCAGTCCCTCTCACTATTATTTTGTTCTTGACTTGTTGTTGATCATCACAAATAATTTTTGAGCTTGAATTTATCCATAGCGCACTTCTAGAAAACATGCACCCTTTGTGATTTCAAACTGTGCTCAACAAAAAAAGGCTCCCTTATAGAGTGCATAGTGCACTTCCAAGCCACGGTGAGACATCTCTTCCCACTTCAACTGTGACCTACACCCTCATTGAGCCTCCCTACCACACTACGCACTTTTAGTCAGTAATGTGCCCCTCCTTGTCCCTTACTGATGCGACCTACACCCAAAAGAATAATTTCTCTCTCACAAAATCACATGGCACATTTCGAAGCCTAAGTCAAGCCTTGTTTTACAACTGTGATCCTAACTTGCACCTTGTTTCTTTCCTTGGTGCAATGCACACTTCCAATGGCTAGTAAAACCATATTTTCCCACTCTTGATAGGCTTGTACTCCCATTTGGCCCACATATTTCTTTGATCATTGTCTTTTTCATTGTTTGCGTGTGATAGTTAGGGAATTTCAGGAAACAATTTTTTGTTCACCATGATTGATCTTCCACTTGCAGGTGTTATAGATACAAAGCACATTTCTCTTTCATCTTCTGTAGAGACAATGCCTCCTAACACTTGACAAGCGACGTCAAAAGAAACTTCAGAGAATAGTACTAAGGAGGTAGTGGAATATACTAAGATAAATCCTATCCTATCATAAACACAATGCTTCACCGATAACTCCGTGAAAGTCTCATGGTAGGATATCAAACATGCTTTCATGCAGAAGGATTTCTCAAAAAACTTGGAAGACATAGAAGTATAAATAAACATCAAGAGGTCTAGAATGCATAGAGGGCATACAGATTCCCACTGTTACCTTGTGTAGAAGCTATCGAATGGATCTTATTACATATGGATAACAATAATTTTGTCCTTAGTAATGAAAGGAGGAATGAGATCGCCAACTACCATTTGCATGACATACATTCCTATTACAAGATGGTAACTGATGGGCCTCCAAATTAGACATAAATTAAGGTCCATATAACCTTTCTTAGGGACATGAAGGCTATATTAAACCTCTCCTTCTACACTTAATAATGTTTTTTAGCTTTAATATGTTCATTAGGAAGGGTTAGAGATGATTTCATATTTGTGCCTAATATTATTTATTTTTGTATAATATCGTGAGAATATTGGGAAGGTTATGAAGATTTGGAGGAGGAGATAACCTACTATAGGAGGATCAATATTGGATAATAAATCAACAAGATATTCTAAAATTATTGCATAAATACTGGAGCTCCAATGATTGAGAAAATCTAGGAATGTGTTCCCTGTCATTTAATGAAGATTCCTAGTGTTGGGAACCAAATCCACTACTTGAGGGATTTTGAAGGGGAAAGGTTCCTCCTTTCAAGGAGAATGCTTCCTCATCATCTTGTATAAGTACCAATTCGAATTTTTCTCTAAGGGTTGGTTTTCTTAGTCCTCTTGTGGAGAAAACTTGTATTTTTGCAGCTCCACTTTCATTTCTTGCAGGGATGTAATTGCATTGATGGAAATAATGAAGTTTGGTACCATTTTCAGCTTCTAAATCTTGGTCTCCTTCATAGGACTCTGATTTTCCTTGGGCTTGGCCATCCCAGGAGCCTCAGAGCCCTTTTGTATAATTTACTTTTCTTCTTTTCGCTTCTTATTCACATGCATCTCTTGTTCTTGTTTTTTTCTATTTTTGCATTTAGTATTGATGATTTCTTGTTGTAGGATTGGGTTAAATGGTTGAAGTAAGTTCTTTTGCAGGATCAAAAGCATGATTTCATCCTTGGAACAACTTTGGAAGGTCATAGTAATCATTGAGCTACTTGGATTAGTTTGCTTATTCCCAAATCTAAATTTCTGGAAGTCCCTTGTGGCAAATAGTAGTAATTTTCTGCTATTTTTTAGAACATGCTAATGAGATTCAATTGAGTTGATTCCACTTGAATTAGATCATAAAAAAATTCAAGTTAATAAAAAAAATTACCCCATTTCATTTTCACTTGATTAGGTTAGGCATTTGATAGATTAACTAGCTCACTAGTTCTCGAATTTCTAGATTTTAGACTAGTAATTTTCTGCTATTTTTTAGCATGTGTTAATAGGGGTATTTTTTAGTGATTCCACTTGGAATGGAGACCTAAGACATCCTATTCAATAAAAAAAATTCCCATCCAATTTGGATTTTATTTTCTTGGTCATTCGGTGAATTATATCTTCCTGTAGCAAATCTTGTAACTTCTTGTAGCAACACCTGTAGCACTCTTCCAGCATGTATATACTTGCCCAGATTTGCTCAAAAAGCTTGGTTTTTGTCCCTTAGGGTTGAATCATAACACCTAGGCTCTAAATAAATGGTTGAGGAGGAATAAACACCACTTAGGACTTGCCTTTTTACCTACAAAATATCTCAACAATTTGGGTTAATGGACAGGTTTATGAATTGGATAATACAATAATGATTTTCTTGATTGCCACATCCAATGAACTCTGTCAATGGATCTAGCCTCTTTGAAATGTAATGATTGATATTTAGTTCATGATATTTACTTTATGCAACTAGAATAGGTTTGTTTTCCTTGTATTTTATTTCCTGCAATAGGTTAAGGTTTCCATTTTGAGCATTTCCATTTCTGCAATTAGTTTAGGATTTCATTTCATTACATTCACTCCATTACATCATGACAGTGAAATAAGGACACATTGTAGGTTGCACATATAGTGTTGATACCTCTTAAGTTTGTACGAACCCTGGGTTGATAATTAAAGTTGGTTGCCTTGGGAGTTGCATCATTCTTGTTGCAATACTAGGGATCGTCAATTTTTGGTGCCATTGGCGGAGAGGTATCAAAGTATGCATTGTTTTCTTCCCTAGTTGATTCATTTATTTTATTTTCTACACAAAAAAAAAAAAAAAAAAATCATTAGGCATATTTCATTTCAAAAACGGAAAAATTGCATTGCATCAACTTTTTTATTTCATAAAAAACAAAAAAAATGTTTCTCCAACACCAAACCCCCCCGTTTGATCACATGGTGCAGTAAGAGCCACATCACCATCCTCTTTTGCAAGTAGAATAAGAGGAGGTTACATAGAAGGTAGGATAAATGGATGGAGATGATGATAATGAAGAAGATCCTCTTGGATTTCCTATTCAAGATATTGATGTTAGTGTGCATATGAAGAACATCACTCCATCTTTTCTTCCCAAGTTTCATTGTATGAGGTCAGAGGATCCAGAAACCTTTCTCTTTGAATTTGCAATTGTTTATAGATCTTATGGTTACTTATTAAACACTCAAAAACTGAGATTTTTTCCGACAATATTGAAGGATAGAGCTCTTAAATGGTTCATGAGTTTAGGGACTAATTCAATAATATCATGGAATGATATGCAAAAGATATTTCTAGAAAAATATAAAGATCATGATCTTAAATAATAAATATTTAAAATGAAACAAAAATCAGATGAGAGCCTTGAGGATCTAATAGAGAGGTTCATGTATAATGTTAAGAGGGGGAAATTGCATCATTTGGGATCTAACACAATAAAAACCCTCTTACTTATAACAATTAGAGATTAGTGGATTGATCTCCTTGATCTCATGAGTAAAGGTGATGTATACCAATTATCATTTGAATAAATTTGTGAAAAATGCAAATACATATCAACAGGAAGGGCAAGAGTAAGTAAATCAGCATCAAGATCAGTAAGTCAAGCTACACTTGCAAATTTGTTTGATGACTTTAAAACAAAAAGTCTTAGTAATCTAGCCAAACAAGTGGAAATGTTAAGAATACAAAATGACAAAAAAAAAGATGTTGATATTTGTGTTTCCCATGCAAAATCAAATGATTTTAAATATTGCCCCTCATTACCAAGGTTGAAGGAAGTTTACCAAGAGGATAATGAAGCAAGTCAATTGCCAAAGTAGCTAAGTTATGTAGCTCCAAGAAGACTATGGTAGCCTAGTCAACCTAGTATGATGCAAGAGCCTAATTCAGAATTTCAAGGTTATGCACATCCATCTCAAAGTAATTGGAATACACCCTTTCCTTGGCAACCTTGGCCATCTCAACCCCAAAACCAATCTTGGCAACAAGTTGGAAAGGACCTTATGGGAGCAATCCACAATATCCTCAATATTTAACTCAATATCCTCCATACTCAACTCCATGTTTATCCCTACCATTTGCCTCCACCACAACCACAACCCCAACCGCATCAATCTCAAAGATCCACTCCCACTCAACTACCCCACCATTTCCAAACCCACACAAGGAAGTAGCTCAGCCCACTTACAATGTTGAGGTACAACACTTCCAAACATCTCCTCTTGATCTAAATGGTATTCATCTTAGATCAAGAAAGGTATTGCAAAAAGAGATTCTATTGATGTCATTGAAGGACAACATCCAGAAGAAGAAGATTCAAATGAGAAGACCAAAGGATCATGGACTACACTTGAAGGAGAGAAGACATCAGAATCAGATATTGAGGAAGTTACATCATGTTCACCATTAGATCCTCTATGTGTTCAAGAGAATAATCAACAAAAAGAATAAGATCTGAATTTCATGGAAGAATAAGACATCCAAGATTATCCAAATCAGCAAGTGGACCAGGGGCATCACAACTATATTGAAATATGGTTCCAGAAAATTGTTAAGTTGCAGTAACAAACTCTTTAAAAAGAAATGATCTCATCTTAGTTAAAGAAATTAGTCTCTTACATTTAGGTACATGTCAAAGAATATATTTCGAGCCTACACATCAGTTTATATGTCATCTTGATGTGCACATGGCTCCATTCGAAGTATTCTTATACTTGAAAGAGATTTTGTTTTTCAAGTAGAGTAGGATAGAAAAAAAAACGCCCTGGGACTAATAACTTTGCCGAGCTATCTGCTTTACACCTCTTGATGTGTTGGCTTCTCCAGAGGAACATTTACACTATACAAATTTTTGGCGATTCTCAAAATGTCACCAAATGGGTCAATGGCAATGCATCATGTCAAAACCAGATTTTAAAGCCTCTTTTAGATGAAATTATGTTACTAAAGTCGTCCTTTAACAGTTTTCATTTATGTCATATCTACAGGGAAAATAATGATGAAGCCGATCAGCTTTCTAAAGCTGGCATACAACAGATTCTGGGCGGATGGGCGATAGAGGAATTCTTACAGGGGCACCAAACTTTTTCACAGCAGCCACCTTTCGCTCCTCCTACATGATTGGGGTTACGGCTCCTCTTTTTATATCATACAGTTTTGTTATATCTACAGGTTTCTAAGACTCTGTTTTTATATTTCTTTTTTGTAAATACCTATCACAGGTCGTATTAGAAAGTTTTCAAAAACTCAAATATATATCACAGCTTTATGATCATATGCTCCGCATATGTTTTGCGAGGTTGTTTTCCTTTATAGAAGGAGACCCTTTTTGGTTTTCTTAAAATCGTTATGGTATTACTGAACAGCTGGAAAAAGGAAAATGTTTTTTGACAGAGATGCTAGTTAGAGCAGCTGTTGTGAAGTTTTTCACAAGCACTAATCATGTTTTCGCCAGGTATTTCGGCACAGCTCCAGGGGGGCAAACTTCTTCGGAAGTGAACAAATCAGAATGTAAAACTTTTTATTTTTTCTAATGAAAAGTTTTGATTTTTTCTTCGGAAAAAAAAGGATAGAAAAAAAAAGAATAAAATTTTAAAAATAAATAAATCCCAGGTGAAAACCTCCTTTGAGGCACCTGAGATTGGCTCATTGATAGAAAACCTCCATGAGGCAATCAATGGGTTGGGAAAAAAGAAAAAAAGAAAATATGCTAGGTGAAAACCTCCTTTGGGGCGCATAGACAGACCTATTAGTTGAAAACCTCATTGAGGCAGCTAGTAGGCATAAAAGGAAAAAAAAATGAAAAAAAGAAAAATACTTTGGTCCATGTATCTCTTTGATGAATGTAGGTGCTCTCCAACCTCTGCAAGCAACCAGAACACTTTAGCACCAAAAGGAAAAAAAATGGTCAAAATTCTAGTCAAAGGAAGTCAAACCTGGACTTTCTCCCCCTTTTCTCACATGCTCCAGAAGGACCAATTCCATGCCAATCCATCACCCTTGTCTCTTTCCACCATCCACCCATCATTCCCAAGATTTTCCCATTCATTTTCCTTGTTGTCCTAAAATGCTACAAGAAGGCTCCGTTTTGCTATAGGAAGCCAAAATACATAGAGCAGAAAATTATTTTTGTCAGATATTGAAAACCATGCATCCATTTTTTGAGATACTTTAGGGGGAGATGCATATGGATGATGGTAACATTCCCAAGCAATTTCAGCCAATTCTAGTGAACACTTTTCAAGAAATTGACCTCCATCACCTACAACCATTTTTAATTTTTCTCAATATTCGTACATCCATTGACTGATTTGTTTCATGGGGAGATGAATATGGATGATCGTAACATGCTCAAGCAATTTCATCAAATTCTAGTGCACACTTTTTGAGAAATTGTCCTCCATCACCTATAATGATTTTTAATTTTTCTCGAGATTTGTGCATCCATTGGCCAATATTTTTAAGGGTAGATGCATAGGGATGATGGCAACATGCTCACCAAATTTCATGTCAATCCAGTCTACCGTTTTGAGAGATATGCATAAAATAATTTTTCTACAACAGGTTGTCCTGAAATATTACAGGAAGTTCAGAATTGCTACAGGGTGGTCGAGAAGAAGCTACAGGAGGCATATTCGATTGGAGTAAGAGGAAAAAAGGTCATGTATTCTTTAGGAAATGTTGATATAGGTCCTCCATAGCCTCATCATTTATTTTCCACACCACATGACCTCTTATTCATTCTCATTTTCATCCATGTCCATGAAAAATCTTCACTTTCACCCATTCTTCCATTCCTTCCACCACAAAAAAGGCCTTTGATCATTGTCAAAATATTACTCATGAATTATCAATATTTTTAAAGGTATCACTTAAAGGAAATAATGATCCTAGGATGGTTTATTTGACTGCTACAAGGAGACACACAGTCTTGTAGCAGTCTACACAAGCCCTCTAGAACCACAATCAAAACAACTTGGAAGCACTAGAATGAATAATTGACCAACATGAAGCAACGAGGGATAATGTACTCAATCTTGGGCAGCCACAAAACTTTTGCATGGCTACTACAAGGTCACTGATCATCTCAAACAGCAGTAGCTTGATCCACCATCAACAAGACCTACAATGACAACTTCAATCAGCCAAGCACATTTCAAGAGAAATCTTAGATCAGCCATTACCTTTGTTCGAAAGTAGCATGCAACCACCAAAGGATCATCACTAGGAGCTTTAGAACCACCAAAGACAACTTCAATAATCATATCAATAACCTCACTATCACCTGCAAAAATACATCAAGGGTAAGGCCCAAGTATGAAATCCTCAAAACCTCTCCTACAAACTTATTTTAGCTCAAAAAATGTTGTAAGTGTAAGAAGGAAAAGGTTCTTTTTGTAGCCAAAATTATAACAGAGAAGCCTTGGCCTTATCTCGCAATTAACTTCACTTTTCCACCAAGACACCCACACATGGGGGAGAGGGATGCAATCATTTAGTCATGATGGAAAACAAGGAGTGCGAAGGGGTAGGTGAGGGCCAACTCAGTTAACACAAAGCACTCTGAGTTTATTTTACATGCAATGAAAAAATAGAGAAAAGTGAAAAAAAAAAAATAATGGGAAAAAAATCAAGAAAAATAAATAAATTAAATAAATAAATAAAAGGTGGATCCACCACCTCTTGGCATGAAAAAATTAGTTTCTACACAATTCAGGTTATGTGTAGCTCATGTACTCACCACTCTCTGAGTAGCTCCCGAATCAAATTCCAGCCCCTCTCTGGATTGCTACAGGAAGATTGTAATTACTATAGGAAGATCATGTAGCACTACAGGAAGGTCAAGAAACTGCTACAAGAAGCTAATAGAGTGCTACAGGAAGGCAAATTTTGCCCAGAACAACCACTAGAGCCTTGGGAAGCAAGGAAATATTCAAAGGAAATGGAAAGGGTGCAAACAAAAGGTAAGGGGGTATGATGATGGGATTGCACTTGATTTTCCAGTCAATTTACATGATTCAGGTGGCCAAGAAGATGAACAAAAAGCATGGTGTTGCCCTAAAAAATAAAACTCATTACAGTTGATGAATCACCTGAGAGAAAAAAGAAACCTTAACCTGCATTAGGGCTTCCTTGGGAATCTGAGATAGGGAAAAAATACAGTAGCAAGAAGAACAATAGAAAGAGCATCAAATAGACCAACAAACAAAGCATGAAACATGTCAGCATACATGAAGAATAACAGGGCAAGGAGGATGGCTAGGTTTCTTAGAGGATGAGCAACAATTTACGTAGGGGGGTATGATGGGCCTCCAAATTAGACACAAATTAAGGCCCATTTAACATTTCTTAGGAACATGAAGGCTATATTAAACCTCTCCTTCTACACTTATTAATGTTTTTTAGCTTTAATATGTTCATTAGGAAGGTTTAGAAATGATTTCATATTTGTGCCTAATATTATTTATTTTTGTAGAATATTGTGAGAATATTGGGCAAATTATGAAGATTTGGAGGAGGAGATAATTTAGGAACTTTCTCCCTAGTACAGGAGGATCAATATTGGATAATAAATCAACAAGATATTCTGAAATTATTGTACAAATTCTAGAGCTCCAATAATTGAGAAAATCTCGGAATGTGTTCCTTCTCATTTAATGTAGATTCCTAGTGTTGGGAACAAGATCCACTATTTGAGGGATTTTGGAGGGGAAAGCTTCCTCCTTTCAAGGAGAATGCTTCCTCATCATCTTGTATAAGTATCATTTCGAATTTTCCTCTAGGGGTTGGTTTTTATTAGTCCTCTTGTGGAGAAAGCTTGTATTTTTGCAGGTCCACTTTCATTTCTTGCAGGGATGTAATTGCATTAATGGAAATAATGAAGTTTGGTACCATTTTCAGCATCTAAATCGTGGTCTCCTTCATATGATTCTGATTTCCTTGGGCTTGGCCATCCCAGGAGTCTCATATTCCTTTTGTATAATTTACATTTCTTCTTTTCGCTTCTTATTCACATGCATCTCTTATTCTTGTTTTTTTATATTTCTACATTTAGTATTGATGATTTCTTGTTGCGGGATTGGGTTAAATGGTTGAAGTAAGTTCTTTTGTAGGATCAAAAGCATTATTTCATCCTTGGAACAGCTTTGGAAGGTCATAGTAATCATTTAGCTACTTGGATTAGTTTGTTTAATCCCAAATCTAAATTTCTGGAAGTCCCTTGTGGCAAATAGTAGTAATTTTATATTATTTTTTAAAACATGTTAATGAGCTTCAATTGAGTTGATTCCACTTGAATTAGATCATAGAAACATTCAATTTAATAACAAAATTTACCCCATTGCATTTTCACTTGACTAGGTTAGGCATTTGATAGATTAACTAGCTCACTAGTTCTCGAATTTCTAGATTTTAGACTAGTAATTTTCTGCTATTTTTTAGCATCTACTAACAAAGGTGTTTCTGAGTGATTCCACTTGGAATGGAGACCTAATACATCCTATTCAAAAACAAAAATTTTCCCAACCAATTTGGATTTGTTTTTCTTGTTCATTCAGTGAATTATATCTTCTTGTAACAAATCTAGTAACTTCATGTAGCAGCATGTAACTTCCTGTAGCACTCTTCCAGCATGTATATACTTGCCCAAATTTGCTCAAAAAACTTGGTTTTTGTCCCTTAGGGTTGAATCATAACCCCTAGGCTCTAAATAAATGGTTGAGGTGGAATAAACACCACTCAAGACTTACCTTTTTACCCCTACAAAACATCTCAACAATTTGGGTTAATGGACAAATTTATGAATTGGATAATACAATAATGATTTTCTTGATTGTCACATCCAATGAACTCTGTCAATGGATCTAAAATCTTTGAAATGTAATGATTGATATTTAGTTCATGATATTTACTTTATGCAATTAGAATAGGTTTGCTTTCCTTGTATTTTCTTTCCTACAATAGGTTAAGGTTTCCATTTCGAGCATTTCCATTTCTGCAATTAGTTTAGGATTTGATTTCATTACATTCACTCCATTACATCATGACAATGAAATAAGGACACATTTTATGTTGTACATATAGTGTCAATACCTAATTCAAACATATCGCTGCCACACACTAAACATCTTATCGGGACTATTTCACCCTTATAAGCCTTTAAAGCTCCATGCCAAATATACATATTGAAAGCGTAGTTTGGTGCTTTTCCTTTAAAAATGGGACCACTTAAGCTATCGGGGCCATTACACTATCGGAATTGTTTTATTATCACTTTAGCCCAAAAAAAAACTCGAACAACACTTTTTATAGAAATACACAAGGGCAAAGGGAAAACCCCGCTCCAAACATATAGCTAGACTTCAAAACTTATTCACCCGCATCTATTAAATTGTCAGGTCTGCCTACTCCAAGCTACCTCCGCGCTCTCCGATCACCGATCCCTGATCAGCTGATCTCCACCGTTCAATACATCCTCCGATCCAACGGTCCACATTTACTCTGACTATCCAACTGGTGCATCAATCCTCCACTGTCGATCTACACGTAGTGGATCCGATAGCCCACAACTATTTTGGGCGGACAATTAACACGGGATTTAATCACCCAATAAATGGTTTTCTCTCTCCCCTCCTTGCTACATGTTGAAGGATGAATGGGATCGGGTGTCTGCCCTTCAAAATAGCTTACAACCTTTAATGTGCCTGAAATACCATTCATTGTAGTGAGACCGCTTCTACGATCCAACGGTCATGGTTGATTGCGATCCAATGGTTGCGATATATCTTGATCTAATGGCCACGATTGAATTGGCCGATCGCAAGTTCACTTGCCAGGTTCCTTCCGCTTCAAAGCGTCGATACGATCAGTCTTTCGAACCCAATAAGGTATAGGCTCCCGTCAATAATACTTCATGTTCGGATTCCAAATCAGATCTATGTTTTGTGCCGATTCATAGAGTAATTTGGGTTTTTCGATTACGAGATCAAAACTATGTAATAGACTTCGTCGACCCGACATCAAACAAGGATATTTCAAATAAATCCTTGACTTCTATAAATCATATGATTTAGGCACTAAACATAGCAAAACAAAGGGATAATCACCCTTCCCAAATACAAAGAATCTGAAAGCATACAAGGGTTTCCGCAGGCTCGATAATCAATCCTAAACACAACAATATTCATTCACAATAAAATAATTACAGAGTCTTGCCTTGGCCCGATTACACAAATGAAAGATATTGGTTTTCAAAATACAAACCACACACTATGCTTGCTCTCGTTCTACTCAATCCTCTCTTGAATCTTTCCTCTTTGGCTTGATTCTTCAAATGAGTGGCCTCCTCCTAATTTGCCCGTAGGCTTACAAGTCCATCGTGAATCCTATCTCTCTGTTCCCTCTTTTTTCAGAAAAGAAGGAAAATACGTATATGTTCTATCTAACCATCTCCTTCCACACATGAAGGAATTCATTGTATACTTAGAAATCATATCCTACCTTAACTAATCAATATAACTAATTGGCTTGATCTCCATGCAGGGAGGATCACTTGCCACTTATTCCCAATTCTGTTCAGAATTAGGCAACCATTAACTACTTACATAATTTAAGATTAATACAAATTAAATAACCAATTCTTCCTCCAAATTTTCATTAGCCAGAACATGTGACGACACCATCACATCGCTGGCTAGGCCTAGATGCTCTTGCATCAATACCTCTTAAGTTTGTACGAACCTCGGGTTGATAATTAAAGTTGGTAGCCTTGGGAGTTGCAACATTCTTGTTGCAATACTGGGGCTCATCGCTTTTTGGGTAGGTGAGGGCCAACTTAGTTAACTCAAAGCACTTTGAGTTTATCTTGCATGCAATGAAAAAATAGAGAAAAAGTGAAAAAAAGGAGAAAAAATAATGGGAAAAATCAAGAAAATAAATAAATAAAAGAGAAAAGAAATAAAAGGTGGACCCACCACCTCTTGGCATGAAAACTTTAGTTTCTATAGAATTCATGTTGTGTGCAGCTCATGTACTCACTACTCTCCATCATCCTAGTAGCTCCCAAATCAAATTTCAGCCCCTCCATGGATTGTTACAGGAATATTGTAATTGCTACAAGAAGATCCTATAGCACTACAAGAAGGCCGAGAAACTGCTACAGGAAGCTAATAGAGTGCTACAGGAAGGAAAATTTTGCCTAGAACAGCTACTAGAGCCTTGGGAAGTAAGGAAATATTCAAATCAAATGGCAAGGGTGCAAACAAAAGGTAAGAAGGGTATGATGATGAATTTCACTTGAATTTGCAGTCAATTTACATGATCGAAGTGGCCAAGAAGATGAACCAAAAGCAAGGTGTTTCCCTCAAAAATAAAACTCATTACAGTTGAAGAATCACCTAAGAGAAAGAAGCAACCTCAACCTACATTAGGGCTTCCTTGGGAAACTGAGATAGGGAAAAAATGCAGTAGAAAGAAGAGTAGTGGAAAGAGCATCAAATAGACCAACAAACAAAGCATGAAACATGTCAGCATACATGAAGAACAATAGGGCAAGGAGGATGGATAGGTTGCTCAAAGGATGAGCAATAGTTTCAGTAGGGGGTATGATGGGCCTCCAAATTAGACACAAATTAAGGCCCATCTAACCTTTCTTAGGCACATGAAGGCTATATTAAACCTCTCCTTCTACACTTAATAATGTTTTTTAGCTTTAATATGTTCATTAGGAAGGTTTAGAGATGATTTCATATTTGTGCCTAATATTATTTATTTTTGTAGAATATTGTGATAATATTGGGCAGATTATGAAGATTTTAAGGAGGAGATAACCTACTACAGGAGGATCAATATTGTATAATAAATCAACAAGATATTCTGAAATTATTGCGCAAATTCTAGAGCTCCAGTGATTGAGAAAATCTAGGAATGTGTTCCTTGTCATTTAATGCAGATTCCTAGTGTTGGGAACCAAATCCACTATTTAAGGGATTTTGGAGGGGAAAGCTTCCTCCTTTCAAGGAAAATGCTTCCTCGTCATCTTGTATAAGTATCAATTTAATTTTCCTCTAGGGATTGGTTTTCCTTGGTCTTCTTGTGGAGAAAACTTGTATTTTTGCAACTCCACTTTCATTTCTTGTAGGGATGTAATTGTATTGATGGAAATAATGAAGTTTGGTGCCATTTTCAACTTTTAAATATTGGTATCCTTCATAGGACTCTGAGTTTCCTTGGGCTTGCCCATCCCAGGAGCCTCAGAACTCTTTTGTATAATTTACTTTTCTTCTTTTCGCTTCTTATTCACATGCATCTCTTGTTCTTGTTTTTTTCTATTTCTGCATTTAGTATTGATGATTTCTTGTTGTAGGATTGGGTTTAATGGTTGAAGTAAGTTCTTTTACAGGACCACAAGCATGATTTGATCCTTGGAATAGCTTTGGAAGGTCACAATAATCATTGAGCTACTTAGATTAGTTTGTTTATTCTCAAATCTAAATTTCTGGAAGTCTATTGTGGCAAATAGTAGTAATTTTCTGTTATTTTTTAGAACATGATAATGAGCTTCAATTGAGTTGATTCCACTTGCATTAGATCATAAAAACATTCAAGTTAATGAAAGAAAATATCCCATTGCATTTTCACTATAATAGGATAGACATTTGATAGATTCACTAGCTCACTAGTTCTCCAATTTCTAGATTTTAGACTAGTAATTTTCTGCTCTTTTTTAGCATGTGATAACAGGGGTATTTTTGAGTGATTTTACTTGGAATGGAGACCTAAGACATCCTATTCAATAAAAAAAATTGTCCTGTCCAATTTGGATTTGATTTTCTTGGTCATTCGGTGAATTATATCTTCTAGTAGCAAATCTCGTAACCTCCTGTAGCAGCCTGTATCAACACATGTAACTTCTTGTAGCACTCTTCTAGCACGTATATACTTTCCTAGATTTGCTCAAAATCTTGGTTTTTATCCCTTAGGGTTGAATCATGACCCCTAGGCTCTAAATCAATGGTTGAGAAAGAATAAACACCAATTAATACATGCCTTTTTCCAATGTATATTAGGCCTATTTATTTGAATTCATGCTCCTAGGATTTCAATTACGATTTGTTGTTCTTTCCTAGGATTAAATCTTTTTCAAAGTAAAATTTTCATTTATGCAATTAATTTAGGATTTGATTTCATTACATTCACTCCATTACATCGTGACAATGAAACAAGGATACATTGTATGTTGCACATATAGCATTGATACCTCTTAAGTTTGTACGAACCCCAGGTTGATAATTAAAGTTGGTAGCCTTGGGAGTTGTAGTGTTCTTGTTGCAATACTGCAGCTCATCAGTAACCCCCAAGCAATATTTGAACATGAAATTTTATGCAATATGGATTAATTTGAATACCAAATTGATCATCAAGTCTTGGTGGAAAGAGCTTGCAAAATTCTGCTAGAAACCAAGTGTAGTCTACAAAACTAAATCCTTGAGAAAGGTTTATCAATATCTTATGGCAATGTGTTGTAAATTGCATGGATGGAAGAATGTTGAATATTTTGAAGAGAATTGGATTTTATTGCTCAATTTAGTTGTTTCAAGAGGCAAATTCTTCAACTAGGTTGATATTATCTCTCATGAACTGCAACTTCATATACAACAGGAAAAAACAACTTTACAAGCCAAACAATCACCAAAGTTTTATATGTTCGCTTATCTGCTAGATGGAATTTGCACCCATTATGAGTTTATAGGAATGAAATGGAATTGGACCCCTTAGGAAATGTTTCATGTTTACTTCCATTGTAGACTATTATCAGAAGTCAGTTTTTGAGGAGTTTATATGAAGTTGGTTGAGCAATTCTTTGCAGTATTGTATAAGATGATTTTTGAGACAAAACCTCCCTGCATCACTATTCATGTGAAGGAGTCACTCTATGAGGTTTCAGATTGGTTCACTTCACCACAAGGCACATAAATCAGAGTGTTCGGGTTCTAGACCGCCCCTCGCCTTATGTCGAGGTATGTTACCAATAAGGTGGTCTTGTAGGAGGTTTCCTATCAGTTGAACACTGGTTTGTCTACATAACTCCAAAGGAAGAAGAAGTGTCCTTGACCCTATTTTCCTTTAAGGATTGGACTCTGTGATCTTAAAAGCCTTAAGGAAACTAAAGTTGAACTTGAAGAACTTAGGTGTCTTCATTTTGCAGTAATGGGCTTTCATAGATATGATTCCATAAATGTTTGCAGGCAACATTGTACTAGGATATGATACACCTAGCCATATGTACCAATGACCATTCTAGAAGATGAGAAAGTCAAGAACTAGTATAATGCATTAAGGAAGAATAGGCAAGGGGATGAGGTAGGGCCCTCCCATTTTCCATAGGTATGAGACGTATAAATTGGAGGATATTCAGCAGGAAGTGACTGCCCAAGTTGACACTGCAATATCAAAGAAGAGGCCAAAGCTTGATCCAACAACAAAAAGTAGTATAAATTTCAAGGTTGATCCAATGTGAAAAGGTGCAATAGAGTTAGAGCAACAAAATAAGGAAATAGAGGAGGAGAAGAAAAGGCTAGAGGAAGAAAAGCAGCAGGAAGAAGAACACAAAATATAGGAGGAGGAACAAGAGAAGAAGAAGCAGGATGACTTGTCGAAGAAGAGAAAAATAGAGGAGCTACAAAAGAAACAACAAGAGGAAATCTTACAAAATCAGAAACCAGAGGAAGATAGGAAGAGAGTAGAATAAGAGGAACAACAAATGCGGTTGCAAGAAGAGTATATGAAGAACAAACGGGAGGAAGAATCCACATAGAAAATGGAGGAAGAACTAACGGTCAGTGACATGGAATTGAAGCTAGAGGAGTAGGAAGACATTGAACCAATTGCAGATGAGCCCAAAATTCAGTGAGATCCTCCTCTCATTGGTGGCCATCTCCCATTCCACCTGATGATATGGTTATGGATATAACGATCTTTACCTTTAACCAACTGAAGAAGAGGATTGTATGAGAAATGCGAAGATATTTTCCCAATGACCCTATTCATCCAGTGTCCATAGCCACGGAATGGGTGATAACATCCAACACTAGAAGGATTCCTTAAGTAGTCATTTCAACAAATGTGGCCTTTGGAAAATGACACAAGATAATACAAAGTATCTTATGAGTGAGAATGCGTGATTGCGAAAAGAGCAGGTTGCAACAAAACAACAAGTTGATCATCTTGCTGCAAAGAATCAACAATTGTCTTCTACTAGTATCAACACAACAAAGCTTTAGAAGACCATACTTGAAGAATTGAAGCTAATGGAAGAAACCATGAAGCAACTATAAAGTAAGACGATTCTCTTGCGTGAATTAATAGCCCCCTTGTAGAAATTTAGAAAATGTCTCAAGAAATCTTGAAGGTTTTAAAGCTTACAGGCACAACTGTTGATTTGATGCAGGATTAGGGAATTGGTTGGTTTGAAACGCATCGAATTATAGTTTCTTTCTGTGATTTTTACTAAAATATCTCAACATTCATAATATGGATCACAGAAGCCTAAATTCAAATATTACAACCCTACACAGAAGGGACATTGCAACTAAATTTCATCTTTTCGAATGGGCACGCTCGTAGGTTTCTAGGATGAAGTCAGATATAGAATTCTTAAAAAGATGTATAGATTCATCTATTGTTCTGTAATTCGCTCAGATTAAACAATCAACTTAATAATTCTAGGAACCAACATGTATTTCTTAATGTTGATCTAACTCTAGTTCACTCTGAGATTTGCAGGGTTAGAAAATTCCTAGATTTTCTTTCTTGGAAATTATTTTCATTACATTTGGAGCTCTCTCTCGTGATTTTCAAAGCTCTTTGGACAAAGATTGAGGGTTGTTCGTGTTATACTCCTATAGTTATAGGTGTCATATTTCATGATTGACTGGTTGAGCTCTATAATATGTTCATCCGTTCCTTGCCATAAAGGTTTCCATATTATGAAAAAATCAAAAAATTAAAAAATGTAAAGAGGGTATACCCTAAAAGAAAAATCAAAGGGTGAAAAAATAAATGGTCAAAAGAAAAAATGAAAAATGAACCCCAAATAAAAAATACCAAGAAAGTGTGCAAGTCCAAATGCCACTACTATTTCATTTTTGCAAAATAAAGCATTGTGTGCAGCTTGTTAACTTCATGCCACAATTGATGAATGGCCAAACAGCTTAATCTTGGCCAGTTCATGTTTCAATTTCATGTTTTAGATAGAGAATAAACTTTTGTCCAAACTATTTAATCTTGGCAGATGAGTAGATAGGTAGAGAAGCAAAGGAGCCCAACTGTTTAATCTGAGCCCTTGGAAGAAATAAGTGTAGACTTAGATAGGCTTATCATGCAAAAGAAAGGAAAACTGATAAGGATTTGCCAGTCCAAGTGCACCCAAAAGAAAGAAGAAAAAATGTTAGGCAAAGTAAGCAGGGTAGGCAATTTTTCAAGTTGCAGAATGAGACTTGTGATAAAGGTTGTCTCTCAAAATGTTAATCTTACCTCTATCACAGGTACCATGGCAGTTTTATATTTTGATGCAGCTCAAGTGAAGCATGACTAACTCCCTTCATACTGTTTCCCCAATCACTTACTAATATCCCCCCATAGATATTAATATATGCTTAATATCACCAAATCACTCCATTCCATTTCATCATTTGCCTAAGTAAAAACCCCTTTTTACTTAGGAAATTTGTACAAATATCACATAAACCCCTGTTTTTCCATTTTTTCCTAAAGTTTTGTAACATTATAACTTAACGCTTTTCTATTTTTCGAATTCATATTAACCATTAACTTTATTATATTAGCTCCTGGATAAAATCATTTACCCTGCCCCGTAACATGTATATATAATAAAAATCCCCAATTGTTAATATTCCCCGCCCTAGTTAAACTATGACCATATGTCACTGTTTCAAATGAGGGATTAATAGTTCATCAGGAGCTTATTAATAACCTTCACGCGCAAAACCTCGGGATTAATTAACCTTTGGTTAATTAATAACCTAAGCAATCACCCCGCCAACCAATAACATTGCGCCCGATGCAATTAAAAAACATGGTTAATTGATCGACCCCCGCACATTAAGCCTCCACCTTGTTCATAAGCCGTCCACCGTCCGATCTGGACCTGTCCATCCAACGATCCATATGCATTTCGCTAGGCATCCATCTTCCGCACTGTAAGTCCTGGGGAAACGGTGGTATTTCTCATGTACAAGTGCCACGCGTCAATCTCCCGTGTTGTTCACTGCCCCTCCGCCCGAAACCGCCCAAGCCCGAAAGCGGTGCAGGCAAAAACAACTTACCGCGCTCCCGCTGACCCTTCGTTGATGTCATCTGCTGACGTCAACTGTCCTCTGCTGACATCACTGCCATGTCACCTGCCACGTCATCCATACCCCCACTGACGTCATGCTGACGTCATCCGTACCTTGAACCAAATTTTCCTGCAAAAAATCATTTTTGTCCATTAAAAGGGGAAAAGGCCATTTTTCTATGTTTTTCGCTACAAAACTATGTTTCGCGCTCCAAACTTACGACCGACTCAGTTCCAGTGTTTTAGCTGCCTCCAACCAAAATAGTCCCAGTGCCAGCTCCACAAGACTACCATTCAAACTGCCATTTTGCAATATCACAGTTGAACCGGCAAAAAGAAGGATTTCTAAGCCCGCAGAAGAGACCAATAAAGATGTACAGGGACATTTTGTTACTCCGACCATTGGAAACCTGCAGAAACATGAATGGCCAAAGTAAAGGCGGTGAGAAGACATTTTGCAGTTCCATTTTGCCAGAAAAGCGACGAGCAGGGGTCAGATCAGCGATAAAGAGTATCAGAGGAGTCGGTTTTAGCAAGTTAAAGAGGATCAAATCAAAGTCAAAACACATTAAAGAGTATCAGATATGCCATAAAGAGTATCAGTGGAGAATTAAAGGCAAATCAAATCAGTAATAAAGGGTATCAGAGCCAACTAAGAGAAGCAGATCAGAAAGTTTAAAGAGCAGTTAATACAAACAGTCGGCATAGAGCTACAAAGGACACCTGCAAGCTGAACCCTAAAGAGGCAACCTCCAGCACAGCATAAGTTAGTTGTTTATACTTTTCTTGTAAATTACTTTAGGTTAAACTTAGATATTATCTCAGAGCTTTTTATGAGATACTTTGTTGTACATATTTTATTGTATAAATACCCTCTTCATCAGAGTTTTGAAGAGGTTGGGTATGTGTAGATTTCTCTATACTTTGCTGTAAATACTGAACTTTGGAATAAAAAGTTGTTGGGATCAAATTGTTGTCTGGTTTACTGGAAGAAGAATTGATGCAAAAGACCTGTCACAGAATTCTTGAATCAACCCATGGATCAATGAGTACTTTCTACCTTGTGTTTTATAGTTTCTTGTCTATTATATCACCTTTGTTTCATGATCTAAATAGTAAAGAAAAAGATTAATCCAGAATTTGCTTAGCTACACTCTGTTTTCAGTCTTTATTATTCTCTGTGTTTTCTTCAGAATTAGAATAAACAGTGAATTTTTAATTGCTCCTGCTTCCCCTGATTCTTTCACGTTGAGTATTTGCTAAGGAATTCTTAATTGCTCCTTAACAGTAATCATCCATTTTCCCTCTATCAATATGATGAAGGATTCTTAACTGCCCTTCACCCATTTGAGTCCATTCCATCTGATTCCAGCCTTTAATTGTTCCATTGTTTGAGTACCTTGCTCTGTGATGCCATCCTCTGTTAAGAAACCAAATCCAGGAAGCCATTCTCCTTTTGACTCCATCATGCCCAATGGACTGAACTCTTCAATTTTGCCTCACTGTTCTATTGTATCTCACCACCCAAACTCAAAACAAACCCTTGTACTTCATAACTAGCCTAACCTTTGAAAGACAAAGCTAAATCATAAAGAGAGAGCCCTCTCTGGATGCAGATTGGCTAGAATCTGTATCTAAAAGATTGGTCTGTGGTTACCTTGGCTGTATTGCCTTTCTTACAACTTTTGGGAACAACCTAAGTGATAACAGTTCGACATTAAAATCTCTACGCATGGAAGAAATATGGAAGGAAAAGCATTCCAAGAAATTTCTCAAACTCTTGGATAAATCCTTTTCCCATAAAAGTTTTTCCTATTTTTCTGGTTATTCTTTCGTTAGTAGGATTAATAGAAATCAAGTCTCTGCATTGCGTTCTTGGGTCAACAACGTTGTTCTTCTGAAACTTGGAGTCAAAGCTTCCCAGTGCAACGATAACAGGGTTTCAGGATTTCTCTATGACCTAAATCACTTAATTGATTCCAAAGTTGCTTCAAGGGACAAGTACAGTGGCTCCCTTCATTCTGATATTCCATTTCTCATTCCTCCTCTCTCATCCATTAATCCAGAGCATTGAGAGTTATCCAACATTGTGGATTGTTCTCATTCCACTCGTTCCGGAGAAACTGATATTAATAACATTAACCATAATAAAAATAAGAACGATGATAATAATAATAATAATAATCTCTTTAATATTATTATTAATAATAATAGCAATTATAATGCTAATAATAATAATATCTTTTCTATTGGTTCTAACAACAATATTAATAATAAAAATATAATCTCTTTCACCCCTTTTAATAATAGAGTTGTTAATATTTCTCGATTTTCTTTTGATCCTCCTATTTATAGTCTTTTAGAGAAAGGTTTAATTTTTTCCCTTGCTCCTTGAAAAATCCCAGTGGAAGAGATTATCTGTGACATTGAATTTGATATAATGGACTTACCAGACTCTACTAAGGATATCATTAGACAAGACTATGTGGTTGTCTTGAGAAAGGCTAAGCCCCCTAAGAACAACCTTAGAAAACCTGAGTTTGGGGCTCTCAAGGCTTTGAATAATAACAAGGGCATCCTTGTTCTTAAAGCTAACAAAGGGGGTGTTTCCATTATCTTAGATAAGGAAGATTACCGGAGAAAAACATTAGATCATCTTTGTAATAGCGGAAGCTATAGAAAAATTAATAAGAACCCCTTAAAGGAGATTTCTAAGATAGTTGCTCTAGCCATAAAATCTAGTAGCATTGTTAGCTCCCTTAGCCAGAAATTGATTGAGAGTAGCCCTCTCACTCTTAGGATTTATGGTCTTCCAAATATCCATAAGGAAGGGTCCCCCTTGCATCCCATTGTGAACACCATTGGAGGGCCAACCTATCTTCTTGCTATGTTTTTAGCCAATAAGCTAAAACCTCTTGTTGGTTGGACTAAATCCTTTGTCAAAGATTTGTTTTCGTTTGCCAACGAATTAAAGGGTATAAAGCTGGATCCTAATGATAATTTGGTGAGTTTCGATATGGTCTCATTATACGCTAATATTCCCATTAACGAGGTCATTGAATTAATCAAGTGCATTATGGACCCAACTACAACTTATTTGATTGAAATCTATCTTACTTCTACTTTCTTCAGTTTTGAAGGTGAATTTTATGAACAAACTTGTGGAGTTTCCATGGGTTCATCCCTTTCCCTAGTAGTGGTTAATATGTTTATGGAGGACTTTGAATCTAAGGCCTTGTCCTCATCTCTATTCCAACCTAAGATTTGGAAAATTTTTGTGGATGACATTTGCGTCATCTGGTCGCATGGTCAGAAAAAGTTGGAGCTATTTTTCCAACATCTTAACAATCAATCTAGTTCCATAAAGTTTACTATGGGATTTGAAATCAAAGGTAGCCTCCCTTTCCTTGATGTTCTTATTTCAAAGAGAGATGATGGTTATTTCTCCCACTAGATTTTTCAGAAGAAAACTCACACTGAACAATATCTTCATACGAATTTGCATCATTTCCCCGCTCAAAGGCTAGGTGTTCCCAACACCTTATCGACTCGGGCGTTACAAGTTTCTGATGAAAACCACCTCAATGATGAAAAAACCCATATCCTTAGTGTTTTTAATAAGAATGGTTATAGTAAGTGCCAATGTCTTAGAGACTTCGTTAAGGCTGAAAAAGGTCCTAGGATTAAAAATTATCTTAAAGATCAGTTTTCAGGGGTACATCTTTCATTATCCAAGGAACCAAAAACATGATTGCTAAGATCCTAAAGAAGCATAAGGTTCCTTCAACATTTAGGCAGCTAAACACTATCTGAAGCTCCCTAAGATCAATGAAGGGTCCTGTGAACCCTAAAGATGGGAAAGGTGTTTATGTCATCCCTTACACTTGTGGGATTCCGTACATTGGTGAAATTGGTTGTTCAATTAATCAGAGGATTCTTGACCACATAGATGAAATCAAACATGGAAAGTCTCGCTCCTCCGCTTTGGAAGAACATGCAGAAAAGACAATCCATCGCATTTTCATTGAAGAGGCGAGGGTGATTGCAAGGATTCCTCATTTTCATCACCATAAGTTTAGGGAGGCCTTGGAAATTGAAAGGAGGGCTATCAATCTGAATAGAGATGATGGTTGGAGTATTATTAGGTGTTGCATCCCTACCTTGTACTCCTAAGTTTTTATAATAATTCATTCATTTAATTTAATCAGAATTTTTGATATATATATCTATGTATGTATGTATCATTTTCTTATTACTATTTCTAGTTTTATTGTTTAGAATAGTTAAATTTGACCTTATTATTTTTATTTTGTTTATTTATTTATTTTATTTTTATTTTTTCCATTTTCTTATTACTATTTTTCAGTTTTATTGTTTAGAATAATTAAGTTTGACATTATTGTTACTGACCTTCGTTTTGATTAAAATAATAATAATAATAATAAAATTAATTTACTTTTTTCTTTACAACTAAGTTCCATCTATTAATTTATTTTAATTAAAATTTTGTTTATTAATTAATAATAATTCTTTACTCAAAACTAGTTGTCATATTCTAACAGCTAGAAAACATCTCCCTTCATCTATTTAATCTAATGTCATGATTTGTTCTTCATCTTGTCCTGATGATGAACCACACTATTGGTTCGAAATGCGTCGACTTATAGTTTCTTTATGTGATTTTTACCGAAATATCTCTCAACATTCATAATATGGATCACAAAAGCCTAAATTCGGATATCTTAACATTCTAGAGCGGTTAAAAGGAAAAAACCAGCACTTAGCCCCATTTTGCCCAATGAACCTGGACCTTCCTCTCTTAACCCTTCCGCCCAATCCCCATCTCCTCCTCCTTCCCCTCCTCATCGACCTCAATCCCCTGGATTGGAAAAATCCCTTCAATCTCCCCCATCCTCCAATCCCTTCCATGTTCTCTCCCTTCCTGAAGATGATCCTACTCCCTCGAACCCTCCTGAACATCCCTCTTCCCCTCATTCCATGACTGCCCTCCCCCCCCTCTTAACAGACCCCCTCCCTCCTAGAATCACTCGCAGTAACTCCAAGGACCAGGGATCTTCCTTTGATGGTCAAAAGAAGCCGGGCAGAAAGACCTCAAAACAACATAGGGATGAGAACGCGCAGAAAGATATAGCCCTAGGATTGCAGAATCCAATAGAATCTTACATTCAGGGCACAAAAGATCAAGAAATAGCAAGCAGAGACAAGGGAGGCAGAGCACCTCCTCGAACCACAGGTCTGAAATGATCAAAATTCTTTCATGGAACAGCAGGGGACTTGGGCACCCCTCCAAAACCAATGCTCTAAAAGATCTTATAGCGCAGGAGAAACCATCCATCATCTTATTACAGGAAACAAAGCAAAGAGAACCAGAAATCAACAAGATCATTGAAAAGTATAAATGTTATAAAGGAAGCATATGCGAAGCTAGAGGGGCTTCTGGTGGAATCACTACCATCTGGAATCAAAATGAATGGAATAGTGAAGCTGATCTAATTGAACAGCATTGGATAAAAACAGTTCTGAGAAATAACATTAGCAAACAGCAGATTGTCATTTTTAATGTATATGTCCCTAATCACTACAGGGATAAAGAAATCTGTTGGGAAACTCTCAGTAAAAACATCATGGAAGAAGATAACAGTAACATCATATTAGGAGGTGACTTCAACTTAATCCTGCATGCCAATGAAAAGCGTGGGGGAAGCTTTATGCCAGATCCTTTCAGAAATCAAATGGAAAATATAATGCACATTGGTGACTTGATAGATATATCTCCAAAAAATCGCAAGTATACATGGAGCAATCGTAGGCTGGGCAGCAACAATATCATGGAGAGGCTGGACCGGTTCTTGGTCAACATCTCCCTCCTATCAACCTTTTCAATTGTCAATTCCTCCATCTTGCCCTTTGCTGCTTCCGATCACTACCCAATCACTCTAGCACTAGATACATACTGCCCCCTCAGTCCGCTTCCATTTAAATATAATCACATTTGGAGTGATTATCAAGCTGCCCGAAACATCATCCAGCACACCTGGGGACAACATATTGAAGGATCCCCAGGTTTCATATGGGAGAATAAATTAAGGAATGTGCAAAAAGCGCTCAGAAATTGGGCCAAATCGCACTACAATGAGCCTGAAAAGGAAAAACGTGAGCTTAAGTCCAAAATTGCAGAACTTCAATGCACAATAGAACAAAAGGAATATTGCCAAAATGAAAAGGCTCAAGAAGAAGAGCTTTACAACCAACTGAGCAGAATTAAAAGAGAGGAGGAAGAAAAGTGGTGCATCAAATCAAGGCAAATGTGGCTGGAAAGCAGGGACAAGAATACTTCCTTCTTTCACAAACAAGCCACTGCAAGACAAATCAGAAATACCATAACTGCCATTGTAGACAGCGCAGGGACTCAACATGTTGAACAAGCAGATATCAAAGGAGCTGCCACAGACCATTTTAAGGATCTCTTAACTGAAACAAAGGAGGAAGAACCTTATGATGATCTGCTACAGCATTTTCCTATTAAAATCACAGTTGATTTGAACAAAAGCCTGATAGCAGAAATAAAAGAGGAAGAAATAGTGGAAGCAATCTGGAGTCTCCATCCCAACAAGGCACCTGGACCGGATGGATTCCCTATTTGTTTTTACAGAGATTATTGGGAGCTGATAAAGAAGGATCTCATCAAATACTTCAAGTGGATCCAGAGAAAAGGCAAAATTGGTGGATATACAAATTCTACCCATCTTGCCCTCATTCCTAAGGAGAACCGCCCTTCCAATTTCTCTCGCTTCAGGCCTATATCATTATGCAATTCTTCATACAAAATCTTCACTAAAATCATAGCCTCTCGGCTAAAACCTCTCCTTCCGATGCTAATCTCTGAAAACCAAGGAGGCTTTATGGCTAATAGACAAATTTCAGATTCTATTCTGTTGGTTCAAGAAGCCATCCATTCAAGTCATGCAAGGAATGAAAAAGGATTTATTTTGAAACTAGACTTGGCCAATGCCTTTGACAGGGTAAGGCATTCATTCTTATTTGCAGTTCTTCAGAGGATGGGCTTCTCACCTCTCCTTATTAATGTCATAAGAGCCTGTATCTCTGGCCCATGGATCGCTCCCCTCATCAACGGAAGACCTGGACCTTCCTTTCAATCCTCAAGAGGATTAAGACAAGGTTGTCCCTTATCCCCATATCTCTTCATCCTCATGGCAGAATCATTCAGCTGTGCGCTTGACCAGAAGAGGCAGTCAGGCCTCATCACGGGCATTAAGTTTGAAGATGGCATTAAAAACATAAACCACTCTCAGTTCGTTGATGACACCCTATTGCTAGGGGGGCGACCACCATTATAGCAAGAAGATTCAAATCCCTGCTAGACAAATTTATGAGATATTCAGGAGGTCAAATAAATCACCTCAAAAGCTGCATTTATGGATGGAACGCTTCACCTCAAATGATTCACAGCATAGCCAACATTTTTGGTGTCCCCTGCAAGCTAAATTGGGACTGCTTCAGTTACTTGGGAATGCCGGTAAGCAAAGGGAATGCAAAGACAGGTGTTTGGGATTTAACATTAGACAAAATGAAAAGGAAAGTTCAGAAATGGGGAACTCTGTGGCTCAATCCAGCTGGGCGACAGGTGCTTCTAAAATCAGGCCTCTCCTCCCTTCCCCTCTATCAATTCTCCCTGGCACAAGCTCCAGCTTCATACCATCGAAAAATGGATAACATTCTCAGATTTTTTCTCTGGCAAGGGGGCAAGAACGAAAAGAAAAAATACAACCTAGTAAAATGGACACAAGTCATTCAAAGCCCAGAGAATGGAGGTCTTGGCATAAGATCCCCATCTCTCATGAATTTAGCATTTGGTGGAAAGTTGATTTGGAGACTTCTGGACAATCAAACAGCCTGGTGGAAAAAAGTCCTGGAGGAAAAATATCTCAATCAGTCAAGGCAGCATCTTCTCACTTCTGAGATCCCCAACAGAAATTGTACAAAGATATGGAAGCTTTGCAAAAAATCCATTGCATTCATGGCGCAAAATGTCTCCAAAGTGCCAAAAGGAGGTGAAACGGTGAACTTTGGTTTGGATAAAATCATGGGGAACCCTCCCTTAAACAGTCTCCCAGGTATGGATCCTATAATTCATTATTTACAAAGCAAAGGTATATCTAATCTGAGCCAAATCTCTCAATGGAATGTATCAACCAATGTTTGGATGCGATGGGAATTTCCACCCATCCCCCACCATCTTAAAGGCAGCTTCGATTCTTTTTGCAACCACCTGCACAGTATTGCGCCCACCATCAAAGATGAAAAGGATGAGTTCCGATGGGATCCTACAGGAACCAATTATTCAATCAAAGCAGGTTACAACTATCTAAGTAGCAAGGAATACCCAACGACTGTTTGGACACACTGGAAAATTTTAAAGAGAGCTGAAGCAATTCCAAAAGTCAAATTTTTCATGTGGACTCTCCTGCATGGGAAACTACTAACTGCAGAGAATCTCAAGAAAAGAGGCATCGTTGGACCCTCTAGATGTCCCAACTGTAAAGTTGCAGAGGAATCCATACAACACTTATTCATTTCCTGTCCCTTTGCAGCCTCATGCTGGAACAGCATCATTCCTTCTGCACCCCCCATTTGGAATTCTCAGCACTCCATTGACGAAGCTCTAAAAAACTGGAGGAGAAACTATCCTTGGCAATCAGTGAAGCAAAATCCAGCTAAAAGAGTTTGGAACGCCATCCCTTTTGCTCTTCTGTGGCGTATATGGATTGCTCGGAACAGCATGATATTCCGAGATAAAATAACTACAATCAGGCACATTCTCATCAAAGCAACAAGTCTGGCTTCTGAAACCATAGCTTCCAAGACAAAAAAAAAAATCGACTCCACCAGTCTATGGGCAGAGGAAAGAAGTTTCATTCGGCACCTTATTGACAAGACCAGTAATACTTCAACAGTAAAAATCAGCAAGTTCAGAGGCAAAGCCAACAATCCTGATTGGAAAATCCGCCTAACAAAGGAAGAATTTAGTAAATGGCTCCAATCAAAGAAATCTCATTCTTTATTCTTTGACGGAGCATCTAAGTTTAATCCGGGAGCATCGGGAGCAGGGGGCATCATCCTCAACCCTTCAGGCGTTCCAGTTTCCTCTTTCGAATGGGGTTTGGGAAATTTAACCAACAATAGAGCTGAAGCACTGGGCCTCTACCAAGGCATCCTTCAACTTCAGGTCCAAGGGATTAAAAAAGCTCTCATATTTGGTGACTCTGCCATCATAATAAGCTTAATGAACAGCAATCGACAAGCATCCAATCTCTTTTTACATCAAACCATCAATCGATGTAAAAGTCTGCTAACTCAGGATTTGGAGTACCAATTCTTTCATGTCCTCCGCTCCAACAACCAAGATGCAGACAAAAGAGCCAGTCAAGCCTGCTCACGAGAAAGAGGAAGTATCCTATGCAACCACGCGAATCTGCATCAATTCATTCCCTGATATTCATGATCGCTCCAAATCGATCCCCTCCAATGAACTGTGCCTCTGCTAATAAGGACTCTGACCAAATCCAAAAAATGCCTGATATTCACTGCAGCAAATCCCGAACTTTACAGTCGTATCACATCTCTGGAGATTTTGACACAGCAAATCGAATCTTGAACAGTAAAACCCGTGATCGCCCTTGCTTCCTCCTTGTGATCTGGTCCTCTTCTTGCCCCTGTCTGCCCGCTATATACTCCAGCTCCAGATCCCCCCTTGACCGAATCCTCCTCTTCGATTCAGCCACTCCCGCTTCTCTGTTCCTCTGTTCCCCTGTTTTGCTCTGTTGTGGTTTATCCAGTTCGGCTTTAGCGCCCGGTTCTCAGACAGATAGCTCTCTCAGAACTGTATTCAGATTTATAGTTGCAGTAAGTGCATGCTCTTCTCCAAAGTTGCCCCAAGTCAGCGCTGAAGTTCTCCTTATGAATCGAAGCGAGGATTGCTTGCATTGTCGGGACCTTCAAGCCGAGATTGAACAAGATCAATCCAACGCTCTCTCAAATACCTTCCAAGAGTTAGGTGAGATCCTCAAGTTCATTTTGGACAAGATCATCAGTTCAAACGGTCCAAGCACCAGCTCCTCCAGTGCAAGAGTTGCAGCAGTAGACAGCCATCCGGAGGCCTCCAATGCCCGACAGATCAACCTTATAAGTTTCGACTAGATGTATTGCAAAGTCAGCCTGCTTTTGTCCCAATTTATCAGAATTTATACTTGTATTAGGACCTTTCAAATGAACAGTAAAAGCATTTTTGTGAACTGTCATAATGTAATACAGCCACAAGCTATTCCGGTGAGCTCATCCTTTGTAAAATCGGAGCTTAGTCTCCCCCTTCTTTTTTGAATATATCTAGCAACTAACTTTGTGAAAAAAAAAAAAAAAAACATTCTAGAGCGGTTGGTCAAGAAAGACAGGTTAGTAACTGAGGTGGATAGAGCACAGTTAAGGTTGCATACTTAGAGCTACAATCACCTTGGTGAACAAGTGACCAACAACATAGTTTCTTATGTTTGACTGCATAGTAGTTTAGAGTCCCTCGCACGGAAGCATAAAAGACCTTTTATGGGTTCACTTGGAGAAATAAGGAGTAAAGAAGTCGTCGTGCAGGAATTAAAAGAGTTCATTGAGCAAATTTGTCAAGCGATAGATCAAGAAGGTTTTGAGGTAACCAAGATTTTTATTCTATAATATGCAATGAGCCAGCCAAAATTCAGATGAAGTTATCCATGATGTGGAGTAGTATACAATCAGACTCCAAATCCATAGTATCAAATGCATTGGAGGTGAAGATACGATACGTTGCAGATTTGAAAACCAAAGTTTAAGTTATTGAAGTAGAGTTAAAAGCATGACAATCCTACATCACTAATGAGTTCCAATTTGTCTTTTCCTCCTACATGAGGGAATTTTGTCTTATTACAATCTTGTCTTATGTAGCCACCATTTTGATGTAATTTGTCTTTTATGAATAAGAATTTCAATGTAAAATAAGTCTAAGAGATACATGTGGAATATGAAGACTCACATAAAATTCCATGGGGTGTAGAAGTTAAAGATTCATGATGGGGGGTTATAGGGGGGGGCAACAACTCCCTAGCACCGAGTTGCGTTAGGCACAGTGGGGTGTCACAAGCGGAAGGTAGCCTCCCCTGTTAGGGGGTTTGCAAGGGGGTGGTGGCCCCCCTGCATGAGGTCAGGGGTAAGCCCCCAAGAATTACTTTTTATGTAGACCCAAGGATGGGGGGCAGACCCAAAGATGGTGGGAGGACCTACCCATGGTTTTGTGCCTGGATTTTGCACATGGTTTTGGGGATGATGGTTTTATGCCCATGGTATTTTGTAGATCTAATCAAGGGAACTATGGTTATGCTCTAATCCAGGGTTAATTAATTGGGTTTTATGAATGCTTTGGCATGTATATATATATATATATATGTGTGTGTGTGTGTGTGTGTGTGTGTGTGTGTGTGTGTGTGTGTGTGTGTGTGTGTGTGTGTGTGTGTATGTATTGTAACATTGAAAGGAACATAATGAAAAATCAATCTAGTAGCCTCGTTTTTGGGGTCCAGGTGAAAATCTCTGTGTATATTTGTTTTATGTTATTTCCATTGTTTATTTTTTGTTTTAAGAATTCATTTGTAGGTAATTTTTGTACAGAGTTAAAAAGTACAACTGGGACCACGCAACCAAAATCAAGATTTCCCATGTAGTACCAACCCTAAAGCTAATGGCCAGTAAAGGAGATTCTAGAGGACTAGGATACAAGGCTAGCCACAAAATTAGGCAATGGAGACAAGAATATAGACCTAATGCACTCTTTTCGCCAAATCCACCCACCAATCCATGCCCAAAGGTGCCATAAGAAGAATTACTTAACTATACCAATGAAAGGCCATACCTTTGGGGTCGGGAGGCCCACCTTCAAACATACAATCATAACAAGTGGGAAAGGGACCACATGGTTGCCTCATGTGGTAGAGATAATGGCACATTGAGCTATCTAGTGCCTGCAAGGGGTTGTTGGAAGCTAGTTGTTGGTTGAGGACCATCTAGGAGAAAAAAATTCTCCTATATACGCTACCCATAAGTGGTGGGTAACAAAGCTCAAGGCTCATTATCATTTGTTATAAATAAGCCTTCATAACACAAGCAAAGGGCTAGGAATTTTAGAGATTTGGCCTTGGATTCTATAGTTGTGCATAGGGGAGAAGATCATTCTATGGAGAAGCAAGTGGTAGCTTCATGTTCCACTATTGGCGCTATTGTTTCATCAATGTAACAATGTACTTGGATCTTTCATTAATTATAAAAATCTCTTGGAGACATCCCTCTTTCATGCATGTATTGTAAATGTTGCAAGACTATTCTTTAGATGTTTGTGGTTTATTTTTATGTTACACATACTAAAGAGAATGAACGCCTTTGTTGATTTAGATATGAATCTTGTTGAATGGGTGTTTCTATGTGTTTAAATGATTGTTGTTATATTGTGAACTAATTTTCATGTTAATCAATGATTCTTTCTTGTTTTCTCTTGCGTGTCTCTCTTAAGATAATACTAATAATTTTCTATTAGAGGCCCGTCACTTTTTCCTTGTCATTAAAGCTTCCATTTACACTCTACATTCATCGGCTCATAAAACTTACGCACTTTCTACCCCAAGGTTATGCTTGTGATCTCTTGTGTGTGTTTTGCAGCCAAGGCATACCTTTAAAATCACTTGCAATGCTAGTTGAACCTTATATCCAGATGGGGCTCCTATACCAAATGGTGTGAGGTCTAATTGGGACATCACATTGGTGAGACGCCTTATATGTTGGTGGTATCCACCACTGTCAACTTTCTGGTGCTAGAAGGAGGGCTAGATGACAAGTTGTGCCCGTAAAGTCTATATCAATATCTAATCTTAAATGGCTTCATCCCAAATCATAATCCTGAGGTGCTTTTCTAAGGCTTTGGATCTTTCAATCCTCGCAAAAGTTTTACATAACTTGTCACATTTAAATTTTGATGGAAAGGGTCAAGCAACCATCCTTGATTTTGTGGTCAAATTTGTTCAATTCTATTTTTCAAACGGAGTTTATTCTGAAGATATCTTTGCTAGGTTGATTTCCCTTATATTGGAAGGTTGTGCCAAGAAATGGTGTTATTCTTTACTTGTTTCTTCTATCCATTCTTTTAATCATCTGGTTAATGCGCTTTGTCAAGTTTTTGATAGGTATGAATATCAAGATGTTTATGACAAGATTGACCAACTTAGGATGAAATCAGATCAATCTATAAAAGAGTTTGTTGATAGGTTTCTTCACATTTGTTATGAGTTTCTTAATGAAGATGTGGATTGGGAGTCTTTGGATAAGAAATTCTGATTCTTGGTTAGGATTTCAAGTAAGTCTTTTAAATCAGATCTTTCATATGGTATTTCCCAAGGGGAAGTTCAATATTTTGAGGAGGAAACTACTACCCATTTTACTCCTTGTCCTCCTCCTCTTCTTGTAACTTGTTGGGTTCCCTCTGTTGACCCAATTGAAGTAAAAAAAATCTGAAAACCAAATCCATGAATATGATCTAACAACTATTTCTAAGATTAAAGAGTCTATTGATGAGGACTTATTTTTCCTTTCTTCACTTTCTCAATAAGATGATCCTCCCTATTCCATTAATCATTCATCTTATAGTATTGTTAATCAACCTGTCGATCTTGAATCCTTTAATCGTGTTGAATCCTTGGAAAAACATTATCCTGATCATCTTGTTTCTATACAATCGTGTAATAATGACTGTTCAAGTTTTATGGATGAATTTTTGTTCTCATAGGAAGACTTAGATTTGAATAAATTTCAATTTGAGTCACATCTGATCATTGAAGAATTTCTTTCAAGAATATCGATCCCCACTCGCCATGCCTTGTGTCAAGATATGGGTAGTGAATTAGCTAGTGATATAACACATGGAAATGAGTGATGTTAATCATTGAGGATTTTGGTCAAAGTCTTGTAAATATCTAACAGAAATCAAACATTCCATGAATCTTTTGATTCAACTAACTTTGACTTGGTTCATGGTGATTTTAGTGAAGTGAATAATGGAAGTTGTTCAGGTGTAGAAATGATCATGTGTTCGAAGTTTGAGTATACATCGTTTGAAATTTAGAAGTCTTATTGGGAAGTCGAGGCACTTTAGTCTACACTGATGGTTATGTCAGGTCCTCACTACCTCGATGAAACTTTTGAATATGGTTAGATCAAAGTTTTCTCACAAAATTCCATTGTCAACATTCTTTCATGGGATGTGGATTCATTCTTAAGGGATATTCAATCATTTTGAACTATTTAGCCCTAAGGATACAATCTTTGGTCAGATATGTAAATCCCCACAAAGGTATCCTTATTCATATGAATCTTTAATTTGGAACTCGAAATGAAGAGTGCATTGAATGATTGTCAAATATTTCAACTAGACACCCCTTCGCCCTCACCCATCATCGGGTTTGATCCACACACCAACACTGATCATTTCCAACCTATATGTGATTCATTTTCTAATCTTGATATTTTATATGATGCGGATGTGCTCATAGCAAATTCTTCTTTATAAAATTTTGAAGCTGGTTGTTTTTACGATCCCATTGCAGATTGGTTAGAACAGTCACACCTGATGAGTCTGATGGCTCATAACAAGTACCTTCATGTGTTCAATCAAATTGTGTATGGTTGTGAGTCTAAGAAGTGTTTTTATGGTGTAACTCGTTATCATCCATCTTGGCATCATCAAATAAAGCAGACATATATCCTTCACTACTATGTTTGCACTTCACCCTTCATGTTTGCGTGTACATGCTTTGGTTGTCTACCTTTCTTGCTGCACATTATGTTATCTTGGTTTTACTTGTTGATATATTTCAACTCAAGGATTGGGAGAAATTTTTATGGATAAATTGGAAATTTCACTTTATTTAGCCCCAACATTCTAACCTCTTAGTTTAGGTTAGGCTTAGTTGCATTTAGTTAGCTTGCATCACATTGTTTTCTTTTTTATTTACTTTTCATGCTTTTCTTGTTTTGTTTTTTCAAGTTCATGTCTTTGTTTTTAATAACATTGTTTTTAAGCTCTCAGATATTGTGGATAAATCTTGGAAAAGGAAAATTGTAGTGATGTGCAACTCTTGGCTAGCTTATTACTTTTCTTCTTTGTTGGGCCCATATATCTTTAAGTTGACGATGTATGGATGGAAAATATGATCCATTCAACTAGAAATTCATAAGCAGAACCATGATGCCCGCATCTATTTTAACAACCTCTTTCCTAGATTCTATTTGTTAATTGAATAATTTTTTATTGTCGATCCGATCAAGTAGTGAAGAGAAAAGAGGAAAACTAATAGAGAGCATATAAATATCAAAGATATATATATAACACCATCTCTAAAGGAAAAACCTCTCTTGATCTCAATAATTCAGGATCCCTCTTATGCCTTGGTAAAATAATAAGTTCCTAAGCACGTTTGAACTCATGAAGCAAAATAAAAGGGTGAAAGAAGAGAAATACTTCTTGCATGTGGAGGTGAAAAAAGCAACTTCGTCGAAGTACTAAACAAGCTCATTGGCGGCGAAGCGATGCTTGTGTCCCTGCAGTGAATTTTTTGAGGTAATGAACAGGTCCGCTAGCAACGGAGCAACACTGAAGATGAAAACTAAGACTCTAATCATCTAAAACTTGCGACTATATATTACCCTCCTCTCGAAACAATTGCGACTTGACTATATTTGTGAATATGTTTAACCGAGTAAGGGAATAGAGGAGACTATATCTATGATTGGGTTAAGTTGGAAAGTTGACATAATCCATAGAGTGAATCGACACTTCCTGAAGGACTAAGACATTGTGAATGAAGGTAAGACCTAAACAAAGAAGCTGGAGTTCTTCCAGTGTGTCGCCAAGTGTTATCGCTACAATAATGACCCTCCAATTTTTTTTTCCTTATTTAGTTTTGGGGCCTACATATGTTTTCATGCATTTTCACTTCAAGATATCTTATGTCGTCTTGTGATTGTTTGATGTTTCCTAAGTGTTGACCATCTTTTCAACATCTCTAAGTATTGCTTTTCCTCATAAGTCAAAGTTTCCTAAGTGTCATCTTCTCATGTTTGGAATCCCTTGTGTCATCTTTCTAAAGATAGGAAAAACATTATCTTTCTTTGACTTAGCCAAAATTTCGTCACTCAACATGGACAACACACAAAAGAAAGAAAGTACATCCTTTTCTCCCAAGGAAAGCACACTTTCTAAAGTTAATGGCTACACATGCAATGTTTAAGTAAATTGCACCACCTTAAGCTTGAGCGCACTTCCTTCTCACAATCGAGTGTGCTTATGTCTCACAGTTGAGCGAACTCCTTGTCCATAGTGAGTGCGCACTCTCTGTCAAAAGTAGGTTCGCACTTCTTGATCTCCGCACATGTACCCTTCCTTGTTTGCATGCAAAGTGCACTCCTAGAAAATACGGCCCTGCTCCCACCTCACTTAACTAACTCATTCATCAAGCGACAAGTGGTGAGCATGCATTAAAACCATAATATTTCTTTGCATGTAGATTGTCTTTCTAAGTAGACCAATTCATTATCCATTCTCACAATTACCTTTCACTCTAGGATGAGCGCATTTTCTCATCACAAGAAGTTCTTCATTCTTGGTATAAGTGCACCAATTCTTGGTAAGTTTTGCAAAGTGTCACTTTTGTTTACTTTTGTTCCTTTAGTGGCATTTTGATATGATTTATGTACATGGAGTGTCGTTTTCATCCATTCTTGCTCCTACAAGTGTCGTGTTACTATCACAAGTGGCATTTCTACTGACTCTTCAGATTCCTTGACCTTTCACCTTCTAGTCATGATTGCGACAGGATATATAAGCACTTTCAGTTTGTCTCTCTCAATGTTATTGTGTTCTTGAATTGTTGTTGATCATCACCTAGCATTTTTTAGATTGTCTTAGAGCACAACGCACTTCTAGAAAATAGGCACCCTCTGTGATTTCAAACTACGCCCAATAGAAAAAGGCTCTCTTATAGAGTGAAAAGCACACTTCCAAGCCACAGTGAGGCATCTCTACCCACTGCAACTGTGACTGGCACCCTCACTGAGCCTCCCTAGCACATTGCGCACTTTCAATTAGTAGTGTGCCCCTCCTTGTCCCTTGTTGATGTGATTTGTGCCCAAAAGAAGCCTCTCTCACACATAAGAGCACATGGCACAGTTCTAAGGCTCAGTCAAGCCTTATATGCCCACTATGATCCCGACTTGTGCCCTCTTCCTTGCCTTGGTGTAGTGTGCACTTCCAATGGATAGTAAATCCACCCTATCCTACTCTTAATAGGCTTATACTTCGAGTTAGCCAAAGTCTTTCTTTAATCACTGTCGTTTGCATGGTTTGCATGTGATAGTTAGGGAATTTCCATAAACTAATTGTTGTTCACCATGAGTGATCTTCCACTTGTTGGTGCTACAGATATAGAGCACATTTTTCTTTCATCTTCTGTAGAGATAATGCCTCCTACCACTCGACAAGCTACGCCAAAAGAAACTTCAGAGAACAATTCTCAAGAGACAATGGAATATACTAAGCCAAATGTTCCTATCCTATCAGAGACACAATGATTCACTGATAAACCCTTGAAAATATCATGGCAGGATATCAAATATGCTTTCATGCAAAAGGAATTCTATAAAACTTGGGAGATGGGGAGGTCTAGAATGCATAGAGTGGCATGCAAATTTCCAATGTTACCTTGTGCAGAAGCTATCGAATGGATCTTTTTACATATGGATAGCAAGAGTTTGGTTCTTAGTAGTGAAAGTAGGAATGAGATCGCCACCTACTGTTTGCATGACATACATTCCTATTACAAGATGGTAACCCCCAAGCGGTATTTGAACACACACTTTTATGCAACTTGGGATAATTTGAATACCAAATTGATCATCAAGTCTTGGTGGCAAGAACCTGCAAAATTCTGCTAGAAACCAAGTGAAGTCTACATAGCTATATCCTTGAGAAAGGTTTATCAGTATCTTATGGTGATGTGTTGCAAATTTCATGGACAAAAGAATGTTGAATATTTTGAAGAGAATTGGATTTACTTGCTTAACCTGGTTGTTTTAAGGAGCAAAGTCTTCAACTGCGATGATATCCTCTCTCATGAACTGCAACTTCATATACAACAAGCCAAAACAAATTTACAAGTCAAACAATCACCAAAGTTCTATATGTTTTCTTATCTACTAGTTGGAATTTGCGCCTGTTATGAGTTTACAGGAATGAAATGGAACTGGGCCCCTTAGGAAAAGTTACTTGTCTACTTCCATTGTAGAATGTTGTCAAAATAGAATGAACAAAGTTCGTTCTTCAAGTTAAATACTCCAGAAGACTTGGAATATGTATATCTCCATTGAAGATACAAGAATACATATTTAAAATGTATGAATGAGAAAGTTTATGTTACAAATGAGAGTGAGGGCCTGCTTATATACCTTAGGAAAGTGCCTCTTCATGGAAGGTCATGTCCCATTTAGACATGCCTCTTCAATACTAATTACTAATTAACTAATCATTATTACAATTATAATCATTATTTATATTTATATTATTTATATATTTTTTATTCATAACATTGCCTTCCTCCTCAAAATGCTTTGTTCTTAAAGCTTACTGAAAAAAGGTTTGTTCTCTTTTTTTTGTTTCAAATGTCTTCGTATCTCAGAACTGTCTTCTTCGTTAAAACAAGGCGATATGATCCTTTACATGATAAACAAAATTGTCGCACTAAGAATGGATCTAACCATCCTAAATTAATCTTTTGTGGAATCTTGTGGTTACTGGATACTTCGTGTGAATTGCTATCACAACACTGAATTGTACTGACATTAGTAGTCTTTAGAACATAAGTTTGTTGTTTATGTTAAGAGTGATACAGATTCGTAGATTGACTGAGATGTATGTTCCTGTGATCCAGATGTAGATAAGGATTTCTTTTGGTTTGTCTTTCCCCTATCATGTGTGTGGTGGTATTCTAATTTACTTTAGGTGACGATGTTGTTGAGTTAGTTACAGAACCTTCACTTGGGATGTTTATCATTTGAATTGCAACATCTAAGTGTGTCTTTTCTTCAATCGGTTTGCCTTCTTCTTGAGTTATGATATTCACTGGATCAATATTTATTCCTTTCTCTTCAACTTGGACTTCTACATTTGATGCTTCCTTCTCGATAAGTTGTTGTACCTTGTTTTCCAATGACTTCTTGTCCTTTTTAAGCTTCTTAATTTGCGTCAGTAGTTTTTCACTATGGTCTTTAAGTCGAGAAACTTCTTCATTTTTTTCAACAGTGATCTTGTCAACTTCTCTTTGCATATTTTGTAGTACTTTTTTACCTTCTTGAAAAATTACTTTTGAGATATCTAGTATGTCTTTTGGTATTACTAAATTCGGCTTCACTGTAACATCTTGTAGCGTTATTTTTTTCCTTTTGTAAGAAAATGTCAAAAATTTCTTCTTCGTATTAAAGATGAAGGAACCTAGGGTTTCCATCTAGGGTGAACTTAAAATAATGTCACATTGATCACTCCATAGGTTTTGAACTGAGAATTGTGATATGAATGTATAATCTTCAATGTTTAATTGTAAATTGGTTATTTCATATTTTTTGTTCTCATAACAGTCTAATTTTTTTATTACAATTGACTTGGGAATCACTAATTGGTTTGCGATTTTAGGTTTTATATAATTTTTATCTTCAACTGGTGAGATAGCGATAGTAAAATCTTTTCCTACAATAGACCCCTTAATTCTAAATAGCACTGAGGCATAGTTATACTTAGTTTTTGGGAATCTTCCGGCCTTCATTTCCGTATTAGGCTCCATTTTGCTTCTTTAGGATGAATTGATGGTTTTAAAAGTAACTCATTCTTTTCTATAAACCCTTAAAATAACTTTACTTAATCATTAATCTGATAGTGATTCAACTTGGCCCCTTTTAATATATATTTTTCTTGATAATTTTAACTATTTTTTGATAGCTTGGAACTACCACTCCCCTTTTTTGTGTTAAATATAGTACTCAAAACTCCTCTTTTCTATATGTGTATATATTAAATAAAAACTTTTTTTTTCCTTTTTTTTTTATCTTTAATAATCCTCAATTTTTTCTTTTAATATATTTCTTTTGATTATATAAAGTCTTGAAGGAGTCATGGCTTTTCTTATGAAGACACGATGTAATGGTTGGTGGAGGTTGGCGGTCGAATAGTCAAATGGATATGTTGTGGTAGGGTAATACAAAATGGCATCTTGTCAAGACATTATTGGCGTAGGTACTGTAGGGTGGAATGATGAGTGTCGAGGCACCAGGTGGCACATGAGTCAGACAGAGTTCAACGGAATAGAAGACAAAGTATCCAGAGTGAACCTACAGACGGTCGAGAAGTAGCAAGATGGGAATCGAGGGTTTGCAGCAGATAGTGGTTGTGGTTCGCAGGGAAGTGGCAGTGGGGAACCCAGTTTGGGATGTTGGCAGAAGGAAAAAAAGTGGATAGTGGAGCGAAAAGTGTGGGATATGATGGCAGTGGATGAAGGTGGCAATTACACTTTGGGATATTCGATGTCGGTTGATTGGTTTGCAGCAACAAGGGATGACAAAAGTGTCAACATGGACAACGAATCTGAGGGTGGAAAGCGGCGAAGGTGGCTATCAACTGTTGCAGACAAAACCATGACAAACTTGAGCGATGGAGGAAATGGTAGCATTAACTAGTCTTTCTTGCTGGTAATTGTGAGAACAATGATGATTTGGATTTCTGGCAGCGGTAGAGCCTGTTGAAGGCAGATTCTGTCATGCGGTCGACCAGGTAAGGTTTGATTTTATTATTATTTTTTTTATATGCTCTCTTTTATATATACTTTTTCATACGTTCTCTTTTATCTATATATATTTTTAATGGCCCAAGGCCCCAACGATGAATGGAGAATCTCCCAAACTATGTAGCGAAAACACTTTAATAATGACGATGACAACGTTGACAAATTTCAACGGTCAATGACCTGGATCGGAGAACGAAGCTCTTGTGCAGCAATTGAACGGCCAGAGGATCGAATGGCTCTCATACCAATGTAACGAACAAAGATCGTTCTTCAAGTTAAATGCTCTAGAAGACTTGGAATATGTAGATCTTCGTTGAAGATATAAGAATATATATTAAAAATGTATGAATGAGAATGTTGATGTTACAAATGAGAGTGAGGGTCTTCTCCATGGAAGGTCAAGTCCCATTTAGAGATGCCTCTTTAGTACTAATAAGTAATTAACTAATCATTATTACAATTATCATCATTATTTATATTTATATTATTTATATATTTTATTCATAACACAGAAGTCAATTTCTGAGGAGTTTATACGAAGTTGGTTGAGCATTTCTTTGCAGTATTGTATAAAATGGTTTTTGAGACATAATCTTCCTACATGATTGGTCAAGTGAAGGGGGCACTCTATGAGGTTTCGGATTGGTTCAATTTACCACAAGGCACATACACCAGAATGTTCGGGTTCCAGACTACCCCTCACCTTATGTCGAGGTATGTGACCAATATGGTGGTCTTGCAGGAGTTTTCCTATCAATTGAACAATGGTTTTTTTGCACAAATCCAAAGGAAGAAGAAGTATCCTCTCCCTCTTTTCTTTTACGGAATCAACTCTTTGATCTTAAGAGACTTAAGGTGAATAAAGCTAAAATTGAAAAACTTAAGCATCTTCATTTTGGAGTAATGGGCTTTCATAGATATGATTCTAGAAATGCTTGCAGGCAACATTGTACTAAGATAGGATACACCTAGTCATATGTACCAATGACCATTCCAGAAGATGAGAAAATCAATAACCGATACAATTCTTTGAGGAAGAATAGGCCAAGAGATGAGGCAGGGCCCTCCCATGTTCCACAGGTACCAAATGTATGGATGGAGGAGATTCAATGGGAAGTGACTGCCCAAGCTGACACTACAATGTCAAAGAAGAGGCCAAAGTTGTAACAACCTTGGTGAAAATTCCATGCAATAAAAGTTAATAAATGAAAAATAATAGCCATGGTCATAGGACACTTATTCCAAGCTGAATGTTGGGTAAAACATCCTAGTGGGTGTTTATTTGGTTTATTATGGCTAAGGAAATTGGAAAAGGATTTAGAAAGGAAAATGGCACTAATTGGCATTTTATTTATGAAAATAACGGAAATTAGGAGAAAAGGAAGGTGAAGGTTTATAGGTTGCATGTGAGTAGGAAAATGAAGGAAAATAATGGAAAATGAAGAAAATAGAGGCCACATTAATAACAAGGCTTCTGAGGATTAGCTCATGGCCTTTTTTCAGTTTATTTTGGAGTTCTCTCTCTATTCTCTCTCTCTCATACTCTTGGACACTTACAGTTTTCTTGGAGCACTTAAACATTGGATCAAGAAAGGAAAAGAAAGCCAGAGGAAACACATATCAAGCAAGGAAGAGAAGGATCTAGCAACTATAGCGGAATTATTTGCAGGTATCGATTTGAATGTGTGATTTCCTTGCTAGATTTAGCATGTATGGTTTTGGATGTTTGTTCTCGGTTCTCTTGTTGTCGTGGGCATGGGTTTTATCAGGTGTGATAATGTTTTTAAGCATATCCTTGCCATTTCTGGATAGCCATGGTGTGATTATTCTTTTGTATGTGGTTGAGCTAGATTACCAGATGGACTCCAAGTTGAGTGGGGTGGTCCCAGGATTATTCACAAGGGCTAGGAGTCTCAGGATGGGATACATGGTAAATCCTGAATGTGAACACCTTGGTTGAGCCTAGGAATCCCTTGTCTGGTAATGGCAAGATTGATCCGGATTTAAACAGGAACGCAACAAATTACAGAGATAACCATACACACAAAGATGCAGCGGAAATAATACTTCATTTCATTAATGGAAAATACTGAAATATGCTTACAACCATAAATGGAAATAAACCAGCGAGGGCGATGGTAGCTTATCTCTGAGAAGAGATGTGATGGCTACATGCCTCTGAACTGTATTACAATGAGGCTCGAAGGCCTATTTATTGTTGAGAAACAATGGAAAACCCTTAACATTCCAAAACCTAACCCTAGGAGATGAAACGCCAAACTGTGGGCCCCGTTTGGGGGTAAGTTGGTACATCAACTTCCCGGGGTCGTAACTTTGGCATATGATCTCCGTTTGAAGCTTACAATAGCTCATTAGAAAGATCTATCCGAGCAATATCATTGTTGGAACGGGCAACATCGGTCCATTCCATGGACCCATGTTGCCCCTGGATTCCCCAAAAAACGTTGTTTAGGGCCTCAAAACGGCTCCGGAAGTTCAGGACCCGAAAAACTGCTAAAAATAGTAAGTTGTGCTACAATTAAGGAAACTGAAAATGCTGAGAAAGACAATGGTGGGGGTCCAGGTGGACTTGGCAGGTGGCCACCAATATCCACCTGGATCATTCCTCCCCCCTTAGGAAGCAATGGTCCCCATTGCGTTGAGCTCCTCCATGAGATGAGGAAACTTCTGCTGAACTTGTTCCCTGGTGAGCCACTTGCCCTGCTGAAGTAGTTGGCCTGCTTTGACAACTCGATACAGTTGGATATTCTGTTGGCGAGTGTTCTTGATCTGTGTGTCCATGATCCGATCAGTTGCAGCTTGTTCCATGCAATCTGGATTTAATTCTGTGGGTTTGAGTTGTTCTGCAATGTCAGATGTGTCTAGCAATGGTGGAAAGTATGGCCGAAAGCGGTCCACATTGAACACTGGGTGCAGGCCAAGGAATGGGGGAATGCTGAGCTCAAATGCATTGTCTCCCATAGCCTTAGTAATGGTGTAAGGACCATATCGGAGTGGTCTCAATTTCCGATAGGCTCCAGTAAGGCGTTCCTTTTGCAAATGCAACCAGACTTTGTCGCCCACCTGAAACTTGTGTGGCACCCGATGTTGATCATGTCGCTGCTTGTACTTGGCATTTGATTTCTCAAGAATGTCATGGACCTGCTGGCGAATATGTTGGATGCGCTCAATGAATTTGGTGGCCTTATCTGTTTCAAACTGGACATGAGCTGAATTCATGTGAGTAGCTGCAAGTGGCATGGCCACATCAATGGGGCATAGTGGCTGGAATCCCAAACCCACCTGAAAAGGGTTGTGGCCAGTGGAGCTGTGAAGAGCTCGGTTGTAGCTGTACTGAACATAGGGGAGGCTCTTGTCCCATGTGCGTGGATGCTTTGAGTTATACATGCGTAGAATGTGCACAATCATCCTATTGACAACCTCTGTCTGGCCATCAGTTTGAGGATGGAAGGCTGTGGACTTCGTGAGTTTGGTGTCCAGCATTGACCAGAGACTGGACCAAAATGTGTTGAAAAACCGACTGTCCCGATCTGAGATGATAGACTGTGGGATCCCAAAGTGCACCCACACTCGTTCAAAGAAGAGTTTAGCAGTGGCTTCTGCTGTGATATTCTTCTTGCAGGCCACCATAATGGCCATCTTCGAGAACCTGTCAACGACCACAAAAACATAGTCATTCCCATGCTCAGTGGAAGGAAGGCCTGACATGTAATCCATGGAGATGGATTCCCAAGGTCGACTAGGGGTAGGCAACGGGGTATAGAGGTCGTGCTTCTTAATGGCCGGTTTGGCAATGGCACAGGCAGTACATGATCGGATGTATTTCCCAACATCCTGTCAAAGATTCGGCCAATAGAAATAATTTTGCAGTATTGCCATTGTTTTCTCGACCCCGAAATGCCCAGCAGCCCGACTGTAGTGTGCTTCCCAAATCATCTTGGCACGCTCGCTTGAAGGAACACAAAGGTGACCGAGGTGGCATAATAGGGCATCCTGGAGGTGAAAATCTGCAACCTGCCGACCCTCCAAGAGTGTCTGGTATGTGTGGCCGAATTTGGGGTCGCTTTTGTAGAGAAGTGGCCAATCAGAAGTCTCGTGCCCACAAGAGTTGAGCACGGTGGTTAGCGCCATGATCGGTGGTCGACTGAGGCAATCTGCAACATTATTGGTGCTGCCCTTTTGTACTTGATATTCAAGTGAAACTGTTGCAGGTATGTAGACCACTTCTGATGGCGATCATTCTACAATTTCCCTTGGGTCTGTATGAACTACAGAGGTCGGTGGTCTGTGTGGATGACCGTTTCCTTCCCCAAAATGTAATGCTTCCATTGTCGGCAGGCCTGAACAATGGAATACATCTCTTTATCATAAGTGGGGTACTTCCGGACTGTGTCTGAAAGTGTTTCACTGTGATATGCCACTGGATGTCCATGTTGAGTAAGGACTGCCCCAATAGCATAGTCAGAGGCATCTGTCTCGACCTCAAATGGTTATTGTAAATCTGGTAACGCGAGCACTGGTGCCGTGCAGAGGCGATCCTTCAACTCCCTGAATGCCTTCTGTTGAGATTCAGACCAAAAGAATTTTGCTTTCGCCCCGCCCTTGGTGACTTGACTCAAGGGCCAAGAAATATGAGAAAACCCCAACACAAACCTGTGGTAGAAGTTGGCAAGACCTAGAAAGCTGCGGAGCTCTGTTAGAGTGGTTGAAGAGGGCCAATCCCGAATGACTTGGATCTTGGCTGGATCGACATGCACCCCCTGTTCATCAATGATGTATCCCAGATACTGAACCTGGGTCATGCCAAAAGTGCATTTCTCCAAATTGGCACATAGCTTGTGTTGCCGCAGTGTTTGGAGAACCTGTCGGATGTGGTGGAGGTGCTCTTCCCAACTCTGGCTGAAGATCAGAATGTCATCCAAGTATACTACTACAAAGGAGTTGGTGAATGGCCGCAAGATGTCATCCATTAGCCTCATAAATGTTGCAGGAGCATTAGTCAATTCGAAAGGCATGACCAACCATTCGAAGAGGCCCTCCTTGGATTTGAAGGCAGTCTTCCACACATCGGAGGGTTCGATTGGTACCTGGTGATATCCCGACTTCAGGTCGATCTTGCTGAAATATTTTGCCCCCTTTAGTTGGTCTAGGAGGTCATCAATCCGCGGGATCGGGTACCTATTACGGACAGTGATCTTGTTCAGCGCCCGATAGTCAATACAGAGTCTCCACGTCCCATCCTTCTTCTGTACCAACACGATCGGGCTCCCACAAGGCGATGAAATCGGATGGATGTGACCTTTCTACAGGAGCTCCTGAATCTGCCTCTTGATTTCATCGTTCTCCAGAACGGAGCGCCAATAAATTGGTCCATTGGGTAGCGGCGCACCTGGGGTCAGATCGATGGAGTGCTTGACTTGACAGTGCAGAGGAACCCCTACCGGGGAGGTGAAGATGTCCTCGTACTCCTCCACAATCTTGTCCATCTGTAGTTGTCGTGCAGAGGGGCCCCGTTTGGAGGCCGCGGCCACTGTCTTCTTCCTTTCTTGAGGGCGTATCATCAGGAAAACAAATTTCCTGGTTTTGGAAATGATCTTACTGCATTGTTTTGCACTAATCAAAGAGAGGGCGGCAGGTGGTGCTACCTCTGGTATCCTGAACAACTTATTTCCCAATGTAATAATAACAGCACGGGGCCTTGATTCATACACAGCATGTCGCTTCCACAAGTATGGTTGTCCTAGTAATACATCACAAACTTCAAGGGGAGCAATGTCACACAATACCTCATCCATGAAGGGCTTGATGTTGTATGGAAGGCGACACTGCTGGCTCACGCGAAGATCTCGTCCTTGGTGAAGCCACCCAATGGTGTATGGTTGTGGATGTGATGTGGTCGATAAGCCCAACCGCTTCACGACCTCTGCCGAAATGAGGTTCTTTTGACTCCCGCTATCAACAATGAACTGGATCGGGGAGCCCTTTACCCACATCTGGGAGTGGAAGAGACGCTCCTCCTCCTCTGGATCTTCGGGTTCATTTTTCTGGATCTTTGCGGTAGCAACAGTGGCGCTGGGGTCCGCATCAATGATCTGCTTCCCTTTTTCATACCCCTTATCGGGTTCTGACTCAAAGTCGGAACATGCATCTGATTCTGAAACCTTTAGCTCAGCCACCAGTGACTGCTTGGCCCGACACTCACTTGTGTTGTGAGTGGAGCTCTTATGGAACTCGCACCATTTTCCAGTGTCCTTTCTTGGCTTCGCGGCGCTGTTCTTTGCTTGCAGCTTCGGCTGGTTGTCTTGGGCTGTCCCGCCTTGGCTTTGTCCTTTGTTCTGTGGTTTAGGGGCACCTTTCCCCTGCTTTGGATTCGCAGATCCAAAGTCTCGCTTCTTTTGTTTAAACTTCTGCTCGACCTTGACGGCATACCGGTATGCTGCGCCGAGCGAGGGGATGTTTAGGAATTGTATTTCTTCCTGGATGTACTTGTGCAGGCAGCCATGATATTTGAGTATCAAATGTTGCTCCGAATCCTTGATACCCAACTTTGTGCGAAGGGTATGGAAAATATTGGTGAACTCCGGCACGTCTTGGTCCCTTCCCTGCCGCAGCATGGTCCATTTTATGTATTCATCCTCGTAGCTCCCGACAGGGTATTACTGCTCCTTGATGGCCACCCGGAACGAATCCCAAGTGGGTGCGGCTGAAAATAGTGAGCCAGTACTTTCATCCTTCTGCTTGCAATAGGTTTCCCACCAGTCCTTGACGTGGGGGGCTGCTTTGAGGAGAGAAAAAACAATCTTTTCCCGACTCGAAAATTCATGAACAGAAAAATAACCTTCTAGCAGATTTAACCATTTATCTACGGCATTTGCGTCTATCTGACCCTCAAATATGGGGATTTCAAAATTAACTTGTACCTTAAAGGGTGTGGCGTTTCCAGAGTAGCTGCTGGAAGTCGATGCGTTGCTTCTGGGTAGCCGCTAAAGGATCTGGGCAAAGCTGTCCATCATTGCGTTCCGTTGTCGCTCGAGGGCTTCTTCGAGCAAGATTTTGATGGGATCTCCTACCCCCTCGTGTTTCTTCTCGTCCGCCATGGGAGGCTGTCGGGATTTGCGAGGCTGGTCTTGCAAAGGTTCAACCAGTTCAAGCCCTAACTCCTTATATCCCGACCTTGTTGGGGACATGCAAAGAAAAACAGAGAAAAAGCAGACCACTTTGATACCACTGATCTGGATTTAAACAGGAACGCAACAAATTACAGAGCTAACCATACACACAAAGATGCAGCGGAAATAATACTTCATTTCATTAATGGAAAATACTGAAATATGCTTACAACCATAAATGGAAATAAACCAGCTAGGGCGATGGTAGCTTATCTCTGAGAAGAGATGTGATGGCTACATGCCTCTGAACTGTATTACAATGAGGCTCGAAGGCCTATTTATTGTTGAGAAACAATGGAAAACCCTTAACATTCCAAAACCTAACCCTAGGAGATGAAACGCCAAACTGTGGGCCCCGTTTGGGGGTAAGTTGGTACATCAACTTCCCGGGGTCGTAACTTTGGCATATGATCTCCATTTGACGCGTACAATAGCTCATTAGAAAGATCTATCCAAGCACTATCATTTTTGGAACAGGCAACATCGGTCCATTCCATGGACCCATGTTGCCCCTCGATTCCCCAAAAAACGTCGTTTAGGGCCTCAAAACGGCTCCGGAAGTTCAGGACCCGAAAAACTGCTAAAAATAGTAAGTTGTGCTACAATTAAGGAAACTGAAAATGCTGAGAAAGACAATGGTGGGGGTCCAGGTGGACTTGGCAGGTGGCCACCAATATCCACCTGGATCAAGGATACATGGCAAATCTCAGTGGTGAGTACCCTTTATTGGGCATAGGAATCCTGGGATGGGATACACAGTAAAGCCCAGAGGGTGGGGACCTCATAGGCCTAGGAATCCCTTGACCGGTAATGGCGAGATACATGATAAAGCCGAGAAGTTGGGACAAACAAATTCCTCACAGTGTAGGTGGAGATATCTGGTGGAATCCATGTTTGTTTTTGGCCTAGTGATCCATTTAGGATTGTGGTAAAGCCTTGTATTGTATGCTCATTATTTAAGGGCCTAGTGATCCAATGTGGATTGTGGTAAAACCTGGTTCTATTGTTGAGGGTGAGATGGCGTAGCCTTGGGAATACCTGGTTGATTTTTGTGATAAGTCCCACATTCATGCTTGGAGTATGGCATGGGGGTGATTGGCTGAAGAGAGACTTGGTTCAACCAATCCACTGTCGAGTGGAACATGGTAGTCCCATACCGGGTTGCCTTTTGCATTCATTAATGAGAACTATTTTTCCTTTGAATTTTATGAGCAAATGTAATAATGAATATGAGATATTTATGGTTGATGTATCCTTCATATTTATGTTGGTTATATGATGGTTATGAGCATGTTTTATGACAGTGATGATGTATGGTTCTCATCATGTTTTGATTTGTAAATGCATGTATAATGAATATATGACCAAATAGATGATAATGCGGCTAAAGTGATAAGGCATCAACGTTTCTTAGTGATTCTCAGATAAGTATGAGACCCCTGTGTTCACATATGTTGTTATGACCTACAGAATGCATATTTGTGACATGTTTGACAAAATGTCTGTCATGACTAGTAGGGTTCTAGTCAATATTGTTCAAGTATTTGCATTTGCATCATTGTTTCAATGTTACTTTTCATTCCAGAAGGTTTCATGGAGTTTTGGGTAGTGGCGTGAGTCCTGGCCTTGAAAAAGTGGCACATAATTTGGGGTCGCAGGCTCAGAACTACCTGAAAAATATCCCAGTCGCTTGCATGCCCATGCTGTGAGAGAAACTGGAGGGCCCCAATCGCATGCATGCCCATGTCATGGGAGCGATTGAGGCTCTCTGGCAGTGAAGTGTCAAGTTGTTGCATGGATTGATCACATGGAAGGGTTGGTTGGCTCTTGTAGGTTATGTGGTATGTGTAGAAGGTTAGATTGTTTGTGTTGTGTCAGTTCCAGTTCCTTAAGGTGACCTAGGAGGTTGAGTCATATTGTATTAGCCTCTGTCACATGTTTACTCCAACTGACTGGTTAACTTGGGTAAATGTGGGAGGAGGGTGTTACAAAGTGGTATAATGGCATCGTTCACCCCTTGGGCTAGATGGGTGGTGTGCATTGATAATGCATTCATGTCAGTTGCATATGTGTTACTTATACTTTTGGTCTATGTGCTTGTTGCATATGCATGGTGTTGGTCATGGTTGCAGTGATGTCATAACGTGAAAGTGGATGGTGTGTTGTTAGTTGCTTTTATCATGAGTATAGGTCGGTTATGCATTGGTTATGCATGTCAATGTTTCTATGTATCGTGTATGCATGCATGTCATCCATATGTTGATTATGCATACATTGACATGGGTGTAGTTTTCATGCATGAGGTCATGATGTGTGGTTAATATGGTCATGCATTGATGACTGGACTATGGTTAGGATTATATCTCTATGTTGTTATCATTATGTTTATACATGATCTGGATTTAAACAGGAACACAACAAATTACAGAGATAACCATAAATACAGAGATACAACAGAAATAATACTTCATTTCATTAATGTAAAATACTGGACTATGCTTACAAACAGAAATGGAAATAAACTAGCTTGGGTGATGGTAGCTTATCTCTGAGGAGAGATGTGGCAGCTACATGCCTCTTAATTGTCTTATAATGAGGCTCGAAGGCCTATTTATCATTGAGAAACAATGGAAAACCCTAAACATCCAAAGCCCTAACCCTAGGAGATGAAGTGCTAAACTATGGGCCCTCTATTGGGTAAATTGGTACATCAACTTCCTGGGGTCGTAACTTTGGCATACGATCTTCGTTTGACATGCACAATACCTCATTAGAAAGATCTATTTGAGGACTACAACTTTGGGAAGAGAAACATTAGTCCATGTAGGAATTTACAGGGTAAGTTCCTCAGACAGAACACCAAAGGACACCGCTCACACACAGATCACAGATCAATACGCCAGTATTTTTGACGTGGTTAAAGCCCTCAAAGAGGGAAACAGTCCACGGCCTGAGCCAACGCGGCCACTTCAGGCAATTTATTAATAAAAGAATGAAAATTTACATAAGCTTCTCTCATGGACAGTTAACCTACAAATGACCCTCCATGCTCTTTAAATAGAGATCATGGACCAATCGGGTGTTAAGCCACGGATCAAGTGTCGGTAATACCGAGGAGAGAATGAACCGTCGAATCACCACATATCGTGATTTTCGGATTGTAAGTTACAAAATGTACATAGTAAAGAAACACACTTTACCTAACTCTATACTAGACCAAGTTATACTTAACTATTTCCTATGTGTCGGAATATCCTAACATCCCCCCTTAAGAACAACTTGGGATAGGATTGAAGGATTTACAAATATGACACAATAGGAGAAGGAAGTAGGCACTAGAGCCTATCCCCCCTTTGTGACAACTTCCTGAACTCCAACCATAAATCGAAGTTTAGTGAACTTCACCTCTGTGAGAGCCTTTGTAAAGATGTCTGCAACTTGATCATCTGTTGAACAATATTGCACTTCAAGAACATGGTCATGAATGAGCTTTCTGATGAAGTGCATGTGTAGTTCAATGTGTTTGCTGCGCTGATGTTGGACTGGATCTTTGCATAGTTGAATGGCACTTTGATTATCACACCTAAGTGTAGTCGGATGCTGCTGCTGAAAGCCAAACTCTGACAGGATCTCACGAAGCCACAAGGCTTCCTTACTGGCTTCTACGGCACCACGATACTCTGCTTCTGCTGAAGAAAGAGAAATGGCACCTTGTTTCTTGCAAGCCCATGTAATAGGTCCTGAACCAAGAGTGAACACATAACCTGCAGTAGACTTACGATCATCAAGGTCACCAGCCCAATCGGAATCAGTGAAACCAACCAATAGAGGAGATGCTTCGGCACTGTAATGAATCCCAAACTGAACTGTACCTCAAACATAACGAAGTATTCTTTTAGCTGCTTTCCAATGACTTTCACGTGGGTTTTGCATAAACCGAGCAACAAGGCCAACAGCAAAGGAAAGGTCGGGACAAGTATGGGTTAGATACAAAAGTTTTCCTACAAGTTGACGGTATAAGGTAGCATCAACTTCAGGAGAAGTACAAGTGACTGAAAGTTTAACTCCATAATGAAAGGGAGAAGGGGTTGGCTTATAGTCTTCCATGTGAAAATGGCGTAGAATATCACAGGCATACTTGGGCTGGGAAAGGGAAATACCTTCCTTGTATTGCAAGACTTGAAGACCAAGAAAATAATGTAAATGTCCTAAGTCTGTCATTTCAAACTTCCTTTTAAGGCTAGACTTCACATGGTTTATAAGGTTGGGATCACTATCAGTCAGGATAAGATCATCAACATAAATAACAAGAATGATAAGAGACTTTCTCGCTTTCTTGGTGTAGACAGTATTGTCAGAATGACACCTAGAAAAGCCATTTTCTAAAAGAAAGTTATCCATTTTGGCATACCAAGCTCGAGGAGCTTGCTTGAGACCATAAAGGGATTTCTTAAGCCGACATACAAGGCTGGAGTCTGTTTGTATAAATCCAATAGGTTGTTCCATATAGATTTCTTCATGCAAGTCCCCATGCAAGAAGGCAGATTTAACATCCATCTGATGGACTTCCCATTTGAAATAGGCAGCAAGGGAAAGAACAAGGCGGATAGAGTTCATTTTGGCAACAGGGGAGAAGGTTTCAGTGTAGTCAATGCCTTCAACTTGTGAAAAACCCTTAGCAACAAGACGAGCTTTATGTTTATCAACTTTCCCATCTGGTCCATACTTGGTTCTATAAACCCATTTGCATCTAACAAGTTTTCGTCCCTTTGGTAGAGGAACAAGATCCCATGTATCATTTGCCAATAATGAATGGTATTCTTCATTCATAGATGCTTCCCAATCTGGATGGCCTGAAGCTTCTGCAAAGGTGTCAGGATCATAATTCACTGAAGCTTGAGCCAGTAAAGAAGAGGCTCTATCAAACTGAGAACGTGTACGTCCCTGATCTGTAGGATCACCGGCAAGATCACCTGTTGCATCCCGAGTAGCACGGACCCATTTTGGAAGCTGAGGAGCTGAAGGAGGATCCTGAGAAGGTGGGGGAGGATTTTCATCCTCACTTTCATCATCTGAAGAAGAAATATTTTCAAAAGTAGAAGAGATAGGGAGAGGTGGCACATCCGTCGAACTAGGCTCGTAGGCCGATATATTTTCAGCAAACTTTACATCTCTTCTAATTATAACATTCTTGGACTTAAGTGGAATAAGTCTATATCCTTTGACATCTTCAAAATATCCAACAAAAATACATTTTTCACTCTTAGGTTCTAAAGCTTTATGTTTCTCATCTGGAATATGGGCCCATGCTTCACTTCCAAAAACACGAAAGTGACTTACATCTGATTTAATTGAGCTCCATGCTTCTTGTGGAGTGATATTCTTTAAAACCTTAATAGGAGTGTGATTTATTATGTAATTTGCATAGTTAATTGCTTCTGCCCAATAATTAAGACTAAGTCCTTTAGATTGAAGCATACAATTAGCCATTTCCTTTAAGGTGCGATTCTTCCTTTCAGCTACACCATTTTGTTGTGGAGTATATGGAACAGTATGTTGCATTTGAATTCCATTCTCAGTGCAAAAGTTGATGAATTTGTTGTTAACATATTCTCCGCCATTATTAGATCTTAGCTTAAGAATTTGATGTCCAGATTGTTTTTCAACAAAGGCCTTAAAGGCCAAGAACATGTTAAATACTTCACTCTTGAGTTTTAAGAAGTATACCCAAGTGCGTCTGGAGAAATCATCAATGAAAGTTAAGAAATACTTGTAGCCAGAGAATGAAACAACTGGAAGTGGACCACATAAATCACTATGCACGAGCTGTAAAGGGGCTGAGGCGTGCCAAGAGGCACGTTTTTCAAAACTGTCCCGATGATGTTTTCCAAGTACACATCCGGAACAAACACCATCTCTGCAAGATACCATTGGAAGACCTGTCACCATATTTTCTTTACATAGATTCTGAAGAGAGTGATAGTTTAAGTGACCAAATCGCTCATGCCAAAGTTTGCTCACTTCATCATTATGAGCAACAAATACCGAGGGAAGATTTGATGACCCAAAGTTGTGAAACTTATACAACCTTGTAGAATCATCAGCAATGCCAGTAGCTAAAATCCATCTAGGATCTCTTAGGTCCTTAATTACAACATTGTGAGGTGAAAATTCAACGATTTTACCTTCACCTGAATGAGTTATCTGATATACAGATATAAGGTTGCAAGATAAGGTTGGAACACATAATACATCATTAAACTGACCATTGTCTATATGAACAGTTCCAGTCCTTACAACACTAAGAGATCTATCATCACCAACATATATATTTTTGGTGTTACAATCATTTAAAGAAGAAAACATGGCTTTGTTTTTGGCCATGTGATAAAAAGCTCCAGAATCAATTAGCCACTCATGAGAATGAGAAGAAGAAGATACATTTAGTGCATAGCCAGACCGAGATGCTTGACAACCACATGTAGAAAGTGCCATTCCTGAAGATGAAGTTGAAGTTGAAGAGTGCTCCAAATGGATGTTATGCTTCTTCATTGCTGCTTCCAAGGCTTCCATCTTCTTAAAGCATTTGGATTCTAAGTGGCCATCTCGATTACAAAAGTTGTAATGTCTATCAGTCTTCTTCCCTTTGTTTTTATTTGTCTTATCATTTTGTTGAAATGATTTTTCATTTTAAGGCTGAAATTGCTTAGGACCCTTTTTTGGTTTAGGACCATTCCTTTTAGGATACAACTTCTTAGGATTCTTTGGATTTGGTTGCTGCTGGGCGGCTAACGCTTTCTTAGAAGAGTTTCCAAGATTAAGAAGACCAAGTTGTAAGAGTTTTTCTTGTTCTCTTATTAAAGAATCAAAGGAAGGGGACTTGTAGTCTTGTCCTTGAGAAATGAAGGCTTCTCTTGTAGAATGGAAGGTGGAAACAAACACAGAGTAGGCTGGTCCCAACTTAGTAAGAATGGAATAGATAATGTTACTATCTTCTTTCTTAACCTTAACACCTTCCAAGAGAAGTCTAAGGGTCTTGAACTTGGAAAAAAAATCTTCAATGCAAAAAAAATTATTGGGGTCCAATGTAAGCAACTCATTTTCAAGTCGATGGGCTCTAAGTTCATTTTTTATTCCAAAAACTTTAGTAATCTTTTTCAATGCTTCATCAGGAGTATCAAGTTCTGCAATATGGAATCTAAGATCTGGAGAAATAGACATCCCTATCAACCCACGTGCTTGATCTTGCCTATTTTCCCATTTAGCTGCCTTATCTTCATCTTTTGGTTTGTTCTCTTGGCCTGAGCCTATTCTGTAAAGACCTTTACTTCTAAGTAAATCCACAATGTAGGACCACCATTGGAAGTAGTTGGTGCTGTCAAGAATAACTTGGCATGGACTTTCCATTTTAACAGAAACTGAAGCTATAGATGCTGAAACTAAGTGTTCTAATGGAAAGATCTCAAAAAATTAGGCTGTTTCAAAAAAAACGGTTCTAAAAAGGGCTTCCGGATGAAGAAGTTATGGCTTTTTGAAGAAAATTTGATGAAGATGCCGACAAGTGCGGGAATGTGCGGAAATGAAAAATCCGCCCCCACAAAAATGAGACTTGAACTCAAGACCTCTACTCTCATAAATTAGCTTTGGACCAAGTGAGCTATACAAAATGTTTGAGAGAGAGAGGGGGGGGTTGAAGCTTTGGGTTGCGTGCTTGCTTTGAGAAAGCTCTTTTTCCCTACAAAACAAAAAACACAAAACCCAACACGGACATACAAAAAAAAACGAACCTTGCGGCTCGAAGTTAGCTTTAGCCGGAAACTAAATAATTTCCTCAATGTTTTTGATTTTCCGAGATCACACTAAGGCGCAGCGGAAAAGAGCATACGCATGAGAAAAATCCTTCCTTTCTGTTTCTGATTTGCCCAGATCGCACAGAGTTGCGGGGCAAAGAGCATACGCATAAATGAAAGGTATAGATCCGGTAATAAAAAAAGTCTAAATAAATCGAAACCAAAATAAAAAGAGAGAAAATAACTGTAAACTGCAAATAAACACTGTATACCTCCAGATCTTAAAAATGACGTAGCTAGGGCTACCGGAAACCTTTTTGCATGAAACAAAAGGGATTCCTCACTGGAACAGATGCTCCCAACACAATAGAACAGTCCTCTCAGCCTGAAAGTAGTCAGAAATAGTAGATCTAGGAAACAGCAGTCGGATGCAGCTCTACCGGCTTCAGATTTGGATCACCAACGGACGCGGCCCTCAAATAGCTCTGATACCATGTAGGAATTTGCAGGGTAAGTTCCTCAGACAGAACACCAAAGGACACCGCTCACACACAGATCACAGATCAATACGCCAGTATTTTTGACGTCGTTAAAACCCTCAAAGAGGGAAACAGTCCATGGCCTGAGCCAATGCAGCCACTTCAGGCAATTTATTAATAAAAGAATGAAAATTTACATAAGCTTCTCTCGTTGACGGTTAAACTACAAATGACCCTTCATGCTCTTTAAATAGAGATCATGGACCAATCGAGTGTTAAGCCACGGATCAAGTGTCGGTAATACCGAGGAGAGAATGAACCATCGGATCACTACATATCGTGACCGTCGGATTGTAAGTTACAAAATGTACATAGTAAAGAAACACACTTTACCTAATTCTATACTAGACCAAGTTATACTTAACTATTTCCTATGTGTCGGAATATACTAACAGTCCACGGGCCCATGTTGATCTCATTTTTCCCAAAAAATGTCGTTTAGGGCCTCAAAACGGCTCTAGAAGTTCAGGACCCGAAAAACTGCCAAAAATAGTAAATTGTGCTACAAATAAGGAAACTGAAAAACCGAAAGAAACAATGGTGGGGGTTCAAGTGGAATTGGTGGGTGGCCACCAATATCCACCTGGGTCAATACATGTATTGTGCTAATCTAGTTGATACTGCATATGAGATATCCTCCTCGAACTATACATAGGTATATTGATTATGTTTATATTTTGGTTTAGCATACATGGTATGTTTTGCAGGAAAGAGATCAAGATGACTAGCAATATGTAGACTACATTTCATGAGACTCTCCCTATGGATCATATGAACAACATGGTGTTGGGAACTCTTCTGATTTAGAAGACACATTGAGGAATTTGAAGGAAGAAATAAGGAGTTGTAAAGCAGATAATGACATAATCATTGAGACACAGGAGAAACAAGTAGAAGTCAATGCAATAATCCTTCAAAATTTGTCAGACTTGAAGAGACAAGGACCACTTCGGATTAGTTGTGGATAGGAGAATAGGAATAAAGGGTCATATGGCAGTAAATCTCATGGTGGCTACAAGCGAGATAAATATGACATGGTTAGAAATGACAGGTTCTTGGATACTCCGGATCGGAGAGGTGATGAACATAGGTACTATTCTAGTTCTGGTTCTGACGTGCACTATGACCGTCATCATTATCATCCTTACAGGAGGAGTGACATGGGATATTTTCCGGATGAGTTTAAGAAAGCTAAGCCACCTACCTTTGATGGATATTTGAAGAAGTCGAAGGATGCAGAGGCTTGGTTACATGGGATGAATAAGTTCTTTGAGTTGAATAATTACACAGATAATATGAATGCCAGAGTAGCTATCTTCAGCCTAAAAGGTAAAGCAGGCATTTGGTGGGAAGATGTGAAGCAGGTCAGAGATATCAGGACAAAATAGTTGAGTTGGCATGAATTCAAGGGACTTTTCAAGAAGAAGTACTTGTCGGAGAGGTACTACAACAACAAAGCCAAGGAATTTATGAGCTAAAAATGGGATCGATGACAGATGAGGAGTATACGACTAAATTCTTGGAGCTATTGAGGTATGTACCATATCTTAAAGATGAAAATGCTAAATTTCATAGAATTGTAAGTCGATTTCCATTAGCATTTAGAGATCGAATTGAGTATGATGAGCCTTGATCATTGGAAGAAGTTATTGGCAAACTAAAGCATTGTTATGAACAGTCAAAACGTAAGTCAAAATATCAACCAGGATGGAAAGGAAAAGATAAAGGTAAAGGTAAATAGCATCCAAAAAGAACAAGGCCTCATAATACATAAGAGAAAGAGAATGTTTCACCATACAAGAAGTTCAATGTAGTTAGACAGGGACATGGGTCACAACAGCAAAATAGAGGTGATGGTACTGGACGATTGGAGTGTTGGATATATGGTAAAGAGCATCTCAAGAAAGATTGTCCATAGTATCAAAGTGGTAGGCCACAAATTTACAGTGCACATGAGACGCAGACTATTGGGGATGTCAGGCAAAGCATTCCTCGTATCCATGCTACGCTGGATAATAGGAAGGCAGATCATCAAGCATCTATCGTTGAGATGGACAGTAAGCTTTGTGATCAAGTTGTTTCAATTTTGATTGACCCTGGATCTAATTATAATTATGTTAACCTTGACTTGGTGGATAAGTGTGGTTTGAATAAAGAAGTGCATGTAGAATCTTGGTTAGTACAATTGGCTACAGGTACCGAGAAGAGAGTTCATCATTGGGTAAGAGCTTTTGTATTTGAGCTGAATGGTGTGCCTACATCAGCACATTGGAATGTATTTCCATTGGGATCATACAATATGTTGTTGGGTATGGACTGGTTGTATCTGCATAGGACCAAGGTGGATTGTTATGACAAAGTTATTGAATGCTTGGATGACAATGGAGAGAAAAGAATCTTACATGGTAAGAAGAAGGAAACATCAGTTAGGATGGTGACAGTTATGCGAGCAAAGCACAGTCACAGAAAAGGGTGTATATTATTTGCAATAAATATCTCTAGTGACAAAGATAAGGAGGATGAGGATGTGGAGGTATTGAGAAGGTACTCGGTTTTACAGCAGTTTTAGGATGTGTTTCCAACAGATATTTCAGAGTTTCTACCTCACAGAGAAGTGGAATTTTCTATTGAGTTGGTACCAAGGGCAACAACAGCATCAAAGGCACCTTACAGGATGAGTACTCCAAAGTTAGTAGAGTTGAAGTTGCAGCTAAAGGAAATGCTTAAAAAGGGATACATTAGGCCAAGTGTGTCGTCTTGGGGTGCACCAGTATTGTTTGTGAAGAATAAGGATGGTACTCTCAAATTATGCATTGATTACATGCAGTCGAATAAGGTGACCATCAAGAACATGTTTCTGTTGTCGAGGATTGATGACTTGTTCGATTAGTTGAAGGGAGAAGTAGTGTTCTCGAAGATTGATCTAAGATCTGGATATCATTAGGTACACATGAAGGAAGAGGATATCTACAAGACAACTTTATGGACTAGATATGGGAATTATGAGTTTGTTGTAGTTCCATTTGGTTTGACTAATGCTCCAACTACCTTTATGTGCTTGATGAATAGTGTGTTGCGTCCTTATCTGGACAAGTTTGTTATTGTATTCATTGATGACATATTGATATATTCTAAGAATGAGGAAGAGCATGTCGAGCATTTAGCAGCAATGTTGAGATTGTTGAGAGAGCATCAGTTATATGCTAAGCTCGGTACATGTAGTTTCTTTCAAACAAAGGTACACTACTTGGGACATGTTGTTTCCAAGGAAGGCATAACAGTAGATCCAAAGAAGAAACATGCTATCATGGATTGGGAAGCTCCTAGAAACGTGGATGAGGTAATATCATTTATGGGGTTAGTAGGTTATTGCAAGAGGTTCATTAGGAACTTCTCATAGATTGCAAATCCCATCACAACATTGTAGCGAAAAGGCAAGAATTTTGAATGGACAGAGGAATGTGCAACAATTTTTTAGCAGTTGAAACAATTATTGACAAGTGCTCTAGTGCTAAAGGTTGCAGATCCAGAAAGAGAATTTGTGGTATGTACAGATGCTTGCAAAAGAGGACTTGGTGGAGTTTTTATGCAAGAGGGATAGGTAGTATGTAATGAGTCATTAAAACTGAATGAGCACGAGTAGAATTATCTAACACATGATCTTGAGTTGGTAGCAATCATCCATGCATTGAATATGTGGAGGCACTATCTTCTTGGCAGGAGATTTTTACTAATGAGCGATCACAGTGGATTGAGGTATCTATTTGATGAATTTAATCTAAGAGTCGGGAAAGTTATATGGTTGGCCACGATTAGTGAGTTTGACTCTGAGATCAGGTACATCAAGGGTAAAGAGAATAGGGTTGTAAATTCTCTTAGTAGAAGGGTACATGTAAATTACATCGCATCTATGAGTTATATGGGACAAATCTACAAGATCAGATCTTACAGGCAGGTCAACAGGATAACAGGTACATGAAGCTCAAGCGCAGGTTACGACAGGGTATAGGTACATGTACATGTATTGGTATAGGTGCACAAGATGTGGACTATTATCTCTTAGCAGATTACTTGATCAGATTTAGGGACAAGATATATGTGCCAGACAGTAGTGAGCTCAAGAAGATTATCTTGAGGGAGTTTCATGTAAAACCATATTCAAGGCACCCAGGATATCAAAAGACATTGACAACGATGTAGAAGTTCTACTACTCACAGAACTAGAAGAAAGAAGTGGCAGAGTTTTTGGTGAGATTCATGGATTGTCAGCAAGTGAAGGCAGAGTGTAATCACCCAGGTGGATTACTACGGCTGATACTGATTCCAGAGTGGAAATGGGAGGTCATTTCCATGGACTTCATCACAGGTCTATAAAGGACATCTAGACAACATGATTCTATCATGGTTGCATTGGACAGCTTGACAAAGGTAACACATTTCATCCTAGTGAAATCTACCTATTCATCTACTGATGTTCCATAGGTGTTCATCAGAGTTGTGGTCAGATTGCATGGTGTTCCGAACAATATTGTGAGACACAGGGATGTAAAGTTCACTTCCAAGTTTTGGAAGGAGTTGTTTGCCGGTTTAGGTACAAAGTTGGCCTTTAGTACAACTTATCATCCACAGAAATATGGACAGATAGAGACGGTCAACAAGATATTGGAGGATATGTTGAGTATGTATGTGATGCATCAACAAGGGAAGTGGGAAGAGTATCTCCACTGTTAGAGTTTTCTTACAACAATGGGTATCAGGAGTCACTAAGGATGAGTCTGTTTGAGGAATTGTATGGGGGGAGTTGTAATACTCCCATCAGTTGGAGTGACCTCGTGAACAGGGTATTGATTAGACTAGACATGTTAGCAGAAATGGAACAGGAAATGTAAGAAATCAAGAAGAATCTAAATGCAACAAAATAGGAAGAAAAGTTATGCAGATTGGAATAGGTTGTTTAAGGAGTTTCGGGTTGAGGAATAGGTGTACTTGCGCATCAAACCCAAGAAGATCTCCTTATGGATTGGATCATATGCCAAGTTGGCAACTCAATTTTATGGACCTTTCAAGATTCTTGAAAGGATTGGACTAATAGCCTATCGATTTGCAGATCCTCTGATAAGGAAAGTCAATGATGTTTTCCACGTATCATTGCTTAAAAATTATGTTAAATACGTTGATCATGCGATTCACTAGTCTGTATTTCAGGTGGGTCCAGAAGGAGAATTCTAGCCAAAATCTTAGTGTATACTGTAGAGAAATATGCTCATGTTCCAGAACTGAGAAATCGAGCAGGTTAAAGTGCAGTGGAAGCACTTTGGGCCCGATGAAGCTACATGGGAGATGGTGGATCAGATGCGTGCTATGTATCCTTCCTTATTCGCTGGTTGAGTGAATATTTTTGGTATATGTTTTGGTGTGATATTTTTGGCTTATGTGCATATGTATATGGGTGTAAATATCGCGACGAGTTGTGTTATAAAGCTCCAATAAGTGGTATGGGTGTCATGTCATTATGGTTATTATGTTGTTATGTGTCATGTTGGTTTGCTTCAAAGCAGGTTGATCATTGTAAATATTGCAACGAGCTAAGTTATAAAGTCCCATGGGCAGTTTGTTTTACTTTCAACAGTCTTGCTAGTTGCAGGTGTCATTGAACACCGAGGATAGTGTTCCCCCAAGGGTGAGGGTTCTGTAACAGCCCTGGTGAAAATTCCATGTAATAAAATTTAATAAAGGAAAAACAATAACCATGGTCATGGGATACTTATTCCAAGTTGAATGTTGGGAAAAATATCCTAGTGGGTGTTTAATTGATTTATTATGGCTAAGAAAATTGGCAAAGGCAATAGCAAAGGCTTTGGAAAGGCAAATGGCATTAATTAGTATTTTTATTTATGAAAATAATGGAAATTAGGAGAAAAGGAAGGTGAAAGGTCATGGGTTGCATGTGAGGAGGAAAATGAAGAAAAATAATGGAAAATGAAGAAAATAGAGGCCACATTAATAAAAAGGCTTATGAGGATCGGTTCATGGCATTATGTTCGTTCAGTTTTGGAGTTATCTCTCTATTCTCTCTCTCTCTCATACTCTTGGACACTTAGAGTTTTCTTGGAGCACTTCAGCATTGAATCAAGAAAGGCAAAGAAGGCAAGAGGAAGCAAAGATCAGGCAAGGAAGAGCAGGATCTAACAACTACAGTGGGATTATTTATTTCCTTGCTAGATTTGGCATGTATGAATTTTCATGTGTGTTCTTGGTTCTTTTGTTGTCATGGGCATGGGTTTTGCCAGGTGTGACAATGTTTTTCAGCCTAGCCTTGCCATTTTTGGATTGCCATGGTATGATGGTTCTTTTGTATGTGGTTGAGCTGGATTACCGAATGGAATCAAAGATGAGTGGGGTAGTCCCAAGGTTATTCACAAGGCTTAGGAATCCTAGGATTAGATACATGGTAAAGCCTGAATGTGAACACCTCGATTGAGCCTAGGAATACCTTGATCGGTAATGGCGGGATACACGGTAAAACTCAGTGGTGAGTACCCTTGATTGGGCATAGGAATCCCGGGATGGGATACACGATAAATCCCAGAGGGTGGAGACTTCATAGGCCTGGGAATCCCTTGACCAGTAATGGCAGGATACACGATAAATTCGAGAGGTTGGGACAGAAAAATTCCTCACGGTGTAGGTGGAGAGATCTGGTGGCATCCATGATTGTTTTTGGCCTAGTGATCCGATGATGATTGCGGTCAAGCCTGGTATTGTATGTTCATTATTTATGGCATAGTTATTCAGTGTGGCTTGCGATAAAGGTTGGTTATATTGTTGAGGGTGAGGTGATGTAGCCTCGGAAAGCCCTGGTTGATTTGGGTGATAAGTCCCACATTCATGCTTCGAATATGGCACGAGGGTGATTGGCTAAAGAGAGATGTGGCTCAGCTAATCTACGATCAGGTGGAACGTGGTAGTCCCATAACAGGTTGGATTTTGCATTCATTAATAAGAAATATTTCTCCTTGGTATTTTATGACCAAATGTATTGGTTCATATGAGACATTTATGGTTAATTTATCCTTGATATTTTTGTTGGTTATATGTTGGTTATGAGCATGATTTATGATAGTGATGATGTATGGCTCTCATCATGTTTTGATTTGTAAATGAATGTACAATGAATATATGACCAAATAGATGATAATGCAACTAATGTGATAAGGCATCAATCCTTCTTAGCAATTCCCAGATAATTATGAGACCCCTATGCTCAGATCTATTGTTATGACTTGTAGAATGCATATTTGTGACATGTTTGATGAAATGCTTGTCATGGCTAGCAGGGTTCCAGTCAAGTCTTTGTTCAAGTATTTGCATTTATATCATTTTTTCGATGTTACTTTTCATTCCTGAAAGTTTCATGGAGTTATGGGCAATGGCCTAAGTCTTGGCCTTGAAAAAGTGGCACAAAATCTAGAATTGCAGGCTCAAAACTAGCTGAAAAAACCCCAGACGCTTGCATGCCCATGCTGTGAGAGTGATTGGAGGGCCCCATTCACATGAATTCCCATGTCATGGGAGCAATTGAGTCTCTAGGGCAGTGAAGTGTCAAGTTGTTGCATGGGTTGATCACCTGGAAGGGTTGGTTAGCTCCAAAAGATTCTGTGGTATGTGTAGAATGTCAAATTGGTTGTGTTGTGTCAGTTCCACTTCCTTAAGGTGACAAAGGAGGTTGAATCAAATTGCAGTAGCCTCTTGTCACATTTTTACCCAACGGACCAGTTAACTTGGGTAAAAGTGGGAGGAGGGTGTTAGAAATGTTTGCAGGTTACATTGTACTAAGATACAATACACTTGGCCATATGTATCAATGACCATTCTAGAACATGAGAAAATTAAAACCAATACATTTCTTTGAGGAATGATAGGCCAGAAGATGAGGTAGGGCCCTCTCATGTTCCACAAGTACCAGATGTACAAATGGAGGAGATTCAACGGGAAGTGACTGCTCAAGCTGACACTACAATATCAAAGAAGAGGCCAAAGCTTGATCTAGTAGCATAAAACAATAGAAATTTCAAGGCTAATCCAATGTGAAAAGGTGCAATAGAGGCAGAGAAACAAAATAAGCAAAGGGAAGAGGAGAAGAAAAGGTTGGAGGAATAAAAGTAGTAGGAAGATAACACAAAATATGGGAGGAGGAATAAGAGAATAAGAAGTATGATGACTTGTTGAAGAAGAGAAAAGCATAGGAGCTATAAAAGAAAAAACAAGAGGAAATCTTACAAATGTAGAAAGTAGAGGAAGATAGGAAGAGAGAAGAAGAAGAGGAACAACAAAAGTGGTTACAATAAGAGGAGATGAAGAACAAATAGGAGGAAGAAGCCGCACATAAAATGGAGGAAGAACTGATGGCTTGTGACATGGAAGCAGAGATAGAGGAGGAGGAAGACACTGAACCAATTTCAGTTGAGCCCAACACTCAATCAGATTCTTCTCTCACTGGTGGCCATCTCCCATTTAGTGAAATGGGAATTATTCCTCCACCTGATGATAGGCTTATGGATATATCCAGATTTACCTTCGACTAGTTGAAGAAGAGGATTGTACAAGAAAGGTGTGACACCCTCCTCCGCATTTACCCAAGTTAACCGGTCCATTGGGGTAAACATGTGACGAGAGGCTACTATGATGTGATTCAACTCCACATGTACAGTTAAGGAAGTAGAACCAACAAAACACAACTAATCTGACCCTCCACACATGCTACAGAACCTTCAGGAGCCAACCAAACCTTTTAGGTGACTAACCCCTAATACAACTTGACATTTGACTGAGATGGACCCTCAACTTCTCCCATGAAAATCCATGCATTGACTGAGGCCTTCCAGTCTCTCCCATAGGAAGGCATGCCAATGACTATGGACTTTTTCAGCCAGTTTTGAGCCAGCAACCCCGAATTTTGTGCCACTTTTTCAGGGGCAGGACTAAGGGTACCACCCAGAACTTTATGAAACTTTCATAAATGATAAATAAAAATGTAATAAGGCTACTAATCCAATCATTGGTACAAGTACTTGATCTGACCCCTACTATCTGTGATAGGCATTTCGTCAAACATGTCACAAATATGTAATCTACAGGTCATAACAACAGATATGAGCATAGGGGTCGCATACTTATCTAAGATTTGTAAAGAAGCATTGTTTCTATATCACAATAGTTGCATTATCATCTATTAGGTCATATATTCATTGTCCGTTCATTTTCAAATCAAAACATGATGAGAGCCATACATCAAGTTTGTCACAAAGCACACTCATAACCAACATATAACTAACAAAAATAACAAGGATATAACAACCATAAGAATCACATATGAACCAATACATTTTCACATGAAATACCAGTAAGAAAGAGATCTTATTAATGAATGCATAAGCCAATCAGGTTCGATACTTCCATGAACCACCCAAGCATAGATTGGCTAAACCAAATATTTATTCCAACCAATCACCCCTATGTCGTATTTCAAGCATGAATATGGGATCTCATTAAACAAATCAACCAAAACCAAACCAAGGCTTCCAGAGGCTAAACCACCTCAACCCTCCACCTCATGGTCAGACATCACTAACCATCACTTGATCGGTCTCTACCCAAGTTGTCCAAGGATCCAAATCATTTGTTCCAAACAAGGCTTCCAGGACTAGTAACTGAACCCACGAAGGGCTTCCGGAGTGTTTGTCCAACCAAGGCTACAACTCAACCAAAGATGTTATAGGGCTTCTAGAGCGTTTGTCCAACCAAGGCTTCCAAGAACTAATAACTCAACCCACCAACCAAAAACAAAAAACAAAAGACAAACAAAGCAAAACAAAACAAAACAAAAAACAAAAGACAAACAAAGCAAAACAAAAAACAAAAAACAAAAAACAAAACAAACAAAAAACCACAACACCATGGCTATCCAGGAAATGGCAAGGCTAAGAAAATCTGTTGTCAATCCAGGAAATCCTCCATGCCACTGATAAATCATGACCAAGAAACCACATGCACATGCCATGCATGCCAAAACTAACAAGGAAATCATACATGCAACTCGATGCCTGCAAGCAAAACCCGTTGTAGCTGCTTATCCTAATTTCCTCTTGTGCTTTCCTACTTTTCCTTTGCCTTCTTGCTCCAAATCCCAAGTATGCCACACTTCTCCAATAGTGCTCCAAGAAAACTCTAAGTGTATTTGAGTATCAAAGATAGAGAATAGAGAGAAAGCTCCAAAACTGAACTGACAAAATGTCTATCAACTGATCTTCATAAGCCTTTTTATTAACGAGGCCTCTATTTTCTTCAATTTCCATTATTTTCCTTTATTTTCCTCCTCACATGCCACCTATGACCTATGACCTTTCACCTTCCTTTTCTCCTAATTTCCATTATTTTCCTAAATAATATTCCAATTAATGCCACTTTTCCATTGTGTTTGCCAATTTCCTTAGCTATAATAAACCAAATTAACACCCACACTAGGATGTTTTTCCCAACGCTCAGCTTGGAATACGTGTCCCATGACCTTGGTTATTATTTTGCCTTTATTAACTTTATTACAAGGATTTTTAACCCGAGTTGTTACAAAAAGCAAAGGTATTTTCCCAATGACCTTGTTCATCCAGTCTCCATAGCCACAAAAAGGGTGATAGCATCCAACACCAAGAGAAATTCTTGACCAATAATTGTAGCAAATGTGGCCTTTGTGATAACAACACATGATAATACAAAGTATCTTATGAGTGAGAATGCAAGACTCTGAAAAGTGTTAGCTACTACAAAACAATAGGTTGATCATCCTGTCGTCGTGAATCAATGGTTGTCTTCTACTAGTATCAGCACAACAAAGCTTCAAATGGCCATACTTGAAGAATTGACGCTGATGGAAGACACCATGAAGCAACTATATAGTGAGATGATTCTCTTGCATGAAGTAATGGCGCTCCTGGTAGAAATTCAGAAAAGGTCTCAAGAAATCCTGAAAGTTGTAAAGGTTACATGCACATTTGTTGATCTGATGCAAGATTGTGGCATCAAGTATCTTAATATTCTTGAGTAGTTGGCTAAGAAAGACAAGTTAGCAGTTGAGGTGGATTGTGAAAAGTTAAGGCTGCATACTTAGAACTACATTCACCTTGGTGAACAAGTGACCAACACCATAACTGCTTATGTTCCACTGCATAGTAGTTTAGAGCCCCTAACACGAAAGCATAAAATACCTTTTATGGGTTCACTTGGAGATATAAGGAGTAAGATGTCCTCATGCATGAATTAAAAGAGTTCATTGAACAAATCAGACGAGTGATAGATCAAGAAGGTTTGGAGGTGACCAAGAATGCTACTCTACAGTATGTAATTGGACCAACCAAAATTCACATGAAGTTATCCATGTTGTGGAGTCATATACAGTCAAACTTCAAATCCATATTATCAAATGCATTGGAGCTAAATATGCAATACGTTGTAGATATGTTAGCCAAAGTTAAATTTTATTGAAGCAAAATTCATAGCAGGGCACTCCTACATCACTAATGAGCTCCATTCTCAAGCCATTAATTTGTCTTTTCCTCCTACATGAGTAAATTTTGTCTTATGTAGCCGCCATTTTGATGTTATTTGTATTTTATGAATAAGAAGTTCAATGTAAAACAAGTCCAAGATTCGCATGTGGAATACGAAGATTCACATAGAAGTCCATAGGGTGTATAAGTCAAAAATTCATGAGGAAGCTCAAGGGTCATTATCATTTATTATAAATAAGCCCTCATAACTAATCCGAATTGGATCCAAGAAGAGTTATCATAGAACCATGACAGTATCAAGTCGGGATAGGCTTCAAAGAATTAAGAGCAGCGATCAGAAACACCTCTAAACAGTGGCAATTAGCAACCAGCGTGGAACGACGAGGACCTTGGTCAAAGCGCGCTAACCGAGGCCCATGGAGACTTCGCAGGAGGTGAAACTAGCCCCTAGGGAGCCCGGATCAGGAAAAGGAGGCAGTTTTTGATGCGCGATCATTGATGGGAAAAACCCCTCGAGAAGGAGAGGCCCTGAGTGCTCGGTCGCATGGGAGCCAGGAAAACCATGGGGAAAAGGCTAAAGGCTAAGGCAGGACCCGCGCTCCAAAAATCGGCGGTATTTATCGGGGGCACCCTTGGGCGGTAAGCAGATTTGGCGAAAACAGAGCGATTCCACTCAATGTCTGACGCGTGGCAAGTGGAGGAGAGAGGAAAATGCCACTCATCGCGTGCTAACAATCGAGCAAGTCAACTGCGTGAAATGTGCGAATGGCGTCAGATCTGGAGGCCCCAGATCTAACGGCTGAGATCATGCCCGATGGGGAAACCGGAATTGAAAGGGGAATAAGTCGTGATCTATAAGAATTTGAGGTCCGATTTGACTGCCAAGGTGGCAGAGGACACATTCCACGACATAACCGAAGAATTGAACCGACGAGGAAAAAGTTGGCGCATTTCGTAGGAGGATAAGTGGCCACTCCCTATGAGCCTGATGATGACACCGAAATAGGGAACTCCAAGCGAAGTTGCAGCAAGTGATCCGATGGAAGTGGAAGGGGAATCGAACAACCATGAGCTCGAATGGCTTTAAAGCCATGAACAGACAAAGCAGAAGACACGGGAAGACAGAAGACAGAGAAAGAGAAGAAAGGAAAGAAGACAGAGAAAACGAAGAAAAGACAGTGAAGCAAAAAGTAGAAAGAAGACAGAGGGCCGAGCTGACCAAAGGCAGCATCGAGCACCAGAGAGCTTGAGAGATTCAAGCCATCCCTGAGAGGATCTGTCAGGACTGAGCACCACATTGGGCTCCTTCCATTAAAGACCAGAGAGGTCAAAGAGTTGGTGAGGAAAAGAGTCTGTGCACTCTAGTGGCTTGGGGAATCCAAGAACCACCCTGCCAAGCAAATTATGTTTCAAGAGACTCATATTGAGCTCCTTCATTGTAATTCTCTGCTTTAAGACACAATAAAATAAGGCCACCACTGAGGGCTGGACCGAAGATGTAGCCCTGGAAGATAGGGTGAACTCCTTATTAAATTCTTGTGTTCTTATATTTTCTTACTGTATTTCTCTGTTGTTTTCCATTTCAAGTGTATGTGTATTTGCAATCTGATCGATCCATTGCCTAAATAACATAGACACACACCAGCACATGAGTCTATAATACCTTCATTTAATAGATCTTTAACTGAGATCACTCATAGGGTGATTTTCAGATCAAGTGGTATTAGAGCTTTAGGCTGTAAGGTTAGACAAGCTTGTGTTGGTTTAGCTGTTGGATGCTCACTAGATCAAAGCTCAAATTAGGAGGAGAGTTGGTCAAAACTAATCCTGAAATTGGGAGAGTCTGTCCTCATAAGACAATGTCAGAGGAAGGTTGTTATGCTCTTAACCTGCAAAATTATACCCAAATACAGAATATGCGAAGAAAAGATACCTAGAACACAGAATAGCAATGATTTTATTATTCAGAGAGTAATGTTCACTTGCCTCTTCGAGGGGGCAACCTCCAATAGAGCAGAGCTCGATTACAAAATAAGACACAATGCTCCTCGCAGGGAGTCTCTATCCTTTATATATGACTCATACATGCAATACCACGGACCAATACCGTGGGTTTTGTTAATACCATCTATCTAATACTACGGCCCATTTGCAACTAACTGTGGTTCCGTCATTAATTGCGGATTAACCACTTACAATTATTAATATGGGCTTTATTGACTCTTGACTATGACGTGATCCTATTACATAAATAAAGGGGTTAGGGTGGGACTCTAACATGCCCTCCCCCTTAAGACTAGCCTTGTCCTCAAGGCTAAAGCTGCGGTTAGTGGCTGGTTCCCAAGTTGCATCTTCTGGAGAGGTGTCTTTCCATTTGACGAGGACTTCCTTAATCATGCAGCCGCACAGTTGCTTGTCTCATGTGTCTAGGACCTGTTCAGGTTGAAGCCAGATGGACCCTTCTTCATCCAATTCAGGTAGACTGGTCTGAATTCTGCAATTGTTCCCAATCACTTTCTTGAGGCATGAGACATGGAAAACTGGATGGATTTTTGCAGTAGGTGGCAAGGCCAACTTGTAAGCCACTTCTCCAATGCGCTGAAGTACTTGATATGGTCCGTAGAATTTGGGAGATAGTTTCTGACACCCTTTATCTGATAGCCGTAAAAAGACCTGATCCCCTTCTTGAAATTGGCGTTCGAAGCGATGCTGGTCTACTTGTTGCTTCATGCAGTTCTGAGCTTGATGAAGATTCTCTCGAAGATGGGCGAGCATGGTTGCGCGGTGTTGTAGGAGTTGATCCATTGCTTGTACTTTTGAGCACCCCTTGAGATACGAAGTAGGTGAAGGCGGGAGTTGACCATATACTGCTTCATAGGGAGTCATTTTGGTGGTGGAATGATAGTTGGTGTTATACCACCATTCAGCCAGAGGTAACCACTGTACCCAAAGGTGTTGCTTTTCTGAAGTGAAACACCTAAGGTAGGTTTCTAGACATTTGTTGACTGCTTTGGTTTGACCATCTGTTTGCGGATGATAGGAAGTACTGAGTTTTAGTTGAGTGCCTTGTATCCTGAAGAGTTCCTACCAAAAAATACTGGTGAAGATCGAGTCGCGGTCGGACACAATAGAAGTGGGCATGCCATGCAATTTGAAGATCTGATCCATGAAAGATTGATCGACCAAAGTTGGTGTAAACGGGTGGGGTAGGGCGCAGAAATGAGCATACTTCGACAGTCGGTCCACAACCACCATGATGACTAACTTGTTCCCTGACTTTGGAAGACTTGTAATGAAATCCATAGAAACCTCCGTCCAAATTGATGCCGGAATGGGCAATGGTTGTAATGTGCCTAGTGTGTTGACGGTTTCCCCTTTGTGGCGTTGACAGACATCGCATTCTGCTACGAAAGTAAGGATGTCCTTTTTCATGCCTGTCCAAAAAAATGATCTTCTGGTGCGAGCATACGTCTTTTGAAAGCCCGAATGTCCTGCAATGGGAGATGAGTGAAATTCTGCCAAAATGCGACTTTTGAGAGTGGATGTTGGTGATATTATGACTCGATCCTTTAGCGAAGAATATCATCCTGCCACGAGTAGCCCTTGGTGGAATTTGGATCTACCTGCAATTGAGAAATGAGTTGGGAGAGCCCGGGGTGTGAAAACCATTCCCTGCGAGCCTCTTCAATCCATTCTGGAATGGGGAGGGAAATTTCTAGCAGAGTACTTTCCTCCTAAAATTGGCGAGATAATGCATCTGCTACACTATTGTCTTTCCCTTTCTTGTAAATGATCTGATAATCATATCCCAGCATTTTGGCGAGCCATTTATTTTGTTGTGGGGAGGATAGGCGTTGCTCCAAAAAATATTTAAGACTGTGATGATCTGTGCGGATTTGGAAACGTCGCCCCAATAAGTAAGGTCGTCAGGTCTCAACTGCATGTAAGATGGCCATCATTTCCTTCTCGTAGGTAGATTGGCCCAGATTCCTCCCACTTAGTTGTTGGCTTGTGAAGGCCAACAGTCGCCCTTCCTGCATTAAGACCGCCCCAATACCTGTACCCGAAGCATCACATTCAATGACAAAAGATTTGGTGAAGTCAGGTAGTGCTAAGACTGGAGTGGAACACATGGCATTTTTTAGAGCTGTAAAGGCCTGTTGTGCTTCCTCATTCCAGAAGAATGAATTTTTCTTTAGGAGTTGGGTGAGGGGCTTCGCTATGCGACCATAGTTGCGGATAAATTTACGATAATAGCCTGTGAGACCCAAAAATCCTCTCAAGCTCTTCAAGGTCTTAGGTTGAGGCCATTCCTGCATTGCCTGGATCTTTTTGGGGTCCACCTTGACACCATCACGCCCCACAATGTGGCCCAAATACTCTACTTCTGCCATGCCAAACGAACACTTGGACATCTTGACAAATAATTTATGCTTGCGGAGTAGTTGCAAGAGTAGATCTACATGCTGAAGATGTGCGGCCCAAGTGCAACTATAGATGAGGATGTCATCGAAGAAGACAAGGACAAATTTCCTGAGATATGGTTTGAGAATGTAGTTCCTAAGGCTCTGAAAAGTAGAGGGGGCATTACAAAGACCAAATGGCATGACTAGGAATTCATAATGGCCTTCATGAGTTCTGAAAGCAGTCTTGGGAATGTCGACTTCCTTCATGCGAATTTAGTGGTAGCCTAAGCGAAGATCCAGCTTAGTGAAGAATTTTGCCCCATTGAGTTCATCCAGTAAATCATCAACCACCGGGATGGGAAATTTATCTTTGACTGTCAACTTATTAAGGGCCCTGAAGTCAGGACACATCCGCCACTCCCCATCTTTCTTGAGCACCATGACCACTGGGGATGAATAAGGACTAATGCTGGGATGAATGACACCTGCTTCTAAAAGTTCCTTGATGATTTTTTCTATTTCATTCTTTTGGGTGAACGGATATCTGTATGGGCGCACATTTGGGGGTTGGGCCCCTGGAACCAAGGTGATGCTATGATCATGTTCCCCTCGCGAGGGTGGAAGCTCATGAGGCTTGTCAAAGACCGGAAGATGGTTATTTAAAATCTGTTGCATCTCAAGATGAATTGGCAGAGGCTTGGTTTCGACTGCCTGGATGGAATTAAATTGAGCTACAACTCCATGATTGCCCTTTTTTAACAATTTTCCCATCCTATTCGAGCTGATGATAGAGGGGGCTCCCGCCAGGAGTCCACAGAGGGTATGTGTGTAGTTGTTCTGCTTAAAACTCATATATAACTCCTAGAAATCCATTGTGATTGGCCCAAGAGTGCGGAGCCATTCAGCACCGAGGACAATGTCGCAACCCCCCATGTGTATGGCAAACATGTTGGTTTTCAACTGATAATCCCCCATTAGAAACTGCTCGTACAAAACAATGCACTTCTTCTGCGACTTTTTGATGGACGAAATTATGTGTACTTCCACTATCAATCAAGACTACTACTGGGTGATGTTTAATAAAACCTCTGATTTTGAGAGTTTGAGGGGAAGAAATCCCTGCCAAAACATGCAACGAAATAACTGGTTCGTCAAAGACATTGTCCTTTTGGTTTTCTTCTTCTAGCGGCTCATGTTCCTCAAGTGGTGGATCTTCCTCTGTAGAGCTGTAGTCAGTGGCATCAATTTGAAAAATTTTGGGCTCCTTGCATTTATGACCTGGGGAGTATTTTTCATCACAGTAGTAACATAGTCCTTAATTTTTCTATCGGCCATTTCCGCAGGGGACACCTTTTGGACCTCAAGTGTTTGAGTCGTGTTGTGAGCCTGTGGGGGGCGACCTTTAGCGGAGAAATTTGGGCGACTGTATTGAGATGCTAATGCACGTTCCACGTTACGAGCTACCTGGCAAGCCTCCATCCATGTGGGAGGGTGGTGTAGTAGGACTTGAGCTTTGATGGCTTCTTTGAGACCACTGATAAAACATTTTGTGTAGAACACCTCTGAGAGACCCCAAGTGCGGAAGGCTAAGGCTTCAAAAGCTGTAATATATTCATCCATTGTACCAGTCTGTCGGAGCTTAGTAAGACGACCCAAGAAAGATGATTCTTGGTCAAAGCGGTCTTGAAGAGCTTTGGTGAATTTGGTCCAAGTCCTAAAAGGTCCAGTGCAACATTGATGCCATTCCCACCATTGCCACCTTCCATTGTCCAAATACATGCTCCCCAACATAAGCTGAGTCTCATCATCTAAGATGTGATTCAGTTTGAAATACTGCTCCATTTGTGCTATCCATGCCGACGGGTGAGAACCGTCAAATTTATGCATATCTAACTTGGGAGGTCGCTGACTAGGTTGTTGGTGGGTGTGCCAGACATGAGGAGAGTGGCTAGACTCACCCTCATTGTGTCCATTTCCATTATACTCCTCCTCGTGGGATTGCTCCTTGCCCTTCGGGATTATTTTCTCGACCATGCTACATAGTCCGCTAAGTTGAATGTGGAGGGTTTGCACTGATTCTTCAAATTTGTCCATCCTTTCATTGGCCATCGCTTGAGCTCTAGTTTCTACCATACACCAACCTGATTTTTTGAAAATTGGGGCCGCCTAAAAAAAAATTCCACTAAGAAGTGAATGGTACCACCGTGCTCAGCTCGTCGTCCTGATTCTGATGGGCTAGATCACCAATAAGCGCCCCGAAAGATCTCAGACTCTATTTTTTTTATTTTTTTTTTATTTTTTTTGAAAACTCCTAATGGAGTTTTACTCCTTCCTTGTCAATACTGCAGTCGCCAAATCCTCAAAATGTCAATGTGGCCAAAAGTCCTGCGAAAATTTCCCCCGGTATAGGAACCCTTCACAACGACTTCGATCTGGTGGATCTGAAAGATCTGAATGGCGGATCTGATAGCTCTGTGCGGCAGAACAGACTGCTTCTGCAGATCTGATGGATCTAATAGATCGGAATGGTTGATCTGCAAACTCGAGACTGCGGGACTGATGTCTACTGCTGCTGCACCCCTTTGCACAAGCAGATCTGGAAGAGATGATGTGTGATCCCCCGATAGAAAAGGGAACTATGGTCTTGAGGAGTGTCAGGTGCTACAGATCACAATATACATAAGGGTCTGGCAGTAGTACTATGCCCAATGTTTCAGGGCTCTAACTAAGGAGGATCGACCGTACCCTTAGCCGTACAACCCGACTACCCTATCGTACGGGCGAGTAATCTCTCCAAGTGTTGTTCTTGGTGTACTGTAGCCGCAAGACGGCCGACGGTTTATCTATGGCGAGGTTTCAAGGGAGCCTAGGGGGCTTCCGATATATCCAGAGGGTACGTGGAAGACAGTCCATGTGCGGTTCTGTCTAATGCGCTACTACTCGAAGGGGTACCCACAGGGGTTACAAGGGAGTCCAACAGACATGACCACCTCTTGTATTTCCTGCGTGCATGCCTCCCCAAATCTGCAGGTTTATGCGCTCAACGACAGATCCCGTGGTTTAAAGACGCCGGAACATGTCTCTAGCCAAAAAAAAAATTGCTAAGAAATGGAGATCCCACCAGCCCTAGAAAGTGCTCTGATACCACTTGTTATGCTCTTAACCTGCAAAATGATACCCAAATACAGAATATGCGAAGAAAAGATACCCAGAACACAGAATAGCAATGATTTTATTATTCAGAGAGTAATGTTCACTTGCCTCTTCGAGGGGGCAACCTCCAATAGAGCAGAGCTCGATTACAAAATAAGACACGATGCTCCTCGCAGGGAGTCTCTATCCTTTATATACGACTCATACATGCAATACCACAGACCAATACCGTGGGTTTTATTAATACCATCTATCTAATACTACGACCCATTTGCAACTAACTGTGGTTCCGTCATTAATTGCGGATTAACCACTTACAATTATTAATATGGGCTTTATTGACTCTTGACTATGACGTGATCCCATTACATAAATAAGGGGGTTAGGGTGGGACCCTAACAAAGGTTCTATAGGGCCAAACCCTCAATTCATAGAAAGTTTCCTAGCTATAAAGTCCATGGTAGAAGAAATGTATAGGGACTTTAGAAAACATAAGGATGAAGACTCATCAGGCTCTAAACAAGACAAAGAAGAAGATGAGTCTCACTTCCATGACCACTCCAAAGGAAAAGGGAAAGAGGAAAGCTTCCTCACACCTCCTAATAGCCCTGTGCATAACAAGAAAGCATCTTTGATCAAGCTAGATGTTAAATTTGATTTGCCTATATATGATGGAGAGCTAAATGCAGAAAAGTTGGACAATTGGATTAGACAAATTGATGTTTATTACAGAGTACAGAACATCGACTCAGACAAGAGTAAGATTCAGCTGGCAAGCCTACGCCTAGGAGGCACTGCCTTGGTTTGGTGGGAAGGCAAAACCCAAGCTGACATGAAAAGACATGGTAAGACTATCTCTGTCTGGAGTGAATTTGTTTCTGCAATCAAAAAGCAGTTCTATCCATTGGCCTACATGCAACAAGCCATGATGAGTTGGAAAACTCTTCGGCAGTTGAAAGGGCAAAGTGTGCAAGGGTACACTCAAGAATTTAGAAAGAGAGCATTGATTCTAGGAATCTCATTAGACTCACCAGAGACTCTGTTGAAGTACATTGGTGGTCTACACAGCTACATGAGGCATACCATCCTCATGTTTAATCCCACTAGTATAGATGAGGTATCTGTACAAGCTACTCATCTAGAAGCTAGAGGAAAGAATGGAAATCCAGAAGTTGGGGGACCCTCCCAACCCACTGTAAGCAAGAGCAAGGAGAAAAGAAAGCAGAAGTGGAAGGTAAGGAAGGCTAACACTGCACAGAAGAGCAAAGCTTCATGCACTCACTGTAAAAATGATGGGCATGATGATGAGCATTGTTGGATTCTGCATCCAGAGCTGAGACCTAAGAAGTTCGAGGGCAAGAAGAAGAAGACTGCTGCAGCTATTCAGAAAGATTTGGGGTCAAACTCAGGAGATGAAACAACTATTGCAGCCATAGGTATAAAAGGTAAGAATTCTGAGGCATCTACTAGTAATTCTGCTCAATCTATTATTGCTAAAGAACATGAGAGAAAAAGACATGAGCTTTTCCATATTCGAGTTTTTTCCAAATATCAAAAGATTGATACTTTGTTTGATAGTGGCTCACAAGTAAATTTAATTTCTGAAGCAATTGTAAAGAAATTGGGATTAGCAACTACACCTCACAAGAAACCATACCCATTAGGATGGTTGAATGATAAAGCACAACTACAAGTGACTAGACAGTGTAAACTCAAGTTTTCTTTTGGGTCAGCATTTGTAGATGAGGTTGAGTTAGACATAATTCCTTTGGATATATGTGGAATTGTTTTAGGAATTCCTTACTTGTATGATAGAAATGCTATTTTCTATAGAGCTGAGAACAAGTATCTACTTGTTAAAGATGGAATCGAATACTTTGTAAGAGCTCATAAGCTCAAGAATAATTATACTCTCATAAACTCAAGGTAGATGAAAAGAATGATAAATTCATGCAAACAATTCTTATTGATGGTTGTAAAGGAAAAGAAACCTGATAAAACCAATGTATTTGAGGGTTGTAATGCTAAACAACAAGTTGATTTAGAAAAGGTTGTTTCAGAGTATGATATCTTGTTTCAAGAATCTAAAGGTCTGCCACCCAAGAAGGAAATAGTACATGATATTATTTTGCAGCAAGATGCTCCATTTCCTAACATTGGAATGTACAGGTTGTCTACTTTAGAGAATGTTGAAATCAAGAAGCAGGTGCAGGAGTTGCTAGAGAAGGGGTTCATTAGGCCTAGCACATCACCATGTGGGTCACCAATCATTTTGGTGAGAAAGAAAGATGGCTCATGGAGAATGTGCATTGACTACCGAGCACTAAATAAGATAACAATAAAAAATCATTATCCCCTTCCTCGCATAGATGATATTTTGGATCAATTGAAGGAAGTTGTTTATTTCACCAAGCTAGACTTGCACAGTGGATACCATCAGGTCAGAGTTACAGAGAAGATGCATGGAAGACTGCTTTCAAAACAAAGCAGGGATTGTATGAGTGGCTGGTTATGCCTTTTGGCTTAACTAATGCTCCTGCTACTTTCATGAGATTAATGAATGATGTACTCAGACCTTTTCTTGATGACTTTGTTATTGTGTATCTAGATGACATTCTGATTTTTAGTAAAAGGTGGGAAGAACACTTAAAGCATGTTAAGTAGACACTAGATGTTTTGAAAAGATAAAAAAAATTATATTAAACTCTCAAAATGTGAATTTAGCAAAACATCTCTAAATTATTTGGTTCATATAGTAGGGGGTGGTGTTTGAAGATGGATCCCTCTAAAGTGGCAGTCATCGTGAACTGGCCTAAACCCAAGTTTGTTATAGAAGTGAGAAGCTTCTTAGGAGCAGCACAATATTCGAGGAAGTTCATTTCTAACTTTTCCTCAATTGCAACTACCTTACATGCTTTAACGAGATTGAATAAGGTGTTTCAGTGGGGAGGCAAACATCAGAAAGCCTTCAACACCTTGAAAGAAAAGATTAGTACAACACATGTGCTAGCACTGCCTGATCTGCAAAGACCATTTGAGATCCAAACAGATGCCAGTGACTATGACATGGGAGTAGTGTTGACACAACACGGTAAACCCATATGTTACCATTCTGAGACTTTTAATCGTGCAGTAATTAACTATCCTACATATGACAAAGAATTGTATGCATTAGTTCTAAGTGTGAAAAAGGGGAAACATTACTTAGTGGGAAAAGAGATAGTAATACATACTGATCATCAACCACTTCAATATCTACACTCCCAAACTAAGTTGCAGCAATCAAGACACTACAGATGGATGGGTTTTCTACAACAGTTTCATTTAGTCATCAAATATAAAAAGGGCATACATAATAAAGTTGCAGACATGTTATCTAGACCCATTATAAATGCATCTACTATACTTAAGCATAATTCTGTGCTACATGAAAGCTACATTGAACAATATGCTCAAGATATAGACTTTAAAGATGTATATGCAACTTTGAGTCAAGGCAAACGGGTAGAAGAATTGGATTACCATGTGAAGGACCAACTCTTATACCATTGTGGGAAACTCTACATTCTACAAACTGAGAGAATAAAGATAATTAGGGAAGAACACACTTCTCTGATATCAGGTCACTTTGGGGTAAGTATAATAGCTGCACAGTTGCAAAGATTTTGTTCTTGGCCAAAAATGAATGAGACAATTTCTAGATATGTAAGAGGGTGTGCTATGTGTGCTAAAAGCAAGCCTAGTAATAGAAAACTAGGCTTGTACACTCCATTGTCAGTTCCTTCTCACCCTTGGGAAAGTATTTCCATGGATTTTGTCGGAGGACTACCTAAATCTAGGAAAGGTCATTATTATCTATATTGTTGTGGATAGGTTCAACAAAATGTATATTTTGATACCTTGTATAAACATATTACAATTGAACAAACTACAAAACTATTCTTTGAACATGTATGGGTTCATTTTGGATTACCCACTTCTATTATATCTGATTGAGACACTCGATTTATGGGGAAGTTCTGGTCAAGTATGTGGGAACTGATGGACACCAAACTAAAGAAAAGCACAACTTTTCATCCACAAACTGACGACCAGACAGAAGTAGTTAACAGGACAGTGATCCAGTTACAGAGAGGATATTGCAGCAAACATCCTAAGCTTTAGGATGAACATTTTTGTTATGTGCAACATGCTTACAACGGAGCAAAACATTCTTCTACACAGAGATCTCCTTTTGAGACCTGTGTTGGTTTCACACCAAGGTATCCTTTGGATTTTGTCTTTGGTAAAGATACCATAGTTGATGGACACAATGATGTGGACAAGGCAACTAGGTTCATTGAACAAATCCAACAAATCCACCAGGCAGTACAGGAACAACTGGAAAGAGCCAAGCCAAATACAAGGCAAGGCATGACAAGCATCGGATGGAGCATAGTTTTCAAGTTGGTGACCAGGTCTGGCTATATATCAGAAAGGACAAGATGCAAGGTGAAGGTAAGAAGCTAATGCCTATCAGGTATGGACCCTTCGAGATACTTGAAAAGATTGGTGAAAATGCTTTTCGCCTTGATCTACCAGCTTACATGCACATCTACTCAGCTTACATGCACATCTACTTAGTCATAAATGCAAATTGCTTGAGATTGTTTGAACCTTCAATGATTGAGGATCTTGAAGAGCAAAGTCAGTTGCCTTCTATTGATGACCTGCTACCTGAATATCTTAATGAATTGCAGGAAGACACAGTGCTGGACAGGAAGGTGAGGACGACACACAGAGGAGATGTTGAGTACCTCAGAGTAGGGCTCAAAGGTTCAAAGTTGAGCAATGCAAAGTGGATTGAGATTGGACAAGTGAGAAAAAATACCCTCACTTAGTCGATGCTTGAAAACCAACTTTTGGTGGTCCAAAAGCTTTTTCAGTGGGAAGGCCATGATCCGAATTGGATCCAAGAAGAGTTATTAGAGAACCATGATTGTATCAGATCAGGACAGGCTTCAAATAATTAAGAGCAGTGATCAACACTTCTAAATAGTGGCAGTTAGCAGCCAGCGTGGAACGATGAGGACCTCGGTCAAAGCGCGTTGACCGAGGCCCATGGAGACTTCGTAGGAGGCAAAACTAGCCCTTGGGCAGCCTAGATCGGGAAAAGGAGGCAGTTTTTGATGCGCAATTAGCGCTTAGCGCTCAGTCGCATGGGAGCCGGGAAAACCGTGGGGAAAAGGCTAAAGGCTAAGGCAGGACCCGCGCTCCAAAAACTGACAGTATTTATCAGGGGCACCCTTGGGCGGTAAGCAAATTTGGTGAAAAAGAAGCGATTCCACTTAGCGCCTGATGCGTGGCAAGCGGAGGAGAGAGAAAACCGCCACTCATCGCGTGCTAACAATTGAGCAAGTCAACCGCGTGAAATGTGTAAATGGCGTCGGATCTAGAGACCCCAGATCTAACGGCTAAGATCACGCCCGATGAGGAAACCAGAATTGACAGGGGAATAAGCCATGATCTATAAGAATTTGAGGTCCGATTTGACTGCCAAGGTGGCAGAGGACTCATTCCACGACGTAACCGAAGAATTGAACCGACGAGGAAAAAGCTGGCACAGTTCGCAGGAGGACAAGTGGCCACTCCCTATGAGCTTGATAATGACACTGAAACAGGGAACTCCAAGCGAAGCTGCAACAAGCGATTCGACCGAAGTGGAAGGGGAATTGAACAGCCATGAGCTCGAATGGCTTTAAAGCCATGAACAGACAAAGCAGAAGAAATGGAGAAAGATAGAAGACGGAGAAAGAGAAGAAAGGAAAGAAAACAAAGAAAACGAAGAAAAGACAGTGAAGCAAAAAGCAGAAAGAAGACAGAGAGACGAGCTAACCAAAGGCAACATCGAGCACCAGAGAGCTTGAGAGATTCAAGCCATCCCTAAGGGGATCTATCAGGATTGAGCACCACATTGGGCTCCTTCCATTAAAGACCAGAGAGGTCAAAGAGCTGGTAGGAAAAGAGTATGTGCACTCTAGTGGCTTGGGGAATCCAAGAACTACCCTGCCAAGCAAATTCTGTTTCAAGAGACTCATATTGAGCTCCTTCATTGTAATTCTATGCTTTAAGACACAATAAAATAAGGCCACCACTGAGAGTTGGACCGAAGATGTAGCCCTGGAGGATAGGGTGAACTCCTTATTAAATTCTTGTGTTCTTATATTTGCTTACTGTATTTCTCTGTTGTTTTCCATTTCAAGTGTCTGTGTATTTGCAATCTGATCAATCCGTTGCCTAAATGGCATAGACACACACCAACACATGAGTCTGTAATACCTTCACTTAATATATCTTTAACCGAGATCACTCATAGGGTGATTTTCAGATCAATAACTCAAGCAAAGGGCTTGGACTTTTAGAGACTTAGCCCTCACTTCTCTTGTTATGCATAGGGGAGAAGATCATTCTTTGGAGAAGCAAGTGGTAGCTTCATGTTCCACTATTGGGGATAATGTTTCATCAATGTAACAATGTACTTGGATCTTTCATTAATTATCAAAAGGTCTTGGATCCAACACTCTTTCATGCATGTATCGTAAATGTTGTATGGTTATTCTTTAGATGTTTGCGGTATATGTTTATGTTATGCGTACTAAAGAGAATGAACCTTCATTGCTTTATATATGCATATTGTTGAATGGGTGTTGTTATGTGTTTACATGTTCATTGTTATCTTGTGAACTAATTTGCAAGTTAATCAACTAATCTTTCCTGTTTTCTCTCGCATGTCTCTCTTAGGATAGTGCTAATACTTTTCTATTAGAGGCTTGTCACTTATCTCCTTGTCGTGAAAGATTTCCTTTACCTTCCACATTTGCGGTTCACAAAGCTTACATGCTTTCTACCCCAAGGTTATGCATATGATCTCTTGTGTGTGTTTTCAACCAAGGCATACCTTTAAAATCACTTGCAATGGTGGTCGAACCTTATATTTGGATTGGGGTCCTATACCAAATGGTGTGAGGTCTAATTGGGACTTCACATTGGGGTGACCCCTTATATGTTGGCGGTATCCAACATTATCAACACAACTCAATATCTCCTACCATCATATCCTAAAGAAGGGATCAAATTCACAAACTTTTGTGTACAGAATAAGCCCTCCATGTTGAGGTTGTCCCATACTCAGCTCATGTCGTTCTATCATGTTGACTCAATCATCCCATATGACTTGTCAAGGTAACTTAGCTTTTTTTGTCCAATGCATTGAGGTGGGCTCACAATGTTGTAGGCCTCGTCAATGTGCATATGAAGTGAATTGTGCTAAGGTCCCAACATATGCTCTCCTTGCCACCCGTCATCAATGGCTGAACCAAAAAATGGTTGCTCATCCTCTTCCAATGTAGGCTCAACATGAACCTCTAACTGCCCCTCCATAAATATCTCATCCCCATCTAACTCATGCTCCTCTATGTGCTCAATTCTCCTCTAGTTCCACTCATCTAGTAGCCTTGGACCCATGCTATAATTTATGGTACCAACTTTCACTTCATCGATGACTAGTACCAAGGAGGAATGCTCCCTCATCTTAACTATCTCTATCTCTTGAGCCTTGAGAGGACTCTCCAAGGGTGGAAGCTTATAGTCCTCATGGTGTAAATCTGAGCCATGATTCTCCTTGTGATCATGGAAGTTAATGGGTGCCTCATGTGTCTCATTGCCAACCATGATCCACCTCATCATGCCTGCATAATTCTAGTGTATTCCCACTTATTTGTGCATGTCCCTTAGTTGAAAAAACTCCCAAAAGGAGAGGGACATCTGAATGTCATGTCCCAATGTGGCATGCCTTCCAATTTGTTGCCAATAACTCCACATCAATTGTAATCACGTATTTCCTTCTTGATGCATCACCCATAATATTGGGCATAGTGGATTTGTTGTATAACTGAGAATGGTCTTGATACCCAATTGTGGTATGAATCAACTTCTCCCCCACATCAATCATCATTTGTTGCATCCTGATCACCTCATTTAAGGTTATAGCCATGTTGTTTTATTTTAATCTTACTCCATATCCCATGATTTCTTAGCTTTTATTCTGGTCTTGGAAGTCTTCTTCTTGTCATCACTTGGCTTAAGGCCCACAACAGGCCAAGATCATGCTCTCATACTGCTTTAATATTCCTAATTGGAAATTTTAAGTGAATAACGAAACATGCACTATAACAACAACTAGGAAATTCAACACATCCATAGAAAATCAAAACTCTAGGGAAAATGCACCAAATGCCTGAGCCATTTTATTAATTATGAGTGGAACAAAGTACATATGAGTAGGAAAGAGGAGCCTGGGCTTTCTACAACAAGTTAGGCAAGACTCGGGTTGACATTGTGATAACTAAGTGCTAGAATGACTCCTCAAAAAATCTTTGTGTTGGCCCAGATAATTCACTGCCTCTACTGCTAGAAAGAAATAGGAAATTGGCCCTTAGATATGCTCAAAAAATTATGAAATTGGAGCTAGTGTCATTTCTCAACAAGGCCAACAAAACATAGGAAGGGTTTGGCCTGTTTTCAAGTGATAAGAGAGCCCGCCAATTAGTGTGAGTGACCCTCTGGCTAGTTACATGCATTGTTGTGAAATAATTCTCTAGAAGCTCCCCAAATCCTCCATTGAAGTGCCACTGAAATCCACACAAAATCCCTTATGAAAACTACCGTTCTCCTCTAACCAATCTCCTCTGGAAATTAGTTTTCATCTACCCTACATGAGCTTTCTACAATGAGCTTTGAGTACTTCCAGAATGGAGACATTATACCCAACAAATGACCATGACTTCTACCCTACAAAACACTATCAACATTTCCCTTATTCCTCCATAGCCATACCACAAATTCTTGGAATCAAAATTTCTTGGATAAATTTGGCCCATAATGCCCAGTGAGCCCTTGCGGAGGCCAAGAATCAGAACAACTCAACTCTCCCAAACGCCTCACCAACGAACCTACAATTTGACAAGAAAATCTAGCCCCCTTTGTGGTAGAATTCTCTGTTAATTGGCTAGATCAAACTCCCCTTTTGCTGACCCTTCCAAGAGCCACGAATGTCTCTCTTGCGCCCAAGGGAAAATCACTCCAACTAAAGGAAATGGTTATAAATATGCCCAATGGAAACTTTAAATTGAGCTCCCAAAATTGCCTCACTAGGGAGACACTCAAAGTTCTCCAAAATGAGGGTGGAATTCCCGCTCGAGAAATCCTTGTGTTAAACAACACAAGTTGTCTTTGCTTAGAAACTCAAGAGAACTAGAGGTGAAAGTTAAAAATGATCCAATATGTCCAAATGAGATTCCCCCTTGTTCTATTTATAATTTTCGGCCTCTCACTCCCTTGGTGGCCCCCACTCTCCACTAGTTCGCGCTCTTTCTCTTTCTCTCTCTTCCTTGCCACAAGTGCATACTTCCCTTTTTTTTCTTTATTTTGCTCCACAAGTACACATCCCTCCTGGTCAAATTCTCTCTCTTGTGGCCCCCACATTCCATTGAGTTGTAATTTGTATTTTCGCTTGAGCTCCTCAAACAAAAAATCATCTCCAAAATTCACATTATAAATTTGTGCTATGCTTAGCACCATCCTTGTGAAAATTCCTAGGCTTAAGGAACCCCTACCGTAGCAAAACTGAATTTACTTCTCCTACTTGATTTTAATATACATTATCAAGCTATTTTCTGAATATTGAAGTAAATTATTTTACATCCTCCATTACTTTAAATTTGATTACATGAAACAGAAAACTGAGCAAAGAACAAGATACACAGGGCATCGTTATTTTTGGACAAAATAGTCCCCGGAAAAACCCAATGTTGGAAAATGGTGCAACAGCTTTGAGGGTTTTATATTATTAAGCAGTAGTTTTGAATACAATGTTGGATGCCCTCTGGACAATCTAGTTATAGAGAAAAATATAATGGTGGAAACCGTGAGATTACCTCACTTCACCCAAAAATTTCCAGCTGATACGCAACAGAACAAGCTAACCTCGACTATCTCTGTGATGGCCTTGTGTAGGCCCTACGTCAACCTTACAAGCTCTACGTTAGCCCTGCGTTGTCTCTTCTACCTTTTGCGTCAACCTTCCCAGCAATTCCGACAGTTCCCCGACAATTTCCGACTTTCTGCGTGAGGGCAAATTCACTTCTGCACCAACCCTTTTGGCTCTGCGTCAAGCCTACGTGGGCCCAGATTAGCCCAACGCTAGTCCTTCTAGCTGCCGCACTGCCTCCACTAGTGGTTCTTCGCCTCCCTGCCCAACTATCCGTGCCCCTTTGCTGCAGAATGATCACTCAGTTTGAATTCTCAGTTTCCTAGCCCCAGAAATCGAACTCCAGAACAATTCATTCTCTCTGTGTGTGTTTCTAAATTAACCCCAAGCCTACTTCTTATATTTTTCTCGTTGGGACTTCAACGGCCGAGATTAAGTCTCTAATCAACATCTAAGATTAAAACTTGACTTAATCCGCTTTCTAGAACATTCTCACCCATATTTTGATTAATACAAATTAATACTTTAATTTTCCTAAGTTTAGACTTAGGAACCCCATTAAAAATATTAATTATTTTAATAAAATACAATATGGGTGGAATTTCCCCAAATGGTTTCTCGGTTCTCTAGAACGCATATGCCTTAGTCTTTCTAACAATTTTCATGGCTATAGAAAAACTAATGCTACCAAAAACTAACGCTTCCTCTTAGCGAGGAAAGTGCTCTAGCATCAATGTCCAACTGCATGTTGCTCTATCTCTGAAGCATCTCCTTTCCGCACTATTGCTGCCACCAACACTGTGATGGTACTACTACTGTACTTCTTCCCATGACACTAGCACTGCCACTACTGCATCTATACTACAACTCCTTCTGCATCTGTTGCTAACACTACCACTACTAGCCCTGCACTGCACCATTTTCCAATTTTTGCTGCTCAATAATGGAAAAAATTCTAAAATTTATGAACTAACTATGTTAAGCATAATGCCATGTGAATGTTGGAATCTGACTACTACTAGTCTCTGACCCTCTGAATCTTCTGCATCACTGTTGACTTCTGCATTGTGCCATCTGCGTTGTTGCCAACCTTGCTCTGCGTTGATCAGTCTTTGGTCTTAGGCTACTACATCTGTCTCTCCAACCAACCCACTACATCATATGACACTAAGTCCATCTTGCTACTGTTGAATCTCGGGCTCCTGTAGCAAGGAATTGATCCAAGAGGTGGACTCCTCAAGGATCCTGCCCACATTTAGTCCTCCCGGCTATAGTTCAATATCGCCCCATGTCCCTCCTGGAGATGTGTGGGCACTCATGGCAAACTCATCTTCGTTAATTTTTGCTAGAGCAGCCTTAGGATCATGTTTTTCATCCTTATCCTTTTTCTTCAAAGGACATCGGGATGCAAAGTGGCCCATCTCGCCACATCTGAAACATTTCACCTTCGAAATGTCCTTCTTCTACTTTTGCTTCTAATATCCCTTTGATGCTAGGGTTGCATTCTCCTCCTCCTCCTTGGTCTTTGTGCCACTCCCAATGCTGCCATTGAGGTTGACCTTAACCAGATCCATCCTTAATTCTTCCCATTAAAGGGTTTCCCACATCTCCTCCCATGAAGGTAGTCTTTCCCTGCCCAATATACTTTGGACGAAGACTTACCATTCATCCAAGACTCCATTAAGGGTCATCCTTACCATCGTGGTAGACTGAGGAGTAGACCCCACTACATCAAGCTGGTCTCTGGTGTCTTGAAGACGTCGAAGATAGGAGTTAACCCCTTATCCCTTTTGCATTAATGTCCACTGCAAATTTTGTTCTAAGTACATCTTTCAATGTTCGGAAGAACCTTCATATAGTGAAGACAAAGCTTCCCACATATCTCAGGTTGTATCTTTGCCCTGCAAGTGTGAGAGCACATGATCTTGAACTTCATCAAGTATGAACCTCTTCGCCTTCCCCTGGTCGACCTTGTACTTCTTCTTCTAATCATTGTCAGCTAGAACAACCACAACACTCTTGACGTAGGCTTCGAGATCGTACTCCTCCATAACAGCTAAGATTCTGGTATTCCATATGACATAGTTGGGCGTCCTTCCAACCTATCTTGATCTCTAAGCCCATGCGATGCCATCTCACCCAAACTGTCGAATTGACTCCTCTAGTCACTGCTCAACACTGGTCTTCTGCCTGACAAGTGGAAAATTTGTACTTTTGGCAAAGAAAGTCCTTTAAGGAGAAAATTCCCCTTCTACGTGTCTTTGCTCTTTTCCAATGGATTTCTGCCCCTGTAGAAATTGTGTCCTTTAAGCACTACACTGAGGCTCTGCGTCACTCCCTTTGCTTCTGAAAACCCACGAACTAGAAACCATACCTCTTTGTCGACTCTCTTAGAGAGAGATTTCCTTGGAATCTCTGCTTCCCGGCAAGGACTATGTAATCCCTTCAATGGGATTCAAACTGTTGCCAAATGCAATTATTGGCCTCTTTGCTCAGTGTTGGATCTGCTCTTCCTATTTCAAAATCAATGCTCTGATACCATATGAAAATTCCTAGGCTCAAGGAACCCCTATTGCAGCAAAATTGAATTTACTTCTCCTACTTGATTTTAATATACATTATCAAGTTATTTTCTGAATATTGAAGTAAATTACTTCTGCAACCTACACTACTTTAAATTTGATTACATGAAACATAAAACTAAGCAAAGAACAAGATATATAAGACGTCGTTTCTTGGACAAAATAGTCCCCGAAAAAACCCAATGCGGGAAAACTGGTGCAGCAACTCTGAGGGTTTTATACTATTAAGTAGTAGTTCTGAATACAATGTTGGATGCCCTACCGACAATCCACTTACAGAGAAAAATATAATGGTGGAAAACTAAGTGAGATTACCTCACTTCACCCAACAATTTCCAGCTGATCTAGCAACAGAACTGGCTAACCCCCTCTATCTCTGCGTTGGCCCTGCATTAACCTTACAGCCTCTGCGTCAGCCTTACATTGTCTCTTTTGCTTTCTGCATCAACCTTCCCAGTTGTTCCGGTAGTTCCCCAACAATTTCAAACTTTCTATGTTAGGACAACTTCACTTATGCATTGGCCCTTCTCGCTCCACGTCAGGCCTGCATAGGCCCAAATTGGCCCATCGTTAGTCCTTCTAGCTGTTGCGCTGCCTCCACCAGTGGCTTTCCGCCTCTCTGCCCAGTATTCTCGAACTATCCTTGCCCCTCTACTGTAGAATGCTCACTCAGTTCAAATTCTCAACTTCCTAGCCCTAGAAATCGAACTAAAGATCATTTCATTCTCTCTACGTGTGTTTCTAAATGAACCCCAAGCCTCCTTCTTATACTTTTCTCATTGAGACTTCAACGACCGAGATTAAGTCTCTAATCAATGACTAAGATTAAAATTTGACTTGATTCGCTTTCTAGAACATTCTCACCCATATTTTGATTAATACCCATGAATACTTTAATTTTCCTAAGTTTAGACTTAGGAACTCCATTAAAAATATTAATTATTTTAATAAAATACAATTCAGGTGGAATTTCACCCAACGGTTTCTAGGTTTTTTAGAACTCATGTGACTTAGCCTTTCCAGTAATTTTCATGGCTAGAGCACAACTGATGCTACAAAAAACTAACAATTCCAAGTCTCCCTGCTAACTGCCTTAGATGAAAAATAAAAATTGGGAACATTACACAACCCATGAAGTAGAGAGATCAACTCCCTCTTTAGTCCATTGATTACCAGTTGCATATTCATGGTTGGCTACATATTTCATGAGAGGTGCATAGCCTCCGGGGGAGCGCATGGCATAAGTATGTAAACTTGATGAGTTGATAGAGGTGAGTAGCAACAACAACAACAATGGGATATGTTGGTGAGCCTCATTGCATATCCAGGTTCGTAGGATCAACCAACCTATTGAAGGTATAATGAGCTCAGGGCTAGCTATGCATGGTATGAGGTTTGTGTGGATTACTTGTCATTTCTCCTATTTCTTTCACTCATTCATTTGTAGCATCTTCATATATGCTTTCACGAGTGAAAGAGTACATTTTTCAACCATATATATGTTCTTGGTCCTCATTGGTAGTTGGTTGAGAAGTTCATGTACAACCATGCATAGAAGAAGATCATTGATTCAACCATGTGTAGAGGAAGATGGTACTTTCAACCATATGTTTCTACATGTTCTTTTGATATTATGGTTGAAATGGCATATGTGCATGCATTGTATTTGATACATTGTTTCAACAACACATGATGTTGGCATGCATTATAATGTGTCTATTGCTTTAGCCATGTATGCACTCATGTGTGCAAAGGTCGACCTTGTAATCATTGTTGTTTTCATCATTGGTTGAGTGGTCCATACATGTATTTGTATTGCCTTGTATATCATTGGTCATGGTTGGGTAATTATGGTGTTTGACTTACATATTTCGGCCATATATATTCATGCTCATTTGGCTTGGCTAAGTAACACTTGTGGCAACCATGTATTTGCATGATATAGCCCTATAACTTGTTGAGTAGTCTATAGTTGGGCCATGAATAAGAGTCATGCATTGGCCATGGAGTCATCTTGGTGTCTAGCTTGCATTGAGGATAGTCTCAAGAGATGGTTCAACAATGTGTTGGCTTATTGGTGTCAATGTAGCCATGCAATAACTTGTTATTCTTATGGATCATTGGTTGAGCCATATGAGTGATGTTCATGCATGAGAGAGGAGTCATGTTTCAACCATATATTGGTTGTTTGGAGGCATTGTACAACCATGATAGATCATTCATATTGCCATGTATTAAGCCTATAAATACATATACCTTCATTGTATATCATTTGGCTTTGAGGTGTATGGAGTCCTTGGTATGAAGAGTGGCCTCTTGCTTGCTTCAAGGAGGAGTATGTTCAGCTTGGAGAAGGCATGGAGTTGGTCCTGTCATCATTGTTACACCCATGTATTATCAAAAAGTTGTGTATCTTATTGCATATTATTTTGTCATGATGTTTTAGTGGAGTCTTTTATCAGGATGTTGGTTGATGTGGCCACTTGCATGAGGCAAGGATGTAGAGGCAACAAAGAATATTGATGAACAACATATTGGATGAGCATATGAGGCAACCTCTCACGAGGAGTATGCTAAAGTTGGCATTGTACGTTGTCATTGCTATGTATTGTGTTTCCCTTGCTATGTATTGCCCCTTACCATTGATGTTAGAGGGGGAGAGAGAACTCAACTTCAGAAGTTAGTTTCAAGAGGGAAGATCAAGTTCAGGTTGGCATCAATGTCAAAGGGGGAACTTGTTGGCATTATAGTGTTGCCATTGATGTCAACCAATGTTCAACCTTGTAATGATGATTTATATGCCTTGTATTGGTCCAATGTATGGTATCCCATGAGCGGTACAATGTCTTAAGAGTGTATGTTAATGTCCCGACGTTGAGTTGCAAGTTTGGTGGTAGGAGAATAAAAACTTAAAGAGTTAAGGCATCCTCTCCAGGAAGCAATTGTGAACATAGTGAATATGTTGCTATCCTCAATGGCATTCCCATACTATCCCAACAAGGATCCTCTTTGGGAGCATGTATTGTCCTCACGATGATAGCTTTACAAGGGAAATTCTAATTTATGCTCGCACATAATTTCCCATGAGCATTTCCCAAGGTATTTTCCCAATGTTTTTGATGGTTTAGAGTCGACTTGAGTTGCTCCACATTCTAGAAGGTGATCAAGTCAAAGACAATGAGGATTAGTGTTTCCTATTGATTACACATTTCTTCATTAATAAAATGTCTAAGTGTGAAGCAAAAAGGGTTAGAGAGTATGAGAGTGTAAGCTACAAATATGCAAACATATATTGCAAATCAGATATCATATTTGGAGCATATGTTAGAGGATGATGGAGTTCTAATGCATTTATATGTCTAACATGCTTGTGTTGCAGATTGTATTGATGCCAATTGCTGTTGATACAGATATCAGATTATTGCTATAGCTGTTGTAGTAGAGATTAGACCAGAGTTCAAAGTGCTAATATTTTGTGTTGCAAGGGTTACTTTGGAGAGATTATTGTTGTAGCTTCATTGGTTTTGCATGGTTGCTAGAGTATTTTAGTGATGGGTGGGTCTGATGTTCAAATTGTTATTGTATGCTACTACAGGGTTTGAATTTGATAAGCATATTGATTGTGTGGACTGATGTATTGATTGAGTTTGTATTGCATAGATTATGTTGGAGGACATGTATTCCGTGTTTGATGAATGAGCGTATCGTTATTGTGAGTCTAGTATGAAAATGGACGAAATGAGCCTCACAAGTGTTTGTATGTAGAGATCATGGATCCAATGTGAAATATTATGAAACATGGTCTATAAGAGGGTTTGAAGGTTAGGGCCTTGAATGAGCAAGCGGTGGCTTACGTATTCAAGGTGTAGTGGCATGAGAACTTAGGAGTGGTGGTTGGTTGTGCGAGACTTATAGTGAGTGGTGGCCTACAAAGTTTATTGACTTGCATGATTGACAAGTTGTGGCTTGCACACTAGTGGTTGTACATGACTATATAAAAGAAGAATTTCATAATAATAGAAGAAAAGCAAAGCAAAACATTCGACAATGGTTTTCTCCCTTTGGTTTCCACCTTACATCTAGTGTCTCTTACGTGTGATGTGCTTTGATGTGTTGCTACTCATGATTACTTGTTCACATGTTTATAAGTTTATATGATCTACTAATGTGCGAAGAATAGATTACATTGTGATGCGCTGCTAATAAGTCAATGAATCAGGGTTTATGATAAGAAAAGGCAAAATTTGGTAAAATTGTTTAAAATTTCCAACAAAAATTGATTATAGGTAAGAAAAATAATACTCTTTTCTCAACCATCCAATCTATACTCATCTTAATATTATAAGTGAGAAAAATAATACTCATCTTAATGAAGAAAATAAAATTTTTATTTTGATTTTCCAACTTATATTTATTTTAAATATATATAATATATAATAAAAATAAAATAACACCAAAATAAATTTATTTTAATTTTAAATTTATCATAAAAAAAGGAAAAAGAAAAATAAAATCGTACGAAGCATGAACCTTTTTTCTTCACAATTTTACCCTAGAAAAGAAGTTACATTTCCATAGCGAACTTTCCTGGCACATGATATCAACATGCCCATTAATGTCTCGAGATTTTCATGAGCTAATGAGGTTATTTTTAGCACCACCCCTTCATGAGACCGTGGGGTGATTAGAAGCATAAGAGTTTAAAGGATGTGACCGCAACGATTTGGGATTCAAGACGATTTAGGGTTTGAACAGCTAGGGTTTTACATGGAAAAGAGGAGAGAACTATATATATATATATATGAGAGGGGTTTCAATCATTTGGGCGTATGGAAATTTGTTGGAGTGTAATGTGGTGCAATTTTTTGATCGTGGTTATGGTGAATTAGTGCTTTGTTTGGGTTAGGAGTGTGTTTTGTACAGTCACTTTGATGGGTTTTCTGTTCCACAGTAGCCTCGGCTCTGCGATTGATACTGAACTCTTTAAAAGTTCCGATTGAGTGCGTGCGTCTTCTAAGTGTTTATTCTTTTTTTTTTTGGTTTGCAAGGTTTTCATATCTGGTCAATGTGATGAATCAGTAAAATCTGTCAATCCACTGAATAGCCCATGTGGTTTTTTATCCCAACAGGTTCTGATTGACCAATGGATGGACGGTTAAATTACTGAATAGGTTTATTTAGCTTCAGTTTTGTTACATATTAGGATTTTATTATGTTTTCACTTAGGATTGGCGATCTAATGATTTCCATGTGAATTTGTTCTCTGTTTTGTTATTCTGAATCCATGGATTGGTGAAACAATGCATTGGTTATGTGAAAGTCTAGCCTTATCAAGATATGCAAGGATTTGCTTTACATATCTCTTTGCATGGCCTTTTCCTGGTTCAGTTCTAGATTATATTGACAGCCTGAAATGGGCAATTACAAGGGATATGCATATTAGATTCGGGGGAAGTAATAAATCTAGGACCGAACAGTCGACATTTCAGTAGTGTTTACATATAAGATAGTTTTTAATAAATATTATAATTTTACAAGATATATATATATATTTTTTTAAATTTTTATTTTAAGTGTGTTCCATACTGATCGCTAAGATTATGTATAAAAAATCCTAAATGATTCTAATTAGGAGACTTGAGAACTAAATTGTTTACTGGAGAATTTTGTTGTGAATCCATATCCTGTTTCATTGTATGTTTTCTTTCTGGTAATAGGGACCGAAGTGGATGTATCCTGAATCCTGACTGCGATATTTTGGAGGAATAAATGTAACCCAATGGCAATATCTGAGGAATAAATGTAACCTGACTGCAATATTTTGGAGGAATAAATATTAGATGCCACCACATGTTTTGTTTGAGATACGGCCTTACTATCACAGGAGGTTGGGGTTTCCTGTGATTAGGGTTGCGAATGCATTATTGCACAATTTGTATCTGATTGATAATTATTCTTATTATGGGTTTAGATAACTCTCATTACTCTCGGCGAAGAAATGTGATTACCCGTTTTTAGCTTCTGCATTAACTAAATGTCGGATCTAGCTTTGGTGTATCTCTAACTAGAAATAGTATTATTCTGGATTTATATTTAAATTCAAATTATATTAGGTTAAATCTAAATCTATTAGATGTACTAAGCATCTAGACTTCGAGAGAGATCAAATCCAATTTTAAATTGAGACTCTGGATTTAAATCTAAATTCAAATCATTTTAGGTTAAATCTAAATCTCCTAGATCTACCAAACCTCTCTTACCTCTAGAGAGATCAAATACAAATTTATTTTTGAATGAAAGTCGAATTTCTCTTTTTTTTTTTAATGAAAGTCGATTTTTTTTAGTGAATCCTTTTTTCTAAATGAAAAAAGTTTGGATCTCTCTCATTACTTCACGGTATCGTTCACAGATGGAGAAAATTCGTTGTGGCAAATGGGTCATTTTGATAGCCGTCGGTGTATTGTTGACATTATTGGTTCCAAACGACACTTTTTTCAACAGAGAAGAAAAAAGTCCAGAAAATTCAGACGAAGTAGGCATCACCAATAAAATTCCAGAATTCAAACTTAGTAGCCATCACCAGCAGAAGAAACTCCGAAGAGCCCAGCCATGGAAATGAGCCAAAACTTCATACTAATTTGACCATGGGACGCACAAACAAAAACAAAAGCCAAATCGGGCAGCCAACAAAACAAGGCGGGGCAAAATCCAACAAACACGGACCTCAGAATAACATTAACAAGACCCAGGCCGCCCTGATAACCACACCATCAAGCCTTATAGCCGGGCGGAGAAGCAGAGCCGAGGAACCACAGGACTGGTAACTTTAGACTCGTTAGGGAAGCCATAAACGGCGATAGCCAGGGACAGGGCGCCGGTGAAACCCTGAGCAGACAACCCCGTAGGAGAGCACACGCGGCAGCATAATAACGCATGAATCCAACGCTCCGCAGAAAGCCCTCCACTAACCCTTGTCCAAAGCAACACCCGCACTAAAGAAAACCGCGGCGGTTCGAAAGCAGGGAATGCACGAAACAGGGGCCGAGGCGGCCAGGGTTTGGCCGTCTGGCCCCGCTCCCTCCACTCCCCCATAAATGAAATCTCGTTTTTTAAGCTCATTAATTTTTTTCATAAAATCGCGGCGGATCGAAAGCAGGGAATGCACGAAACAGGGGCCGAGGCGGCCAGGGTTTGGCTGTCTGGCCCCGCTCCCTCAACTCCCCCCTAAATGGAATCTCGTTTTTTAAGCTCATTAATTTTTTCATGTTTGAAGGGAAAGATCTTGCTTTCCTAGCAAACTTCTGGCGGAGATGTAACATGGGTGACTGATGTTAATTACATAAACGTTGGACAGACAGTAGACGCTGGGAACGCAAGCTTGCCACCATACTTGCAGAGCCTATGAACAAATCCTGTTAGAAGCTGCGTGTAACACCCCCATCACGCGTTATCTTGATTTTAGTGGGGATTTGTCTTTTTAATGAGCCAAGTAAGTCAATTCTCTTTGTAACAAAGAATACTAGTATTTGTTGCTCTAGCATTGAAATCCCTCACTAAAAAGATTTCTGAAATTTCCCACTAAAAGAATTTCTCCATGCTGAAAATACACGGGCAATATCTTGTTTGCATACAGATCTTTGCTATCAAGCTCCTTATTTTTGTAAGTTTTTGAGACTTGAGGGGGCAAAATAGCATGGTGCAACTTTTATGTGATTTTCATTCTCCGATATCCATAAATAAATATTGTTTATTTGCATCTTCTTTAAATAATTGAATGTGACAACTCTTTTTTTCCACTAAAACTTGTATTCTCTCCTATTCTTTGCCATGTTCTGCTTCCTTGTTCCAAATTGCAAACTTCAAATAACTTGTATTTGACAGTGAGTTGAAGTTGGTAGTTTGGAACAAGGTAGCAGAAAATGACAAAGGGGATTTTTCTTTTTAATGAGCCAAATAAGCCAAATAAGGTTGTTATTCTCTTTGTAACAAAGAATACTAGCTTGATTATTTGTTGTTCTAGCATTGAAATCTCCCACTAAAAGAATTTCTTTGCGCTGCACAACAATATCTTGTTTTAAAGCGGCGTACGGATCTTTGCTATCAAGCCTCTTATTTTTGTAAATTTTTGAGACTTGAGGGACAAAATAGCATGTTGCAATTCTTATGTGATTTTCATTCTCCGATATCATTGTTTATTTGCATCTTCTTTAATTAATTGAATGTGATGACTTTTCTTTTTTTTTCACTAAAACTAGTATTCTCTCATATTCTTTGCCATTTTCTGCCACCTTGTTCCAAATTGCAAACTTCAAATAACTTGTATTTGATAGTGAGTTGAAGTTGGTAGTTTGGAACAAGGTAGCTGAAAATGGCAAAGGTTACGAGGAAATATTAGTTTTAGTAAAAGGAAAAAAACGTTGTCACATTCAGTTAATTAAAGAATGAGAAAATAAACAATAAACAATAATATTAGAGAATGAGAATCACATAAGAATTTAGAATGCTATTTTGTTTTTCAAGTTTCAATAACTTACAAAAATAAGGGGCTTGACAGGAAGAATCCGTATGCAGTTTTAAAACAAGATATTGCCGTGTACTCTCAGCAAGAGAGAAGTTCTTTTAGGGAGAGATTTCAATGCTAGAACATCAAATAATCAAAGCTAGCATTCTTTGTTGCAAAGAGAATAACAATCTTATTTGGGTCATTGAAGAGAAAAATCCCCAATGGGTGAGATGTTCAAAAGATGACAAAGTTAGCAATTATTTTGGAGAGGAGTTGCTTACATTGTGTGGAGCTTTCAACTTAATTATTTGCAATGGTCTAGATAGATGGAAAAGGTCTCAAAACTTCACTTGCAACACATACAATGGGGCAAATGTTGTTGACCATGTGATGTGTTCACAAAGCTTGATAGAAAAGATAGATGAAGTTAGTATTGGAGAGCATATTTGGGACTTAAAATCACATAACCCAATTTATATAAGGTTATCATGGTTAGAAGAAAGGTAGCATAGGAGGAAAATCCAATGCTCTCGACAATCACTATCAACGTGCAAAATTCTTCTAACAGAACAAAATTGCACTATCTTCAAGACAATGTTAGAGAGATTAATTCGGAAGGAGAAAACTGGTTTCGAAAGCCGCTTCAATAGTCATGAGTTAACAAATATAATTCAAAGTGCACTTGAGAAGTGCAGAAAAGCAAAAAATAGGAAATCAAAATCAAATTGTTTTCTTGTAAATGCTTGGTTTGATGAGGAATGCAAAATGGCAAAGGATAACTTTGAAAAAGGCAGGAAAGGAGAAGATGAATGTAAAGTTACATAAGCATGTACTAAAAGGGAAAAATATGAGTTCATGCAAACAAGGAGAGAATAGTTAATATATTTAAGCAAGAATAATCCAAAGCTTTTATGGCATGAACTGCAACCAAGGAAGAAACAAATTGAAAATAATATTACAGTCAATCGATGGTTTGAATATGCAAGGTAATTCTATAAAAAAGAATATGAGGTGGAGTCCCCTAGGATCAACACAAATTCAAAGCTCTTCATGTTACAGGAGGTGGAGTGTTAACACCTAATCACTAGGATTGGGTGAATAAATATAACTGATGTAAATAAGTAATAAGAGATATCAATAGTCATCTGGAGATGAAGTGAACAGTCTCCCTCATGTATATAATAAAGACCAATGTGAAGGAATAATACGAATTGATTTGGTGTAGTTACTACCTGGCCTGACATGGTATTAGAGCACACGTCCCAAGTTCCTAAAATTAGTTGTAACTCCCTTTTGCCATTTTTTTGTAGTTTGTAATTGTCCTCTCTGCGCTCTCTGGGATCTCTGCCATAATCATTGTTGGCATGGTTTTTCTGTACCCACTTCTGTCTCTCAATTTTCCAGAAGAGGAGCGTTGAATCTCTACATCTTTGTGCGTTGAAACTCCTGGTCAGTTTCTCTGTGCATTGAGTTTTGAAGGTCGTGCACTAGAATATGTTGAACGCTGGTCCGTTGGTCGTTGTTGCATTTGCGATTTGAAGATTTGAAGGTTGAAGGATAACGCTGGTTCGAATGTATGCTGGTTGTGAAAGCCGACTTGTGAAAGTTGTGGAAAATTGTTGAGAAATGCATTGAAGCATGAAGTCTCCATGCGTAATTCCTGGTATGAGCGTTGAGTTTTTTGAAGACTGTGCTGCGTAGATTAAAGGTTGGTGTTGGCATATGCGTTGATGCCTGATATGGTTGTTAGCGCTGCCCCATATATTTACGCTGCTCCTATTCTACAGTCTCATTTATGCTGTATATTGTTGAACGCTGCTCGTATTCTACGCTACATTATCTCATTCCCAAAATACATTGATGTATTAAAACCGGATGGTATAGCGCTGTTGGTCTATTTTGTTTTTAGTGAGTGCGGCCAAACGTTACGTTGGAAGACCATAATGTGATGGTGGTTTTCACACTAAATAATGTATGGCTGTAATGAGATTGTTTTTATGTGAAAATGTCAGAGAAAATGATGGAGGTGAGGTTAGTATGCATAGTAAATAAGTTATTTTTCTTTGTTATGAAGAGCGACATATGTGTCTTCGAGGCTGCTGAAAAGCACAGGGATTTCTACTTGAAAGAGCCGAGATAAAGAAAATACGTGTTTACTTGGAAAAGCCAAAGAGAATTATGAATGCTGTGGTATCTTGAATGCTGATGCTCTTGATATATCACGTTGTTGACTTTTGTAGACTGACTTTTGATTCATTTGTGGAATTGCTTATACAAGTCTTAGTAGTTTTCTATAGATTCCTTTGACAACATAGATAATAATTGCGAAGATGCCATGAAAATGAAAATAATTTGTTCACATATATCTTTGATATTTTTGTGAATTTGGATTGAGATAGCTTTGAAGATAAATTATTCTGCATACCTTTGTCTCCAAATATCATATATCATAATCAATTTTTTAGCAGTAGAAGTTTTCTCCACAAAAGCACATTTTTGCTAGCAGAAGTATTTTTACAATGCATTCACTCATATCTTCTTCTGAAGAGACTGTGTGCCTTGCTCATAAAGAAAAGAATCCTGCTCAAGATTCTTCCAGAGGAAGAGGTGCTCGAAGAGGAAGAGGAAGATATTTTAGAGGCAGGGGGCAACCATCTCAAGGAGAAAATGCAGATTTGCACTGCATACACTGCAAAAGAAATGGATCACATGATGCCTCTACATGCAAAATACCTTGGGACAAAATCGAGCAGCAAAGAAATCAACCTAAAGGTAAAACTAATGACACAAAAAAAGGTAAACCACCCTAATCTGCTCATTATGTGGTGGCACACTGTAATATTGGAGCAAATGAAGATTTATTTAATGCTTCACTTGCTTCTTGGAAAAATGATTTGTTGCTTGATTGAGGAGCAACTTGCCACATGACTCATAGAAAATATTTTTTGAAGAATTTACTGACAATGGAGCAGTGCTTTGCAGACTAATAAAAAATCAAGCCATTAGGACTTGGCCCAATCAGGGTTAAATTCCCTGGTCTTCCAGACTTTCTTCTGCATCATGTTCTCTATCTCCCACAGCAGAAGAGAAACTTGCCTCCCACAACAGAAGAGAAACTTGCTGTCCTTGGTCCACATCCGCCAGCAAGGTCACTCCATTCATATGTTTGATGGCAAGCTTGAGGTGAGAAAAGCATCTGACCACTCACTTGTCATGAGGGGAATAGAAGAAGAAAGGCTTCTCAAGCTACAAGGTACCTCTGCTCGTGCACCACTGATGGCGTGGGTGCAGGCGTTAAGGTTAACCTTCCCAATCTGGCAGCAAGTTCTTCTATATCAGTCTCAACTTCCCTTTCTGCTTCCTTAGGCGTATTAGTCATTAAACTGATATCTTCATTTATTCCTCCTAACCCTCAAACCTTGTTAAATTATAGAAACAGGGCTTTATTACTATCGGGCAGTAATTCTACAAGAATTACGCCAAAACACTATCAGAGGCCTTATGGAGGGATTATACACCAAAACCCCTTATTGGCGGCTTTATACTATCGGGGCAGTAATTCTTAAAAGAATTACTTTATAATACAATTGGTGCTTTATACAGTCCCTTTCCCTTTTCCCCGATGAGATATCGCAATCACTATCGGCGGACCATAAACATTAACGCTTCCAATATGCGATGCGAGCCGCGGACCCGACGCACCTTATGCTCCCTTTTATATGGATTTCGAGTCCGATATATATCGGTGTTTCGTTGTCGACGGGTTATAATGTAATGGGTCTGTGGACCCGACGACCCATTAAGCTGTACTCTATAGTATTTCGGCTCCAGCTATCGGAGCGTGCAGTTGTAAGGCCCTTGCGGACCCGACACCTTTATACGTTGCACTTATAATATTTCGGCTCCGATAAGTCGGAGCTTTCGCACTTTAAAGGCCCTCTCGCCCTTCGACATGATAATTGATTCGGACCCGATAAGGGTAAGGATCAACATTAATAAGAATTCATGTCCGCTACACTGTCCCGCTTAAATATCATTAATCCTCTGTGTAAACAGAAATATCCACTGGCCTTTATAAAAGGATCTATAGAGCCTGCGGAAGCAGCAATAAAAGGGAAAACAACCCTAAACGCTTAAATCAAGCATCATGTGGTAGAATTAAGGAAAATTCATCAACTTTGAAACACAGAAAAATGGGTTTTGCCGAGACATGCATACATAATTTCGATTAACAGAAAACCATTGATTAGATACACAGGAAGAAAAGGTTTTTAAGAATAATGCTTCGGCACCGCTCCTCTCTTCTCCCTCTGTTGAGAGTATCATTGCCTCTTTATTTATAATTAAAGGATAGGCCTTCTTGGTCCTTATCCGTTACAAAAGCATGCTTTACAGGAATGATTTAAAGCGTAAAAGCTTTACTACAGCCTATCCATCTGTGATAATATTAGCATGTTTTATTTCTAGATTTTATTCTATCTTTAACTAAAAAAACATGGAAATTGCAGGCTAAAGGACCCCACTCCCTTGCCTGTAGATTTTTTTTTGGATTTTTGGAATAAGTTGGAAGACTTTTTCCCTCTGAGTCACATGCTCCTGCATCAGACTCCTGAGGACAAAATTCTTCATGGGCTCCTGTCCATGAGCTCGTCTACAGATTTGCCCAGTTTCTGTAGAACATCTTCTGTAACCTAATTAGCTTCAGCGATTAGTTGTCCCTTCCATTTTACTAGATACTGGAAGTACTCTCGTCCCCTTGTCTTCTTATGCACTTTCTTGTCCAGAATTCTTTCTGGCTGTAATTTCTTTGCTGTGGGTAACTGTTTTACCCAATTAATCTCTGGAATCTCCTGATCCTGTGCTGTATCATCTGCAGTTTCATTCTCATACTTATACAAGTCTGCAACATTAAAAATTGGTGATATTCCCACATCAGGTGGTAATTCAATCTCATAAGCATTTGCAGAGAATTTCCTCAATATTCTGCACGGTCCAATTTTCTTGAACTTTAACTTATTATACTCCCCCTTTGGAAATCTTTCCTTTCTGAGATGTGCTAAAACCAAATCCCAAACTTCAAAGTTTACCTCTCTTCTCTTCATGTATGCTCTGGTTTTATACTTGATGCTGCTATCCTGCAGCTGCTGTTTCACCTGTTCATGTATCGCCTGCATTTTTGAAGCAAAGTCTTCACCCTCTGCACTTCTCATTTCTTCTTTTCCCAAATTCCTTAATTCAGATATTCCTCTAGGATGCATTCCATAAACAATATGGAATGGGCTCTGTCCTATGCTCCTGTTTGGTGAGTCATTATATGCATACTCAACTTGTGCTAACACTTGATCCCATTGCTTTGGATGTTCTGCAGTAAGGCTCCTCAGAAGATTGCCTAGACTTCTATTCACAACTTCAGTCTGTCCATCAGTTTGTGGATGATAGGCAGAACTGAAACTTAATTTAGTCCCCAGCTTCTTCCATAGTGTTCTCTAGAAATGTCCAACGAACTTTGAATCCCTGTCTGAGACAATGCTTTTGGGCAACCCATGCAATCTTACAATCTCTTTAAAAAACAAATTAGCAATATGAGAAGCATCACTAGTTTTATAACATGGAATAAAATGTGCCATTTTTGAAAATTTGTCCACTATAACAAAAATTGAATCATAACCTCTTTGAGTCTTTGGTAATCCCAGCACAAAATCCATACTTACCATATCCCAAGGCCTATCTGGTGTTGGTAATGGAATATACAACCCTGTGTTCTGGCTCCTTCCTTTTGCATATTGGCAGACTTTACAATTTCTTACGTATTTATCCACTTTAGATTTCATTTTCGACCAAAAATAAAATCTGTTGAGCTGTTCAAAAGTCTTCTCTGCACCAAAATGTCCTACAAGTCCTCCACTATGTTTCTCTTTGATTAAATTTTCTCTCATTGAACAGTTTGGTATGCACAGCTGATTTTTCTTAAATAACAGTCCATCTTGTAGAAAATAATCCAACCACTTGCTCCTATCTGCCAAAACAGGATTTTTACAAGCCTCAAATGTCTCTTTAAAATCTGCATCGGTCTCATATAATTCCTTAAGAAAATCAAAACCCAACACTTGGATTTGACTTTCTTGAAGCAATACATTTCTCCTACTTAAGGCACCTGCAATTTTGTTTGACTGCCCAGTTATATGCTTCAACACAAAATGAAAGCCTTGAAGATATTCTACCCATTTAGCATGTCTCTGGCTGAGTTTTGGCTGCTGCATTATAAACTGCAATGCATGGTTATCTGTATAAAGAATGAATTCTTTTGACATTAAATAATGCCTCCATTTCTTTAATGCCTGCACAACTGTGTAGAACTCCTTATCATAAGAAGAATACTTTTTTTTTGCATCATTTAGCTTTTCACTAAAATAAGCTATCGGTCTATCTTCTTGGCTTAAAACTCCTCCAATTGCTTCTGCACTGGCATCACACTTGAAAAGTTTTGTTAAAATCAGGAAGGACCAAAACGGGCTTTTCAGTTATTTTCTTCTTTAACAGCTGAAAGCTTTTCTTTGCTTCAGCAGTCCATTTAAATGGCTGTTTATCCTTCTTTATGGTCTCAATAATAGGTGCATTAATTTTACTAAAATTCTTAATGAATTTTCTGTAAAAACTAGCAAGACCATGTAAACTCCTTACCTTAAAAACACTTTTGGGTGAAGGCCACTCCATAATTGCTTTGAGCTTCTCTAGATCCATCTTCAACCCTTCAGCAGAAATAACAAATCCCAAGTACACCAACTCCTCCTTCATGAATAAACACTTCTTCAGGTTCAGCAATAGTTTTTCTTGTTGTAGCTTCTGTGAGACATAATTTAAATGCCTCAAGTGCTCCTCCTTAGACCTGCTATAGACTAATATATCGTCCAAATATACTATTACAAATTTTCCAATGAACTCTTTAAGAACTTCATTCATGAGCCTCATGAATGTACTTGGTGCATTTGACAACCCAAAAGGCATCACTCTCCATTCATATAGTCCTTCATTGGTCTTAAAAGCAGTTTTCCACTCATCCCCCTCTCTTATCCTTATCTGATGATATCCACTTTTAAGATCTAGTTTTGAAAAATACTTTGCTCCAGTCAAGCAATCCATTAAATCTTCAATTCTGGGTAACAGAAATCTGTACCTGATTGTGATTTTATTAATAGATCTTGAATATGTACACATTCTCCAACCTATCTTTCTTTGGGCTCAGCACTGTTGGCACTGTGCAAGGACTCAAGCTTTCTCTGATTAACCCCTTGTCAAGCAATTCTTGTACCTGTTTCTTAACTTCTTCATTTTCTGCAAGAATCATTCTATATGCTGCTTTGTTAGGTAGGCTTGCTCCAGGAATTAAGTCTATATGATGACTGATTCTTCGAATTGGTGGTAATTCATTAGGCAAATCATCAACAATAATATCACAATATTTTTCTAGCATTTCTTGAATTTCAATGGGTAAATCAGAAACTTTTGTAGAATTCATTATTACCTTGGGCTTGCAAATTACAACAAAATTTACCTCGTTTTCTTCAATTTGCTTCAGGTATTCCTTTCCTCCAAGTAACAGAGTTTTTGGATCAGTCTTCTGTCCCGGTACATCTTCTTCTTGCAGAGGCAGCAACATATGATTGACACCATCCTTTCCATACTTGTAAGTGTTTATTTTTCCATCATGTATGGCTCCTCTGTCATATTGCCAAGGTCTTCCAAACAATATGCGACACACATCCATTGGCATCACATCACAAACAATTTTATATTTATACTTGCCCACTTGAAATTCCACTTCACACTGTTCACTTACTAACAGTTGATGTCCCTTTTGCAACCATGACACTTTATAAGGTGTTGTATGCTTCATTGTCTTCAGCTTCAATTTTTCCACTACTTCTGTAGAGACCAAATTATTAGTGCTGCCACTATCAATGATCATTTGGCAACATTTCCCTTGAACTTTACACACTGTCCTTAATAAAGTCTACCTTTGTGGCGGTTTAGCCATCTCCTTTGCTGGCTTAAGTAGAACTTTATTAACTACCAGGGATTCTCCTCTTTCTGGTGTATTTTCCTCTTCTGCTACTGTTGCCACTGCTGCTTCTCCCTCAGCTGGAGCAACAATTGCGTTCCTCTATTTTTTTTCTGCATTCTCTGGGCATTCAAAAGCTCTGTGTCCCAGCTTGTTACATCTGTAACATCTTACTTCTCTGCCTCCTCTTCCTCTAGAAAAACTCCCTCTGCCTCTTGCATCACCTCCTGTGGGTGCATGCTGGGTTGAGCTATTGCTAGCCCCATCGTTAGGTGCTGTAGATCTTCCTCTACCACCTTGACTTCTTTTTCCTCTGAAAGTCCCTCTCCCTCTGGCAGACTGCTTCCTCATGAGTTTTTCTTCAGCTTTCAGTGCTATCTGATAAGCTTCCTCTACGGTTTTTGGAGACAACAGACTTATCTCATCCTGAATGTCCATCCTGAGGCCATTCATATATCTGGCCACCTTCTCATCTATATCTTGAGCTTCTCCAGCTCTTATGCTCACCTTATAGAACTCTTCTGTGTATTCTTTTAGTGTCAAAGATCTTTGTCTGAGATTTTGCATTTGTCTAAACAATGTTTGCTGATAATTACTTGGCAAAAACTTACCTCTTAACTTTGTTACCATCCTGCTCCAATTCATGATTGGTTGCTTGCCAAGTCTCTTCCTTTCCGCCTACACACCATCCCACCAGAGAGCTGCATGGCCTTTTAACTTGGTGACAACAAACTTCACTTTCTTCTCATCTTCTGTTTCTTCATAATCGAAGAATTTCTCCATGCTATTAATCCAGTCTATCAATTCTTCTAGATTCAGTCCTCCTTGGTATACCAGTACCTCGGTCTTTGGTCTGGTTGTGGATTTCAACACTGACTGAAAGAACCTCATCTCAGGAGTAACCTGTACAACTTCCTCCTCTTCTGTAGCTTCAACCTCGGGTTCACTGACATCTCCATCATCTATGTTTCTGTCTGAAGTTAACGCATCCAATCTAGCTCGCAGCTCTTCTACTGTTTCCATTATTTCAGCATTTGCAACAGGCCGTCCTCTTCCACCACGTCCTCGTCCTCTTCCAAATCTGAAAGCCATCCTTCTCCTGCTCCTGAGATTCAATTCAATGTCAGTTGATGGCTCTGATACCACTAATGATGGCGTGGGTGCAGGCGTTAGGGATAACCTTCCCAATCTGGCAGCAAGTTCTTCTATATCAGCCTCAACTTCCCTTTCTGCTTCCTTAGGCGTATCAGTCATTAAAATGATATCTTCATTTATTCCTCCTAACCCTCAAACCTTGTTAAATTATAGAAACAGGGCTTTATTACTATCGGGTAGTAATTCTACAAGAATTACGCCAAAACACTATCGGAGGCCTTATGGAGGGATTATACACCAAAACCCCTTATTGGCGGCTTTATACTATCGGGGCAGTAATTCTTAAATGAATTACTTTATAATAAAATTGGCGCTTTATACAGTGCCTTTCCCTTTTCCCCGATGCGATATCGCAATCGCTATCGGCGGACCATAAACATTAATGCTTCCAATATGCGATGCGAGCCGCAGACCCGATGCACCTTATGCTCCCTTTTATATGGATTTCCGATCCGATATATATCGGCGGTTCTCTGTCGGCGGGTTATAATGTAATGGGTCTGCGGACCCGACGACCCATTAAACTCCACTCTATAGTATTTCGGCTCCGGCTATTGGAGTGCACAGTTCTAAGGCCCTTGCGAACCCGACACCTTTATACGTTGCACTTATAATATTTTGGCTCCGATAAGTCAGAGCTTTCGCACTTTAAAGGCCCTCTCACCCTCCGACGCGATATTTGATTCAGACCTGATAAGGGTAAGGATCAACATTAATATGAATTCATGTTCGCTACACTGCCCGCCTAAGGGAAATATCATTAATCCTCTGTGTAAACAGAAATATCCACTGGCCTTTATAAAAGGATCTAGAGAGCCTGCGGAAGCAGCAGTGAAAGGAAAAACAACCCTAAACGCTTAAATCAAGCATCATGCGGTAAAATTAAGGAAAATTCATCAACTTTGAAACACAGAAAAATGGGTTTCGCCGAGACATGCATACATAATTTCGATTAACAGAAAACCATTGATTAGATACACAGGAAGAAAAGGTTTTTAAGAATAATGCTTCGGCACCACTCCTCTCTTCTCCCTCTGCTGAGAGTATCACTGCCTCTTTATTTATAATTAAAGGATAGGCCTTCTCGGTCCTTATACGTTACAAAAGCATGCTTTACAGGAATGATTTAAAGCGTAAAAGCTTTACTACAGCCTATCCATCTGTGATAATATTAGCATGTTTTATTTCTAGATTTTATTCTATCTTTAATTAAAAAAAACATGGAAATTGCAGGCTAAAGGACCCCACTCTCTTGTCTGTAGATTTTTTTTGGATTTTTGGAATAAGTTGGAAGACTTTTTCCCTCTGAGTCACATGCTCCTGCATCAACAACATTTCTCATACGATTCTCATTATGAATAAGGTACACTTCCATCAAGTTTATTATGGCATGCTAGATTTGGACATTTGAAGTATGACAGCCTTTGTTTGTTAAAGAAAAATGGTGTTGCTGGTTTGCCTACAATTCCTAAGAAGTTTAAGCAATGTGATGCTTGCATTCTAGGAAAGCATAACAAACATTGTTTTCATGATTCACATTTAAGAACACATAGAAAACTTGAACTTATTCATTCAGATTTATGTGGTCCAATGCCTGTTCCTTCTACAAATGGAAATAAATATATGATGACATTTATTGATGACTACACCAGAATGTGTTGGGTTTATTTATTGAAGAACAAATCTGATGCTTTTCAAACATTCAAGAACTTTCATAAATGGATTGAAAATGATGCACAATCTCATATTGGGTCTATTCGCATTGATAATGGAAAAGAATACACATCAAATGAATTTGAAAACTATCTTCACCAACATGGGATCAAACATCAAACAATTGTACCTTATAATCCCCAACAGAATGGTGTAGCTAAAAGAATGAAAGGACAATCTTAAATATGGTACAATCCATGCTCTTCTTAAAAAATGTAAAGATAATGTTCTGGGTTGATACTGTTTTATGTGCTGCATATATAAAGAATAGATGTCCATCTAATGCTATTAGAAACAAGACTCCATATAAAATGTGGTATGGGCATGTTCCTTCGGTAAAGCATCTCAGGGTCTTTGGTTCCACCTATTATGCCTTGATACCAAAGGTACATACAAACAAACTTGGTGCAAGAAGTCGTAAGTGTATCTTCCTGGGGTATTAAAACACCTCCAAAGCATACCGTCTCTATGATGAAGTCAATACAAAGTTTGTTGTATCTATAGATGTAATTTTTCTAGAATCATCCAAAACTGACAGTGTTGTTGTGCGGCAACTTGATCGCTTGGATAGATTCGCAAATGAAAAATCATTTCAAGAATTTGATAATCAGATTCTTGAAGGGGGGATTCATATACTAGATCAACATGTGGAATCTTCTTCTGAAGAACTCTCTCCCGCATGAAACTCCAACAACGGATGATGCTTTAAGTGATGTGATTGATAGAATTGGGAGACTCAATCTTGATTCAGTCCCAACTCAATCAACGGAGTAGCCTGGACCATCTGAGAAAAGGTCCCCCAAAGTGGCTGACAAAGACACTTGAAAGTGTTCATCCTGATGAGGTTGGAAAGACAGGAACTAGAATTCAAACCGACAAAATGGAGGTGATGTAGATGACTCTAATTCACCTGTTGATATGGATGTTTCTTATGATTGTGAATTGAACTTGTCTACAGATTTTGAACCAACTTCCTTCAAAGAAGTTGCTTCTAATGATGAATGGAAAGAAGCGATGCAAAATGAGTATGCTGCCCTCATAAAGAATGACACTTGGAAGCTGGTTGATCCTCTATTAGGAACCAAACCAATTCGCTGCAAGTGGGTCTACAAGAACAAGTATAAAGCTGATGGCTCACTTGACAAGCACAAAGCCAGGCTTGCAGGCAAAGGCTTTGCACAAAAGGAAGGGGTCGATTATGAGGAGACTTTTGCCCCAACAGCGAAATGGGCTACCATCCAGACACTCTTTGCCCTAGCAACTCAGAACGGTTGGAAAGTCCATCAAATGGATGTAAAAACTGCTTTCTTGAATTGAGATCTAAAAGAGAAATATGTCCTAGTTTGAAGGATTTGTTGTGAAAGGACATGAACATAAAGTATGCAAACTTGTGAAATCCTTGTATGGCCTCAAACAAGCACCGTGAGCCTGGTATGAAAAACTAACTGAGCATCTTCTGAAACTCAATTTCAAACATTATAATCTTGATGATGCAACTTTATTTGTCAAGAAAGTTGGCAAAACAGTGGTATATCTTGTGGTATATGTAGATGATCTTTTGATGACAGGAAACAATGAAAGCTACATTGCATCCATAAAGAAGGAATTGGGGAAAATTTTTGAAATGACTGATTTGGGCTATGTTCATTACTATCTTGGTATTGAAGTAACTCAACATCCAAAGTCCATATTTCTTTCTCAAAAGAAGTACATTGGAGATCTGTTGAACAGGTTTGGCATGACATAATTCAATCCTCTTACTACTCCAATGGAACAAAAATTAAAGCTCACATCTATTGAAGGAAATAAATTTGAGGATGCAACAAAGTATAGACAGCTTGTAGGAAGTCTCAACTACCTAACTACTACCAGACCAAACATTTTGTTTGTTGTTGGAATCCTCTCCAGGTTTATGCAAAAGCCTTGTGAGGGACATTGGTCTGCTGCAAAAAGAGCTCTAAGGTACTTGAAGGGAACTCAAGACTTTGGAATCAAGTATACACTGGTGGATGACTTCAACTTGATTGGATACTCTGATTTAGACTTCGATGGAGACAAAAAAACTAGGGTATCTACTTTAGGATATGCTATGAGTCTTGGATCAGAAGCTGTCTCTTGGAGATCACGCAAACAATCAGTTCCAATAGATTCCACAACAGAAGCAGAATCCGTGGCAGCAGCTGAGGCAACAAAAGAAATTGTGTGGCTCAGGAAAATTCTTGAAGATTAGCAAGTAAAACAAGTACAATCAACTCCACTCATGATTGACAATACCTCTGTAATAAAGTTGGCCAAGAACCCAAAGTTCCATGATCGAACGAAGCACATCAATACTAAATATCATCTGATTCGACATCATGTTGAGGCCAAAACAATCCATCTACGTCATTGTTCCACTAATGAGCAAATTGCATACATCTTCACCAAAGCGCTTGGAAGAGAAAAGCTTGAACGATTCAGAATGATGCTTGGACTCACTAACATCCCTTCAGATTAAGGGGGGAATGTTGACACCTAATCATCAGGATTGGGTGAATAAATATAATTGATGTAAATAAATAATAAGAGATATGAACAGTCATCGGGAGATGAAGTGAACAGTCTCCCTCATGTATATAATAAAGACCAACCTGAAGGAATAATACGAATTGATTTGGTGGAGTTACTACTTAGCCTGACATGGAGAATGAAACAATTACTCGGGCAACGATAAATAAATCTTGACCCTTTGTTAATTATTTAGTTCCAGAATAGAATTATAAAATATATGCCCAAAATGAGCACAAATTTTACTTTTAAAATATATGCCCAAAATGAGCGCGAATTTTACTTTTAATTTGTGCGGTGTGATGTTTCATTCGGATTATGCCATAAGTATAGTCTACATTGGAATTGGGTCAGAGGAATTTCAATTTTTTATAAATGAAAAATTGTTTGCATGGTCTAGATTTAATATATCAATATCTTATTTGCCTAAGTCAAAATAAGATGGATATTTTTTATAAATGAAAAATTGTTTGCGTTGTCTATTTAATATACTTAGAATATTTTTTACCTAAGTCACAATAAGTCACAATAGGATGGATAAGATTGAGAGTTTGATAAATAAGAAGTGACATTTTTCATTTTCAAATACAAGAATAATAAATTAAATTACTTTCTTATTACTTTTGCCACTTTTTAAAAAGTTACTTCCACTCGACCGACTTTTCTATTTAATCATTGCAAGATCGCAAGTTGAAGGAATTCCCTATTGCAATGTTTCCTTTTGTTTTTAAATGATTATCGGGTGGTCATCTTCATGCTCTCTTTCAATCTCATAGCAATCTCTGGCTATCCCATTGAAAACTTTGAGCATCAAAGGATATCTAAGGTACTCAAAAATTTATTAACACATTTTATTAATGCAATTTGTTTTTGTTTTCACAGAATTGGTCATAACACTTCTTCTTCTTCTTTATCTTTAGAAGGAAAAAAACGTTGGTTTGTATTAAATATTTCAGTACAAATGTCATCAATTTTACTTATACCTCGTGTATTCCCAAAAACTCTAGGGATCTGTGGTTCATACATATTTTTCAGATATTGCATATATTGTACAACATTCAATTTGGAGCGTACATACATAAAACAAAAGCCAAAAGCATAAATAAGTTGTGTCAACAAAGGAGAAGTCCCATATAAACCAAAACCAAAAATGATGTAGCAGTTCCACAATATATACACATAAAATACTAGTCCATCAGAAATAAGAGCCCGTTCAACTCCATGGGAGAACGATGGTGTCCTTAGCAATGATGGTGTTGTGTTCCAGAAGATGAAAATGTATCATACTAGCAGCAACAATGACTCCCTTCTTAGACATATCGTCTGCCATGGTGTTTCTTTCTATGTGGATATGTTGGAAAGAAATGATCTGAAATGATTGTTTAAGATGTTCAATATGATTGAGCTAGCCCACCAAGTGAGGATGGGAAATGGATATAGATTCATTCATATCATCGATGAGAGCTTGTGAATAATCGAAAATATGGATAGTATGCATGTCTAATTGTTTTGCAAACCACAATAGTCCCCATAAAGCTATGATTTCAGCACACATGTTGGTTCCATTGCCACTAGACCAGTATAACCTGTATAATTGTTCATTTTTCATATGCAACCATACACCACAGCCACATGATTTAGCTTGTGTTGCTCTGTCGAAATATCTTGCAGGGAAAGTGATGCTAAAGCGCGCAACCTATACTCGACCGTCGGAGCAATTACCTGGCTCCGATGAGTAGGAGGATACGGGGGTTTTTGAGAAACCTCGAGCATGAGCTTGGGTGGATCAGCCCCCGATGCAGATCTTGGTGGTAGTAGCAAATATTCAAATGAGAACTTTGAAGACTGAAGTGGGGAAAGGTTCCATGTGAACAACACTTGGACATGGGTTAGTCGATCCTAAGAGATGGGGAAGCCTTGTATCAAGGGTGCAATTTGCACGAGCATCGAAAGAGAATCGGTTAATATTCCCGAACTGGGACATGGCGGCAGGCGACAACGTTAGGAAATCCAGAGACGTCACTGGGGACCTTGGGAAGAGTTATCTTTTCTTTTTAACAACTTTCCCACCTTGGAATCGGTTCACCTGGAGATAGGGTCCAACAACTGGAAGAGCACCGTATGTCTTGTGGTGTCCAGTGTTCCCTCGGAGGCCCTTGAAAATCTAGAGGACCGAGTACCGTTCATGCCCAGATAAAAAAATGGAATTGCTTGCTGACTTATACTTCTACTACTCCAAAGCAAACATTGTTCCATTGAGATGTGGTTCAATAGAGGTAAAGAAAAAAGATTTGAGATTCAATCCGATACTTAGGTTGCTATTAGGCACTCCAATAGCAGATGTTGGTTTGTTTCTATAGAGGTCATGCAGAGGGCGCATCGTCTTGGTCCATTCATACCTCTCTTCTTCAGATTTCCCAAGTTAGCGATTTGTCTTTCCAAACTAGTCAAGTATATATGACAATCTTGCTAGGTACCTGTAACTTCCAGAACTTCTTGAACCAACATTTTTGTTGTAGATTTAATAAGTTGCATAAGATGCACTGGTATGTGTCCACCATCACTATCAAACCCTTGTGAAGTAGGCCATCCCACCTAATATGATCTCCACCTTCTAATCTGCATGTGCTCGATCTATTTAATGTAGTGGTATATCGTTCCGAGGCATTTGTGGGAGGGCCAATCAATCCAATATCAACTGTGTTTTTCCAGATAGGAAATATGCCTGTCCACATTCTTATGCCCTGTGCCAAATAAAAAATGCCCCCGGTATGTAATCTGAACATGATGTCTTTAGATAAGTATCCATATCCACGTCAACACCCATAATCCTATCTCTTCCAATGATGATGTTATTTCTTGAGCCAAATGACCAACATATGCACTTTAAGAACCAATATTTGATTTTGTTAAAACTGATCCATATGAGTGAGCCAATGAGTCCATCTCTTATCCAATCCTCTGCCTTCAAGACTCCCAGATATTTTCTTTGAATGATATCGCTCCATAAACTTCTTTCTGAAGAGCACACGCCATAAAGACTTAATCAAAAGTGCCCACCCAATATTTTTTTTATGTTTAGGATCCTCCAACCTCCATATTGCTTTGGAATCGTGATCTTCTCCCACATAGTCAGATGATATCTGTGACGTTCTTTGGGATAATGTTGCGAATTTTGTTGATGATAGTGGCAGGGAGACAATATAAATGTGCCCAATAAATTGCTAGTTGTTGTAATACAAACTATGCCAGTGTGACCCTGCCACCCAAAGAGAGACAACGGTGTGCCCATCTAAAGAGTTTGTTATGAAATTTGTCCACTATCCACAACCAATCATTATTTATGTAATTATTTGGTTTAGTATTGAAACTTAGGTATGTCAATCCATCACATATAGGCTATGTGGCCACACCAAAAATAATGGCAATGTATTTGATCTCCTCACGATTCCCACCTGCATATAAGAGAATGGACTTTCCCTCATTTATCATAAGGTTTGAAGCCACACCAAATTTGCATAAAATGTGGTGAAGCGCAGTCCATTATGTTCTAGATAACATCCCAAAAGGCAGAAGATTGTCTACAAAGAAACTATGTGATACTTCAATACCTCTACCCAAAATTAAACCTCTGAAAAGGTTCTTAGTTCTGGTAGCTCTGATCTTGTGGCTAAGTCCATCCATAACAAGTATAAATAGGAGGGGTGGAAGTGAACATCCCTGGCATAAACCCCTCCTAGCTCCAAAAAATTTAGAGGGATAACAATTTATGATAACCACATATTGTACGGTAGTCACACAAGCAATGATCCATTCTATGTTATACATTTCCAGTCTAATCCTAGAAAGAATGATACGTAGAAAGGCCCAATCTACGCAGTCATATGCTTTTTGCAGGTCCACTTTCATAACAATCGCCTCCAGTCTCTTCGTGTGGATGGAGCGGAGACATTCTTGTGCCATCACAACTGCGTCATGGATCAATCTGTTATGGAGAAAGCCATATTGTTCCTTGGAGATGTGTGTAGAGAGGGTCGACTTAAGTCGTTTCGCAATAATCTTTGAAATTAGTTTGTATGTGATTATACACAAAGAGATGGGCCTGTAATCTTTAAAAGTGTTAAACTTAGATTTCTTTGGAATGAGGGCAATGAAAGTGGAGTTGATGGCGCCAGGGATGTAGCCCTGAATGCGGGAGGCTTAAGTCATATGTAATAATTCCATACCCACCAGATTAAAAAAATGTAGAAATAATTCTACAGTCTAGCCATCCAGTCCAGGACACTTGCCTTTAGCAAAAGATTTGAGGACCCTATGAATTTCATCTAAATCAATGGGCATGTATAAGAATTGATTTTGTCCCTGATCAAACATGGAAGGGTAGGAATTTGAACCCCAAATTTGGTCCTCAATCTGAGATCCCTCTCGTGCCCGATAGAAAGATTCAAAAAATAAGACAACTTCCCTCTAGATGTCTGAAGTATTGTGCACCAAGTCACCATTTGTGCCCCGAATGTGCCAAATGGTGTTGATGTTCCTCCTATGATTTGCATATATGTGGAAAAATTTAGTATTTTTGTCCCCTTCTTTAAGCCACAATGCCCTACTCTTCAAATGCCATGTGACTTCCTGAGTATGTAAAATCTTCCTTTTTTTATCCTCTATCTCCTTCATTTTACTTATGAGAGATGGGGAAGAGTTCCCTTTGTCCATATTCTTACAGAGTCTTACAGATTTTGCCATGATATTCTATAATTCTCAGCACATAGATCTTTTCTTGGTTCGCTCCCACATTCGAACCTTCAATTTCAGGGCCTCGAGTTTTTCATGAATGGAGTGCATGAGGGAAGTACGAGATGTCAATTGCGTAGCAATGAAGTCTTCGTCCTCTAGCTAGATCCTATTGAATTTAGAAGGAATTCCCAATCTCACCTCCTCAGATTTCCATTGAAATATGATGGGTAGATGATTCTAGACATAAATATTTAGAACCTTTGTATAGAGGAAACCCAATCTTTCTAAAAGATTTTCGTGGACCAAGAAACGATCTAGTCTTTTTCCAATGTGATGTTCTCCAACCCTACCGTTATGCCATGTGGGAAACATAGGGGAGGGCATAATATCCATCAAGTTGTTTTCACAAAAACGTTGTTGTAGTCTGTCTGCCAGAGGGTCCTTTCTGCATTGTGAGCCCCAACATTCTTCCATAGAGAGGGTAGCATTGAAATCTCCGACAATTATAAGTGAACCTATCTTTAATAAATCATAATCATCCAATAGGTCCCAGAAAGTTGCTCTGTCTCGGTAAGGGGCATATAAATTAAGAAAATGGATACGATCTGCAAGACCACGAAAATGTCCTGTTAGGAAAATACTTGCAAAGCATTTGTAAGCTTACATAGATGCCCAATGTGGATTCCATAAAGTTGCCAGATAAACCCTATGAGTCGACCGCCACCATGTGCCAGTGTGGGAGCATATTTATGAAATACTCAAGGACCTTGTGTGAGGTCGTCATGGTTTCTTGTAAAAGAATTACACAAGGACTAACTGAGGAGAAGATATTCTTGAGGGAAATAAATTTGTGCGAGTCCCCTTGTCCTACAATCTCCTTAGGACAAGATGCTTAGACAGTGGTATTATCTTGTCCGCTCTCGAGCCATCGTGGCCTCCGCTTGGAGCTTGCCCATCAAAGTTTTAATATACTATATTATTTCCACAATCTTGTAATACATTGTCACCCTAGTCTGCGTTCCCCTCGTATTAATAACCCAATTCACCTCTTCGACTCTGTGGTTTGATGTCGCTCGTCTCAATCTTCACACCTCACTTTCCCATTCTTCCATTCTGTCTTTCCCCTCTCGCGGAACAATTGTGTGGTAAGCAGCAGTTGTCTCCCTTGCTATTGTCTCTGCCCGAGAGTCCTTATCGGAGTTCTCTACTTGAGCACTCCCTCCAGGTCTCCCGCACTGTCTTCCCCCCGTCTGCTTCCCCTTCACCATCCTTATTGTAGCACCTTCACCCTCAATCTTAGCAGATTCCCTCAACCCTTCCTTTCTAAAGATCCAATTTGCTGCCATGTAAACCTTGAGATATCCCTAGAGGCCAATTTAAAGTTGACTAGGTTTGCCATTCTGGCTCTCCAGACTTAACGATATTTTCCCTAGGTTTTTTTGCCCAACCCAATCTACAGTTTATTTTTTTTTATTAATTTGAAAGTTTATGCATTATTTTTTTTTTAAAATTTAATCTAACCCTAATTATAAAAGTTTTTAAATTTTAATTTAATAAATATTAAGTGAATATTATATATAATATGTTAATTTATTAACTTGAATTAAATTGTTGTATACAATATTGCGATGAATTGAAATATTATTTAGTACATTAATATATTAATTAAATCATTAATACATAAAATATTAATAACTTGGTTACCAATATAATAATGATTTAACACCTAATATATATATATAAATATAAATAAATATATATATATATATATAATGATTTAATTAATATATTAATAACTTGGTTACCAATATAATAATGATTTAACACCTATAATATATATATATATAGAGAGAGAGAGAATTACATAAACTAAATGACATATATTTTGATAGCCATAAAAATTTAAATATTAATGACACATTAATGTAATATAATATAACATTGATGATGATGGAGGATACATTATTAATAATTTTAATAAACTATTTATAATGTTAATATTATTATTTACATTAATAATTATAAATATAATAATTTAATCTAATTCAATAAATTTAAATATTTATAGCACATTCATAACATATTAATGACAGATTAACAATATTTTAATATAATATAATACAATAATATTATCATTATTATTATTATTAATATTAAAATTAAAATCATAGAAAATCGTATTAATAATAATAATAATTATTATTACTAAAATTAAAGAAAGTCAAAAAAATCAGTGATGTTACATTAATAAAGTGGGTATATTATTAAAATTACTAACACATTAATAAAATGACTAAAACATTTAATAAGAGTTTGATATAACATTAATGATATATTACTTTACACATTTATAAAGTTTTAACTATAGATTAATTTATACATTAACATATGTTAACTATGGTTGACTATTGTTGATATGGCCAACTATAGTCAATATAAGCATCATAGTCAGTTATAGTCAACACGACTACCATCTTGAACCATACTTACCTCGAGAATCATAGTCTATCGATAAGTGATCTAAATCAGTGATGTTACATTAATAAAGTGGGTATATTATTAATAATTTTAATAAATTATTTACAAATTTTGATATTATTAAAATTATTAATACATTAATAAAATGACTAAAACATTTAATAACATTAATAAGAGTTTAGTATAACATTAATGATATATTACTCTACACATTTATAAAGTTTTAACTATAAATTAATTTATACATTAACATATGTTAACTATGGTTGACTATTGTTGATATGGCCAACTATAGTCAACATAAGCATCATAGTCAGCGATAGTCAACACGACTACCATCTTGAACCATACTTACCTCGAGAATCATAGTCTATCGATAAGTGATCTAAATTAGTGATGTTACATTAATAAAGTGGGTATATTAGTAATAATTTTAATAAATTATTTATAATTTTGATATTATTAAAATTACTAACACATTAATAAAAATGACTAAAACGTTTAATAACATTAATAAGAGTTTAATATAACATTAATGATATATTACTCTACACATTTATAAAGTTTTAACTATAAATTAATTTACACATTAACATATGTTAACTATGGTTGACTATTGTTGATATGGCCAACTATAGTCAACATAGGCATCATAGTCAGCAATAGTCAACACAACTACCATCTTGAACCATACTTACCTCGAGAATCATAGTCTATCGATAAGTGATCTATAGTGAACTGTAGTGAGCTATATTGAACACTAATGAATCACCATGGTTGACTGTGGAGGCTTCTAGTGGATGGCTAGGGTTAACAATAGTCAAACTATAGTCAACCACTGTCAACCATAATTGATTATTTAGTATGGTTAGCCTTGGTCAACCATGGAAAATCATGTTCAACCACAGGAAACGTAAGTCAAGCATGGTCATATTTGTTCAAACATAGTCATCGTAATCAACTTTTAAAAGCTGTGGTAAACCATGCTCGACATTAATAAGCATTTAATATTAATCCTAGGCTTTATAATATTAATCTTAGGGTTTATAATATTGATCCTAGGGTTTATAATATTAATTCAATTGTTTAAAATTAATTTTAGGGTTTATAATGCTAATCATAGAGTTTAATTTATAAATCTTAGGGTTTATAATATTAATCCAAGGGTTTGTAATCCTATGGGTTAAACATATTAAACTTACGGATTATAATCTTAAGGTTTATAATAATAATCTTAGGGTTTATTATTTTTGGTCTTATAATGTTAGGGTTTAATATCATGACATTGGAATGGTACAAAAATCTATTTATTGTCGCATTGTGACAAACATTGCCTCAATGCAACAATCAATTTGACAATCATTGTTGCAATCATAGGGGTTATAATCCCTTGGGCTTATAATATTAATCCTAGGGTTTAGGTTTATAATCCCTTGGATTTATATTATTAATCTTAGGGTTTATATTCCTAAGGTTTAATATTAATCTTAGGGTTTATATTATTGATCTCTTGGCTTTATAATATTATTTATCCATTGTTTATAATATTATTATTATTATTTTTGAACGAAATGGTTATGGGACTACCTAGTAGAACTCATTTATGTGGTTTTTTTTCCACATTTTTCCCCAAGTAGAACATGTTTCCGGAGATTTGAACCCGCCATGACTAGGAACACAAACTTGTGCCCCACTACTTGAACTAAACTCCTTCGACAATCCATTGGGTTTATAATATTAATCCCTCGGGTTTATAATATTAATAATCCCTTGAGTTTGTTAATACATTGGGTTTATAATATTAATAATCTCTTGAGTTTATTAATCCCTTTGGTTTATAATATTAATCCCTAGGCTTTATAATGTTAATAATCCCTTCGGTTTATAATATCAATTCCTTGGGTTTATAATGTTAATAATCCCTTCGGTTTATAATATCGATTCCTTGGGTTTATAATATTAATAATCCCTTGGGTTTGTTAATCCCTTTGGTTTATAATATTAATCCCTAGGGTTTCTAATGTTAATAATCTCTTCGGTTTATAATATTGATAAATCCCTTGGGTTTGTTAATCCCTTTGGTTTATGTGACAACCTCACCCAAGCTCCTCACAGAAGATACATTGTAAACATATTGTAAATATTATGCAATATTTGAAATCAAGAAAAGGGGATTGAGTCAAAGGGACACAAATTCTAGAGCTAGGGAGGAGGATTGCTTGCTTGGGATGTTATGGTTTCTTGTGCAAAGAAATAAACCTGAATTGCAGGACAACCATTAAAGGTTGGCTGGTGCATGAATTTATGAATTATCTCTTGAAATTAAATGGGATGTAAGAGAGAGAGTACTCAGGGCCATGTTGCTTGAGAAACAATCACAAGAAAAGATGATGGAGGATTATGACGGTGCTGCAAACTACCAGGAAACAATGACGTGACAGTGAATGCAGGCCCATGAAGAAAACACAAAAAAGAGAGAGAATGCACCATTCGGGAGGAGGTCAAGGAGAAAACTAGATTAGGGAAATCACGCAAGGGAGAACCCATTCAAAAAAGAATTCACACAGTAGGGAAGATGAGACCTTTTTGGAAAAAAAGGGAGAGGCAAGTGGGGGTAGACATATAAGGAGGAACTTGAAATCCCGTAAGATATTTCAGCAGGCAACACTGAAGAGAAGAGAAGAGAGGAGAAGAGAAGAGAAGGGGATTGGTTCTTTGTCCTTGGAGGCCGTGGGTTGAGATGCTAGTCTTTGGAGCCCTGTAACAACTTGGGGTCCCTAGAGGCCGTGGGTTGAGATAAGATCCCTGGAGCCTTGTAACAACTTGGGTCCTTGGAGGCTGTGGATTGTGATAGAGGTATCTGGAGCCCTGTAACATCTTGGGTCCCTAAAGGCTATGGGTTGGGATGGAATCTCTGGAGCCCTGTAACAACTTGGGTCCCCTATAGGCTGTGGGTTGGGATAACAAACTCTGAAGCCTTGTAACATCTTGGGAAGAGGCCATCATGAAGCAAAAGCAGAGGAAAACTTGAATGAAGACTTATGGTTACTGCCCTATTGGTACAGTGGATTCTGGACTCCCTAGAAAGGGGTGAATCCCCGTGTGTGCATATGGGGGTGAGGTGGGGCACCTATGGGCTCCTTGTGTTGACAAAGAAAGTGTAGCCATATTTGGTAACTGGTGTGATAGACTCATAAGCAAGCATCCCCCCCTGTAGACTCTAGAATTTGGCTCGGGGGTGACAACTGCAAGTAAACATGGCTGCAACTGTCTATGGTTAGGTGGATGGTCCTTGTTCTAGACTCATTTGCCCTGCAAGTTCAAAGATAAGTATCTATGTATGCTTGTTTACATTTTTATGAATCATGTTACATTGTTATTGGTAATTGTTCTAGATTCAGGGATTGCATTTGTGTTGTTAATGCTTGTTTATGTGGTACATCTTTGTGGGGATATTTCATTGATATATGTACTGAATATATACATGTGTGTGTGTGTGTTTGGATCTGAAAGAAAAATGTTGGGTGATAACTTACTGATGGTAAACATAAAACATCTGATGCATAAGATGTGTAACAAGTCACATGATAATAAAGACTAAGCCATAATGCTGAGCTAAACCTAAATCCACATATATTCTTACTAGTGTGAAATGAAGCACACAAATAACCTAACAGAGAAATAATATACCACGTTACAGGTTGTAGCCCAAGCCATGAGAGCTTGGAATAACACTTGAAAATAGTGGGCATGTACTTTTTTACAAGTCATTTGGTTGCCAAGTTACAAGCTATTATGTTGCCTAACAAGCAACATGTTGAGGTTGACGGAAGCTTCCCTTGGGCTCAGTAGAGCCCATCAAATTTACCTAAATGGCCTTCAAACTTGCATTCTCAGCAGGTTGGATATTTGTTTTTGGTGTCTTTGTGTTGTCGATGAGGCATCAGAAGGCTCCATGTGGCACCATAGAGCTGATCGCAGGTTCAACATGGAGTCAAGTACTATTGGCGTGTGGCAAGAGAGGTGGGAACCTCTCAGGAGCCAACACCAAGACTGTGGTAGATAATAAACGTCGGAGCACCTATGCCTCCATGCGTGGAATTCCCTACTTGAGGGCAAGGAAGACCCACGGGCTAAGAACACATTGAAGAATCTATCACCGAAGCTCAGAAGGGGCAACACCGTAGAACACCCTAATTAACCATGGGCATCATCGCGAAACTTTGGTGCGGATATGGAAGTCTATTGAACCTCTAAGACAAAGCCATGGTCGAGAAGACTGGTTAGAGGAAGCTTGTGCAGTGGCTGAGCTTGTCTCCGTGGAGATTCCAAAAATCCTTGTCTAAGACATTGCATGAGGTAGAGCCGAAGTCCCTTGGCCGAGTCATGGTAGGAATGATAAGGAAGGATTCGTTGCGGCGCAAAGGAGTGAGGCTCTGAATTTATAGGAAGGATCAAATATTCTTATCCCTTTGACAGTCAAAACCCTAAATAAAAAAATCTTCCTATTGGCATCGTTGAATGTCCCCTTATGCGATTGGTCGGGAGAGTGATGACATGGCCTGAAAAGCCCTGAGAACCCAGATCTCGTAAGTTGTTTTAAATGAGCGTCGTGAAGTAAATTTTAAATAGTGTTAGGGCCAAGGACTGTCAAAATACAATGAAAAAATTCTTTCTGTTACCCAAATCCGCCAGCGAGGAAGGATTTGCCTGAAGGCGGTTTAGCCCAGAAAAATGGAAATCCCAGAAAGCCCAGATCTGGTAAGATATTTAAATTGAGCGTCAGGGTGCTTAGAACGTTAGTTGATGACACACAGGTTGATAGAGAATTTCTTTGTTACCCAAGACAATTAGCCCGAAAGTATTTCAATAAAAGCATCACGGTTGTCGGGTCCACAAGGGAGTGATCGCATGGCGAGGTTTTCCTTGTAAAGGATGCGTGGGCCATCCAGAAATACCAGAAGCCTGTAACTATTTCTAATTGAATTTTAAGAATAGTCAGGGATTCGGGGTAGCGGGGATGAGTGTTCCTCGATAGCCTGGGAGGTTAGAATCCCGTAAGGAAATTTTAATTTCATTTCTAAGAGTTTTGGAGATCTGGGGTCGCGGGATTGGAAAAAGATAAAAGGGACTAGAATGATTTTGTGACAGTTTCCCTTTGTTATCCTCCCACTATAATTCTGAGGTTTCAACCAGGATTTGATCCCATTGGTTGAAGGAAGCGTTGAGTTAAAGGTAGTTAAAGACAAATAAATTTACCCCATTCCTCCAATGTGAAAGGAGTGTTTGGGTATGTTACAAAGTGGTATCACAACATCCCGGTTAAATACTTGGACTGGATGGGCTTCGTCATTGGCAAGTGATAATTTTTAGTGAGTAATTGTTTAGGTGTTAAAAGTTGGTATGAACTATTGATTGCTGCTTGCTAATAACTTGTGCTAATGTGAGTTTTCTTGTGGATAACATCGCAATGAGAGTAGGATTATGGTTGTGAATATGTTATTATTATCAATTATGCACTCATTACAAAATTGAATGACTGATGCATATGATTGGTAAATGGGCTTGCACATTAACATGATTGTTTTGTTACAATAGGAATCCCCATGGAAAATCCATGAATGCAAGTTCATGATCCTGATTTTGTGTTTATTTATTATTTTGAAATGCCTAACAATGTGTGTGATTGAAAACACATCACAAGCATCATAAATCAAAGAATTTATAGTGATAAGGTCTGGAATTGGTGAATACAGTTCTGACCAGTCACAACATGGAAGTGATGGGGTCAGAGCTAATGAAGAAGAGAGATCAGTTGGCCAAGGGGGAGGGAATTACTCCCCGAATTGGGTGGACACTCTAAGAAGCTAAGGGAGAAGGTGAGAAGATTTAAGGCCGATGATGAGAGGCTGGTAATATCCCAAGAAAGGCAAGATGAGATCAATATAGTCATCCTACAAAGTCTCTCAGATTGGTAGAGACAAAGACAAGCAGAAAGGAGGGCTAGTCAAGGGACAGGAAAAGCCTTCATGAATCAGAGTAGAACACAAATGAAGAATATGGTGGTAAATATAGACAGAGGCACAGGAAGGGAAGTGAGGACGCTGTGCAAGGAGGTGAACAAAAAAACACTCCAAAAGAAGGAACTAGCATGCAGGGGCATTGTTCAAGCACAATATCTAGTTCTGCTACCCAAAGATATCACCATTCTTGCCATCACCATTAGTCAGAAAGCAAAGAAAAGGAGCATATGCATAAAGAATTTAAAAAGGTAAAGCCACCTACATTTTATGGGGATATGAAGGAAGCAGAGGACACAAAAGCATGGCTTCTAGGGATGAAGAATTTTTTCAAAATACATGACTATTTTGAGAAAATGAAGGCTAGAGTTTCCTTTTACAATATAAAAGGAAAAGCCAACATATGGTGGGAGGACTTGAATCATGTTAGAGCCATTAATGAGAAAGAATTGAATTAGGAGGAGTTTGATAAGCTCTTCGGAGAGCAATACCAGTTTGAACACTACTATGATAATAAAGAAAAAGAGTTCTATGAACTCAAAATGGGTTAGTTAACCAATGATGAATATGTCTTCAATTTTTTGGAACTGTTGATGTATGTATCATATCTCAAGGATGAGAAAGCCAAAATTCAAAGGTTCATTAGTGACTTCCTATGGCATTCATAGATAAAATCAAATTGTTGGAACCCCAAACCTTGAAGGATTCTATCAAGAAATTAGAACACTACTATGAGCAATCAAAGCACAGGCCCGATATTAAAAGTAACGGGAGATTGAAAGAAATAGTGGACATAAGAGGAATTGGCCCAAGAAAAATTTAGAAAGGAAAGAGGGGAAGCACCCAACTTAGACAAGGCAGTTTTAGCAAAGAATCAATGTTGTGGTTAAGAAAAATGTGCAACAACCGATGACAACATAGCCCAAGTTTGAAGGTCGAGAACCACTCAAGTGTTGGACCTATGGTGGGAACCACAAGAGGAGAGACTTTCCACATTAGTAGGAAGTCAAACCAAAGATTTACATCACCTAGGAGGTAAGCATGGTGGGTGAAGTAGCTCTGAGTATGCCAAGAATTTACGCAGCAGTGGATAACCACCAAGCAGATCACCAAGCATCCATCATTGAGATGGAATGTAAGCTACAAGAGCAAGCCATTTCTATTTTAATTGATCTAGGTTCTAAATATAACTATGTTAGCCCATATCTTGTTGAGAAGTGCAGATTGGGCAAGGAATTGCATCAAGAACCTTGGTTGATTAAATTGGCAACAGGGACAAGGAGAAGAATCAATCGTTGGGTAAAGTCATATGCATTTGAATTCAGTGGCATGCCCACAAAAAACCACTTGAATGTGTTACCATTGGGTGGGTATGGCATATTACTGGGCATGGAATGGTTTTATTTACACTGGGCCAAGGTAGATTACTATGAAAAAGCAATAGAATGATTGGATGAGCAGGGAGCAAATAGAGTGTTGCAAGGCAAGAAAAATCCCATATTAGTGAGGTTGATCATTTCTATGCAAGCTAAATGCAACAACATAAAAGGATGAAAGTTTTTTGCAATACAATTTTCCAAGAATGTGGAAGCTAACAGAGAAACATAATATAAGGAAGTTGAATTGCTTCAAAAGTAAACTATTTTGCAACAATATCTAGATGTCTTTCCATTGGAGGTTCTTGAATTGCCTCCTCATAGAGAGAAAGATTTTTCCATCGAGATGGTACTTAGAGTAGCACCAACATCTAAGGCTCCATATAGGATGAGCACCCCAAAGTTGGTTGATCTAAATCTACAACTGAAGGAAATGCTTGACAAGGGTTACATAAGGCCAAGTGTGTCCCCTTAGGGAGCACCCGTATTATTTTCAAAGAAGAAAGATGGGACCCTTAGATTATTCATTGATTACCAACAACTGAATAAGGTAACCATCAAGAACATGTACCCACTACAAAGGATTGATGATCTCTTTGACCTATTAAGGAGAGCAACAATTTGCTCCAAAATTGACTTGAGGTCAGACTACCATCAAGTAAGAATCAAGGAGGAAGACATTCATAAAATTTCTTTTAGAACAAGATATGGGCACTATGAATTTGTAGTGGTACCATTTGGCCTTACTAATTCCCCTACCACGTTCATGTGCCTGATGAACGGAGTGTTACATCCTTACTTGGACAAGTTCGTCATTGTGTTTGTTGATGACATATTGGTTTATTCAAAAATGGAAGAAGAACATGAAAATCATCTGGATGTTGTGTTACAATTGTTGAGAGAACATAAAATCTATGCAAAGCTTGGCAAGTGTGACTTCTTCCAGTCATAGACACATTACTTAGGTTACATCATCTCTAAGGAAGGTGTATCAGTTGACATGAAAAAAATCAAAGCCATAAGGGAGTGGCCAACCCCAAAGAAAGTGGATGAGATTAGATCATTCATGTGATTGGAAGTATATTATAGGAAATTTATTTAGAATTTCTCCAAAATAGGCCACCCCATTACAACCTTGCAGAGAAAAGGGAAAATATTTGAGTGGATGACACAATGTTCAGAAAGGTTTGAGCAGTTAAAACGATTTCTAACCAGTGCGCCAATATTGAGAATCACATACCCCGACAAGGATTTCGTGGTGTGTACATATGCCTCTGCAAAGAGGGACATGATGGAGTCTTAATGTAGGAAGGGAAAGTCATATGCTATGTGTATAGAAAATTAAACAAGCATGATGAAAATTATGTGACATGATTTTGAATTGCTTGCCATCATTCATGTCTTAAAAATGTGGAGGCACTACCTCCTTGGCAGTAAGTTTATGCTCATGTCAGGCCATAGTGGGCTCAAATTTTTGATTGGACAACCGAAGTTTAATGTTAGGCAAGCAAGATGGCTGGCCACACTCAACGAATTTGAATTTGAAATTAAGTACATAAAAGGTAAGGAAAACAAGGTTGTTGATGCTTTCAACAAAAGAATCCAAGTAAATCACTTGGCAACCGTAAGTTCATACACAACAGATTTGGAAGAAAGAATCAAAAGTGTTGGACAGTAGGATGAAAAATACCAACAAATAAAGAAAAAGGTTGTGACAAAGCGGTGAGGATGAAGGATATCACCTCACTAAGGACAACTTAGTCAGATTCAAAGGAAAAATTTATGTGCCTAACAATGCTGAAATGAAAAGACTAATATTGAAAGAGTTCTATATTAAGCCTTATTTAGGCCAACCGTGGTATCAAAAGACCCTTACAACCATTAAAAAGTACTATCACTGACCGAATCTGAAGAAGGAAGTGGTAAATTTCAAGGCAAAATGCATAGAATGCCAACAGGTAAAGGCCAAATGCAAACATTGGGTAGGATTATTGCAAAGTATCCCTATTCTAGGATGGAAGTGGAAGGTCATTTCTATGGACTTCATTATAGAATTGCCCAAAACACCTAAGCAACATGATGCAATCATGGCAGTGGTGGATAAGTTTAGTAAGGTAGCTCATTTTGTGGCAGTCAAATCCACTGATTCTGGTAGTGACATAGAACAAATATTCATAAAGGAGATTGTGAGGCTACATGGCATCCCCAAGAAGATTGTGTCAGGCAAAGATGCTAGGTTCTCTTCAAGGTTTTGATAGGAACTGTTTGCATTATTGAGAACAATATTAGCATTTAGTACAACCTATCATCCACAAATAGATGGGAAAACAGAGAGGATCAATCAGTTCCTTGAGGACATGTTAAAGATGTATGTGATGCATTGACCCAAGAAATAGGAAGATTATCTTCCACTTGTGGAATTTGCATACAATAGTGGACACCAAGAATCCATAAATATGAGCCCCTTTGAGGCATTGTATGACATAAGTTACAACACTCCTATTAGCTGGAGGGATCCATTTAACATGGTCCATGTAGGACTTAATATGCTTAAGGATATGGAAAAATAAGTTCATATCATAAAGCAAAATTTGAAAGTGGCACAAGATAGATAGAAAAGATATGTAGATAATCACAGGGTACATAATGTGTTCCAAATTGTAGAACATGTTTACCTAAGAATTAAATCCTAGAAAATTTCCCTAAGGATGCCGAAATGTGCCGAGTTGGCACCACAATATTGTGGGCCATTTGAAATACTTGAATGGATTGGACCAATAGAGCATAGGCTGGCTTTACCTCCATCAATTAGAGTTCATGATGTTTTCCATGTTTCTTTACTTAAAAAGTATGTACAAGATTCTAATCATGTGATTGATTGGTCTGTGCTACAGGTGGAACTAGAGGGAGAGTTCCAACTAGAGCCAATGTGCCTTCTAGACCAGAGGAGTCTCATGCTCTGGAATCAAGCCATAAAGCAAGTCAAGGTGCAGTGGAAGCACTTTGGGCTAGAGGAGGCCATGTGGGAAATGGATGATGCCATGAAAGTTAATTATCCCTTCTTGTTTGATGGTTAAAGAAAGTGTGTATAATTGTAAATACTGTATAGATCTATGTGTATAAAGATCCATGAAACAATATGTGTTGTATTTTAATTCTAGTGTTGCATATGGGTAATCAAACACTGAGGGCGACATTCCCTCAAGGGGGAGGGGATTGTGACAAGCCCACTCAAAGCCCTTGCATAAGCTGCATTGTAAATATTATACAATATTTGAAATAAAGAAAAGGGGATTGAATCAAAGGGACACGAATTCCAGAGTTAGGGAGGAGAATTTTTTGCTAGGGATGTTATGGTTCATTGTGCAGAGAAATAAACTTGACTTGTAAGACAACCATTAAAGGTTGGCTAGTGCATGAATTTATGAATTAACTCTTGAAATTAAATGGACTGTAAGGGAGAGTTCTTAGGCCCATATTTTTTGAGAAACAACCACAAGAAAATAGGATAGAAGATTATGAAGGGGCTGAAAACTTCCAGGAAACAAGGATGTGATAGTAAATGCAGGCCCAGGTAGCAAGCACAAAAAAAAGAGAGAAGGCACCATCCATGAGGAGGCCAAGGAAAAAACATGATTAGGGAAATCATGTAGGGGAGAACCCATTCGAAAAAAAATGACGCAACAGGGAAGCATAAACATTTTTGGAAAAAAAGGGATAGGAAAGTGGGGGCAAACAGAGGAGGAGAGGAGTTGGAAATCTCGCGAGAACTTTCAACAAGCAGTGCTGAAGAGAAGAGAAGAGAAAATAAGAGAAGGGGATTGGTTCTCTATCCCTGGAGGCTATGGGTTGAGATGCTAGTCTCGCCCTATAATAGCTTTGAGTCCCTAGAGGCTGTGGGTTGAGATAGGATCCTTCTAGCCTTATAACAATTTGGGTCTCTGGAGGCTATGGGTTGAGACAAAGGCCTATAGAGTGCTGTAACAACTTGGGTCCTTGGAGGCTACGGGTTGGGATGGAATCTCTGAAGCCCTGTAACAGATTGGGTCCCCTAGAGGATGTGGGTTGAGATAACAGACTCTGGAGCCCTGTAACAACTTGGGAAGAGGACATCTTGAATCAAAAGCAGAGGAAAACCTGAATGAAGACTTGTGGTTACTACCCTATTGGTATAGTGAATCTCAGACTTCTTAGAAGGGAGTGAATCCCTATGTGTGCATTTGGGGGTGATGCGGGTCACCTCTGGACTCCCCATGTTGACAAAGAAAGTAGCAGTCAGCTAGTGGGATTGAGGAAGGAGGTCCTATGGAGTCCCTGTTTCAGTTGGCAGCTGGTGTGATAGTCCCGAAAGCAAGCATTCCTCGCCCCAGACTCTAGATCTGGTTCGAGGGTGACAACTGCAAGTAAACATGGCTGCAACTGTCTATTTTGGGTGAGGATTCCTTGTCCCAGATTCAATTGCCCTGCAAGTTCAAAGATAAGTATCTGTGTATGCTTGTTTACTTTTTAATGAATTAGGTTGCATTGTTGTTAGTAATGGTTTTGGATTCAGGGACTGCATTTGTGCTGTTAATGCTTCTATATGTGGTGCATCTTTGTGGGGATATTCCACTGATATATGTGTTGATTATATATATATATATATATATATATATATATATATATATCTGTGTGTGTTTGTGTGTGTGTTTGGATATGAAAGCAAAAATATTGGTTGATAACTTGTTGATGGTAAACAAGAAACATCTGATGCATAAGATGTGTAACAACCCACATGAAATATATGCTTAATAGTGCGGAAGGCAACACATAAATAACTTAACAGAGAAAGAATAGACCACGTTACATGCATCTTTGTGTTTCTGGTGAGGTACCGTAAGGCTCTGGGTGGCACCATAGAGTTGCTCACATCCTTGACATGGATTCGAGTACTATTGGCGTGTGGTAGGAGAGGTGGGTACCTCTTAGGAGCCAATGCCAAGCCCTTGGTAGGAAATAGACGTAGGAGCACCTACGCCGCCATGCATGGAATTCCCTGCTCATAACCTTGACATGGATTCGAGTACTGTTGGCGTATGGCAGGAGAGGTGGGAGCTTTCTTAGGAGCCAACGCCAAGCCCTTGATAGGTAATAGACATAGGAGCACCTATGCCACCATGCATGGAATTCCCTACTTGAGGGTAGGGAAGACCCACATGCTAAGAACACACTAAAGAATCTATCACCCAAGCTTACAAGGGGTAACATCGTGGAACACCCTAATCAGCTATGGGAATCACCGTGAAACTTTGATGGAGATATGGAAGTCTATAGGACCTCTGAGATAGAGCCATGGTTGAGAAGAATGGTTTGTGGAAGCCTGTGCAATGGAAAAGATTGTCTCTTGGTAGATTACAGAGATCCCCATCTAAGACATTATATCAAACGGATTCGAAGTCCCTTGGCCAAATCATGGCATAAATGATAAGGCAAGATTCGTTGTAACACAAAGGAGCGAGGCCCTGAATTTATAGGAAGGATCATATATTCTTATCCCTTTGATGATAAAAACCCTAAACTGGAAAATATTCCTATTGGCGCGAATGAATCTCCCCTTACGTGATTGGTTGGGAGAGTGATGACATGGATTGGGAAGCCCTGAGAACCTGGATTTTGTAAATTGTTTTAATTGAGCTTTGGGAAGTCAATTTTACATAGTGTCAGGGCCAGGGACTTTCAAAAGATAGTGACATAAACTTATTTCCATTACCCGGATCCGTCAACACGGAAGGAGTTACCCGGGGGTGGTTTAGCTTGGATAGCTCAGACCTTGTAAGATATTTAAATCGAGCGTCGGGTTGCCTAAAACATTAGTTGACGACATGTGGGTTGAGAGAGAATTTCTCTATTACCCAAGATAGTTAGCCCATAAGTATTTTAATAAAAGTGTCGAGGTTGTGGGGCCCACAAGGGAGTGCTCGCATGGCGAGGTTATCCTCATAAAGGATACGTGGGCCATCTCGGAAGACCGAAAGCCCACAACTATTTCTAATTGAATTTTAAGAATAACCGAGGACTTAGGGTAGTAGGGATGAGTGGTGGGATAAACTGGGAGGTCAGAATCTCATAAAGGAAATTTAATGCATTTATAAGAGTTTCAGGAACCCAAGGTCGCAAGATTTGATGAAGATAAAAGGGCCCGAAATGGTTTTGTGACAATTTACCTTTGTTAATTCTCCCACTGCATTTATGAGGTTTCAATCGAGATTTTATCCCATTGGTTGGAGGAAGAAAAGAGTTAAAGGCAATTGATTTTTTTTTTACCCCATTCCTACAATGTGAAAGAAGGGTTTGGGTATGTTACAATTTATAATATTAATAATCCCTTGGGTTTATTGATTCCTTGAGTTTTTAATATTAATCTCTTGGGTTTATTTTTTTCCAAGGAAAAAAACCGAGCTTTTCTATTAATAAAAATAAAAAAGCTACAATCAGATGAGTGAACATTCAGCAGAAAACTGCCTGAGGCAGAAAGATAAAAACCATCCTTCTCCATGATGTCATCAAGCATGTCTTTTGCAAAACAAAACCACCAAGTTCTTCTGAACTCGGCCTGTCACAGCCATATCAAAAAATATCAGAGGCTGTCTAGAACATCTGGGTCTCCTTTAAAGGAAAACAACCCGCATATTGTCAAAAAACAGAGTTTCTGTCGAGCTTCTCCGAATTTAAAAAGAGATGAAAAAGTGTGTGAAAAAGTTCACATATCATATGCCACCAGTATCAACATATGTGCCCATTGATCCTGGAGCATTTTCAGCATGGAAACAAAAAACATTAAGTGTAAGGGGCCATATCCGTCTCACGGATCTGGTCCTGGACCTGCTCTTTTATCCTCCACGAACCCACAGCCTGTTGTAAACCTGCTTTAGAATACCTGTCTGCTTCATCATTTTTGTCCCTGTAAATATGATCAAGAGAGAAAACAGTGAAAGAAGATTTTAGATTTTGAATTTCTTCTAACAGAGGCATCAACATATAATTCCGGCATCTAAATTTTCCATTGACCCAGTTTACAACATTTGAAGAATCTCCAAAAATCTGAACTGTGAGGACCTGTCTATGAATGAGCCAGCAAAGGAGAAGTTTTAAAGCTGATAGTTCGGCAAAGTTATTTGTGCCCATCCCGAGACCCACTGAGGCTTTAAGCGAATGTGAAGGACTAAGATGAATAATAATTCCGGCACCAGTGGAGTTGTTTTGTGCTGCCCCGTCAAAGAATGCCCAAGGGATGCCTTCTTTAATCAGGATTTCTTTCCGCTGGTTTGAGGATGTAGGGCCTTCCGGCTCAGGTATGCTAGCAAGGATGGCTGAGCTTTGGATTGCGATTACTTCCACCGGAGTTGATCTCTTGGGTTTATTAATCTCTTAGGTTATTACTATTAATCCCTTCAATTTGTAATATTAATCCCTTGGGTTTATTAAGATTTACAATCCCTTGGGTTTATAATATAAATTCTTGATATGTATAATAACATATTAGGGTTTATAACGTTTGATATATTAATCTTAGGGTTTATAATATTAATCCTAGGGTTTAATATTAATTCCTTAGGTTTATAATCTCTTTGGTTTATAATATTAATCTTAGGGTTTAATATTAATACCTAGGTTTGTAATCCCTTCAGTTTGTAATATTAATATTAAGATTTATATTCCTAAGACTTAATATATATATATATATATATATATATATATAAAGTTGGAAACATGCGAACACCTTTACATTCACAGTTGATTTTCATCAAAGATATTCCAGAGCTGTTCAAGTTGCAACCTCCCTATATTCTGTCTTTTATTTACTATATATCTAAACAAAGTTTAACTTGTATACTCTCCAAAACACTCCGTTATATATGAAAAAATTGCAAAACATTACAAAATAATAAGTTGACAAAACTGCTACCCGCTACCTTCATTCACGTTTCCATTAGTTCCATTTGACATGACATAATCAACGCCCATTTGAAGAGGTGGCTCCACTCTCGCTTCAACCTCCATTTCCGCCTGCAATGCAACCTGTTCACTGGGTTGGGGGTCGTTAATTCCAAGTACCTATTTTAAAACATTGAGCACAGCTAGTTCCATTGCCGCTTCTACACTGTCCACCTTAAGGCCAAATTTTTAATTTTGGAGAGCAACAAATATACTAATGCTTAGAGAGACTCAACATCTTTCCGAAGATCACCCAATTGACTTAAGACCAATGCAAAGTGAGACCAAGCCTCATTCGTTATTTGATCCTCGACCTCGGATACCAGGGCTGAGACTTCCATTTTTATCTCTTCCAGCGATTCTTCTAAGAGCTTATTGGTGCCGTTCTTGCTTGCATAATCCATTTTTCCAAATTATCTACCTTAGATGCGAATCAACAATGTTTTTAACATCTTCACTCATTCCTTTAAATTCTTACCCTGTTATGAGCTAATTGCAAGGGAAATTTTATCACATTGATTGCATGTGTCCCTTCCTTGCTCATACTTGTCTCGAAATTCCATCATTGAAGCCATCATTCTAGATGCATACACGATTAGGATGAATTGAATCAACTCAGAGGTAGTACTGACCAGTACACCCCTGGTGCATGGAATTAATGAAAAACCAATTTTTATCCATATGTCCTGAAACCTAATGTCGTCCATCATGTGTTCTTAGCTGGATGCTGAATTCTTGGACGACTCCTTCCAATATTTCCACTCATCGAGGCTCTTCCAGGCCTTGGGACTAACTACATTATGTAGTGAAGTGTTAGATATTAATTCCACATTAATGATAAGCTTAAAAATTCCCATCCTTTGCTTGATGTCAATCATGGTATATGAAACATGGTTGGCTTACTTTGATATTTGGATAACATACCTTGGCTAAGGATTGCCTCTTTGTTGGCTTGCTCATCAGCTAGCTGATTGATTATTTTCCCTTTTGATATGAAAAAACAAAATATTCAAATTTTTCCATAAGCAACCTTATTTGATGATATATTGGAGGCATATCCTTCTCCATGTGACTTTTGATTTTGTGGTGTTTTTAGATAATAATCATTGAGTCCCCAAATACACTTAGTTGATAGATGCCCCTTGTTGATACACTTTTCAATCCTTGTTAGAGATCTAAGACTTTTTCTTGATTATTCAAAGCAGTGCCCAGTCCCTAAGAAATTTTCATCTTTATTTGTCCATTGAGACGAAATAAGACTCCTTCCACTCTTGCCTCCCTTATTCCTAAGGTTTAATAATAATCCTAGGGTTTAATATTAATCCCTTGGGTATATTTATCCTTTTGGTTTATTATCGCAATGTCACATTACATTGAAATTTATTCAACGCCACATTGCGACATTACAAAATTGGGGTTTAATATTAGGATTTAATATTAGGTTTATAATTTATAATAGTGAGGTTTAATAATAAGGTTTATAATATTAATCTTAAGGTTTATTATATTGTATATTATGATGTTAGAGTTTTATATTAGGGTTTAACACTATGATGTTGGAATGGTACAAAGATATATCCAACATCACACTGTGACAAAATTTGTCTTAATACGACAATCAATTTGACAATCATTGTCGCAATGTTACATTACATTGCAATTTATTCAACGTCACATGTTACATTACAAAATTGGGTTTATAATATTAATTGTAGGGTTTATAATATTAATCTCTAATATGTATAAGAACATATTAGGGTTTATAATCCCTTGAGCTTATAATATTAATCCCTTAGGTTTATAATATTAATCTCAGGGTTTATATTCCTAGGGTTTAATATTAATCCTAGAGTTTATAATATTAATCTCTTGGTTTTATAATATTAATAATCGCTTAGGTGTATTAATCCCTTGAGTTCTTAATATTAATCCTTTGGGTTTATAATATTAATCTCTAATATGTATAATAATATATTAGGATTTATAATATTGATCTTAGGTTTGATAGATTAATTTTAGGGTTTATAATATTAATCCTACAGTTTATAATCCTTTGGACAAGTATAATATTAATCCTAAGGTTTCATATTAATGTCTTAGGTTTATAATCCATTCAGTTTATAATATTAATCTTAGGGTTTATATTCCTAGGATATAATATTAATCGTAGGGTTTAATATCACTCCTAGGGTTTATAATATTAATAATCCCTTAGGTTTATTAATCTCTTGGGTTTATAATATCAATAATATTTTGGGTTTACTAATCCCTTGAGTTTATAATATTAATCCTTTGGGTTTAATGATCCCTTTGGTTTATAATATTAATAATCTCTTAGGCTTATTAATCCCTTGGGTTTGTAGTATTAATCCCAAGAGTTAATAGTATAATATTAAACCCTTGGGTTTATAATATTAATCCCTAAAATGAATAATAATATGTTAGGGTTTATAATATTGATCTTATGTTTGATAAATATATTAATCTTGGGGTATATAATATTAATCCTAGGGTTTATAATCCCTTAAACTTATAGTATTAATCCCAAAGTTTAATATTAATGCCTTTGGTTTATAATATTAATCTTTGGGTTTATATTCCTGGGGTTTAATATTAATCCCTTGAGTTTATTGATCCCTTGGGTTTATGATATTAATAATTCCCTAGATTTTTGATATTAATCCCTTAGGTTTATAATATTACTAATCCCTTTCTTTATTAATCAATTGGGTTTATAATATTAATCCCAAGGGCTAATATTATAATTTTAATCCCTTGGGTTTATAATATCAATCCTTTGGGTTTATACTATTATAACCCCTTGGTTTTTTTAATCCCTCATATTTATAACATTAATACCTTGGGTTTATTAATATTAATAATCCATTGGGTTTATAATATTAATCCTAGGGTTTAATAATATTCTTTTGGGTTTATAATGTTACTCCTAGGGTTTAATATTACTCACTTGACTTTATAATATTAATAATCTGTTGGATTTATTAATCTCATTGGTTTTTAATATTATTCCCTTCGGTTTATTAATCCATTGGGTTTATAATATTAATTCCTTGGATTTTTAATGTTAAACCTTTGGGTTTTTATAATCCATTTAGTTTATAATATTCATAATCTCTTTCGCTTATAATATTAATCACAAAGGTTAATATTATAATATAAATTCTTTGGGATTATGATTAATACCTTAAGTTTATAATATTAATAATCCCTTAGGTTTATTAACTATTTGAGTTTATAATATTAATTCCAATGGTTTATAATATTAATCCTAGTGTTTATCGATCCCTTGGGTTTATAATATTAATCTCTAGTATGTATAATAATATATTAGAGTTTATAACATTGATCTTAGTTTTGATATATTAACCTTAGGGTTTATAATATTAGTTCTAGGGTATAATATTAGTGCCTTAGGTTTATAATCCATTCGATTTATAATATTAATCTTTGGGTTTATATTCCTTGGGTTTATAATATTAGTCTTAATATATTAATATTTAATACTAGGGTTTATAATATAGGGTTTATAATTAGGATTTATAATATTGGGTTTAATATTAGGGTTTATAATATAGTGTATATTAAGTTGAGGCCTATGATGTATATCAACCACATTTTATTAATGTGGTTGTGTTGTGCTAGTTATTATGTTTTATGGTAAATTTATCTTTAGGACAGGTTCAAATACCAAGGCTAATAGGGTTGTCTACCATGGCATATACAAATTTGAAATTACGAAAATTTATAGGCATATTTTTGAGCGACTTTTCTAAGAAATTCAACTAAATTTAATCTTTTAGTTTTAGTTGAGTTAATTTTTTTTGTATTTTTTTTATTTGTAAGTCTCTACAAATAAAGATGACATTTAAAAAATGTTATATACAATTTTTCTTTTTATATTACACCGAACCCGTCTCTTTTATCAGATTGTAGAGCGTCTATTAACACAATTATCAAGGGTGAAAACTTGACAAATATTGGGTGTAATGAAAACCAAAAACAAACTAGGAACTAGGAATATTCACAAATAATAGAACCAAAACCTATGCCCTTCTATATTCCATGTTAGACCTCCATAAGGTCTCCACACTTCATGATCTGGAGCCACAGAGCCTTGGAGCCACTGTGCTTGATATACATACTTCAATATGAATATAATGTCTCTCAATCTCCAGGGTCTTGGATTTGTCCCAAAACAATCCTCCCTTGCTCATCTCATACATTTTGCTTCTCTTTCTATTATATTAATACAAGAGACTGTAGAAATTTTGAATAATATGACACATATTCAATGGAGATTATCCTGATCATGTACTATTACGGAATACATACACAATACATAAGCTCCTCTACGTTGATCATCAATTTACAGAAGTAGAAACATTCACAGGTGCACATAGAAGCATCAATCAAACTCATTAACACAGTATGTATCCCGGGGAAAGCATCTCGCTAAAAACCCCAACTATCTGTATATTATATTGATTGAATCATGTAACATTACAAAGTACAATGCTTATCACAAGCAATCCAGTACCAGCTCCACCTGTTACACACAATACAGCTCAGATCTGATCTCCAAATCTCCCCCGCTGCTTGCCTGCCTCCACTGCTCAATACCTGCTCAAGAACTGATGAGAATAGCTTCCCAAACTCGTTTTTCACCTGCAAAATAGTCACTCACTCTTTGTGGACGTGAGCAAAGGCTAAAATGTGGGCCAAATACGTGAGCAAACTCATTGGCATACTCAATCCCTTGATTGTGCAAGATCTGATGCACAACTATAGTCACAACTGATAGCAATCTGATTCTCTACCACTTGTCCCTGTTGAACTGAACATGCACTGACATGCAACTGAGTTAACTGATGTATTCTTTAGTTGTATTATGAGTTAATAATTAGTTTAACAACTCATCATTAGTCTATCTGCAGTTAGACTAACTACAACTAGTTTAACTAAGTCAAACTGAACACAACTCCATCAACTGTACCTCCAATCCACTAAACTCAACTCACTTGAGTTCTAACTGAAGTCATGCATGCAACAACTCAACTGACTCATAAGAAAAGCGTATTTCCTTCTGACAGCTGCATGTGCCACCTCTGTAGCTCAAACTGAAGTGCTCCAAGAGAATAAGATCAAGTTTATAGTCCAAATATTATTGTGAGATAATAATATTTGACTTTTCTATTTTTGACAGCCAGTCTAAAAATAGACTTTGATCACTCACACTGTGATCACTCACACTTTCATAAAAAATAGAAGTCCATCTATTTTTCCCAACTTGATCAATCATCCATAAACATAGACATGATCCATATGTCTAAAAATAGACATAGTCTAAAAATAGACTTGCGCCAAAAATAGCCTGCGGGCCCACTTAGTGAAGGCGACTCTTTTCACTAAGCTCCATCATCTTGTTGCAATCTCAACAAGAATTTCTTGTTGCACACTTTTCAACAGAGACTATGGTGTCAAGAGAACGAGCAAGGTTGTATTTTCAAAAAATTGTCCTCGCTGGCATGTCACTACTACTAATGAAAATAGGATTTTTGGGGGACTGGTTGTTATGTGGAACCCAACTGTGGTTAAATTAATGGCTTTCAAAATCTTTGCAGGCATATTGTTAAATGGTTTTATTAGGGGATCGTTGGACAAGATTCACAAACTTAATACATATGCTCCTTATGACTCCAAATTAGACTTCTGGAATATATTAGAGGGATGTGGATTATTGAAGATTGGGTCATTAATTGTGGCAGGGGATTTAAGCCTTGCATTATCTAGGGCTGAAATATGGGGGTCTAAAGGAAGGATGGACCCTATCAACCCATATTTCTTGGAACTTTTTGAACGAAATTTCTTGATGAACATCCCTCCATACCCTCTTTCTCCTACATGGAAAAATGGTAGAATGAGGTAGGAGTGTATTGCTAAAATATTGGATTGGTTCTTAATACATAAAAATTTGGTGGAAAATTTTGGACTCATGAAATATTGGATATTGCTGGCCAAATCATCAGACCACTCTTCGATCTTCTTACAATGGAGTGGTGATTATATTTGAAGGGGTCTCCTCTTTAAATTCAATCACACTTGGCTTGGAGGCCGAGATTTTGATCTATTGGTATGCCAAACATGAACTTCCATGAATTTTTCTGAAGGGTCCTCTTGAATGAATCATGTGGGAGATAAGTTGCAGTTTTTAAAAAGGTTAGTGAGAAACTAGGAATCAAAGAAGAAAAGGGGTTTCAAAGATGAATTAAAGGAGATTGAGCAAAAAATGTTGAATTTAACTGACCCAACTGATCTCAATTTTTTATCAAATGAGTCCCAATAGAAGATCATGGATCTAGAAGCACAAAAGAGACATATCTTATGATTTTAGGAAGAGACGTGGTGCTTGAAGATCCGGGCAACTTGGATAGTGGCTAGTGACAACAATACCAATTTTTTTCATCATTTTGCTTCTCGTAGGAGACAAATGAACAACTTATGGGAAATTGTGGATGAGGAGGGGATTAAATTTACTAAATTGTAGGGCTTACATAGGGAAGTGATAAGTTTTTTTTCGAAGGATGTTCTGGGCTAGGCAAGGGGTATATTTTGACAATCAAATGAATTTTATACAAAATTATCCCTGGATGTTTGATGAGGAGGATGATAGGGTGGTCAAGGGACTAATCACAATGGTAGATATTGAGCAGGTTCTAAAATATTTTTCCAGGGACAAATGTCTCAGCCAGACGAATGAACCGTCAAGGTTTTTACATAATATATGGATATTATGGGTCATGATTTATTGATGATGTCAGAGGAAGCTAAAACAAAGCACAAGATATATGGTTCTTTAAACTCAACCTTTATTGCTCTTATACCAAAGACATATAATGCCACATCATTTATGGATTTTTGGCCTATATCACTTTGCAAGATCACTTATAAGATGATTTCCAAAATTATTGCTACTCATTTAAAGGAGAAGTTATCATGTTATATCTCTTAAGAAAAATTTAGTTTCCTTAAGAATCAACAGATTCAAGATGTCATGGCCATAGCACAGGAAATTATACACTCTATTAAGGCACAGAAGCAGGAGGCACATATTCTAAAGTTGGATTTACACAAAGCTTGTGATTGTTTCAATTGGACATATCTTAGAATGATACTTCATAAGATCAGTCTCTCAACTAGGATGGTGGAATGGATAATGACATGTGTGACTTCGGTAAACTACATAGTACTGATTAATGGCATGCTTTCCTCTTTTTTCAAGGCTTCACATGGTTTACAATAAGGCTGTTCACTTTACCCTTTATTATTCCTCTTGGTAATCAATGGTTTCAGTGAGAGCTTATTAGAGGCTAGACAGAGTGGGATATTTTATGGTATTATGGTCTCCAGGAAGTATTCTGTATCCCATCTCATTTTTGTAGACGACCTTCTTATATTTGGATGGGTTTCTATGAAACAATGGACACAAATTACTATGATTATTAAAAACTTTGGGGATGCATCGAGATTATACATAAATAAGAAGAAGTCAATGCTCATCTTTGTTTCGAGAGATCTAGCACAAATTGCCTTGATTGCATCCATCTTCTTAGTTAATGTAATGAATTTGGAATATGGCTTCAAATATCTTGGCTTTACATTGAAACCAAATCGAAACAAAATTATGGATTGGCCATGGCTCATTCAGAAGTTTGAGGATAAATTAATGACTTGGTCACACAGATGGTTGTTAATGGGTGGAGGGCTGACTCTTGCACAGTCAGTATTATAGAGCATATTTATATATTGGATTCACCTTTTCATTCTCCCCAAAAAAGTCATTAATAGCATTAATTCCATTATTGCACATTATATGGTCTGGTGCTCATGGACTAGATAAGCTACACCTAGAACGATTGAAGGCACTCATTAGGTGGAAAGATGAGGGGGGATGGGGCTTAAAACACCTGGATCATTTTGGATGGGTACTTAACATTAATTTTTCTTTTGGAGAGATATATTAAGATCTGTGCTTTGGAAGAAAATCATTTATGAAAAATACTTAAAAGAACAACCCTTACCGGTGTAGATTCAAAACGATGCTCACTCTTTAAAAAAATGTTCTTATATCTCGAATGGCTTCATGAAAGTCAAACATTGGCTCCTTGGTAATATTCGTTGGGATATTAGGTCAAGTATAGAGGCTGAGGTGGGTCTGGACCCCATTAGGGGTTTTGGGGGAAATCATATTTTATCCAGGGAGATTATTATCCATATCCACAAGCTGGGGATCTATAAATTACATTGACTACAAATTTATGATGATCAATTGGGTCTATATTTGATCTGGATTAGTTCTGAGGCACTAGGTTTATAATGATCAATTGGGTCTATATTTGATCTGGATTAGTTCTGAGGCACTAGGTTTTGATGGTAGGATGGTAGAGATTTAGGATGCGTTCATTCAAAATATGTAAGAAGCGAGAATCAAATTCAGTGACAAGGCTGACTCTCTCATTTGGAATGGGAGGTCCTCCTAGAACTTATTGGTCAAAGAAATATATTACCACATATCTCCTACATATATACTATCTTCGGGGTCGGAATGGTACAAGTTGATATGGAAATGGCACATGCTACTCAAGCTAAAATGTTTGGTTGGTTGGTGGGACATAACAAAATCCTCACTTGGGAAAACCTGGGAAAGTGATGTTTTCATGGTTCGACCAAATGCTATATATGTCTTTGGGATTCTAAGGATCATATCCACTTATTCCTTAAATTCCTAGGTGCTATCGCCATTTGGATTTAGGTACTTTAGAGTTTGAACATAGTTGCTGATTGGACTTATTCCATTATAAATGGTGCATAAAAGAATGGTATAATAACTTCAAGGCTTATAAGACATTTTTATTTTTATTTTCTGGGGTATTTGGAGAGGCAAGAACAAACATATATTTGAAGACATCCCTTTCTACATTGACAAGATTTGCATTAAAATCATAACTTACTTCTTGGAATATTATTGAAAGCCTAGTATTAGGATAAACAAACATTTTATGCCTATTGATTATTGGAAAAAAAATCTCTATTGGTTTTTTCGATGGGGTTTCTCAAGATATGACTTGTGGGTGCAGAGCTTATATCGCCTTGGCTCTCGAATTAAATTATTGTTTTAGCTGGAATGGTGGTCCTGTGACCAATTCCGAAGCAGAGATCATATCCCTATGGGGACTTCATTATTGTGCACATTAGTTGTCTCTTAGATCCTCACCTATATTTGGAGACTCAAAAGTATCTATAGAATGGGTTAACCACAGATCTTGTTTTAACCCTCCTTATATCAAACTGGTTAAAGTGCATTAAGGTTTTATTTGAGCACTTCAATGATCCTAGCTTCACTCATATCCACCGTTTTCAGAACTCCACGATGGCTAGACTGTCTAAGAAGGGCCTATATATTTTCGATATCTAAGAAGAGGAACCAGAAAAAGTGCGAAGTTGCAGAAGAAGGAGAAGATTTGTTGGAATAAGGAAGATCAAAGTTTCTAGGTTTGTCTCTCTCTCACTCGTGTGGATTTATTGTGTTGTTTGCTAGAAGGATGAAGATTCTGTGGGATCGAAGTTTCTATTGGGTCGAAGTTTTTGTTGGGCTACTACTGGGTCAAAGTTTTTGCTGGGCTACTTTTGGGTCAAAGTTTTGCTGGGCTACTACTGGGTCAAAGTTATGCTAGGTTGAAGTCCTATTACTGCATCTAGGTTAAAGTTGTTGCTTGAAGGTTATCATTTGCAGAAGAAGAGAAGGGACAAATTGGTGGTTGGAGGAGGTCTATGTCTAGGTCAAGGAGTCTTGGATCATCTCGTGAAATTATTAAGGAAGAGTTGTTGAATGGGTTTTTCCCTAGATGGGGGGTTTTTCCTTGTTTGTCCACTTACACCTGGTGTCTGTTATTATTTTGGTAATTGCTTGAAGTAAAATAAGAACATAATAAATTTAATAAGGTCATAAGAATATCACAAGTATTATCAACATAAAGAAAATATTTCTACCTTTATAATTTTATAACATGGTTTCAGAGATAAGGTGAAGAAGGAGGAAAAAGGCAGCTTAAAGATCTATTAAAAGGAGAATATAAAGTTTTAAGAAGTTTGAATAAGGGCCATCAAAAGGGTCATATAAGAAGTCAATCCTACCATCTTCAAGGACAATGTCTAACTCAATGAAGGGAGAAAACAAATTAGGAGGAGCATCCAATTACAGGGCATGGAAGAAGAGGATAGACCTCATCATCAAGAAGAATAAGTCTTGGATCTATTCAAAGGAAAAGTAATGAAACCTACAAATGAGTCAAGTGATGCGGAAAAGACAAAGTTCAGAGAAACATAGATATTAACTAGGACACTGATGGTGGATGGAATAAAGGATAACACCATCCCATATATATCCAACATAGCTTCTTCTCAAGAGATGTATGAGGCATTATCAAAATTATTCACAATAAATAATCTTGGTCAAATAGCAAGTCTTAAGAATGAATTGAGATCAATAAAGATGACAATGGAAGAGACTGTGGCACCCTTCTTTGTGAGAATAACTAGAATCAGAGATGAACTCTAGGCAATCGATGAGATATCACTTGAAAAGGAACTTGTAATCACTGCACTTCCAGGATTTCCAACATCTTGGAGTGCCTTTTCATAAGGTCTCAACAGTTACAAGGAAACTCCTACATTCGAACAATTATGGAATGCATGTAGTCAAGAAGAAGTCAAAATTTCGCTAGTAAGAAACAAAGAGAATGAAGAGGAGAAAGTTTCAAATGCCTATTCTACTCATCACAAGAAAAAAGGAACCTTCAAGAAGTCTAAAGGGCCTATAAGGAAGATAGACCTATCTAAAATTGAATGCTACAATTGTCACAAGATGGGTCACTATAGAAGTGATTGTCCTGGGAACCTGAGGAATAGAAATAGAAATAGGGATCAAGCAAATGTTGTCGAATAAGGATCTCCAAATAAGTACAAGACCGAAGAATCAGAAATAAAGGACTTATACTACTAAGTCCCTCTACTCTAAGTTTTTGAATTGTTTTGTATTTTGATTTTTAGTACTTATAGGTTTAACATGCTTTAGAAAAAAATTCTTAAATTGTTTTGTTAAAGTTATAGGTATCCCTCGAGATTGGATTAATAGGGAGCCCTCACCATTTTTCCAAAGATAAGTATCTTACTCCTTGTATTATCTTTTATATTGAGTTTTCCTTTTCTTATCTAGATGTGTTTATGCTAGATGCTAATAACATTTATTTTTATATTTTCCTTGTTTAGGAAAATCTCGCTGATATGCTCAAGGACAATGGAGAAAATCGCACAAGACAAATCATTGGAATTCATGTCCTATAAGGTTTTTCTAGAAAACAACTCAAAGGTATGTTTTAGATCATAAGCTATGTTCTCTTCAAGATAAAGGTACATTCATTCATTCTAAATGAATCTACTTTACATTACTAACAAGTGATATGTCTAGGACACTTGAATCCTAAAGATTCTTGTTTGGGTGATTAATATTTAGATTGAATCTACCCTCATTAAAATCATTATATTTGTGGAACCCTAAAAGGTTCTCTGTAAAATCATAACCTAAGGGCAAGTCAATGCTAATGTGAAAAACCCTAGTCTACTTAGGGTTATTGATGAAATCTAGAAAATACTATTCTTTTGATGTTTGGGGTTTTAATAGTAATGTCATGTTTGCAGTTTTAGCATTACTATGGAGGCCCCAATCCTTTAGTGTTGGATGGTAATGTGTTCCTAGACCTTCAGGTTTTGGTAAATTAGGGTTTATGAGTAAAACCCTTATGTATCAAGAGTATGCTCCTAGGAATGAAACCCTAGGTGTATGTTTGTCCATTTGATTAAAACCATAACCTGATAAAGATAGTTATGTGTCTGACTTTAAATGTATTGATATTTGTGTCTTGGGTTTACCTAATGGATATTGTTGTGATATGTTTGTACATGATTATGAAATCCTAGATATATGTGCTAACCAAAATTGTTGATGTTCATAAAGTACTAGGGTTTGTAACTAGGCCCTAGTAGAAGTTCGATATTCGAGGATATGATGTGATGATATTGTTTCAAATGTGATGATGAAATCTAGGGTTTACAAAAAGGTTGGTCATATTGTTGAAACCTTAGATTGTATTGTGATTGTTTTTGATTGTTTTTGCATTAAATCCTAGTAGAAGTCTAACATATGAATTCTAAAGTTGTTGGATGCATTGTAAAACTATACTTGTTTGAATTGCTTTTAGGGTTTTCAATACATTATAGTAGAGTATGTCAGATATTTGAAAGAAATATTGAGACCCTAGATATAATGAAGATTGTTATCTTGATTGAGTTGCTAGAAGTCTTGATGATCAAATCTAGGGTTTATGACAAAATCCTAACAAGAAGTTGAAGTATAAAGTATGCGTCTCTTGTTGATTATGAACCTAACTAAGTCTAGGTATTTGATGTCTAAATTCCAAAGCTTCCATTATTATATGATTCTGATATAGTTAAGTTCATGCTTCTATGTATATATTTGGTTGTACTTTCTACCTAAGTTGTGCAGGTACACAATCTTCAAGACGCTAAAGATATTCGTAAGTAAAGTTGATTTGATTGATAAGCATGAGGAAGGAAGTTATATGAATAATGATGATCAAGATGACTATGATGGAAGCCATGAAATATTCTCCGATGTCATAGAAAGAAGTTGAATTCCCTAAGTTAAGAGGGAGCCAAGATAAAAGGAAGGATATCCCCCAAGTTGAGAGGGAGGGCATATTATAGTCATGATGGGTACCTTGAAAAAATTGGAGAATGAATATTGAAGTGCTACTGAAAGAATGAATGTTGGATTCCATTATTTCTACACGTGATGTAGGAGTGGAAGCTATATGATTGGGGAATCTTTTGTCAAGATTTGTTTGGGAAGCCTCTAAGTCCTAATGTGATAAACTATGAAGCAACATCAAGATGTTAGAAGACCCCGAAGGTTTGTGCTTACTCATAAGTATTTTAAAGGTTGTTACTAATTGGGGTTGTGACTGTTCAGGTAAACCTCTCAAAGTTTTTTAAAAGCATGATTGAGGTTATTGATCTGTTTGATTAAGAGAGGTTTAATGTGTTAAGGCATTGTGTGTGTAAAATTCTTGAGAGGACATCTGGCCGACATATGTGTTGATTTCTAGTTCCCGAATTAGAGGGAGGGTGGCATTGGTTGTAGAGCTTTGACCTTGCATTACACACCTAGTTCCCTGGGTTGATGGTTAACAAGTAAGCCTAATGGTACTTAGAGAGGTTGAAATATTTAGTCCATCTTAGTCCCACCCGGATATATTTTCCTGGTTAGGAATCTAGTCCGTGGCACTGTAAGTGCCTAAGCTCTTCATGGTTCATGTGTTTTAAGATCTTCCATGTACTTATGAATACCTCACTACTTAAGAGGGAGTGTTGAAGAATGTAACTAGGTTTGGTCTTCATAATTGTATTTGAGTCATAATGAAATGTATTTATCAATGAAAGAAAAAGAAATTATTATTATTATTATTATTATTATTATGACTTATTAAAGCATGGGTTTCATGCTCGGGTCATCATGTTTTAGGTCAAAGTCCCCATTGAGGACTTCTAGGTTTTGTCTTGAGTCATTAGAGTCATTGTCCATTTAATAAGACCCTTCTTAGGCTTTTGTATCATTTAAAAGGAAATATTATTGAGTCAAAAACGTAATTTCTCACCTCCACACTAAGTTGACCCTTACCTGATCAAGTCAGCCTACATGAGGGTAATTCGACCTCCAGAAAAGGGTATATATACAAGCAATTTGATTCATTTGGAAGATAACTCACTCACAAGTTCAATATCCAAGAAGAGGAAGCAGAAAAAGTGTGAAGTTGCAGAAGAAGGATGAGATTTGCTGGAAGAAGGAAGATCAAAGTTTCTGGGTTTGTCTCTCTCTCACTCATGTGGATTTACTGGGCTATTTGCTAGAAGGACGAAGATTCTGCTGGATCAAAGTTTCTGCTGGGTTGAATTTTTGGCTAGGCTACTGCTGGGTCGAAGTTCTGCTAGGTCAAAGTCCTGTTGCTGCATCTAGGTCGAAGTTCTGCTAGGTCAAAGTCCTGTTGCTGCATCTAGGTCGAAGTTGTTGCTCGAAGCTTATCATCTTCAGAAGAAGGGAAGGGCTGACTTGGTGGTTGCAAGAAGTTTGTGTCTAGGTCAAGAAGTCTTGGCTCATCTCGTGAAATTATTAAGGAAGAGTTGTTGATTGGGTTTTCCTCTAAATAGGGGTTTTGCCTAGGCTGTCCGCCTACTTATGGTGTCTGTTATTGTTTTAGTAATTTCTTGATGAAATAAAGTAAAATAAGAACATAAGAAAGTTAATAAGATCATAAGAATATCACAAGTAATTATCAAAATAAAGAAAATCTTTCTTCCTTTCTAATTTTCTAACATTCTGTGGGTCTTGGTTGTCAAGGTGCTAGCCTTAAGGCTGGGCACAACCTTGCAAATTTGAATTGTTTTGGGCACCACATTGGTTAAGCAATGAATGGACCTTCCATTGTAAAATCTGTTGTACATTATATTTTGAAGTGAAGTTAATATAAAAGGGGAGAAGTTGTTATTGGGAGTTCCCCCTTTTGTCTCATATACTTGTATTTGTTGAAGTTTTATTTTATTGAAACTTTTATATATATGTCAAATTGAATGAACTGTTAATGAAGTAAATGATCTGAAGTAAGATTGAACTTAAATATGGTGACTAAGTGTTGAAGTGGCTGGCCATTGTGCTGGTTCATTTTGAAAACATAATTCCACAAAGTCTAAAAAGCGAATTCATTAAGGAACATAGGCTAGATGCGTAATCTGAGAGAGAGTAGTTGAGTGCCTCGATACGAAATCTCGCAGGTGTCACACGCCCACATTGGTGAGACCATCACTAGGATCATGACAGATGTTATCAAAGCCTATCTTGATGAAGGTGGGCATTTGAATGAAGTGAAGAAGGCAGTGGTTGTGCGACAACCACTATTGCAATGGCTGATGAGTTAATATTTTTGAAGGAAATTTGTAGGCTACTCAACAACAACTTGAAGAAAGAATGAAAGACTTGCAGGAGGAGACTCCTGTGGTGAGGAAGGCCCTTCATGCATTGGCTAGAATGTAGGAATTTACAGGGTAAGTTCCTCAGATAGAACACCAAAGGACACTGCTCACAAATAGATCACAGATCAATACACCAGTATTTTTGACGTGGTTAAAACCCTCAAAGAGGGAAACAGTGCACGACCTAAGCCAACGCGGCCACTTCAGGAAATTTATTAATAAAAGAACGAAAATTTACATAAGCTTCTCTCATGGACGGTTACCCTACAAATGACCCTCCATGCTCTTTAAATAGAGATCATGGACCAATCGGGTGTTAAGCCACGGATCAAGTGCCGGTAATACCGAGGAGAGAATGAACCCTCGGATCACTACATATCGTGACCATAGAATTGTAAGTTACAAAAAGTACATAGTAAAGAAACACACTTTACCTAACTCTATACTAGACCAAGTTATACTTAACTAATTCCTATGTGTCGTAATATCCTAACATCCCCCCTTAAGAACAACTTGGGATAGGATTGAAGGATGTACAAAGATGAAACAATAGGAGAAGGAAGGAGGCACTAGAGCCTATCCCCCCTTAGTGACAACTTCCTGAACTCCAACCATAAATCGAAGTTTAGTAAACTTCACCTCTGTGAGAGCCTTTGTAAAGATGTCTACAACTTGATCATCTGTTGAACAATATTGCACTTTAAGAACATGGTCATGAACGAGCTTTCTGATGAAGTGCATGTGTAGTTCAATGTGTTTGCTGCGCTGATGTTGGACTGGATCTTTGCATAATTGAATGGAACTTTGATTATCACACCAAAGTGTAGTCGGATGCTGCTGCTGAAAGCCAAACTCTGACAGGATCTGACGAAGCCACAAGGCTTCCTTACTAGATTCTATGACACCACGATACTCTGCTTCTACTGAAGAAAGATAAATGGCACCTTGTTTCTTGCAAGCCCATGTAATAGGTCCTGAACCAAGAGTGAACACATAACCTGCAGTAGACTTCCGATCATCAGGGTCACCAGCCCAATCGGAATCAGTGAAACCAACCAATAGAGGAGATGCTTCGGCACTGTAATGAATCCCAAACTGAACTGTACCTCGAACATAAAGTGTAGTCGGATGCTGCTGCTGAAAGCCAAACTCTGACAGGATCTGACGAAGCCACAAGGCTTCCTTACTAGATTCTATGACACCACGATACTCTGCTTCTACTGAAGAAAGATAAATGGCACCTTGTTTCTTGCAAGCCCATGTAATAGGTCCTGAACCAAGAGTGAACACATAACCTGCAGTAGACTTCCGATCATCAGGGTCACCAGTCCAATCGGAATCAGTGAAACCAACCAATAGAGGAGATGCTTCGTCACTGTAATGAATCCCAAACTGAACTGTACCTCGAACATAACGAAGTATTCTTTTAGCCACTTTCCAATGACTTTCATGTGGGTTTTGCATAAACTGAGCAACAAGGCCAACAACAAAGGAAAGGTCAGGACGAGTATGGGTTATATACAAAAGTTTTCCTACAAGTTGACGGTATAAGGTAGCATCAACTTCAGGGGAAGTGCAAGTGACTGAAAGTTTGACTCCAGACTGAAAGGGAGAAGGGGCTGGCTTAGAGTCTTCCATGTGAAAATGGCGTAGAAGATCACATGAATACTTGGATTGGGAAATGGAAATACCTTCCTTGGATTGCAAGACTTGAAGACCAAGAAAATAATGCAAGTGTCCTAAGTCTGTCATTTCAAACTTATTTTTAAGGCTAGACTTCACATGGTTTATAAGGTTGGGATCACTACCAGTGAGGATAAGATCATAAACATAAAGAACAAGAATGATAAGAGACTTTCCCACTTTCTTGGTGTAGACAGTATTGTCAGAATGACACCTAGAAAAGCCAGATTCTAAAAGAAAGCTATCCATTTTGGCATACCAAGCCCGAGGAGCTTGCTTGAGACCATAAAGGGATTTCTTAAGCTGACATACAAGGCTGGAGTCTGTTTGTATAAAGCCAATAGGTTGTTCCATATAGATTTCTTCATGCAAGTCCCCATGCAAGAAGGCAAATTTAACATCCATTTGATGGACTTCCCATTTGAAAGAGGCAGCAAGGGAAAGAACAAGGCGGACATAGTTCATTTTGGCAACAGGGGAGAAGGTTTCGGTATAGTCAATGCCTTCAACTTGTGAAAAACCCTTAGCGACGAGACGAGCTTTATGTTTATCAACGTTCCCATCTGGTCCATACTTGGTTATGTAAACCCATTTGCATCTAACAAGTTTTCGTCCCTTTGGTAGAGGAACAAGATCCCATGTATCATTTGCCAATAATGAACGATATTCTTCATTCATAGCTGCGTCCCAATCTGGATGGCCTGAAGCTTCTGCAAAGGTGTCAGGATCATAATTCGCTGAAGCTTGAGCCAGTAAAGAAGAGGCTCTATCGAATTGAGAACATGTACGTCGCTGATCTGTAGGATCACCGGCAAGATCACCTGCTACATCTCGAGTAGCACATACCCATTTTGGAAGCTGAGGAGCTGAAGGAGGATCCTGAGAAGGTGGGGGAGGATTTTCATCCTCGCTTTCATCATCTGAAGAAGAAATATTTTCAAAAGTAGAAGAGATAGGGAGAGGTGGCACATCCGCTGAACTAGGCTCGTAGGCCGATATATTTTCAGCAAACTTTACATCTCTTCTAATGATAACATTTTTGGACTTAAGTGGAATAAGTCTATATCCTTTGACATCTTCAGAATATCCAACAAAAATACATTTTTCACTCTTAGGTTCTAAAGCTTTATGTTTCTCATCTGGAATATGGGCCCATGCTTCACTTCCAAAAACACGAAAGTGACTTACATCTGGTTTAGTTGAGCTCCATGCTTCTTCTGGAGTGACATTCTTTAAAACCTTAGTAGGAGTGCGATTTATTATGTAATTTGCACAGTTGATTGCTTCTTCCCAAAAATTAAGACCAAGTCCTTTAGATTGAAGCATACAATTATCCATTTCCTTTAAGGTGTGATTCTTCCTTTCAGCTACACCATTTTGTTGTGGAGTATATGGAACAGTATGTTGCATTTGAATTCCATTCTCAGTGCAAAAGTTGATGAATTTGTTGTTAACATATTCTCCGCCATTATCAGATCTTAGCTTAAGAATTTGATGTCCAGATTGTTTTTCAACAAAGGCCTTAAAGGCCAAGAACATTTCAAATACTTCACTCTTGAGTTTTAAGAAGTATACCCAAGTGCGTCTGGAGAAATCATCAATGAAAGTTAAGAAATACTTGTAGCCAGAGAATGAAACAACTGGAAGTGGACCACATAAATCACTATGCACAAGCTGTAAAGGGGCTGAGGCGTGCCAAGAGGCACGTTTTTCAAAACTATCCCGATGATGTTTTCCGAGTACACATCTGGAACAAACACCATCTCTGCAAGATACCATTGGAAGACCTGTCACCATATTTTCTTTACATAGATTCTGAAGAGAGCGATAGTTTAAGTGACCAAATAACTCATGCCAAAGTTTTCTCACTTCATTGCTGTGAGCAACAAATACTGAGGGAAGATTTGATGACCCAAAGTTGTGAAACTTATACAACCTTGTAGAATCATCAGCAATGCCAGTAGCTAAAATCTGTCTAGGATCTCTTAGGTCCTTAATTACAACATCATGAGGTGAAAATTCAACGATTTTACCTTCACCTGAATGAGTTATCTGATATACAGATAGAAGATTGCAGGATAAGGTTGGAACACATAATACATCATTAAATTGACCATTGTCTATATGAACAGTTCTAGTCCCTACAACACTAAGAGATCTATCATCACCAACATATATATTTTTGGTGTTACAATCATTTAAAGAAGAAAACATGGCTTTGTTTTTGGCCATGTGATAAGAATCTCCAGAATCAATGAGCCACTCATGAGAATGAGAAGAAGAAGATACATTTAGTGCATAGCCAGACCGAGATGCTTGACAACCACATGCAGAAAGTGCTATTCCTAAAGATGAAGTTGAAGTTGAAGAGTGCTCCAAATGGATGTTATGCTTCTTCATTGCTGCTTCCAAGGCTTCCATCTTCTTAAAGCATTTGGATTCTAAGTGGGCATCTCGATCACAAAAGTTGCAATGTCTATCAGTCTTCTTCCCTTTGTTTTTATTTGTTTTATCATTTTGTTGAAATGATTTTTCATTTTGAGGCTGAAATTGCTTAGGACCCTTGTTTGGTTTAGGACCATTCCTTTTAGGATACAACTTCTTAGGATTCTTTGAATTTGGTTGCTGCTGGGCGGCTAACGCTTTCTTAGAAGAGTTTCCAAGATTAAGAAGACCAAGGTGTAAGAGTTTTTCTTGTTCTCTTATTAAAGAACCACAAAAGGAATCAAAGGAAGGGGACTTGTAGGCTTGTCCTTGAGAAATGAAGGCTTCTCTTGTAGAATGGAAGGTGGAAACAAACACAGAGTAGGCTAGTCCCAACTTAGTAAGAATGGAATCGATAAGGTTACTATCTTCTTTCTTAACCTTAACACCTTCCAAGAGAAGTCTAAGGGCGTTGAACTTGGACAAAAAATCTTCAATGCAAGAAAAATTATTGGGGTCCAATGTAAGCAACTCATTTTCGAGTTGATGGGATTTAAGTTCATTTTTAATTCCAAAAACTTTAGTAATATGTTTCATTGCTTCATCAGGAGTATCAAGTTCTGCAATATGGAATCTAAGATCTGTTGAAATAGACATCCCTATCAACCCTCATGCTTGATCTTGCCTATTTTCCCATTTAGATGCCTTATCTTCATCTTTCGGTTTGGTTTCTTGGCCTGAGGCTATTCTGTAGAGACCTTTACTTCTAAGTAAATCCACAATGTAGGACTACCATTGGAAGTAGTTGTTGCTGTCAAGAATAACTTGGCATGGACTTTCCATTTTAACAAAAACTGAAGCTATATATGCTGAAACTAGGTGTTCCAATGGAAATATCTCGAAAAATTAGGCTGGTTCAAAAAAAACGGCTCTGAAAACGGCTTCCGGATGAAGAAGTTATGGCTTTTTGAAGAAAATTTGATGAAGATGCCGACGAAGTGCGAGAATGTGCGGAAATGAATGATAATGTTATAAAAAAAATCAGCCCCCTTTCCAAACTTAATCTAATTAGCTCAACAAAAATAAGACTTGAACTCAAGACCTCTACTCTCATAAAGTAGCTTTGGACCAAGTGAGCTAAACTAAAAGTTTAGTAATTTTTGGAAAAGAGGAAGGTTTTTTTTTTTTAATAGTCGCTGAAGCTTTGGGTTGCATGCTTACTTTGAGAAAGCTCTTTTTCCCTACAAAACCCAACACGGACATACAAAAAAAAATGAACCTTATGGCTCGAAGTTAGCTTTAGCCGGAAACTAAATATTTTCCTCAATGTTTCTGATTTTCCGAGATCACACTAAGGCGCAGCGGAAAAGAGCATACGCATGAGAAAAATCCTTCCTTTCTGTTTCTGATTTGCCTAGATCGCACAGAGTCGTGGGGCAAAGAGCATACGCAGAAATGAAAGGTATAGATCCGGTAATAGAAAAAAAAAAGCTAAATAAATCGAAACCGAAATAAATAGAGAGAAAATAACTGTAAACTGCAAATAAACACTGTATATCTCCAGATCTTAAAAATGATGTAGCTAGGGCTACCGGAAACCTTTTCGCGTGAAACGAAAGGGGTTCCTCACTAGAATAGATGCTCCCAGCACAATAGAGCAGTCCTCTCGGCCCGAAAGTAGTCAGAAACAGTAGATTTAGGAAACGACAGTCGGATGCAGTTCTACCAGCTTCAGATTTGGATCACCAACAGACGCGGCCCTCAAATAGCTCCAATACCATGTAGGAATTTACAGGGTAAGTTCCTCAGACAGAACACCAAAGGACACCGCTCACAAACAGATCACAGATGAATACACCAGTATTTTTGACGTGGTTAAAACCCTCAAAGAGGGAAACAGTCCACGGCCTGAGCCAACGCGACCACTTTAGACAATTTATTAATAAAAGAATGAAAATTTACATAAGCTTCTCTCATGGAAGGTTGCCCTACAAATGACCCTCCATGCTCTTTAAATAGAGATCATGGACCAATCGGGTGTTAAGCCACAGATCAAGTGTCGGTAATATCGAGGAGAGAATGAACCGTCGGATCACTACATATCGTGACCGTCGGATTGTAAGTTACAAAAAATACATAGTAAAGAAACACGCTTTACCTAACTCTATACTAGACCAAGTTATACTTAACTAATTCCTATGTGTCGGAATATCCTAACATAGAAAAGGGAAGTCATACCTAGACATGGATAAACTCTTACAACTCAATGAGAAAGTGAAGCACGTTGAGGATGGAATGAATTAGAGAAATTTTGAGGTTTAAATGGGGCTCCTAAGGAATATTATAAAATAATAGTGGAAATAATAAAATAGGATTAGATTATCTCATCAAGTTTTGGAGGGAAATGAAAAAAACTACTTTTTCAACTCGTATTTTCAACTTATATCCCTACAATTTTACTCAAAATTTCGGGTGGGATCACTTGTTAGACGCAAAATTTAATTTTGCATTCAAAGAGTACCCATGTTGCATACTTTAAATGGACCCTACTACACAAAAATGTGAAATACATGAAAAAACGTGATTGCAATCACATTTTTCGTGTAGTAGGGTCCATCGAAAGTATTTAACATGAGTACTTCTTGGATGAAAAATTAAATTCCACATCCAATGAGAGTTGCCGCTTGAAATTTGAGTAAAATCATAGGGAGATAAGTTGAAAATATGAGTTGAAAAGATGTTTTTTTTTTACCATTTTACTGCAAAAATGGTGAATCATCCCCCATGGTTGACATCATCATATTGAATCCTATTGGTTCTTATAAAGTTGATTTTTGTTGTACATTTTTGTTTTGAGGCACATTTTTGACCTCAAAATTTATCCAATGAAGGAACTTGGTGCACTTCAAGTGAAGATGGCCAAATTTAAGAAGAAAATCGAAGCATTTGAAAAGGAGGCTGAGAAGTGAGCCCTTGGTCAAGAAGAAGGTATGCGTGGTCGTGTTGGCACTTATATTTATGAAGAATAATGTTTGCTTGAATAAGTTGAAGGTATTAACCACAATGAAGAAGAACTTGCCCATACGAATGAGGAAGAAACAAGTGTTGCAATTTTTTCGACGAAAGAGGACAAACTTGGTGGGATGAAGCCTTCCAAAGTTGAACCATATTTGTGCATATCACAGCCGTTAAAGGAAGAAGGATGCAATCCCTTGGAGAGACCTCACATAAATGAAGTAAGTATTGCAATGACTTAGGTTTTGATGAAATCTTTGGAAGTTGGTTCTTACGCAGATATGGGCAAAGGAAGCTTGTGGTTGCCGATGAGATGGGTAACTTTTCCTTGGAAGGTTGGTATGAATCCTTGCTTGATTATGGAGCAAGGGAATTAATTGATGCGAGACTTTTTTAGGTGGTCTTTGACCTCATGACAAAAGGTGTGAATCCATGAGACAAGGGAATGACATGATGAAATTTATGCAATGGTCAAGTGAAGACTTGGCCGAGTGTTAAACATGACTCGTGGGACAAAGGACAAAAGGGAACATTGTAAAGGAAGATGACATGATTTGTGTGGAATTATTCATTGGAGACTTTGGAGCCAAGAAGAAGCTCAATGGACCTTTAGTGGGGGAAGCGATGATGAAGGAAGGGACTTGCGATGATGATGAGGGAGGGCGACTGAGGGTGCTACCCAATTGAAGTTGAAGAAGAAGCATAAGGAAAACATCGTGCAATGACGTTAAGAAAGGGCACTAGCAAAGAGATGTGACATAGGGGCATTAACCAGAATGTTTGTGCAAGGATGTCGAGAAGGATGATCGTGTCAGTGCCATATGAGGAGGAGGACCGTCTGGTAAGTGGCATTCGTGCAACTAGACCAAGGTTGATTGAAGGAATACATGGATGAGTCGTGAGGGAGTTTGTGTGACAAAGAAGGTAGAGGTGACTTGTGATGGGAATGACAAGTGCGCTTTCCTGAAGTGATGAGACAAAGATGGTTTGAAGGAGCCTGAGATGACTTGAAGAGAGTTGTAACCGATGAATACTTCATTGTTATAATGGTCTTAGAGTATCTAGTTCATTGAGGAGATGAGGTCAAGGAAACTTAACTTTGATGCGGTATGGGACACATATCTTAGGCATAGTATGGGATATGCCTGCGAGGAGTGACTTGAGAGATGAGGTAGGAGCGAGACGCCTTGGAGTCGAATGGTTGTTGCAGTGACGAAGGTGCCTTGATGGAGTTATGGGTTGAGTCTGATGAGACTTAGCCATTTTGAGATGAGTTTTGATGGATGAAGGTTGTTGTTCCATGACCAAGGGCATCATATTTATGATGATGGGATGATTTCTTGATGGAAGTTGAAGATGTGACAAAGTGTTGGAGAAACAATTGACGAAGGCAAGAGGAGGTGCATTCTCATGGGTTGGTAGTGACAATTGGATTAACTACCCAAATAGTCTGAGTCATGGGGGTTGACAATGTGCAAATGCATGGTAGATTTGAGTTGGAGTATGGCAACAAAGGTGCACATGATGATATGCAGTGGATTGGCATGATGCGAGTTGTAGTTGATGCATTGTAGCCAAGTTGGAGGGGGTGACCTTCTGTGAGTTGGGGCAGTGTGGAGGATTGTGATTAGTTGTGGATGATGATTGTGAGATTGATGAGTCTTTCCCATATGAATACTTGAGCCTTGAAAAAGGTTCATATGAAGGAGGTGAAGTGTTCATGAAGCAGGGACTTAAGCAACAAGTTGAATGTCGGTGGGAGTTGATGACTTCATGATGTTTGTACTTGGCGAAGATGTTTTCCAAGTGGATTTCTTGTCGAGGATGACAACCATTTTGAAGTGGGGGAGGATGTCACAACCCTGAGTTGGCACCAAGGTCAAACAGGCACCCATGACAATCCTTGGCGACTTATAGGTCGTGCACATCCAAGTCGTGTGATGTGATGGGCATGGAGCATGGACACAACACGTTGGACGCATGGGCCAAGTGTCGACAAGTTGGTCGGATGGTCCATGGGACATTGCATAGAGTGAATGACATGAAGGCGTGTGCCCTCAACCAGCACGAAGTCGAGGTTCCCAGGCGCCCAACAGTGGAGTAACGTGCACATTGAGGCGACATGTGGGTGAGTTTGGGTGACATGCGAAAGATGGTGAACAAGAATATCGGGTGACACAATCGCACGACTAGTGCCTTGGGTAGTTGGGTGGAGGGTGCCGACGATATATGCACGGTTGGGTGAAACATGTGGAGCAAGCGAAGGGAATATCGGGCGAGCAAAGACTTATGAAGCAAAGGAGATAGGTGTGGCGTGGATCACAAGAAAGCACAAGCAACCGTGCCATGAACACGTTTTCATGACGGTGGGGCACCCAAAGGGGCGTTGCGTCCCATGCACAACAAGGGGTGTACCCACACGACATATGATGGGTAAGCTCGACACGATGAAGGGGCATCATCGCAAGTTAATGAACGGGCAGGAGCACCTATAAATAAAGGAGGTGTGCATGAGCTAAGGCACCAACGAAGTTCACAAGACAAGAACATAGAGCAAAGAATACGTCGCAAAACTAAAACTAAAGGAAGGAAACAAGATCACAGAAAGGAGGGTGCATGAGGCTTGCTTGTCCAAGACAAGAGTTCGCACAAAGTTTTTGGGCAAGTTGGTTTCTAAGAACGGGGTTTTAGATAAGTGTGCAGGTCATTGGACTGCCACTCGATTTTGGTTTTCTGTGGGTCTTGGTTGGTCAAGGTGCTAGCCTTAAGGCTAGGCATGACCTTGCAAATTTGAAGTGTTTTGGGAAACGCATTGGTTAAGCCACGACTGACCTATCCATTGTAAAATTTGTTGTACATTATATCTTGAAGTGAAGTTAATATAAAAGGGGAGAAGTTATTGGGAGTTCCCCCTCCCTTCACATATACTTGTATTTGTTGAAGTTTTGTTCTATTGAATCTTTTACATATATCTCATATTGAATTAAATGTTAATGAAGTAAATGAACAAATGTAAGATTGAACTTGAATAATTGACTAAGTGTTGAAGTGGTTGGCTACTATGCTGGTTTGTTTTGAAAACTTAATTCCTCAAAGTCTGAAAAGTGAATTCGTTAAGGTCCATAGGCTAGAGGCATATTCTGGGAGAGAGTAGTTGAGCGCCTCAATATGAAATCTCACCGATGCGGCACACCCATGGTGGTGTGACCATCGCGAGGGTCGTGACACTATGGAACACATTTTCTCCAATACCCAGAAAATGTTTCGCAAGAAACACCTTAATTAGATTAATTAGTTAATTATTGATTATTTCCTTATGTCTAACTAAGAAAAATTGGTTAATTAAATTGGATTAAATGAGGAAAATCAATTTTCCTCTAAAGACTCACGGAAAAGTCAATTGATCGGGTCAAAATGATCCTAGACATCGATTTTGATTAGATCGTGGCCGTTGGTTGCTCAACGAGAGATTATAAGAGCAAGTCGATGGGGCCTTGGAGAACACACAAGAACACTTGAGCAATTTGACTTACCCAGTGGCAGTGATTAGCAAGGGCATAGTTGAATTAAAGGGAGACACTAGCAGCAAGGGTTTCAACATGAATAATTAAGGAGCGACTATTGGAGGAAAATTCTTCACGAGTTTCCAACATTATGAGAGAAGGGAATAGGGGCTAAATTATTCTGCAGAGAGGCTTCACTAGCAAGTGCAAATTACTGGGCAGTTGTTCAAATTCCAGTTGCTGGAAATAATAACCTAGAGGAATAGAGAATAACTCAATCAAGTTTTAGGCGGAAGAAGGAGTTGCAAGAATGATTTTCTAAGGCGGTGCGAATTCCAGGTAGGCCATATGCACTTCCAAATTTTTTTAGTGTGAGTTAAAAGCAGGAGGCCAAAGTTATTTTGCAGATGAAACTTTGTGTTTCTAGATGATTTTTCCATTGGAGAAATTTACTGGAGCTTTGCTAGTGTCAGGCAAGCAGTTGATGTACTCTTTAATTTGCTGAAGAAATGATAATAAACCCTCATTTGCTGAACTGGTTTTTCCCACATTGGAGTTTTCCCAAGGACTATTGTCCAAAATACCGATGTCAAATTTTTATGTGTGTATATTATTTTTTAGTCCTTTTATTTTATTTGTGAAGATTGCATTCGTGAATTAGTCATTATTTTCCGTAATAATTTCTGAAGACAAATAAACTGCATAAGTTAGAAGATTAATCTCCAGTTGCTACAATTAAAGAAATTTTACACTAGACAAACATGAAAAGTTAATCCAATGCAATAAGTATCCTATTTTCTCAGTGACTTCTAAAATGCAAAAAAAAACATATTTATATCTTACAAAATGCAACAATAATGCAAATCTTACATACAAAATAAAAACCCCAAACACAATAAATACATGTAATAACAAAATACATGCATGTAAAATACATACATGATACAAATGTAACTTGATCATTAACTTCAATAAAGATGCACTTTCCACAACGTTAAATCATAGAATATCACTCAACAAAAGCATAGTTCAAGGAAGAGGGGACAATACACCCACTAAAAAATGAAATGGACACACTAAAATTTTCATTGAACAATCCATCCCAAGAAAAATGTGTCCACGATTGGATACAAGATAGAGGGTTAAAGGAATTTGAAGTATTACCAGGGATCATGGTTCATTATCTTCAGTGGGCTCATATTTCAAGCATTTTTCATGACAAGGACATTCTAGTGGGCATTAGAGTTAGAGTAATTGTAGAATTGACATGGTGATACATAATGGATCCTAAAGTTCGCAAGCATAGAGTGCCTCTCATGCCAGAAATAGATTATGAAATCACGTGGGGACTTTGTGACAAGGATAGTTAAGGGAATCCTCCTTCCTATGGAGTAGGGGTGGGGTCAAATTCAAAAGCTGAGTTTAACAATATTGTAAGATGAAACAATTACTTGGGCGACGATTAATAAATCTTACCCCCTTCGTTAATTTTTTAGTTTCAGAATAGAATTATAAAATATGTGCCCACAATGAAGCGCCAATCTGGATGCATGACTTGCAGGTGTGATGTTTCATTTTAATTATTATTTTGTATGGTGAATTTATCCTCATGATAAGTTCGACCGCCAATGAACAATATGAGAGCGTTGAAATTAAAGAGAATTTATTGGCATATCTTTATATATTTGAGCATTTTTTTAGTACCAAAACAATAGAATAAAGTCAAACTTATTTTATTTTTTTAATTTTAGTTGAGTGAGTTAGTTTTATATATATATAAAAGTTTACAAATAGAATCAATATTTAAAAAATGTTAAGATATTGGACATAACAACTATCAAGGGTGGTAGCTTGGCAGGGGTTAAGTACAATGAAAACCAGAAACAATTTTGGAACTCCCCATACTAGGTTGTAAAGTACTTCTAGACGCAACTATAAGGGTGACAGCTTGGCAGGTGTTAGATACAATGAAAATTAGAAACGACTTGGTAACTAGGAATATTCACAAATAATAGAACCAATCTAGATCTATTTTAACCCCGGATCTATCAAACACCTAGAGGGATCAAATCTCTTTTCATAGTAAAAGAAGTTTGTATCTCAATCAAGAGATTTGATCCCTTTGGATGCTTGATAGATCCAAGATTAACATGGATCTAATATTAATATTAATCTTTTAATATTAATATTAAATGTTTTCTACATGACATGATAACAAAATTAATATTTTCAAATATTACAACTTTGACGTGAAAATATTTATGTCATTAAAGATTTTAATATATCCATATTAAAATATTTAGGAGCAGAATTTTCTATTATCTGTGTTGAATTGTATTGTATTTTTTTATCTATATGAAATTTTTTCGGCCAACATTTTTTATTTTTATTTTTTATTTTCTTAATTATTTGATTAGAACTGTAACATACTTGCACATCACCTACATACTGGGCTGTAGAATACCCCTCTCGGTGCAACTAAAAACTTGTACCTTGTATAAGGTGTCTTACTCTCAAGCAAAATAAAATCAATATAAGATCTCACCCTCAAACAAAATCAATAAATCAATATAAGATCGTTGATTGTCACCAGAGATTCCTCAAACGAAACCAATATAAAATTGTTGATTGCCACAAGAGAAACCAATATAAAATTGTTGATGTTCACAAGTGATTCCAGCATGGATATCAAAATTATGAAATCAAGTCCATCTGATACTAGGCTGGCTTTGATCACTGCTCGAATGCCCTGCAAGAATTCAATTATCATGCAGGTCTCTTAGCTAACAAAGCCTCCATATTTTCTCAAGGAGTCTTGAAAAAAGATGTCATGCAGGAATTCAATTATCATGCAGATCTCTCGGCTAACAAAGCCTCCACATTTTCTCAAGGAGTCTCGAAAAAAATGTCCTCCAAGAATTCAATTATCATGCAGATCTCTAAAAAAAAATGAGGGGTGATTACACCACAATGCACATAATTCCCGAAGATCTCTGAAGTTTTAACCACATGCCATGTACCACCAACATTTATCAACAAATGTTTCAACAAAAATGCCTGCAAGAATTCAATTATTATGCAGATCTCTGCAAGAATTCAATTATCATGCAAAACTCTAACCACATGCCATGTACCGCCAACATTTATCAACAAAAATGTCCTGCAAGAATTCAATTATTATGCAGATCTCTGAAAGAATTCAATTATCATGCAAAACTCTAAAAATTGAGGAGCCATTACAAAACATAATCCCCTAAGATCTCTAAAGTTTTAACCTCAAGACATGTACCACCAACATTTATCAACACATGTTTCAACAAGTTTTAACCTCAAGACATGTACCACCAACATTTATCAACACATGTTTCAACAATGCATAGACCGGATCTCAAAGTGCGGTGGAGGGATAGAAAGGACGCAATGTCAGCTCTCTTGGATGCCAAAACTAATATTCATCCTGTCCCTTGAATCCTCCATTGTGCTATTCCACTTGCAAGGTGGGATAATGAAAAGGATAAGGCAATTCGTAGTGGTTTTTGGGACACTGCCAATCAGCTCGGATTTCACATGATGAGCCTCTGTCCTGGCCCTTTGTTTGTTAAATTCACTCTGAAGACTCTAGTTCATGAATGGTTCCAATGGATATTCATCAATGTGCTCTGGTATTCAGATTTTGTTTGGGTTTTAGTTTTTCATTCTGTAATTGGGCCCTGTTTCATAAAGTAATCCTCATGCAGCCTTCTTCTCCGGTGAATTTCTCCTTTCTCAGCGCTTCTCTTTTAGTATTTTTATTCTTTCCTTAGAATACCATCATTAGTTTGCTGAATTTGAAAGGTCTGGGAAACGATTATTTGGGCCTAAAGTTGAGTTGTAGGAAGTTTTGGAAATTTTGTGTTCTAGCAGTAGTGCTGATATATTTGAGCAATTGGTGGCTTTTTGTTGGTTATAGATCTCTCCCGGGTCACAGTGGCTCCACTCTAGCTCCATGATATTCACACATTTATGTTTTGGATTTTGAAACAATAGAGCAAAGAGAAGCACAAGAGATTCATGGGGCTCTACGCAGGCATGAAAAGTTAATCCAATGCAGTAGATCTTCTCTTTTCTCAGGGGCTTCTAAAGTACCAGAAAATGAACATATTCACAACTCACAAAATGCAACAATAATGCAAATCTTGGTCCAGCAGAAGTTACAAGAAATAAAAACTCCCCAAACAAAAAAACATGTTGCAAAACATTATCATTAACTTCAGTAAAGATGCACATTCCACGACCTCAAATCATAGAGCAAAAGCAGAGTTCAAGGAAGAGGGGACAATGCACCTACTGAAAAATGAAATGGATACCTAACAGCAGAATTTCTTTCCCTCCAATGTCGGTCTGGAGGAAGGAAGCACTCAGCAATCACATTTTCCATCAACTTTCCTGTTTTTCTAAAGTACCTAGAATATTAACTGTTTTGGTTAAGCAGTAAGGCTAGCTAGGATGTCGTAACTGATTTTCGGATGTCATAATTGACTTTCTTTGAGATATATTCTTGGATCTTGTTAAGTAGACCCAGAGCTGAGTGACATTTGAATTATTTTAAATAAGATCGGTGTATTTTTGTTCTCTTCTCTCCAAATAAAAATTGACTCATGGTACTGCAACTGTTATGGAATTAGCGAAGAAGTGTGTTGTTCTTTAAAGTTTTCTAAATCTTATTTTAAATAAAAACTTTAAATCTTATTTTAAATAAAAAGAGAAAGATGCTAATCTCTAAATTTTGAATTTTGAGATATTTTGATTTTTTATTAGTTTTTAAATTAATTTATCATAAAATTCAGTTTTATTTAGTTTTGAAAAATAAATCTATAATGGAATTAGCAAGGAAGTGTGTTGTTCTTTAAAGTTTTCTAAATCCTATTTTAAATAAAAAGAGAAAGATGCTAATCTCTAAATTTTGAATTTTGAGATATTTTGATTTTTTATTAGTTTTTAAATTAATTTATAATAAAATTAAGTTTTATTTAGTTTTGAAAAATAAATATATAAAAATATAAAAGTATTAGCTTTATTAAATCTATAAAATATTAGTTTTATTGTTTAGAATAGTTAAATTTGACCCCATTATTTTTATTTTGTTTACTTTTATTTTTTCCATTTTCTTATTACTATTTTTCACTATTATTGTTTAAAATAATTAAGTTGGACCTTGTTAATAATTTTTTTTTTTTTTTTTTTTTTTTATTTACAATTAATTTTCAACTATTACTTTATTTTAGTTAAAAAAATTGTTTATTAATTAATGATAATTCATTAGTCAAAACTAGCTGTTATATTCCAACGGCTAGAAAACATCTCTCTTTCCATCTATTACTTTATTTTAATTAAAAAAAATGTTTATTAATTAATAATATTTTTTTAGTCAAAACTAGCTGTTATATTCTAACCGCTAGAAAACATCTCTTCATCTATTTAATCTAATGCCATGATCTGGTTCTTCATCTTGTCTTGAAGATGAACCGCACTAGATGGTTCGAAACACATCGACTTCTAGTTTCTTTATGTGATTTTTACAAAAAAATATTTCAACATTCATAATATGGATCACAGAAGCCTGAATTCAAAGATTACAACCCTGCACGGAAGGGCCATTGCAATTAAAGTTCATCTTTTCAAACAAGCACGCTTGTAGGTTTCTAAGATGATTTCAGATCTGGTATTCCTAAAAAGATGTAGAGGTTCATCTATTGTTCTGTCATTCGCTCAGATTAAACATCAACTTAATAATTCTAGGAACCAACATGTATTTCTTAATGCTAGTCTAGTGCTAGTTCGCTTTGAGATTTGCAAGGTTAGAAAAAGCCTAGATTTTCTTTCTCGAAAATTATTTTCGTTACATTTGGAGCTCTCTCGTGATTTCCACATCTCTTTGGACAAATATTGGGGCTTGTTCGACATTAAAATCTCTGCACATGGTAAAAATATGGAAGGAAAACATTCTAAGAAATTTCTCAAACTCTTGGAGAAATCCTCTTCCCATAAAAGTTTTTCCTATTTTTCTGGTTATTCTTCCATTAGCAGGATTAATAGAAATCAAGTCTTTGCATTGCGTTTTTGGGTCAACAACGTTGTTCTTCCAGAACTTGGATCCGAACCTTCCCAGTGCAATGATAACAAGGTTTCGGGGTTTCTCTGTGAGCCAAATCACTTAATCAATTCCAAAGTTGCTTCAAGAAATAAGTTCCATAGCTCCCTTCATTCTGATATTTCGCTTCTCGTTCCTCCTCTCTCATCCTTTCACTTGTAACATCCAGAGTTCTCCAATGTTGCGGATTGTTCTCATTCTACTCGTTGTGGGGAAATTGGTGATAATAATAATCTCTTTTATAATAATAATAATAATAATAATATCTTTTCTATTGATTCTAACACCAATATTAATAATAAAAATATAATTTCTTTCACCCCTTTTAATAATAGAGTTGTTAATCTTTCTTGTTTTTCTTTTGATCCTCCTGTTTATAGTCTTTTAGAGAAAGGTTTAAATTTTGCCCTTGCTCCTAAAAAACTCCCAGTGGAAGATTTTATCTGTGACATTAAATTCGGGATAAGGGACTTACCAGACTCTAATAAGGAGATTGCACAGTTGTCCCGAGAAAGGCTAAGCCCCCTAAGAACAACTTTAGCAAACCCGAGTTTGAGGCTCTCAAGGTTTTGAATAATAACAAGGACATCGTTGTTCTTAAAGCTGAAAAAGGGGGTGCTGCTATTATCTTAGATAAGGAAGATTACCAGAGAAAAATGTTAGATCACCTTTTTAATAGCGGGAGCTATAGAAAACTTAATAAGAATCCCTTAAAGAATATTTCTAAAACAATTGCTCTAGCCATAAAATCTAGTAGCATTGTCGACTCCCTTACACAGAAGCTGATTGAGAGTAGCCCTCTCACTCCTAGGATTTATGGTCTTCCAAAGATCCATAAGGAAGGGGTTCCCTACTTCCCATTATCAACACCATTGGACGGCCTACCTATCTTCTTGCTAAGTTTTTAGCAAATAAGTTAAAACCTCTCGTTGGCCGAACTGATTCCTTTGTCAAAGATTCGTCTTCGTTTGTCAACGAATTAAAGGGTATAAGGCTAAATCCTAGTGATAATTTGGTGAGTTTAGATGTGGTTTCCTTGTACACTTTTATCCCCATTAATGAGGCCATTGAGGTCATTACGCACATTACAAACCCAGATACAACTTATTTGGTTGAAATCTGTCTTACTTCTACTTTCTTCAGTTTTGAAAGTGAATTTTATGAACAAACTTGTTGAGTTTCCATGGGTTCCCCCCTTCCCCAGTAGTGACTAATCTGTTTATGGAGGACTTTGAATCTAAGGCCTTGTCCTGAACTCTATTCCAGCTTAAGCTTTGGAAAAGATTTTTGGATGACCTTGTGTCATTTAGTCTCATGTTCGAGAAAAGTTGGAGCTATTTTTCCAGCATTTTAACAATCAATCTAGTTCTATAAAGTTTACTATGGAATGTGAAATCGGTGGCAGTGTCCCTTTCCTTGACGTTATTATTTCAAAGAGAGATGATGGTTCTTTCTCCTACCAATTTTTCGGAAGAAAACTCACACCGAACAATATCTTCATCTGAATTCACATCATTTCCCCGCTCAAAAGCTAGGTGTTCTCAACACATTAGCTGCTCGGGCGTTACGAGTTTCTGATGAAAACCACCTCAATGATGAAAAAACCCATCTCCTTAGTGTTTTTAATAAGAATGGTTATAGTAAGTGCCAATGTCTTAGAGCCTTCCTTAAGGTTGAAAAAGGTCCTAGGATTAAAAATGATCTTAAAGATTAGTTTTCAAGGGTGCATCTTTTGTTTATCTAAGGAACCACAAAAAAGATTGCTAAGATCTTGAAGAAGCATAAGGTTCCTTCGAAATTTAGGCCCCTAAACACTATCTGAAGCTCCCTAAGATCAGTGAAGGACCTTGTGAACCCTAAAGATGGGAAATGTGTTTATGTCATCCCTTGCTCATGTGGGACTCCGTACATTGGTGAAATTGGCCGCTCAATTAATCAGAGGATTCTTGAGCACGCAATTGACATCAAACATGGAAGGTTCTGCTCCTCTGCTTTGACATAACATGCAAAAAAGACAAACCATCACATCTGCATTGAAGAGGCGAGGGTCATTGCAAGGATTGATCATTTTCATCACTGTAAGTTTAGGGAGGCCTTGGAAATTGAAAGGAGACCTATCAATCTGAATAGAGACGATGGTTAGAATGTTAGCAAGTGTTAGATCCTTACCTTGTATTCCTAAGTTTTTATAATATTTATTTATTCTAATCAAAATTCCTTGTATTCCTTTATTTCCTATTTATTTACTATTCATTTTTTTAACCATATTATTATTATTATTATTTTATTGCATTTAAATAATAAAGTTGAGTTAATTTATTATTTTGATTTATTTTTTATTTTTTCATTTTCTTATTAATATTTTTAGTTTTATTGTTTAGAATAGTTAAATTTGACATTATTATTATTATTATTTTTATTTTGTTTATTTATTTATTTTATTTTTATTTTGTCTATTTTCTTATTACTATTTTTTAATTTTATTGTTTAGAATAACTAAGTTTGACTTTATTATTATCGACATTTGTTTTGATTAAAATAATAATAATAATAAAATTAATTTAATTCTTTATTTACAACTAATTTCCATCTATTACTTTATTTTAATTAAAAAATGTTTATTAATTAATGATAATTCTTTAGTCAAAACTAGTTGTTATATTCTAATGGCTAGAAAACATCTCTCTTCATTTATTTAATCTAATGCCAGGTTCTTCATCTTGTCTTGAAGATGAAGTGTACTAGATGGTTCGAAACAAGTCAATTATAGTTTCTTTATGTGATTTTTACCAAAAGATCTCTCAACATTCATTATATTTTTATATTTAAATGTTTTAAAATCAATTTATAATAAAAAATTTAATATTTATTATACAAAATTTTAATATATATTATTAATATATAAGTATTTTTTGACACTTGGCACTGCAACCATCAATGAATTTTTGAAGTGTGATGTCATTTAAAGTTTTCTAAATCTCATCCTAAATGAAAAAAGAAAGATTCTAATCTCTAAATCTTGAGATATTTTGATTTTTCATTGGTTTTTAAGTTAATTTATTATAAAAATAAGTTTTATTGGGTTTTAAAAAATAAATCTATAAAAATATTAGTATATATATATATATATATATATATATATATATATATATATATATATATATATATATATTTTAAAGTCAATTTATAATAAAAAAAATTTAATATTTAATATACAAAATTGTAATATATATATATAGATATATATATATTCCTAAATAAGTCTAAGATCTATTACTGTAACAAAATGATACAAGGAGGTTGTGGCCTTTGCAGTTCTGAGCCAAGGTTCATGGCATAATGCAGCAAAAACAAAATTAAGACTGCCCAGAGGTGGGAAACCAGTCCAGTCCAAAATAAGTTTGCTGCCCGCGTAGGGGAAACCAGCATATGAACATGGAGCAATATTCTATTGACTTCAGTTTCAAGACTAACTATTTTGCTCAAAAATTCAAAAGTAAACCCATAGACTTGGTTGCCAGGAACCTGAAATCTGAAGACGCGTGGTGAATTATGTGTCATTCGGTGCTGACGGGTGTTCTTCAATAATGAAACATATGTAGGCGTCGAGGTCATCCTCGTCTTTCTGCAGCGCACCTGTGTCATCCTTCGTTAGAGGTTCTTCTCGATTTCGCTTCGCTGAAGAAGGCTTGCCCTGAGCATTATCCCTCTTCTCCATTGCGCTGGTGGGTTGTCCTTTGTCGCTGGATGGCTCCTCGTGGAAGGTGACTGTGATGGTAGCTTTGATGAGTGGTCGATTCAGAGAGCAATGGTAGATGAATTGGGCCGAATGGTTGGATTGCTGAGAGCTATAAGGGATATCAATAACTGGAATGGCTATTTGCAAAGGTTGGGAGTGGACAACGCGTATGCAGCCTCTATCACTGCGAGTATCGGGATAATGGGCTAAGGCGTAATTTGCCGAGGGGGAAGAGGAGTATGAGACTGTTGAGGGTGTAGAACAGGGCAGTCTACCTCTGCTACTACCCCTCCTTCTTGACATTTGATGGTGTAGTCTGGGCATGATGGCGTGGGGATGAAGAGACTGCCTGTGAGAGGTCGACACTGAGTGGAGATTTGAGGTAGAAGGCTCAGAAAGCTTAGAATCAAAAGTCAGGTTGCAGATCAATCTCTGAGAGTAATGGTTGCCCTGTCCAAACTCTACGCAACAGAGAATGTTGCATCGCCTGCCTGTTGCAGTGCGTGTACTTGGCTCCACTACAGCCAGGGGACACTTGCAACTCAGAGGCAGAGGAGTTGAAATAGAGGAGGTGGGTCGAATATTACCTGAGGGCTCCATGATGCAGAGCCGAGGCGTGATGGCGCTGGTGAGTTGATTCGAGTGCCGAATTGAATGGCATTTACTGCTACTGCGAAACGGTTTAATTGCTTTGTGTGTGGGCTTATGGGTGGCCATGTGGCTATGCCACTTGCCGTCCCATTCCTCTGCCATCAGATCAGTCTTGGCGTACACTCACATCCGGGAAAATTGTAATATATATTATTAATATATAAGTATTTTTTATTCTTTTATTATGATTATACTATATTATGATATTGTAAAAGAGGGAACAACAGTGAAGAACGACGCAAAGATGTGATGGAGCTTCAACTATAGTGTAAGGAAATATCTAATTTTTGTAGATTAATCACAGAGTAATGTCGCTTTTGTGCCGCCTTCTTTTAAATAATCAAATGGATTGGATCTGCCTTTAATCTATCAATGCTTTGGCCAAAATCATGCCATTGATGTTTCTTTTACCCCAAAATGGTAGATTATGGGGACTTGGACGGTGATTTGAAGCATTCAAGGATTAATAGTTGTATTCGCAAGCCCAAGCCTGAGATCATAGATGATGTGCTTGGGATTTCACAAACATGACCTAAAAATTGGTTGGTGAATTGAAGATTGTCTACTTTAGAAGATAACTCCTATTCCAAAAAAAAAAGTATGTAATTGCAGTGAACACTGGTGAGATGTGCTACCCATTTCGCTTAATTTTTTTTCTTTTTCTAAAAGGACATTTATATTATCATGATTCCCATATTTACAAAACTTAGAACCTAGAAGTTCAAAACTAGCACATAAATGAACTTAACGAGAAAATAATTAACGAAATTAGATTTTTTTTTTTTTCTTGGAAGAGTGCCTCTCTTTCCACCATTGGAAGAGCATCACTCTACTCTAGTTCCACCTCCTTTGTTGCCATTCCCATTCCTCTTGCTGCGACACTGGACTATACTGAAGGAACTGACAATGACATTTTTTTGAATACCGAAAAATGGCTTCTTCAATCATAATAGCAGCCTAATTCTCTTCAACTAGAGTGTAAGGAAATATTTAATTCTTGTAGATTAATCATGGAGTAATGTCGCTTTTATGCCGCCTTCTTTTAATCAATCTGATGGATTGGATGTGCTTGTAATCTATCAAATCTTTGGCCAAAATCAATGCCATTGGTGTTGCTTTTACCCCAAAATGGAAAATTATGGGGACTTGGACGGTGATTTGAAGCATTCAAGGATTGATAGTTTTATTCACAAGCCCAAGCCTGAGATCACAGACAGTGTGCTTTGGATTTCACAGGCACGACCTAGAAATTGGTTGGTGAATTCAAGATTGTCTACTTTAGAAGATAACTCCTATTCCATTTTTTTTTATGTAATTGCAGTCACCACAGGTGAGATGTGCTACCCATTTCGCTTAAATTTCTTTTTTTCTTCTAAAAGGACTTTTATATTATCATGGTTCCCATATTTACAAAACTTAGAACCTAGAAGTTCAAAACTAGCACATAAATGAACTTAATGAGAAAATGATTAATGAAATTAGATTGTTTTTCCTGGAAGAGTGTCTCTCTTTCCACCTCTGGAAGAGCATCACTCTACTCCAGTTCCACCTCCTCTATTTCCATTCCCATTCCTCTTGCTCTGACACTGGACTGTATTGAAGGAACTGACAATGACGTCTTTCTGAATACCAAAAATGCCTTCTTCAATCCTAATAGCAACCTAATTTTGCTCATCAATTGTTAAAATCTAACAAGTGGAGTCCTCTTTAGAGATTTGTATGCCCCTTTCTAATGTCTCTGAGTGGCTTTAGATATTTGTCATCTACATATTCTTATCGAGAAGCAATTTTGCTGCACTCATAGAAACGATTAACAATGCTTGCATTGGAGTGAGTGGCAAGATAATCTTCCCAAATCTTCTATTCCTTCAGTGTACCTTTTCAGCTTTAGAGACAATTTCTAGTTATTATTTTTAAAACATTTAGTTAAGTTTATTTTATTTCATCGTAAAATACTACATCTGAGGGTTATCCATACATTTGTTTTAGTTAAGTTTATTTTATTTCATCGTAAAATACTAACATCTGAGGGTTATCCATACATTTGTTTCAGCGTGTTAAAAAATGTTAGTAAGTGGTCGCATAAAAACCTCATGCATGAAATTGAATACCAAAATTATGTCACTTTGCTTTGATATATTTGAACTCTTTTTCTTTAAATTTTTACTACCCTCTTAAATGATCATGTTTCTTCAAACAAGGATCATGAAATCTATAAAAGGATGTGCATTACATAATATTCAATGTTACACGGCGACATAAGTGGACACCTTCCCACATTTATCAAACAACGAAACTCAATGTGCACACTCCACCGTAGTTCTCAAACAACGAAACTCAATGTGGGATAATATTCATAATATCCCACATGCACCATTTGGAAAACCCGAGAAGACCTAGGGTGGGATGTTTCCTAAGTATTGGGAGTCGTTGAAGGCTCGTAGGGAGTTTTGTTATTGATTTTCATCTACGTAATTTTTATTTTTTTAGGATTTCAAACCAGGACTAATATGTTTGACGTCTTAACATAGATTTCAAAGAAGGTCCCCTATGTCAAGGGCCTCAACATATCACTTAGCATATATCACTTAGCATTTTCTATATCCGGGGAGTCTCTACAAACACCTCCAAGATATATTTCTTAATTTTACTAAGAGTAGCGAGGTGTTTTACAACTTAGTAAGGGGGAGATGTTGTTTTGTAATGTTACATTAAAAAATAATAAGAAAAATACTTACATTAAAAAATTTAAAAAAATACAAGTTGGATTTAGAGTAAAAAATATACAAGCTACCTTTATAATAAAATTAGATTTACATTAGTTGATCGAGTTTAAATGAGATCGAGGCTTTTAAATGTAAAAAAATAAATCAACATAGATCCATCTTAAACCAAGATCAATCAAGCACTGAGAGGGATCAAATTTCATAAAGTGTACATTTTTTGTCATTTAATATGAACTTGAAGGAATTAATATATTACATGGAATTAAATGATTACAAAAATTGCATCTTAAGAAATTTGATCCCTCTTGATTGGTGTATGATAGATTTGGGTTTAAGATGGATCTACATTGGCTCCTTCATCTCCCCATCTCGAAACTTGGTGCACCATTACATAATATCATATATTAGTAAGCAACATAGCCTTAATTTGATGGCTATGCAAGGGTGGTAATACTCCCTCTACCAATGTCCAAATCCCCCAAAGATAGTTTTTCATCCCTCATGGCCAATCTTTCCCTTGTAAATTGGTCATTCCATGTAGTTGGGGTCAAGTGCAATTCCTAGGAAACTTTCAAGGAATAAATACCCCCATTCTCCATTGAATATTGGAAGTCAACTACACTTAATTGTAATCCTTCCTAGGGGGTCAAGTGAAAGTCTTGGGCAACTTTCAAGGAATAAATGCCTTCATACTTCATTGAATGTTGCAAGTCGGCTACACTTCAATATAACCCTCCCTGATTGGGGAAGGGCATGCTTTCCACATCATGATAATAAAAAGTTGTTAAATAATATAATTTTAGCTCTATATGTTAGATATTATGTCTATTGAGTTTATCTTAGGTGGTTAGGAGTGGTTGTTATCCTCCCCACCCAAGTTCAATTACCGAAAGTAACACGATGAGCTCATAGTGAGTGTTGTAATGACTTTGAACCTTGTCATTGAATGATCTTGAGCCCTAAAGAATATCTTGTATTACATATAGGTTAGAAGGTGAGATGATTTAATACACATAAAAATAAAATAAAATAAAATATTAGATATTATATTAATATTGCATGGTTCATACCAATTATAGTGTATATGTGTTCTTTGCAATGAACCCCATATGCCAAAAACATATGATCCTTAGAATAGTGTTCTCAAACCCATAAATGTATAACGTATCCAAGTGCAATCTCTTTGACACAAACATCAAAAACCTTAATTGATCATAATTGCATGTGCCAAAACAAAGTGTACAAAGTAAATGAAGCATATAGACAATTGGGAAAAAAAACCTCATACATCTTTACTAATTGGAAATAAAATATATTAAAATAATAAACAAATGATTAAAAGAGAAAAATTCGTCATAAATAGTAAATAGCTAAGTTGGAATATATATAATCCCCCTATCTTGGACACCCTCTTGACCAACATGCAATTGGAGTGCACCAACCCTTACAAGATCCTAGCAATGTGACGCAATTGTATATGTTGGTCAAATTAATATGAGCCTTTCTAACCTCTTTTTCCTTCTTATTATTCTCATTATAATAGTTGCATGTCGAATAATTCTAAATCATGACTTAGAAACGAATCATGTTAATAAATATCATATACAAACTAAAACCTAGTTGTACCTACTAACTAATACTTTCTTCTATACCAACGTTTATCTTGCGGGAAACTTCTTCCTCTCTAAGAAACTTCCAAATATGATCAAGAGGAAAATAATACAAACTATTAGGATTTTACAAGAATAACTACTCTATTTTCTTGAATCCTACCAAAACGAAAAAGGATTTTGGCATAAATTCTTGGGCCCTTAGAGGGGATAAGGGATCAAATGATGCAAACTATTAGGCCTTTGCAAGGATATCTACTCTATTATCTTGATTCCTACTAGAAGCAATGAGGATTTGGGCATAAAGTCTTTAGCCTTAGAGGGGATAACTACTCCACATTATTATGGATTATAGTAGACACATGGGCTTTTTGATGTGTGCTCTGATTGCAATCTTCTACTTACCTAGAGAAGCGTGGTTTTGGAAACTATGGAGTAATGGTGTGTATGTGGAGCAATATGCTAAGCTAAAGGAGGTAGAATCCAAAATAAAATCCTTATATGAAGATTCTCCTTGTATCCTTTTATCAAATGAGAGTCTAATAAGTCCTCATAGGTTGGAGGTTGAATGACATGACCTTCTGGGAAAAGAGAAGGCTTTATGGTGGTTTAAAATTTGGGTTATATGCATTCAAAAAGGGGAATAGTAATACAATTTTTTTCATAATTTTGTGAATTTAAGGAATTTCAATATGATCTAGAATATTCAAGATTGGGAATGAAGGAAGTCAAGTCTTTCAAGGAGAAAGTAGAGGTCAAAGTCAATTATATTAGTAACCCAAGGGTGCCCTATTCAAGGTGTTTTGCAGAATTTAAGACTCTTTGCTTGTTCTTTTTGGAATAGGAAAAATAAAGCTTATTGAACGTTGAAATTATTTCTTATTTTTAGATCTTGGTAATTATTGCTTTATGATCAATAATTACACACTTGAAAAATTCTCAACCTTAATTTTGTTTTTATGATTAAATAAATATTATTAGATTGATATAAGATATATGGGATATTGATTGATGTATGGTTATGATTAAGGGTCCCAATATATATACATAGTCAGGGTGTCTTTTCATTAATAGACGTCATGATAAATTTTAGGGGCAAATTATAGCCCAAAGGCGAAATTTGAGGGTTTTTACATTTTAAGAGGGCAATTTTTTTATTAAAAACATTTTTCATATAGTTAGCCCTGATTTTATTTAAAAAATAATTAATTTTTTAATTTTAGCCCAAAATAAAAAAATGGGCGAATAAACTAACCGAACCTTCATTTGGCCCGATTCGCTGGTTTTGGGAAATCATATTCCCTTAAAATCGTTGAATTTGATATTTTCCCCTAGTTTGGGAGATTAAAATCGCCATATTTCTGATTTACAGTTTGGTTTTTCTAGTTTGGGAGTGGTTTGTGAGGGTCGATTTGGTCCTTGGAGGTTAGATTTGTTTTGAAATGGAGTGCGACTCCCTGTTTTCATGGATTCAACCCCTTGTTTTCACGAATTCTGGATTCATCGTGTATATGGCTCCCTGTTTTCATGGATTCATTGTGTATATGGCTCCCTGTTTTCACGAATTCATCCTGTATAAAATTGTTTTGAAATAGGGTTTTCGATCATAGTTCACAAGTCCTAATTTTCTAGTTTTGGTGCAAGCACCAGTAGTTTTTATATTGGCAGTGCTATTTTCGGTGCGAGCAGCAACAATTTCTATTTTGACTGTAATATTCTTGCATTTTCAATCCACTGATTCTTCTCTTGTTTTGGTATCCATGGTTTCTTGGATCCGAATGTCTCATGCCACTGCAGCAGCAACAACAACAGCCGGTACTTGACAGAATTGTTGGTTGAGCGCCAGAAATTAGGCCCCTTTATGCAGGTCCTGCCCATCTGTAGCCAGCTTTTGAATCAGGGTAAGTTGGCTTCATATTCCTTGTTTTTCTTCAAGTTTGTTGCCATTCTTCCCTGTATATGTATTGGTTTTCCAAGGCACACATATGCGTTCGTATAGATTCATGATAGGGCAGGTTAAAGTTAATGTTCTCGCTTCTACTTCACTCAGAGTGGCCAAGCTCCAGTCGGGGGGTTGCTAACTGCACTGTTTTAAATAGATTAGATGTGTGCATCGTCTTGTCAGCAAAATGGTTTGCAGTACTATGGATAATGAAGAAAATATTACAACAAAATTGTAATATGGTATTGCGATTGAAGTGGTGAATTTAGGATTTTTTTTAAAGCATTGAACTCCATGTGCTTTCCTAAGGCACATATGTTAGAACAAGGAACAGAGTGGAAATTAGGATTACTAGAACCCATTCCTGTTGTCAACTCTTTTGCTGTGGGATGGTCTGCTTAAGTAATTGCATGTGATTTTATTGATTGTTACGTTTAGTCTAATATAAATCATCTTGTGTAGCTCATTGCTATTAAGATGAACGGGTTTGTGCAATGTTAAACGGGCGGAATTAAGGGAATTAAGTAACTTACATTATGAGTTCCAATGGACTGGATTTTATTGTATGGTTATAGATTGTGGCAAAGATTAGCAGCATGGGTGACGTCGCCAAGTGCTTATAGTCTACACCATTATAGCTCTGAGCTTTATGTCCATAACAGACATGCAAAGTAAATTCCAGTCAAAGCAGCAATCTTCTAAACTGTTACAAATATTGAATACAATTGCAAGAAAGTGAATCCTTTAAATATTTAATACATCAAAATCTATACAACATATGTAACATATTCTCTGAATCAACAGGAATATATTATATTTCTTAGAAAGTCCTGAACAACTAATGCCAACCATGTAACGGCCATAAATGCATTAAAATTGACAAGCAACATATTAGAAGCATCCAAGTTCAAGCATTTAACAAAGGCTGGAACACAATGGTTTTTATATCAGAAGCTTTAAAATTAAAAAAAATCCTTGCCATTCCCTAAAACCCAATATTGACATCTCGAACATGCTTATTGTTTCTTATAACCTTTCAACCTATGTCCAATCTCAGGAAGTTGGGATGCCATCATTTAATGATGTGATTTTCTTGTCTTTTTTTTTTGATACTATCATTTTTAACATTTTGCTATCCCTAATTACTACATGCACATATGCTTCACCTGGAATTGTGGATGATGGAAACACTAATATCTATGAAGAATGAAGCAGCTTCTTACATAACTCTAGATATCTCAAGGACATATCTTTGGTGATTGTAATTGAAACTGCGATCCAAACAAAAGCAATGTTGGAATATGTCTACTATAGTATAGATGGCTTACATGATGACAAATCATTCATTCATAATAGAAAAAACATCTTGAAATTTTGGTGACTTCACCTGGAATTGTGGATGATGGAAACACAATCTATGAAGAATGAAGCCGCTTCTTACATAACTCTAGATATCGCAAGGACATATCTTTGGTGATTGTAATTGAAACTGCGATCCAAACAAAAGCAATGTTGGAATATGTCTACTATAGTATAGATGGCTTACATGATGACAGATCATTCATTCATAATAGAAAAACATCTTGAAGTTTTGGTGATTCCAAGACACATAATTATGAAACTTGAGCCGCAAAAAGGCCCTTGAACTCAATACTCTATTTGACCAAGATTTAAGAGAGTTTCACTCTACAACCTTTGTTGGAAGAGGTGATGGAAAAAAAATTGATTTTCAAGTCTAATGTGAAATGAAAAGAAAAGGTTGATGTAATAAAATAATTTAAAAAATAAGAAATTAGCTTAGATCCATCTTAACCTCGGATTGTTTAAGTAGGGAGAGGTTTGCACATGTTTTTTTATTCCTCTTAGTGCTTAATAGATATTGGGTTAAGATGGACCTATGCTAGTAGAAGAACATTTTGAGGTTTTGGTAATGCTACTTAATGTATTATGATGCAACTTGCATCGCAAAAATCCTGTCAAACCCTTGACTAAGATTGAAAGTGGCTACACCAAGAGCCCAAGGGCAAGAGATTTGTCAGATAATGTGTGTAATTCTAATAAATTAAAATGGAACAAGAATTAGATGTTCGAGTCTAATGTAAAAAAAACAATAAGGTTGATGTAAGAAAAGGAAAAAACTAGCATAGATCCATCTTAATCTTGGATCTTTTAAGCAATGAGAGTTTACATGTGGGTACTTTTGATTCTTCTCCATGCTTAATAGATATGGGGTTAAGATGGATCTATGCTTGTAGAATACCCTAAAGTTTTGGCAATGCTATTTGACATATTATGATGAAACTTGAACAACAAAAATCTTCAACTCAATACTCCAATTGACTAAGATTGAAAAGTGATAGTTTACTAGAGCTTGTGAGCGATGTACCCCTTCAAACAAGGGTACTCCTAAACTTTATACCATGCCGTTCATAAGCCCAATTGTGTGCAATTTATAGCCTTGTAAGGCCATGTGGGATGAAGTGTAAAAGTGTATCCTAGATCCTCGATGGTGGATGGGCATGGTAAGTCTTCTTAGCTACATGTTGATGGTGCTTGGTTTTGTGGCTGCTGACTTCCCCTTGGTGGGCGGTAACTCCCTACCTTGATGTGCCTTCTTATGTCTTGGGTTGGTATGTGGGCATCATGGAGGTGGACCTATTAGAACACATGATTAGAAGGAACACTCATCATTTAAAGCCCTATAAAGGTCGAAATTAGTTCCACAGTAGTCATTTTTTCTGTCGACGAGACAATAAAAAATCCTTTAGAACAGATATGTATTTCGCACTCTATCGACCAGTTAGTAAGAATCCAATGGAAAAGTTCTACTGGTTTTGGCCAAAAGCAGTTGAAACGACATATAATGGCTTGGGATTCAAAAGAGGTGCAATACTCATCTATTTCTGGCATGTCTAAGTTTAGTTTTGGGGTGTGGTTCAGTTGCTCCACTATGTATGGGTTTGGGGCAGTCCCTGCCTATTTGGTTGGTTCTGTGACTGATTTTTTCCCTTGAAGTATATTCTTGAATGATTGTCTCCCATTTGCAGGTTTTTGCTTTGTTCCTGTGTCTTTTGTAGAGCTGCTTCCCCCTCCCCCACTTGAATTTTTGGGTTTATTGGGTGCCGTCGCTCCTCCCTTGAGCCTCAAATTGAGGATTATTGTGGAATTTGATAGGATATGATAATCTTGCAGGAGATGATTATCCTGTAATATACTACCTCTGTATAACAAATTTTGTTTGTTCATAGGGTATCCAATTTTTTGTGTGATGCATTGTTTCAGAATCATCACACTGTCTGCTTTATTTACCCAGAATATAAGTGATGTCCCAACAGGGGGCTTTATGAAAATTTGAAAGCAGGGGGTACTTACTAGCCTCTTAGTTCCAGTACCATCCTTGAAACCACAGGGCAAGACTGTTTCGGGTATGCCTTTCCCAGAGCTTTGATTGAACCGGAGGTAGGGAGCCTGTGACTTGACCACCGCTGAGTCGAGACAGATTTTCCTGCCCAGAGAAACCCACCCAGAAATGACCCTGCATATGCCTTTAACAAAAACTGCTGCCGGAACAAGAGCAACCCAGGCCCGCACTCCCCTGTGGGAAGCAGAGGCAACAACCCCAAGATGCCCATTCTGCAGAAAAACATTGTGGACCAAGAACAAGAACCCTAACTCCGCACCATTAATGATCCAGGAATCTGTCCTGGGAGAAAAAACAAGTGTTTCCATAGCAGGACTAAAACCCCAGTCACCGAGGAGTTCCCTGGTCTGTTGAGGTAAAGATAGAGCAAAATCTACTTGAAATGGAACAATACTACCCCATTCGTTACTCAGTCCACTCCGAAAGGCATTTTCACCTTGGCCACTGTCCCTGCATGTCGTGGCAAGGAACCCCAGCCTCGTGGCGGTGCCATTCGAGCAGAAGCCAGGGAGCAAAAACCTATTTTGTTCTTCGTCCTGAGACATTTTTCGTTCCGATCACATAAGTGATGTTGTTTCAATGTTATACAAATGAATTATTATATTTTATGTCTTAAAATTTAATAGTTTCCCATTATCATTGTTAAATATTTTTTGTGAAATTCCATTTTGCCTCAAAATTCAATTTCTGATATATGTTCTTTCAATGTTGACTCAACAATTCTTTTGCAAAGTACAATTCTATTTTCTGTGAACAAGTGAATTAATATGAAGCATATCTCAATGCTTGGAAACTGTTGATGCAGGTTTGCAGATTGATTTGAAATTTTACTTGTGGAATATTCGTTGAGATGTCAAAAGATAATCATGGGAAGAAACCATCAAGGCAAACATATGTATTATCATACTTTCAAAAGGCTCCATCCAAAATTACACATTCTCTTCATGATTCAAGCTCCTATGAACAATCTGTTACTGAGAGAGAGGTTAATTCTTGTGGAAATGCATTTGATATCCATATGATGGATGAAATAATAGGTTCCTCAAGTGGTCAGGGTGAGATAAATGCAGTTTCAACAGAAATTGGTGATGAAAATGTTAAAGATTTTTCCTTGGAAAGTGACACAATCCATTCGCGGAAAAGGAAAAGAGGCCAGTGGACCATAGGGAGATAATTCCAAGAAAATTGGGTCTCAAGTTTTCCATTTATTGAAGAAATACCTCCTACAAATGAGAACGAGGTTTTCTGACAAGTTAGATGTATTGCGTGTAGTTGGAAAAATCAAAAGGTAGTGAAATTTCAGATGAAGCTAGATACAGTACAAAAGCATGTAGGAAAGGTGTATGGAAACAAAATTGTAAATGGTAAAGAGAAATCTATTGTTAGATGGAAATCTTCTGAGGAATGTTGACATGTTGAATATGCAGAAGAATATAAAAAATATTTAATAAGTAAGAGTAAACTTGAGGCAGGTGGAGGAACCATGAAAAGAAGTTTGTTATCCAAGACAATACAATTGAGCACTATATTTCACATCTTATCTAAAGGTTGTCCTATGACAGATTATCCAGATCACATGAAATTTCTATCTTTTCTTCAAGTGCCAAACTTTCCATCTTCTCATTGGTCTGTAACCAGTGGTTGGGGATGGGCAGGATATCTAGCTCAAGTAGAAAAGGATGATTTGAAAGAGAAGATTGCAAATGCTAGGTTTTTGGCATTGTCTTTAGATGAGGTTACGACTATAGATAATACTTCATGGATTTGCATGAGCATTTATATGGTTAATGACCATATTAGGCATTCCTATCTACTTGGGATTAATAAGATGAGAGAGACTTCTAAAACTAAAAAATATTTATGAACTTGTTCTTAATGGATTGAAGGAAAGTGGTATGGATTAATTAATGATTGCAAAAAAGTTGGTATGTGTTGGAGCAGATGGAGCAGCGATAATGCAAGGACAAAGGAATGGCCTTTGTGTTAGGCTACAACTATCAACTTCACCATATATGCTTAATATTCATTGTATGGTTCATAGGACGAATCTTACATTTAAAATAGTAAGCAAGTTCCATCAGTTTCAAAAGTTGAAGATTTTGTACGTGAGACTCATGCATACTTTTCTCGTAGTCTCAAACGATATTTAGAGTTTCAACAATTTGCAAATGGTATTATGGATGGAAAAAACTACTGAAAGATGTTGATACAAGATGGATCTCATTAAATGGACCAGCTCAAAGACTATTTAGTGAGTTCAAATCTTTGGTAGGGTTAATGTATGAAAATCGCTATAATGTAGACAAATATCAAGATCTTTCTCGACAAACTACTATAGAGACATTATTGACATTGGCTGGAATTCTTCCTATGCTACATGAAATGAATGTCCTCGTGAAAATGTCTTAGAATCGCACAATGTATATTGCGGAATACACAAATGCGAGAAAGTCAGCATGTCTTGCATTGGATAATTTGTATATGATGCCAGACTCTTTTACTAGTCCAGAGTTTAAAAGTTGGACTGAGATCATCAATATAGAAAATACTGAAAAAATTTTGACGTTTGATGAAAAAGGGATACTATGTATCGCAGTGCATGGGTATATGGTTCCCTTTCATTATATTAGTAAGACGGGAGGAATCACCAAAGATTGCCCTGTGTTAAGAGACCAATTTGATAATATTGTGATTTCAATGAGACAAAATTTGATAGAAATTGCAAGATCACTATCATTAGAGATAAGAGAACGATTTCCTCGAGATGAATTGTTGGAGGCCATGTGTGTGGTATACCCTCAATATTGGAACAATTGTCAATGTCCAAGAACTTTAAAAGCTGATTTTCAAAAAAGATTAAAATGTTTAGTAGACCATTTTTGCAAGAAAGTCTCGATACATAGAGAACAAATTGAAGGTATTTTAGATTCATCAAAATTGTGTCAACAAGGTGGACGCTTTGTTGAAACAATGTGGAAGCAATATCCTTTTTTGGAGAATCCTAATGAAAAAGGTGCTATAACAAGATTATGGACTACTTTAAGTGCTAGCCAATACATGCAAGAAAACATATCAGAATATTTCAAATTAGCAGATTTGTGTCAAACCATGATTTTGGGATCAGTGGAGGATGAGAGAATGTTTAGTGCATTATCATTCTTGAAGTCGAACTTGAGGAACAAGCTTGATAAACATGCGGATACATGTTTAAGATGATATGTAACAAAGTATGACATTGACAATTTTCCATATGAAAGAGCGCTAACTCTTTGGCAATCAGATTGTGATAGAAGGGGAGAAAACAATATAAAAATTCTCTCTAATGAACTTGATATAGAAAATAATGTTTTGGAGGCTCATAATGACAATTCATTTAGAGAAGATCATGTTCACAATTTAGAAAATGAGGACCAAGATGAGAACTGGGAAATTGAAATACCCTAGGACTCTTATTTTGGTATACATGTTCCATTGATCATGCAAGATTACTATATGTCAACTTTAGGTAAAAATAGGTTCTATATTTGTATTTTTCATTGTAATATTGCAGTGACATTACTTTGATGTGTGTTATTTTAATATTGATGTTTCATATTTAATCATTACATTGTTTGTTTCTTATCTGTGACAGGAAATAAAGCTGGATTTGGTGAGGTTGGGACCTATTTCTTTTCACATAGATAGTGTCTGACTATTATTAAATGATAAATAACAAATTTAACAAGACTTTCAAGTCATTTGTTAGCCATTTCTTGTCAGTCATTTGTCAGCCATGTTTTCAAGTCTTTCAAGTACTAAGTTGTTCAGGTCCCCACATGTCCTTAGGACCATTAAGGGATGAGATAACATGAGTCAGTCCAACTCATGCCCCGAATTTACTTTTTACCTATTGATGTAAGTGTTTTATTACCACTTATCACCAACAAAATTCTACCATAACATAAACCAACTTGAAGACAACTCTTCTCATCTTCCTTTTACATAAATGATCTAGGGATCTCCCTACTATACTTTCCTAAGACCAACATCCCTTCTTGGTAGGTCTCTCCACCATACCACTAATCGCACAATAGACACACAGTAGTAACTATCACATTCTATAAATCTCTCTAGTCTCAGTTATTGGTGTCCCTGTCACACTCGACCAATACAATCTTCAGGTATATTTTTTTTATCATATCTTTATTTTTTGTTATTTTGTGTATTTAACTTTAGCACCATCCAAGAGTAGCGAGTTAGTGTCCTTTGGATTTGATCTTTGATTGGAAATGAAGTCAAATTTGATGACGCTGGGACCTATTTCTTTTCACATAGACAGTGTCCTGGTATTAAATGATAAATAACTAATTTAAGAAGTCTAACACTAAGCAACAATGGGCTTATTCAAGAACATGAAATTGCATTGATGTCTAGCTCTGATATCTTAGAAAATTTTAGCGGTTTGTTTGTTGCTTATTTAGAGGATTTTGTCAAGTTTGAAATTTTTGGTTTGTTTTGGTTAGAATTTTTTAGTCGCTTGACTCATTTCATGCATAGATCGACAGATCTAGTTTTATTTTTATAATTATTGTTGTTTTCTTTATATATTTGGTGGTTTGAGGCATGATTTCAGCATCTTCACCTCTTAGAATATAGTAAAATATTATTCTTATTTTATGTTTTCTTGGAAAAGAATTATTGATATTTGGAAAGGGAAATAAGCCCCAGGTAGCTAAGCGAAGAGAAAAATGGTCTATGTACTAGGTTCTTGCACATTCATCGTAGGATACCTATTGGCATGAGACCGACATTCCTTTTATGCAATTACACTTTGTCAAGGCGGAGCTGAGTTCGCTGACTTGGGAAGAACACTGACAGCTGATCATAATGCTAAGGAGATTATAATGTTGGTTTCAAAAGCAGGATTGTGAAAATTGTTTGCACTAGTTCTTCTTTTGGTCATATTTACTACCAAATTTGTGTCTTGCTGATTTTTTACATTTGTAATGACCTTGTGTAGAGTTGGTTTGAAGAGCCCGATGTTAGAGTGAGAAGACTCTCTACAAACCACAAGGACTACATTGTCTTGGAGGGCACTCGATGTTCTTGGTGTTGCTGAGTCTCTTCGCTCAAAGCGTAAATGGATACAATGGTATGGCCATAACATCACTTAATTTGATCCTCTTTACTAATCTCCTAATATCATTTCAATACATCAAATTGTTTTGTTTTCATGGAATTCAGAGATACATCGGTAATGTTATTTTGTCTTGGAGTAAGTTTTGATATCACCCAGTTTGAGTTGTTCTTTGCAGCTACCACTTGATCCTTTAAAAAGCATTTGAAACTCAAAGCATAATAAAGCTCTTTTAGTTTTTTTCCAGAAGAAGATTGCTACAAGCCAATGAATATTATTGTGATTAAACTAGATGTTGCACTTGGTACCATAGGCCTTGTAAAAGGGTTGTACTCCATTTCAGTGTATGGCAGAAGATTGATTTCTAAATGCTCCATGTACCCACATATGATATAATATTTTTCATTTTTGGCTCCCTGAATATACAAAGAGAAAATTGCTTAACAATATTGCTTAATTTGACAATAGTTTTACTTTTATTTGATACAAGAGTAGAGGTAGTCTTAGATTTTACCTATTTCTTAGTAGTTGTTCTCCTTCAACAACAACATCATCCTTCAACAAATACATTCCATCTTGTACAGAGGAAAGTTGATGTTTAGTAGAGGGCCCATAAGAGATCCTCTAATGGAGGCACAATAATTTAGTAGGATCACTGGATGAGGCACATGTATGAATGTATTGTCTTCAATTAGGAAGGCACAATTACCCATCCAAGGGAGAGCATGCATGAATGTCTATTTTGTGAATGGTGTAGTTTTCTAAGTGTGTTGGGTGCATGAGTTCATGCGTTCAGTCTACCCTACTGGGTCTTGTATTTGAAGCAGTGTTATCCACACGTGATGGTGATATCCACTAGGTTCATTAGGGTTAGGGTTAGGGTTAGGGATATCCAATGAAGCCAAATTCAATGGTTCAAGTCTTGTAAAAGCTAGATTGATGAATTACAAAGAAATGATTGGACACACATCTCACTCAAAAATGACGACTCAAAATCCCTATGGAACCTTGTGATATGTTGTTATGGATAGTGCTTACTTGTGACTTTATACCTCTACAACTTTAGCTAAGTTCTATAGGGGGGAATTATAATTTCCCCTAGTGCTAATTCCCCCTACTACTTGACCTCATGGAAGATCTGCTCATATAGTGGAGCACGAGGCTTGAGGTGGGGTGAGGTGCTTTTTATGCACACATGTGAACCCTTAAAAATGTCATTCCTAGGCTAGGGTGGAACATTATATATAGAATAGGTTTCTTGCTAGTTTTACACACTTACCTCATGCTGTTCTCAGCCTGAGCTGCCATTCTAATTCAAATAAGAATATCCCACATATATTTCATTGCATGTATATCCTAATATTTGAAGGTTAACACTCCTCACAACTACCTAGTCTATCTCCAATTTACAATTATTTTTTTGGAATATATATCTTGGCACTTCCTCTCATTCTGAGGATGGTATCCAGGGTAAATCCAAATTATCTGGGGCACAAGGCAATCAACAATGCATTCATTAAGAGGTCAACATGTCAATTGTGAGAATTGGTCCCGGGTGTGGAGGGATAACATTCCCCCTCAATTGCTTGGGCTAGACCCAATTGGCTAAAATGATTTTTGCAAAATATATCCTAAGAAAACCTAGGGAACTTTGCCTCATTCTAAGGATGGCACCCAGGCTTAAGCAAATTCCTTAGGGCCAAAGGCCATATCAACATGTCATTGGCGGGAATAGAACCATTGTAGGGAGGATAACAATCATTCCACCTAACCAGTGGAGCTAGACCCAATTGACATCAGATGTGTTTGTAGTTAGACAAAGGTGTAGGAATTTTGGAAATGAGTTTTTTGGTGTTTTTGGATGCATCACTGCTTGTAGTGCTCAGGAGCACGAGTATTTCAAAGATCTAGGTTTTGTACCCTGACCTGTATATTAGCTGTGGGGATAAAAATATTATTGGCCTATTGTAGCATAGCCTGCATCATCTAACCAATGAGTTTCTCTTTGGATACTAGTAAAATATATGGAAACCTATATAAGTAACATGATCAAGTATACCATGTTTAAAAAAAAATTATTTTGCCACATTTGCTAAGGATTTGCACCATTGGTGTAGCTGGATTGTGGTGGTTCTAGTTCTTCAAGACTATTGAACAAAACTTTATTTGGAAATTAAGTTGTTTACAATTGTCAAATATGACTGATCATTTGAAATTCTTTGCCATCTGTAGTTACTGACAGGGTATTTTATAATATTGTGCAATATGGTTTTCTATGCTTTATAGCGCGAGTATTTACTTGTTATGTTGATGTGTAGAGGATATGATATTCAAGTGGTTTTTATGCTGGTTTTGATGATAACATCTCAATGGTGATGGAACCCTTGCTTTGAATCATGCAAGGTTCCAATGGTGAATTGTGAAAGAGAACGCTTATTTTGGATTCTAACCACGAAAATTTTCTCAAAAGTCCAGCCCATAGAAAAAGGTGAAATGTTGTATATAAATGATGTTTGTTTCTGAGCAAGAAGTCTTGTTAAAATTTGCAATATGATATATACTAGTGACTTTGTTTTTGAAGCACGTTTTTCGATTGTGAGGCATAATTTTTTCCAGTTATATTTCAAAATTTCAATTTGCTTGTTCTTGATGGTTTTACAAAGGCTTTTAGTGACATTGTATCCTTGTTGAATTAATGTTAGGGGTGCCTTATTGAGAATAAGGGCATATTCTATGATATTGATGTCTTTTCTTCAATGGATTTCATGCACCATATGTTTGCATTGATGATGAAGTAACTCTGTGATTATCTTAATCTACATGGATAACTCATTGTTGGTGTTGTTTGCTCATGGATAGCACTGCATTTTTGAGCTCTTTGGATTAATGATGGAGATGATCCCTTCTCGTTGCTTCATGTGATCCTATGCTTCTTCAGAAGAGGTTGGCTAAGTATTTGATCATTGTTTTTTCACCATAGATGTAGCATTCTCTTGTTTCTGTAAGAAATTATGCTTGAATTTAGGTTCTTACATTATTTCATTGATGATTGACATGTCTTGTTGCTAAAGTTGTTTTGGTTATGATCAAGTTTTGTGAAGTTTTAACAACGTTGACCCTCTTAGTTGCTTTGTGGTTAGGTGCATGTTCCAGGTCTTAAGCCAACGAGAATTGATCTTCTCTCGGTGAGGACAAACATTATCTTTTTTATTTGGAATATGATCAAAGGATGTCTGGTAACAGTTTTTCTTAATGTTGACAACTTTGCTGTTTGTTTCTTTGTTTTTATGCCACCATGTTCCCTCCCAGAAAATGCTGTGCCTGGAGCCCAGTAGACGCATCACTGCTCGTAGTGCTCAGGAGCATGAGTATTTCAAAGATCTAGGTTTTGTACCCTGACCCGTATATTGGCTGTGGGGATAAAAAGATTATTGGCCTGTTGTAGCGTAGCCTACATCATCTCACTAGTGAGTTTCTCTTTGGAGACTGGTAAAATAGATGGAAACCTGTATAAGTAACATGATCAAGTATACCATGTTTAAAAAAAAAATTATTTTGCCACTTTTGCTAAGGATTTGCACCATTGGTGTAGCTGGATTGTGGTGGTTCTAGTTCTTCAAGACTATTGAACAAAACTTTATTTGGAAATTAAGTTGTTTACGATTGTCAAATATGACTGATCATTTGAAATTCTTTGCCATCTATTGTTAGTAAACATCAATGTAACAAAGAATAGATCCAAGCAAAAACAAGAGAGCACTTACTTTTGAAATCATTCCATCTGCCCACATCACTTCAATATCCCCGTTTTTGAGACCTATAATATTCCCAATCGAGGATAAATCTAATTCTTCGATATCCATACCTACTTTAGCCTTACACCTTCTTGAAGACCCTTGCTAGAAAATTTGCTCTGTAATTTTGGTCTCATTTACACATTTTGGCTTCAGTTAAATTTCTTTATCATCACTAGATTGATCCTCAAAGGCCAGACCAGCCTTAGCTTTTTGTATTTTTCTCAAAGATATTTGTTCTGAAGATAGCTCTGATCTAATACAATACTCAGGTTTTGGCTCCATTTCACAATCTTTCTCAATGTTTGAATCATTTTCTGTTTTCATACAATTCTCAAGTGATGAGATGTTTTGACACACCTTATCATCAACTGATGATTCAACAACACCAGACACTTCTAGTAGCTCTGCAACAGATGGCAGTCGAATAATAATGTCCCCAATACAATAATTGTAATCTGGGTGCTCAATTAGCTCATAGACACTTACCACTTCTTCTTTGTCAAACTCTCTAGGGTCTTCTGGCTGCAACATAGGTTTCAGCCACCTCACTATAGCTATGCGCTCTTTTGAATTGACACTTTTCACAACTGCTACACGCTTTGACTCCAGATCTTCTACATCCTCCTCTGAGCCCTATATGTATATCCTACTATATGTCGCATCAACATTGAAAAGGTTCTGAACGATGAATGTGATGTGCAGCCATGGACACAGGGGAAAACATTGAGAGAGCTCTACGCTAACATTGTTCCTGAACACATTCTGAAAAGGTACATTTTATTTATGCTTCTATTTACAGTCGCAATAAATGTTGCAACATATTTCACTAAAAACTACTACACACTTTAGTTGAAGGTAGCATTTCAAGCCTCAACCGTTGCAATTGGTCCATTGTTGTCTCCCAATTATATTAAAAAAATTGCTAGAAACACAGGCGGCGACATAGGATGCTAGAGTGTTAGGTATTGTATTGTTACAGATTTCTTGGATTGGATTATTTTCATTGAAGACCTCATACCCACAACAATTGTTCTTAAGAGTGATTGAAGAAAGGCGTGTATGTCAATTGACACCACAGGGAGGAAATTTTAAATTGTATAGAAAATTTGACGGTGCCGACTAGTACATTAAAGAACATCTTCTGCAAATGATTCTAGACATGTATCTCAGCCTCGTTATGGTAGGATATAAGGATTTCTCATATAGAAGAAAGTTCTAGTAGTCTTGGAAGTGAAGTTCAATATGCTACTGGTAACAGAGAAGGCTGGATAAACTAGAGGTTTACTGGTGACCTGGATTGGCTTGACATGTGTAGGCTTTACATATAGACAAAATAATAAGAAGTTAGTTGTCTTTGAAGTAAATTTCATTATACTTCCAATAACAGAGAGGTTTGAGTAAACTGGATTATTACTGGTGACATGGACTGGATTGATGTGGATGCCCTCAATTGTAGGCCTAATGGTTACACTGGCTTTTCATCCACAATCCCTTGCTGCTCTTCCACAGGAACTTGCTTCCCTTCAATGTAGACCATATCCCTATGTTCTACCATGTTTTTTACCAGTCTGTAAATCACTTGTAGCTCTTCTCTCCAACTCTGAAAGCGCACAATGAATCTAAAACACTCCATTCCTGGACATTGCCTGATTTCTGCTTAGTCTTTTTTGGTTGAAGAAATATGTCTTATCTTATACAGAAAATATGTACAAAATGCAGAAATAAAATACGTAAAATATGTACAAAAACTAAGAAAGAAATCGGGGCATATTTCTCGGTGCTAATAACATGCTGACAAGATTAGATACCCAAAAAAGTTCATTGGTGGGCTGCTAAATTACGTCACTCTAGATTCTAAACAGTTGGTTCTGTCCACCCCTATGGTATCTTGGAAGTTTCTTAGAATTATTGTTTTTCCCCCTTTGGAAGCTAAGGTGTAAGTGTATTTTTCACACCTCGTTTTCCTTGGGTAAATTAAGTAAAATCATAAATGAATCATGCCCAAATATTTTGGAATCTAAATTCAAATGAGTGCATTTCCCATTCAAATTGATCAGACTTGGGCATAAATAGTTGATGAGACAATCCAACATGATATGTATGAGGTCAATTGAAAAATCTGAGAGAAACAGGGATAGGGTATTCCAATTTACCCCATGAAAAACAAAATGCAGAGGCCTATATAGGAACAAGCAAAGGGAAAATGATGATGCTCTGTAGAAAATTGGCTGGAATCCATAGCTAGGAGTTAAGATTATAGAGCTGCAATGATCAGTTTTGGAGAAATAGAAAATTGATATAAAGTAGTGTTTGGTGCTGGCCTCTATGTGATTTATGGTGGTCGTCTCCTCATGCCTATTGATCCCAAAATGGGAACTAAATTTGTTCTAATTAATTATTGTTCTTGAAAGATCTCAAGGGAACATGAGAGATACAATTTTGTTAGCTTTTGACATACTCTTCTGGAGTGTTGTCTTTTATATGTTGTCTTTTGTTGAATTTTTAATAATTCAGATTTGAAAAAATTGTAATTTTTGTGCTTAATGATTTGGGCTCGCAATAACTAAATGGCATCTAAATGGCATTTGGGAAAAAGGTGTTTTCTGCTATCAAATTTATTGTTCTTTTCTTTATACTGCCTCATATCATTTAATTATCCACTGTTATATGTATTTACTTGTATTTCCAAAGAAAATGTTGGCACCAAATGTATCTCAATTTACCTGAAATTTTGTTCCTTTATGCCACACTAACGCAGAAAGATGCCATTTCAAGATAGTTTTACATTTATGTCTTTTGAGCAGGAATGGTTAAAGGATGCACATCACCCATCACAATAACTAATATATTGAAGATGCAATTTTAAAATATTTATTTGTAATAATTTTTCTTTTTAGTAGAATGTTTAAAACATATAAATCATTTATCATAATAATTATTTTGTATTAATTTGATTATACATAATAATTTAAGTTATAAGTTATTTGACATGATAATATGGAACATGGAGTGGGTATGCGATCTGCTACCAAGGGAATCTTGAAACCGACAGACAAGTAGATGTATGTTGCTTTGTCGATGTTGACTAGGATAGAGACCTTGTAGGTCAACCAACGGGTATGTTTTCAAACTGTTTGGTGAACCTATAAGTTGGATGAGTAAGAGACAAGCGGTTACAGCCTTGTCAACTATAAAATATGAATATATGGCAGCCACTCATTCAAGTAAGGAAGTGGTAGGGTGGAAGCTTTTGTGTTCAAAGATTAACCATCATTTGACATGATAATATGGAACATGGAGTGGGCTTGGAGTACCTAAAATTGCTTCTACTTTCCTAAGAGCTTGTCTTCCTCAGATATAAGGAAACAAGTTAGATGCAGAAGCATCTAACTTAGGGTAACATGTTTACTAAGGGAGTTGGATTCCTAAGTTAGGATTTAATTATTTAATGTATTTTCCTATAGTTTTAGGAGAGAATGAGAATTATTGTAAATAGAAGAAGGTTCGAGAGTATTTTGGAAGAGTTGAAAGATTTGAGGGTTAGTTAGTTCTCATCTAGAGATAAGGGATTAGGTGAGAGTTTTTATGGATCATGAGAGATATTGTGGGAGTTTGTTTGGGATGTAGAGCCTAGTTTGGGTTCAAATCCACTTGTATAAATCTAAGTGAGCCCATGACACATGTAAAAGAAGGAGAGTTAGGAAAGAAAGGCTAATTATTAGGCCAATAATTCTCTTGTAAATATCTTATTTCTTTAATGAATTATTTTTGAATATTTGTATGCATTCGTTATGTGTGTGGATTTTAGTTTTATGTGGGTTTTTATTTGCAATAGTTTGCACCATCATTTTGGTATCAAAGCTAGGTTGAGATTGATTTCTTGTAAACTGTGTGATGGATTGTCTTGTGCTTTTGGAGTCATTGTTGAGTGAATTTTTTGCTTGTTGCTGCAAAGAGGGTAGCGTTGTTGGAGCAAGGTTATGTGTGTAATGATCACTGCAAGCGATCATTGTTTTGTTTGCTACAGATATGTCATCTCAAAATTAAGACCGTGCATTGCTAGTGAGAGAAAAGTGTGAAGATCAAACGATTTGTTGTATTATTTGTTATTTGTGCAATCTAAAATGACGCAGAATCACTATTAGAAAAGTGGAGGAGCTGTTATCTCTTTATTATTGGAGAATTCGATCTACTTAGAGGTTGTAGCCGTTGCCTTTGGAGTTAGACACATTGTTATTGACACCTGGTGTGAGACATCTACGCAGAGAAGCAACGCAAAGGGTGTGGGATGAAGTTTTAAGGGTGAGGTTTCCAATGTGCTTAATTGGAGATGGGCCTTCTCAATTGGAACCATAGCTTGTTGTCCCAATGGGGATGAAACACTGTGATGGAGACAACGACGGGTTAGAAATATTGCAGTGTCTTTTCCAACAATGAGTTGAGCAGGCATAGCACACCCACTTATTACTTCACACCATAGTTATCAAATTTGAATTTAAATTCTGATTTGAATTTGATATGATACGATAAAAATTCATATGAGAAATTTTCAATTCAGTATCAGTAAAAAAAATACCATAGTATACATCTTAAATATATATATATATATATATATATATATATAGATTTCTTTTCCTATAATCACAATGTTTTTTACTCATTTTCTTTTTATTCATTTTAAAATTTAAATATTTTGTAATAATTTTTGTCAATATAGACAATGATGCAGGAGCATCTAGACCTAGCCAGCAATGTGATGAAATGGTCACATGTTGTGGCTAAAACAGAGTGAAATTCATCAACTGTCGGTCAAAATTAGATTTACTGAGGAGGTTGGATTCCTCAAATAGTTTGTTATTGTAATAAATAAGAGATTATCTTATTTAAATGTAGAGATAATGGTTGTTAGTCTAGGTGTGCTTGAAAGCAAGGAAATAGAAGATTTCTGTTTGTTTTGATAAGAGATTACATTATCTATTGTTAGAGGAATTAGTGGATAAAATATAGTGAAAATTGTAATAAGGAGGAGACTCTTCGTAGAGGTTAGGGGAGATAGAGTGTGGTTTGTAGAGCGAAAGCTCATATTTTGAGGAGTGTTCTTGTGTGGAGCGAAAGCTCGAAATTGCAGAAAGGATTGGTCTTTGTGAAACAATAGCTTTTTGTTGTGTAAGATTTTTTTTATTATTAATGTTGAAGACTGTGCTTTTTTCAAAACTATGTGAATCGATTGTTTCATGTCAATCTGTGATTTGATGGCATAACTGTGGGAAGAATCGATCTTTCTCGATGTGTGTTGGCGCAGACCCTTTAAACTTTCAATTTGTTATGTATCGATTTTTAAACCAAGTTCATAAAACGCAGCTTTCAGGATTGAGCGGTATGCAATTGAATAGAAATCGATTGAGTAGTTGTAAAATCGTATAAGTCTGCTGGATGAAATCTGCCAGGTCGAATTGTGGACGATTCCATGTTTTATTGTATGGTGATGGATTTTATTAGTGTTGAAGGTTTTATATTGAGTAAAATTTGCAGGTGGAACGTGTATGAAACCGACCTGTTGAATGGCAGAGGCATTGTTCAAACTAGTGATAACTCAATTACAATTCAAATTTGGTAATTCTTGATTCCGATTTGGATCGGATCAGAATTTTGGAGCAAGGAAAGGAAAAGTCACTTGTAGTTACCGATCTCCATTTTCTGAGTAATTGGAACGGATCTGCGAAATGTTATGCCGACATTCAATTGTTGAAATTGCCAGTTGTGATTTTAATTGCATCGGAGTATAGAGATTTGGATCGGATCGCCAGCTTGGAGCACGTAGAACAGTGATTGATATTATATCGGCGTTTGTGGAATTGGCGTATGTCAGAGTTTGAATCGGTGCGCATTGCAGTTGAGAAGGTGTAGTGATACCGTATCAAATCGTGGTTAAATGCCCAAATTCCTGTAGCATATCGTAATACAACAATTGGCAAATCGATTCGGCATCGAATCAATAAAATCTGGGTTGCTGCAATTTAGGTATATATGAAATTGGTTTGAAAGCGTTTTTAACGCTGTTTTAATGATAAAGAACCAACATATTATATTCTCGGGATAATTAAGAAAATCAAGGCCACTGGCTGCAATGTGCTGTTGATTCAGAAGAGTATCTTGCGCGATGCTGTGACCGATCTTTCGCTGCATTATTTGGCGAAGGCGAATATCGTGGTTGTCAAGAACACGGAGAGGGATGATATCGAATTTATTACTAAGACACTGAATTGTTTGCTTATTGCGAATATTGAGCATTTTAGGGAAGAGAAGCTGGGGCATGCCGACATCGTGGAGAAGGTAAGTAAATGCCAGTTTTGATATCTGGGTTAAAAAGATAAAGGCGCACATATGTGTTTGAAACCTTGGTTCAACTAATAATGGGAGCATAATAGATCTATGTGTCGAAGCATTGTGAATAAGGTGAGAGTGAAATTGAATTGTGTGGTGTTGATGAGGAGTAATTGAAATGTTGGGTTCTATAAAAGCGCCATGTGTGTTTATGGTTTTCAAATCTTGAATTAGATGTTATTAGCTTCCGAGGGAATGGTATTGTGAACATAGATTAAAGAGCTTGCGTGTGGAAAGGATAGTACATGAAATTGTCAGCCATCTGAAAATTTATTTGGACAGTTTTGATGTATTCGTTCTTGCTAATGAGCAGAGTGTGATTCTGGGTATCGCAGAGGTGTCTCTACGTCATTTTTGGTATCAGAGCTTGGCTCTGTTGAAATTGAATATGTTTGTTTTCTGAATGAAGTTTAGTACCAGATTACAAAAGAGAGGAAATCCATTCAAAGCACAGGTGACAGCTTAAGAAAGAATGAAGACTGCAGCAATATAAATCAAGAGAAGCTGTGAGAGAAGAACCAGATGCGTTCTTAAAAGAAGAATAAGGAAAATCCTTAGAAGTGGCAGTGAACCTGTAGAATCCAACAAGAGATTGGATAGAGAGGACAATTGAAGTGTCTTCGGAAGAGAAAGTGAGAGATTGCAGAAGCCTAGAGGGAGCAAAGGTGTTGCTCAGAAGAAGATTCCAGATAGGGGATCGTGCTTACCAAAAGACTGAGTGAGGAGAGCTTAGTGAGGTAAGTGGCAGCAGAAGGGGTTACTGTTGCAGAGGCTTGTTGCAGAGGAGTGAGGAGCTCATGGAAATAGAGGAGCAGAAAATGACTACAGATAGTCATAGCCGAAGTTCACAAAGAAGCCACAGCAGAAGGGAAGATGCCAAAGTAGATGGCATGAGGATGAGTCAAGAAGAGTTTGACCGAGAGAAAGCTGAGATAGATTTCCAGATTGGAATATTGATGAAGATGCTGCAGAAAAGTGTTTGGACCATGAGGAAAAGAGTAAAATGGCAAAGACTACGGGAAAGGAGAAATCAACAAGTGAAGTTAGAGATAGTAGAAGAATTGAGAAAGATTGAGCAGATATTGAGTGCTCAAGAGGAATCAGAGAAACTCAGAGAAGCAGAAGCAGAAATGGAAGTTTCCATTTGTAGACCAGAACAAGGTGAAATGTTGGGTGAAGAGGATAATGAGAGATCAACTGAAGATCTCATGGACTATTGGCATAGTTCAGAACAATTCGAAGATATGTTGACAAGGAAAGCAGATGAGGCAATGAAGCCTTGTGATTTTGATTCTTACAGTTTGTGTATGTTTGCAGGATATGCAGAGGATGATGGACAGTCGGTTGAAATTGTCACAAACAGGAATGAAGCTCTTGAGGTGCAATATGATAAAGTAGAAAACAAGTCAACTCAGGAGTATTGCCAGAAAAAAGATGAAGCTGAGAATGGAAATTGTGATGAACTGCTGGAGAGATTTCACAAGGAAATAAAATTCTTGGAGAATTTACTCGAGGAACCTAAAGGAGAAACGAAGCTTACGGAACCAGATGGAGGAAAAGGTGTGGAAGACAACATTAATAAATATGATGCTGAAATCAGAGAAATTGAGCAGCGATTATATGAAGGTGAGGTGAAAGATCATGAGCAACAAGGAAGTTATGTTCTTAGAGGCATGAAGGAGACAAAAATATTAACTCAGCAAGATGAATATGGAAGTAATCAGAAATTTGGAATGAATGATCAGCTACATGAGAATGAATTTGAAGAAGGCATTAAATTGCAGAAGTTTAGAAACTGGCAGCAGAATGAGAAACCAGAAGAAAAACCTGGGAAAAGGCATTTGTACATTTCAGAAACGTATATGGAAGATTATTGGCACAAATATTATGATGTTCTAATTCAAGAACACAACCAGTTGCAAGAGAATAGTATTCAGCACATGAGAAGTGAAATGGACAAAGAATTGGATGAGTTGTGGAAACTTATACTTCAGCATTCTAGTAAAACAAATACAGGACAAAAGAAGAAAGGAAGATTGGCTGGAAGAAATAGTACAGGTGAAGGGAATGGAAAATTGCAAATTAAAGTGAGCAAAGTAGCAGCAAAATATGTGAAAAGGACAGCAGCAGATAGTGAGGAATTACAGCGCAAAGGCGGAAGACTTGAGGGACAAACAACAACAACAATAACCAAGAACAGAATATCAAATCAAGTATGGGATCCAGGAGGACACAAACCATAAATGCATGATCAGGAGATCATGATTAATTTAAACTATGAGAGTCTGATGTAGGAGCATCTAGACCTAGCCAGCAATGTGATGAAATGGTCACATGTTGTGGCTAAAACAGAGTGAAATTCATCAACTGTCGGTCAAAATTAGATTTACTGAGGAGGTTGGATTCCTCAAATAGTTTGTTATTGCAATAAATAAGAGATTATCTTATTTAAGTGTAGAGATAATGGTTGTTAGTCTAAGTGTGCTTGAAAGCAAGGAAATAGAAGATTTCTGTTTGTTTTGATAAGAGATTACATTATCTATTGTTAGAGGAATTAGTGGATAAAATATAGTGAAAATTGTAATAAGGAGGAGACTCTTCGTAGAGGTTAGGGGAGATAGAGTGTGGTTTGTAGAGCGAAAGATCAGATTTTGAGGAGTGTTCTTGTGTGGAGCGAAAGCTCGAAATTGCAGAAAGGATTGGTCTTTGTGAAACAATAGCTTTTTGTTGTGTAAGATTTTTTTATTATTAATGTTGAAGACTGTGCTTTTTTCAGAACTATGTGAATCGATTGTTTCATGTCAATCTGTGATTTGATGGCATACCTATGGGAAGAATCGATATTTCTCGATGTGTGTTGGCACAGACCCTTTAAACTTTCAATTTGTTATGTATCGATTTTTAAACCAAGTTCATAAAATGCAGCTTTCAGGATTGAGCAGTATGCAATTGAATAGAAATCGATTGAGTAGTTGTAAAATCGTATAAGTCTGCTGGATGAAATTTACCAGGTCGAATTGTGGACGATTCCATGTTTTATTGTATGGTGATGGATTTTATTAGTGTTGAAGGTTATGCATTGAGTAAAATTTGCTGGTGGAACGTGAATGAAACCGACCTATTGAATGGCAAAGGCGTTGTTCAAACTGGCGATAAATCAATTACAATTCAAATTTGGTAATTCCTGATTCCGATTTGGATCGAATCAAAACTTTGGAGCAAGGAAAGGAAAAGTCACTTGTAGTTACCGACCTCCGTTTTATGAGTAATTGGAATGGATCTGCGAAATGTTATGCCGACATTCAATTGTTGAAATTGCTAGTTGTGATTTTAATTGCATCAGAGTATAGAGATTTGGATCGGATCGCCAGCTTGGAGTGCGTAGAACAGTGATTGATATTATATCGGTGTTTGTGGAAGTGGCGTATGTCAGAGTTTGAATCGGTGCGCATTACAGTTGAGAAGGTGTAGTGATACCGTATCAAATCGTGGTTAAATGCCCAAATTCCTATAGCATATCGTAATACAACAATTGGCAAATCGATTCGGCATCGAATCAATAAAATCTGGGTTGCTGCAATTTAGGTATATATGAAATTGGTTTGAAAGCATTTTTAATGCTGTTTTAATGATAAAGAACCAACATATTATATTCTTGGGATAATTAAGAAGATCAAGGCCACTGTCTGCAATGTGCTGTTGATTCAGAAGAGTATCTTGCGCGATGTTGTGACCGATATTTCGCTGCATTATTTGGCGAAGGCAAATATCGCGGTTGTCAAGAACATGGAGAGGGATGATATCGAATTTATTACTAAGACACTGAATTGTTTTCTTATTGCGAATATTGAGCATTTTAGGGAAGAGAAGCTGGGGAATGCCGACATCGTGGAGAAGGTAAGTAAATGCCAGTTTGGATATCTGGGTTAAAAAGATAAAGGCGCACATATGTGTTTGAAACCTTGGTTCAACTAATAATGTGAGCGTAATAGATCTATGTGTCGAAGCATTGTGAAT